>JBBBDQ010001059.1:0-687500 GCA_037127315.1 Ascarosepion bandense | reverse complement strand
TAGCGAGAGACTAACAAAACGTCCTGCAACACCAAAGATGAATCGAAGGCAAGGATTAAGGCAGCATTCACCAACTTAAACATGGAGCCTGTCTAAAAGAGTTGCAGGAGATTCCAAAATCGTCTGGAGGCCGTGATTGAAGCCAGTTGTGATTTTAGTGAATAAATTTACTCTTTAGTATTTCAAGATATTTTTGTTTAATTTTGCTAAATATATCTGTTAAAATGAGATGTCAGCGTTATTTTCATTTTTGCATAATCTAGGCAACAATTTATCCATCGCACCATGTATTCGATTTTTGGATCTGCTCTTTTTCGTGTATGTGATCAAGGGTCTCCACAGCTTCTTGCCTTTTGTTACTCTTAGCAATGTCTACCGTTTTACTATTCCTCCAACTACCCGTTCTCCCATCTATTTACACAAGCACATTAGAGAAGTTACTTACAGTTTCCCACTGCCTTTCTAGCCTTGCGAATTTTAAATTCTTCATTCCTTCTTTCCTCATAATGTGTCCTAGTAATGTCACTTGTTTCCTTTTGATTCTAAGAAATTCTAAATTTTCATTGTCTGCTCATAGGCCAGGGTACATGGTAATCTCAAGATCTTCGGTAGAATCATATCTCTGTTTCTTAAAGTATCTTCTTCACCTGCGAGGAAATTGACAAACATTTTACTGTCCTATAGAAGGATTGATATTACACAGCAGTTCATCATTCTTTTCGTTGTTTGTAACCATTTTTTTCTTATTCTTTAATACTTTGTTTAGCTTTTGGAAGGTATTTTTCACTACTCCGATGCACCTTCGGATTGCAGTGTCACATTTTGTGCCGTCTGTTAAAACACTTCCATGATAGTTCAATTTTGACATTTCCCTGATGTTAACATCTCCAATTCATGGTCTGCATCATGCGCTAGTATTTCACAAATTATATTTGAAAACGATGCTACATAGTTCACGTACTTGTAAAATCTATAAATCTCTTTCTGTTTGCCTGTAAATCGTTTAAACAAATATGTCGAATTCTGGCGTTACGCCTAACAAATGCATAAATTCATTTTCCAGATTGAATTAACACAGGCCTAGAGCGGCGGAGGCGATGGCTGCTTACTTGCTGCAACAGACAAACACTTCTGTGTGATCGTTTGTAGCAAATAGTATTTGATCACAGGCACACACTGGCACACACACACACACACACACACAAACGTAGAGTGATATATATATATATATATATATATATATATATATATGAATAAGGAACAAAGAAAATAATTGCAACGTTCAAAGCATTAATTTAAAACAGTGCTCAATATAAAAATAGAGCAATGAATATTTATTATTTATTATTGCAATATGTACAAACTACAAACTGCTACAAATTTTACATTTTGTTTCGACATTGAAAGAACAATGCCTCATCAGGTAGTTAATAATGATGGTTTAAATCCAAAGTCGTATGTATTTTTCAAGTATTTTTAATACATTCGAGAAAACATATTGACAATCAATCAGATCTGAATAGTGTAAAAATCTGTACGCGCTTTCAGAAATGCAGATATTGTGGAAAGATAGACCCATGTACGCAGAGGTAGATTATGCTTTGAGTACATTTCTACACACGAAGAAATTGGATAATATCAATGTACAGTACATCGAAGCTACAAATAGACGCATAGAAAGTAAAGTATCCTGTATGGACAATTTGATCGCTCTCCACGTGTTTGAAAATGAGCCGGCATACTTATATTCATATACATTTACACAAAACGCGAATGAAAAAGTCGATCACTAAAGGTAGTAGTACTATTTTAAGATCTGTTATAGATAAAAGAAATTAGTTGAGAAAGGTATGAATCTGAAGATTTTCTCACATACCAAAGGAAAAGGTAACTGAGTAAGAGAAAGATATAACCGCGTAAAAATTATCCGCTCACGTGTTACCTTCGCCTGCCATTTTATGTTCTGTGTAGCTGATGAGACATGAGAGAGAGAGAGAGAGAGAGAGAGAGAGAATATAAAAAACTGCTATGAAATTAAGCTTCATGAGGGCTGCAATATTCTTTTGCAGTTACGAATAATTTTAATTTTTCTCGTCTCTCACTATCCCACTCTCTCCCACCCCCTTCTCTCTCTTTCTCACTCACTTTTATCCTTCTCTGAATCGATAAAATATAATGCAGTTACTTTGCATTTATTTTCAAAGCAAGAAAAATATATTGTAAACACAGATCTGCACATCATTATTGTTTAGGTATAAGTGTGTAATTGTGCGAAGTGTCATGTTTTGTTGGTGATAGAGAATAGAAGTAATACTTACATAACCAAAATGGCAACATGCGAATTCTGTGAGAGAGAAAGAGGGAGGAGGCAGTGAGAGAGATTGGCGCGATAAAGTCTTCAAAAATGCATGATCTTCATGACAGAATAAAATAAGTATTATGAAGGAAAACTCATTCATTAATCCCACCTAACTGGGTAACACTTCAGTTAGTTAGATGCCATACGCGATACACGCTTGGGCGATCATGTCTCAAAAGAGACATGACTGACTAGGCAGAAGATTATCCCGCAGTATGTTGCCATTGCTTTCTGCGGTAGACTGGTTGTCAGCCAAGACTATAGAAACCAGTCTGTCCTATTATTTAACCAATAACTGGAGGGAAGAGACGGATTAATACATTCCCTAAGGGGATTTGTACGTAAGTGAATGCAAGAAATTCAACTGGAATTCGAACTCGGCACCCCGATTTGTCGTTCCGAGTGGATATCCAATGCACCACCCACGCACATCCACATAACACTTACCTAACATTTATTAGTATAAAACTTGCTTAACACTTACCTAGCATCTACCTGTCAAATTCTTATCTGTATATCACTCAGTTAACACTTACCTTTCTAATTACTTACCTGTCAAACACTTAACCTAACTTTACATAGGTAAGGCTTACCTATGTAAACTTGTTTGTACACGCATACATAAACATACGTGCATTATCTACAAAGTACTCGCGCTTATACTCATTTAGATTTAAGCGGCACATACGACCCTGTGTGCACACGCACCCTCCACCCCACACCCTCCATCCCTACACACCATACACGCGCACGCGCATACTGACATACTTATATATATATAATATATATGGGCAAAATATATGTACACCTGTGCAAACAATGATATACATATCTGTTCCCAAACATACCAACTTAGGGATGAGCAGCATATGAACATCTGTCTAAACACGTACATAGACATATATACATTTTGATTCACGGACACCTGAAAAATCTTAGGAGCAAATATATACACTTTCTGTTATACATATTCAAACCGTAATATATATTAGCACCCAAAAACCAAACACACACACACACACACACACACACACACACACACACACATATATATATATATATATATATATATATATATATACGTATGGTCTAAACACACCTGCATAAATATACAAGCAGACATTTATGCACTTTGTAGATAGACTGGATTGTCTAGAGAGTTTGTTTGGTGCAATCTATTTCTTACTGATCTTAGTAGAAGGGATCAAGACGAGATAAAATGCAAGATTCTGAATTCAAATTTTCAAAGCAAGAAGGACTACTTAAGTAAAAATATTAGCTCAACACATTTTTCACCTCTCCATGTAACGTAGTGCTAGTTAAGGTTTAAGATATACCTATAATAAATGGTATCGCATAAAACCGCCTTTTTATTACTCTTGCCACCAAAACTTTTTTTCAATCCATTCTCCTGATTATGCATCGAGTTTTCATATTTATGCCGAACCCATTTATTTTATTGATTCCTAAGGAGGAAATATGTTTGTTTTTTTTTTCGGGTACAATGAAAAAGAAACGTAGTTCTTATTCTGTTGTACTTTAAATAAGCACCTACCTCCACTAGTTGAGGTCCTCCTCCTGGAATTGCGATCTAAGTAGTCATAATCGGCAAATTCAATAAAATTTGACACGCAATAATAATACTTAATTAGATTTTAATGTTTCATTGTTTTACAATTCTTCACGTCGCATTCGAAATCCGCCTGTATCGTTCTTTGTCATTGTTGTCATGATTACTTGCATAGCCATACATTTTTAGTCTTTGAAAGCCTAATGAAAAAGCTAAACAGCATGCTTTCTATTGATGCCCGATGCAGTTCCATGAGAACAATGCAAAAGAAAATGCTTCAATCATTTGTAGCCCATTTTCTTTTTGATCATGAATAAGCAATGATTGGTTTAATGTACCATGCCTCCGTTTTGCCGACGCCTTAGCATTAAGTGCGCGCGCACACACACACACACACACACACACGCACACACACACACATATATATATATATATATATATATATATATATATATATCCTTTCACCTCTGATGCTCTTTTCATTCTTTTGATCATCAGCGCGTGAATATCACGTCAAAGCTCAGTCAAATGTTTTGCAAAAGTCTCTTGCCTTCAAACTCGTTACTTCACAAATCTCATACACCTTTAAAGTCAAAGAGAATACAAAGAAAAAGGGTGGAAAAAGAAACCAGGGGGTTTCTTCTTTTGGCACGTGCTGTTGGCCCCGTCCCATTAACCTCGCTCATCTTTTCATTTCTTGCCTTTTCTCTTTAGTTATTCGCTTATTTTAGCAGTTTATCCGGTAAAAACGTTTTGCAGCAGATGATGAACCCTGAATCATTTGTAAAATCATACAGATTTTACCTGTAAGCCTTTTAGTGTATCATAGAAAAAATAAGTAGTGAAAGTGTGAAAATCGCAATATTTTAAAGAAACGTGTACGGTCATTATCTGAAATTTTGTACAGCCAGAGGAAAGACATCTTCGACCATGGTTTTACAATTGCTAGCCTAATTGTTTCAAGGAAAGATCCTTGACTGTTACTTGAAAAAAATTTACTTCCCTCTAACGTCGAATGAATTAATTCTTTTAACCTCCTCTCCATTTATTCTTTTCATTCACACATACCTTTTATCTTTAATTCTGCTTTCAAGTAGTATCAAGTTGTAAAGTTAAAATAAAATGTCAAAACGTCTGAAAGTCTACTTAGATTTTCTTATCTATAATTAAATGAATTGCAAGTCGAACAAATATCTATTCTGCATATCAAGATGAGTTTCATTTGAAGTCTAGGAAGGGAGAAAGACTATGTTGTAGGAGAAGTGATTACCTGTTTGCTTTCAAAAACCATTACTTTTACATTCGCTTTCAACGTGTAGATTCGAGTGGATGTACAGGATTCGATTGAGTGGGAAACGATTCTTAGATATGGCCTAATCGAGTCATTTTCTGTCAAGAAATTTAAAATATTTTTTTTATAATTTAAAAAAATATTTTGCTACCTATCACAATATGCACAAACTTACTTGATTGAACACATACTTATTTGGCTGAACAGATAGATGAAAGCGCCGATTCAATTTCGAATTATGCTAACACTTGATTGATCCTTAGAGCGAACGTGACTTTTTTGTCTTACTAAGGATACATTCCAAAAGCTAAGCAGAGTATTAAAAGACAGAATATCTTCTTTAGAATAAGAGAAAAGAGTACCAAAATTTACGTGATATATGTCCTCCTGTATGGCAATAAATGCTGAGCAATCTCGTCTTGGGATATGCGTTGTGGTGCAGAGGATATCGACTCGGAACGACAAATTGTGTTGCCGAGTTCGAATACCAGTTAAATTCTTTGCATTCACTTACGCACAAATACTCTTGGGAAAGGCATTAATCCGTTATGGGTTAGCCAGTCTCCCGAGAATGTAATGGCAACATTCCGTGGGATAATCTTCTGCCCAGTAAGTCATGTCTCTTTCGGGACATGATCGCCTAAAGCGTGTATCACGAATGGCACTTAACTGGATCTCCTCAAAATGAGAAAGAGACTTGATGCAACAGAAATATAGTTGTACTGAAGGATGCCGACGATACCATGGGCTAAATATGTGAGCGACGAAGAGATTTTAGAGAAAATGGAAACAAAAACGGTATCTATACTTAAATCAGGAAGAGGCAGTTGAAATTTCTGGGGCACGTAATGTGCAAGGACGGCTTGGAAAATTTGATTTTCACAGAACAAATTGAGCGCAAGAGGAACAGAGAAAACCAGCACAAAATATACTTGATGAATATAAGTAAACAAAATTTAGAAGAAATAACGAAAAGAAAAAATATTAAGAACAAGGGACAGGAAATTGTGGAGAGCCATGATCGTCTATGCTTTGAGAGAACAAGGCACATAATGAAGAAGAAGGAATAACACTCTCTTACGCAGATGGTGATTCTCTAAGTGCAGCTTAGATGTGGCACAAGGCCGAAAGTATGGAACACCCAGTTAGGATTGAACTCACTACACAATTTTAATGATTATAGCGAGACAAGCTTGCTAACCATTGCACCACCTCGAGGTGCCCACTCTCTTACGTAGATGTGGTGACATTTGGTGCCTCTTGCAGTACGTATTACAGTAATTTTTGATGAACTTTCATATGACGTTTTGGTCCACCAGTAGCGGTACATTTATTTCCACACTTGCTGCAAGTAGAAATATTGTATAACGTGTAGTGATTTCCTCGCGTTATGTAAATTTTTTGCTTATTTTTTTAGGTCCTTCTTACTTAGACGCGACTACATTCATTAGACATTAAATCAAACTCTGTGTAAACATTCTCAGAAAGATTAATATCAAAACCCTTAAAACATCTCTCTTGAGCTTTTCATTCCCGACACGATTCTATTCAAATTATCTCTTGCCATTGTATACTGCTTTCCTCCAGGATGACCAATCAAGAGCGAAGTTTTCCCATTCATTTTGCAAGATGTTTACCTTTTCCAGTTTATTACTGATACAAACTTTACATCTAACTTTCAGTTTGTGCGCTGATATCTCTCTCTCTCTCTCTCTCTCTCTCTCTCTCCCTCCCTCCCTCTCTCTTCAACTCACCATACGTAAACTGTTTAGGGAACCTTTTGTTCTTTATCCTGACCCTTTGATCACTCCATCGTTACTGGGACTAAAGTAGTTACCAGTGGTTCTATAAGGCTACAGTGACTGCGTTCGAGGATATCAACGTCACTTACCTACAATTGCAGTCGGATATCCAATATACAATAGGGGTACAATGTTGGGAAATCGCACCAAGCTTTTCATGTATCGCTAGTAATTAACCCAGGCTTTACATGCATCAATCAATGAAGGAAGAATAAGTGTATTGTAAAGAATTGAAATTCCATATTGAGTCAGATGTCCACTGATTTTTCAGAATGCATTACTCGCCTTCTTGATCCGGTGGAGGATTTCATCATCAAGAGTATTTGTCATACGTACATGACAGTAGCATATCGAGTATGACCATCACAAGATATCCTTGCAAGACTCAGTTGTGATTTACGATATCAAGTAATGCCTGTACATGAGATTTTTTTAAGCGGAGAAAGACGTTGCACTGTGTTAGTCCAACTCTCTAATCAGGAATAGCATGTGCACCCAAAAAGAACAACATCATTAGATGATGTCAAGACGCAGGTGTTACACCAGAGATTTTTTCTTTTACTTGAAAACCTGAACAAAAGCTAAGGGATCCAACTTCCCCGCCTCCAAGTGAGTTTACCGACCATGGACACTAACGTAGGTACTTCTATATTCTCACGCCTACTTTCATACATATATAATGGTCGGCTACTCGCTTCCGAGCATACCCGTCTATTATGCCGACTAGAAATTGTTTCAGACTCCTGTTCAGGAACATTTGTCTTTAACATACACAGAACCTATCAATTGTATATACTGCAACTATGCTGAGTGGATTTGAATGGATTTGCTTCTGGGTGATAACACAACCTGGCGTGATCAGCAGTTTAGAAAAGGGTAGTATGCTCAAACTCTCAATCAGGTTGAAATGAGACTTCATGTTAGCAGAACTTGCGTATGTAAATATTTATTTATTTGAATATATATGCGTATTTGCTTAACCAAAATGTTCTGTTTCTCTATGATAATAGATATATTTATGTTTAATAGCTTTGGAAAATGACTGTTTTCGATTGTATTGCGTACTCTTTCAAAATTGTTGAATTCTTCTTTATTAGTTCTACAACTGAAGATGGAACGAAATAAGTAACATTATTGTATATTATACTTTTTATGTTAGGAAAGGTAAAAACGCGATTCCATGCTTTATGTCTAAAGTAGTTTGCGATATTTCCTGTTAGGGATTTTTCAGTGAAAAATACTTGGCGGTTAATGAAACCAGCTGATACGGATAGTGATCAAATCAATTCTTGAGAGTAATCAACATTAAACAAAGCATTATATAGCTATCATAATTAAAATATTCAAATTACGCACTGAATATTATTTACACCAGTCTGATTATATTAGCCATTCTGATGTATGGGTTCCTCATAAAAGAAAAAAGCAATTAGTTGCGTGTCTTGCAAAATAAATGTAATGAAAAAGTTCTATTTTTTTTTTTAATTTATTGCGCAATGAAAAGTGGATACTTTATCACAATACGAAACATCAGAGGTTTTGCGACAAAAAAATATAGACACCATTGACTATAAAAACAACCCCGCTCTTCATCCAAAGTAAATAAAATGAGAATCTGCGTAAATGGTAGAAGCGGAAAAGAGTTCTGTATTTATTTCCGTGTAGAACCGAACAATTGATCTCCCGAAATGTTGATAGCTTTTAGATCAACTCAAGGTAAGTATTAACGAAAAACATTCAGAATTAGTTCACTTAATAACGTAATAGCCCATCCATATGGGTAAACACAAATGAGAGCAGTATGTGGTGTGATGATCGGTTCAGGTGTGAAAACTTCAGTTACTATACAATTCAGTCCGCACTATTTATTTATCTGCCTGATTATCACTTTCTTTATATATATATATATATATATATATATATATATATATATATGAGGAAAATGTTCAACAGGCAGATAAACAAATGATAATTATATATATACATAGTCTCTTCTGTATATGCATATATATATATATATATATATATATATATATATATATATATATATATACATATATATACAGGCATTCGCAGACACTCCTGTGTCACTGTATCACAGCTCATATATATATATATATATATATATATATATATATATATATATATATATTCTGTTTGTAAACGAGTAAATAAATATTCAAATGTTCTACAATATAATTGTATTGAATACTTTTTAATACAAATGTGCACTGGTCTAATCTTATTATGACTAGAAACTAAGTAATTAAACAATCAATATATATATATATATATATATATATATATATATATATATATATATGAGTGTGCCAATGATGAAATACGTGTGAAATATAGAAAGTCAGTTCAAACGCATGACAATGAACTTTCGAAGTTATTTCTGACATTAGACCATTAGACAAGAGGAGGAAACACTATTCAAGAAGAAGAAGAAGAGAAAGAAGAAGAATTAGTTAAGTATTGAAAATCAGCTTTAGAGATGAAGGGGTTGGGATTTTATGAATGAGGTTCGCTTGGGTGGTCCAGGCCGAAGATACGAGAGTTCTTACCAGCCCTTGTGTAAGGGACACAGGAATAATAAAAAAACTGTATTAATGATTCTGTGACAGTAAATGAATATTTGTGTGACTATTATCTCAAATAGTATGCATCCATCTTTCTCTCTGCTCTTTTTCTTTCTTTCGCTTCTCTCTTACCCTCTCTGCACACACACACACACACACACACACACACACATATATATATATATATATATATATATATATATATATGTTATAAACACAGAGGCGCAAATACAAACATAAAAATATTTATTAATTTGAACATATCTTTTAATCTGGCACAATAATACCGGCATATTGGGATACTGTCTGAACGAGTGAATTGGCCTACGAACAAGCTTATCATTGCCTTAAATATACAGCAATATATATATATATATATATATATATATATATATATATATATATATATATATATTACAAGAAAGTGAAAGAACACGTAGATTAAAACCCATTGTTCAAGCATTTACTTTTATAAAGAGTGTTCGATACAGAGTAAAGCTTAATATTGTAATTTTGTTATTACAATGGTTTATATAATATCACTACACAAAAATTTTCATGTTTCAAAAGTGATATTATGCTTTTATATTTCATTTATATTTAATAACAAAATTACAATAAACATATATATATATATATATATATATATATATATATATATATATATATATATGTATATATATATATATATATATATACCTTTTATTCAAGGATCATAAAACTAACTTTGCTAATAGCATACAGTCCAGATCGGTAAATCCTACAAAATTGAACTAGATCTAATCTCAAGAAATCTAATAAAAAATGAACCGATAAATTACTAATTACAACCTTTACTAATTTCGGGAATAATCAAATGGTTTTCAATATTGATGATAAGCTAAGAGCTACATTTAACAAATGTGACATCGTAGATTTCTATTCTTCTTTATCCAGGAGTCCCTTGGTAAATTGTATTAACTATGCTAAAAACTATGTTGGGATTGCGGATGAGGACACTAATACCATTCTACCAGCTAGGAAATTACGTGTAGCTCTTAATTATTCAACCTGATCTAAATACCTTAATGATAATTTTGATTTCCGATGAGTACATAAGATTCAACCGAGTTTGCCGATTTAGTATGTATTTATATTTTAGACACCCTTAGTGGAAATATAGATCAGAAACAGATAAACCTATACAAAGATGATGGACTCATTTTCATTCCGAATAGTGATCTTCTACTAACCGCGAAGATCGAAAAGAAGATCATTAGGGCCTTTAAATTACTAGGGTTTAAAATTGAGATTAAATTAAAATTGAGATTAAATTAAAATTGAGATTAAATTAAAACTTAAATTAATTGATTATCTAGATATTACCTTTAACCTGAATAATAAAACATTTAAACCATACTATAAAAACAATAAATCCCCATCTATATTAATATTAATTCTAACCACTATGCCATTGTGAAACAGATATCCACCACTGTCGGCACAAGGATTAGTCAATTATCATCCAACATTAATATCTTCAATAAATCTTTTTAAAAATGTATGAAAATGCTTTCTAAATAAGTGGTTTTAAAGACAGATTATCTTTTCTAACCCCTATATGTAACACAGAAATATCTAAAATGAAATGTAGACATAGAAAAAACAATTATATGGTTCAACCCCTCCCATTCTGTAAACTGTCAAATATTAATATAAAACAGTATTTTCTAAAATTAATAAACACTTTAAAAAAAAGATCTTCAATGAGAAAACGATTAAGAACAGCTACTCCTGGATGTCCGTTGTGGTGCGTTGTGGTGCAGTGGATATCGGCTCGGAACGAGAATTTAGGGAGCCAAGTTCGAATTCCAGCCGAATTCATTGCATTCACTTACGCGCAAATACCCTTGGGAAAGGTATTAATCCGTCTATTCCTTCCAGTTATGGGTTAAATAACAGGACAGACTGGATTCTATAGCTTTAATCAGCAACCAGTCTACCGCAGAAAGCAATGGCAACCTACTGCGGGATAATCTTCTGCCCAGTCAGTCATGTCTCTTTCAAGACATGATCGTCCAAGCGTGTATCACGTATGGCACTTAACTGACTGACTCCTGTGGCAACAACATGTATAAAATTATGAACTCACAGAATAATCATATCTTGAGCAAATTTAAATGGGATAAACAAAATCCCTGGTATTGAAACCTCCTGTAATTGTAGCTCTAAAAAGTTTTCCAGTGGAGGTCAAATGCAGATATACCGTGGTTATATATCAGGCGATGGTTTTTCCCCAAAGAAAATAAGAAAGATTATGTTTACATTGAAATTTCCGTGAGGAATGGAAACAGAGAGTTTATACGCACAAACACTCATTTTTTTAACCCTTAAATAAAACACCAAACAACACTTTCCGAAAAATTTTGGAAATTGAAGGGAAAAAAGTTTAGCCCACAGATAATCTGGAAGATTATAACGTCCCGCACGTAATCCTAGTAGTCTTAGAGATAGGTGTAACTCATGTTTAAAAGAAAAAATTAGAATAATAAAATACAATGATCAAAGCCAACTATTGAATCAGAGAAATGAATTAATGTTTAAATGTCAGGCATAAAAATGAATTCAAAGTTCTATAATATAGGTTTAACTCAATTAGCAACTATATTTCCTATATTCTTTCTAATTCTTCTAATGGCAGAAGTATAACTAATTCTGATTTTTTTTCTCATCTCTAACCTCTATGCACTTATAGTTTATAATTTAAAAACTCTCCTCTCTATATGATGTCCCTAACTACCTCTCCATGTATCCATTAGTTCTTTTTATTTATTTTAATGTTATTCTTAAACAACTTTTCTTTTTTTAAATTTATATGAATTTTTAATTCTTCATATAACCCAAAATTAATGTCATAAGGTTAATATTCGAGTTTTATTTTTATATAGCTTCTTTCCTTTAAGACAACAACCTTTCATCCATCTCTGACCTTCGTTTCTTGCATTTCGTCTGTTGAAATTTGTAGTTCAAATACGAACTCAGTCCACACCGGAGTTGACAAGACAGACGACTGACATATTTGTCTTAAATACTGCCTCTGCTGCTGCTGCTACTGCTGCTAGAAACAACAATCGTCTTGCCTGATCAACGGTGAACACAGAACACTTACATATAAGAACATTAACGTATGTTTTTATTCTTCGCCTGACTCTGTTGTATGGAGGAGGAGGAGAATAGCCATCGAAAATCACGCACACGCAAGAGTTGTCGAGAGTTCTCTTCTCTGTCTTCTGCTGCCACTTGGCTTCATTCTGCCTTTGACTAAAAACAATCCTGATCTTATATAAACTGAAATTCCTCAAATTCCGCTTAATTGCGTTATTTATGGCTAGGCACAACTTATAATCATTTTCGCCGATTATTGCCTTTGTCTGACATTGTTTATATTTTATGACCTTTAAACCGGATGACCCTGAGGTCAACACATTTTTGTTTGTCATTGTTTCTGGCCCAATCATATTTCTGTCGGGTCACTGAAATACATTTCATTCCTGTGTTGCCGGCTACCTTTGACGTAAACATATTTTTGATTGCCACTGTTTACATTCTTGCCTTTGACCAAAATCATATTTCTGTGGGTTGCAGAAACATATTACTTTTGCCTGCTGAAACAGACTATTCGTCAAATGAGGTGATTCGAAACTTATTTTTAATATGTAGTTATATATATGTATATATATATATGTGTGTGTGTGTGTGTGTGTGTGTGTGTGTGTGTGTGTGTGTGTGTCTGTCTGTCTGTCTGTCTGTGTCTGTGTGTTTATCTAAATAATAGTAAGAAGAAATGGGGTAAAAATCCACAATTCGAATCATTTACTTTTTAAAAGTACAACGTAGGGCGATATATCATTATAATATTTTTTTAAAAGTGATTATAATAAAACATTTTACATCGCGACACAGAACCTTTCATGTTTCAATACTATGAATTGTACTTTGTCAGACGATGGTGGTAACTGGCGATAAAAATGACTTTTATGGAAATTTCAAAACAATTCTTTACATTTTTTTCAATAGTTAAGGGGAACATAAGGTCAGAATTAAAAATATACTAGTGGGAATGATTCGATTAACTATTTAAAATTTATATCTACGCTAAATAGGAAAAAAAGGTTAGAGGATAGAGGTGGGTCAGTTATTTTAACATATTACGATAAACCGGCTCTTGGATATATCATTTTTGGCGATTGTGGAGCAATAACGAACGTATAGTGAATGTATCCAGATTTGGCGTTCTCTTTGTTGAAGTTTTGTTGTGTTTTTTTTTGTTTTTTTTGTTTTTTTTAAAGATCTAGAAGATTCGTTTTTATTCATAATAAAGAACAGTTGATTAGGATTAATTCGGTTAACCAGTTTGATATTGCCATGAGATAGTTAGACTCTGCTTACAATATCAACACTGACGACATTGGGTGATATAAACGAAGTTTCCCAGTCAAGTAAAGATCACCATTCCAAAGTAGCAAATAATAGTGATACCAACATATGTAATTGTATAAATCCTAATAAATGTTCATTACAAAATAGATGTCTTACTGATTCCATTGTTTACCTATGTACTATTTCTACTATGCTAAATCCAACAGCTAATAAATTTTATATCAGCAGCACCAAGAATTTCTTTAAAGCTAGATGTTATCAACATATATCATCTTTCAACAACAATCGGTACAGAAATAGAACATCTCTTTCTAAATATTTTTAGTACTTAAAAGAAGTTTTAAAAAAAACTCCACGGTAAAATTGAAAACATGAAAAAAAAACTAGAACTTGTAAATTTTTACATGAGCTAAGTTTCCTGTGTTTACAAGAAAAATTCAAACAATCAAATTTGCTGAAAAAGCTCTGTTAATCCAACGAAGTGAATTAACAGTTACATGCTGACACAGACTGACTTTTACCTTAAAATATAGTTAATTTTTTTGAAAAAATAAAAACAATTACGTATTACAATTTTTTAGCTAATATTAGTATATGATTGTCCACCCTCTACTAATAATTACTTTTTTTTGTTTTATTCAACTTCAGTATTGCTAGCTTTTGCAATCTATTTAGTATTATTAGCATCCTATATAGATATTCCACAGTTTTTAATTTATCTACAGGATATTTTGAGAATCTTCTTGAACACTTAAAACAAAAACGCTTCAACAAATAAAGCGTCATATTCTACTACATTCAGTTTTATTCGTGTTATGTTAAAATAACTCACCACCGCCATCCTTAAACCTTACTTTCTCATTAAGCATTGATCTGACTTAATTCGTTAATTGAGACATGCCCACAAGTATATTTTTAATTCTGACCTTATGCACCCCACTTTAACTTGAAAAAAAGATAACAAATTATTTTGAAATTTCCATAAAATCATTTTTCTCATCAGTTACCAACTATCGCATGACAAAGTACAATTCATAGTACTGACATATGATATTTTTTTTTGTAGCGATGTAAAATGTTTTTATTATAATCACTTAAAATAAAAATATTATAATGATATATATATATATATTAGCGGACATAATATAAGGAACGGAAACAACAAAGACATAAATATGTGTATTACTTAAAAAGCAATGCATGATTAGCAATGAAAATTTTACCGAATAAAGATGAGGGTATAATGCATAAAGTTACAAAAATTTACATAATAGTTTTTTTTTTTTAATAAAGATTAAATGGAACAAAGGAAATAAACTACTGGACAAAAGTTAAGGAACGATCTTGTTAATACTTGATTGTGAACAAAATAACAGCAAAATTTAATATTTGGTAAAGATCCCCTTATTTTCAATGACTTCTCTGCATTGTCGACCACATGATCTAATTAATTTCTTGCAAAAATCAGCAGTAATTCCCTCCCATTCGTCTTTCAATAACTCCCATAGGTGATCCTGTTTTTCGGTTTTTTTTCTGAGCCCTTTCTCCAATTATCTTCCAAACATTTCTTATTGGATTCAGGTCGGGGCTCTGTGCTTGCCACTTCATTAGAGCGATTCCTTTTTCTTCAAATAAAGTCACAAACTTCTGAGCCTTGTGGCAAGGTACACTGTCCTACATGAAAATAGAAGATTCATAAGGATTATGGTGTAATCTTGGTACCACATGCTGCTGAAGAAGCCTTTTGTAAATCTCAGCATTGATATTGCCATGTACGCGGATGATAGGGCCAACTCCAGCAGATGAAATTATTCCCCACACCATCACACTACCGCCACCGGTTTTCTTGACACATTGAGAAGACAGTCTTTCACCTGTTCTACGGCGTACGTAGGTTTTACCCTCAGAACCAGATATAGTAACCTTGGACTCGTCACGGAAATTAACTGTATCCCATTATGCGTCAGTCCAAACAACATGTACTCTCGCATACTCCAGGCGTGCCCTTTGGTTTCTTTTTGAAATGAGAGGCTTCGAAGCAGGAATACGGGCATGCAATCCTGCATTTTTTAACCTGCGAGCAACCGTTTTCCTTGAGAACTTATTATCTGTCTCACTAAATTTACGGGCAGTTGATGTAGCAGTTTCCAAACGGTTTTTTGTAGATATTGTAACAATTCTTCGATTTTCTCTTTGCGATGTTTTTGGAGGTTTGCCGGTTTTTGGTTTTGGATCTAACGTTTTATCGGTTTTATACCTTCTAATTACACGATGATCGACACTTTTAGACCTATGAACAATATTAGAAATTTATGAAATTGGCTTTTTTCTTGATAGCGATAATGAGTTTCTTTTCTTCAAGAGAGAGCGTTTTACGTGTAGAATTTGCCATATTGCTTAAAAATAAAGTCCTAATGATAAATGAACTTTTACTTATTGTTGAAAGCTCAATCTAGTATTTTAGCAATGTAAATGAAAAGTTTATGCAAATTATTAACATCGATCCTTAACTTTTGTCCAGTAGTTTATTTCTTTTATTCCATTTAATCTTTATTTAAAAAAAAAAACTATTATGTAAATTTTTGTACCTTTGTATATTCATGCATTACACCCTAATCTTTATTCGGTAATAATTTCATTGCTATTCATACATTACTTTTTAAGTAATACACATATTTATGTCGTTGTTGTTTCCGTTTCTTATATTATGGCCGGTACTCTCTCTCTCTCTCTCTCTCTCTATATATATATATATATATATATATATATATATATATATATAAAAACAGAAAATCAAACTGATCTCGATATGTGAAGTCACAAGTTTATTTTCCTGAAGAGAATCAACTTTAGACTCGAACACGTGTAGCGACACAAATCCCATTATGGGCACTTAATATATCATGCAAAAAACAAGCAATATTAATAATAATAGCAACAATAAATCTACACTTTAAACAAAATGTTCATGGCTTCTCGCAATTTTTCTTCTATATCAATTTCTCTCGTCGGAACAACCACTATTTCTATTTTAAGATATATATATATATATATATATATATATATATGTGTGTGTGTGTGTGTGTGTGTGTGTGTGTGTGTGTGTGTGTGTGTGTGTGCATATGATTTGAATAAGATTCCGACTGAATGGTAAATATATGACAATTTAGACAATCTTTCATGTTGGCACGTTTCGCTGATCAAACATCGCCACCAGAAAAGAAATCTATTTTTATAATGATACTGTTTGATCAGAGAAACATGTCAGCATAAACGGTTTTCCAAAATTTCATATATATATATATATATATATATATATATATAAGACAATTTAGAAAGACTTTACTTTGACACGTTCCACCGTTTATCCAACGTCATCAGAAAAAGAATTTTATTTCATTATAGCAATAGCTTTAATAATAAAGACTTAGTGAAAATTAATTTTGAAATCATAATTTTCATTTTGAGATTACTTAAATGTCTTTTAAGCTTATTTATTGTTCTGTTAGGATAATGTGGGACACGTAAAAAAAACAGATACTAATCTTCAAAATAGTGTAAAATAAACAGAACAAAATTGAAATTAGTTAAAAATGTAGTTATTATAACAATGAAGTTAAAATTACAATCAATCGTTAATCATGCTTTGTCTCACTTTTTTTAGATTTCTTGTAAATTAAAATTCTTTTTCTAATGATGCCAGATCATCAGCGTAATATCTCAAATGAAAAAAATTACAATTTTTTATATATTCTCCATCCTGACCTTACGCTTCTGGCTGGGAATATATGTAAAATAATAATAATAATAATAATAATTATTATTATTATTATTATTAGTAGTAGTAGTAGTAGTAGTAGTAGTAGTAGTAGTAGTGGTAGTAGTAAGTGTAGTATTTGTATTCATTGAGATTTACCCTATTGGTATTTGATAGTTCACTAAAGAGTAATGGAACAGAGACATACACTGAAAATATAGTATTTCTTTTGTTTTAAAAATGACTCGATATGATTTCTTGTCATGTGGGTGATTCGTTTGAATTCAAAATTCGCAAAAAACTTTGATTCTTTCTTTTAAAACATCAGCGTTTTTGCTTGTAAGCATTTATCTTCCTGATCGACAGACTGATATTTGGGCAAGTTTACCAAGTTAACAATCATATTTTCGGACAATATCGTGTATGGACGATCGTATTTACAAAAACATAACACGTTTAGTTACCTCCACTGAATCGCTGGAAATCAGCATAGTATGAAGAAACAATGCCGAAAAATTAATAGTAAGGAAGTTTTTCATCAAAATGTTATTACTAAGAGGAAAAATCAAAGTATTTTTTAATTATTTTTTAAAAATTTGATTCCTTTCTAACCCGTTCGAATTTTTTGTAAAAATTCTTGTTTTGATTTTTGTTAGCGGGTAGCCAAATTGTTACGAGAGTTTGCAATGGAATATTACGTAACTCAATTTTTTCCGGTGAAAAAACATTAATTTGAAAATTCTTGCAAAAATCAAATAACTGTTCAATTTTGATGAAACTTTCAGGATTTATTTACAAATGAATTAAATTATTTTTTAAATAATTATTTTTTTAAAAATTTGGTAAAGTTATATACTTTTTACATCTGTTACACCATCCACGTAAATTCATGATTTTTTAAGATATTAAGTTTTGTTGGGAAAATGGGTTTTATTAGTTAAACTCAGGACTCATTAGGGAATGTAAATCTTTTATTATTTTATTAAAACATTTTGCCGAAAACTTGTCCCTCAAGAGTAGAATAAAAGAATGCAATAAAACATTATTTAATTTGATAAGTTAAAATATATATTAGGGACAATATAGTCAGAAGAAAAAAATTGTTTTCGATTAATAATGAAATTTAAAAAAAAGTTTTTTTCATTTTTTTATTATAATAATTTATAAAGTTTCAAAATAGTTTTTTAAATATTTCAAAAATTTGTTGGCATTAGATTATTAATTTATTAAGTGAAGACTATATTTACTAAGTTTAATACAAATCGTCGTGCCTTTGTTTTTTAAAATAATTAATTTTTTTTTTTTCGTATTTGAATTTTTTTTTTGTAATGCAATTTCTATGTGTATGTTAAGTCATGTGTTTCACGATTTTCTCCCCTTAAAGGAAAAATTTAACAATTTTGTTAATTTCAGATGCCATACACTTATCTTATCTCATCTGTCAACACATTTCAACTACAACTACGGAGGAAAGTTTGAAAAAATCAACTCTGTGTTTAAAAAATATTTTTATTTTAAATTTCATGCTATAAGTAAGTAATACTTGGGTAAATCAGATTAATTTAACATTAAATTTACTAATTTTCCAAAAATAATGTGTCACAGCTGTATATTTTATTTTTGCAAGATTTTTAAACCCGAGAATTAACTTTTGTTTATAAAGGTGTCAATCGCTCAAAAATGGCCAAAAAATTGAAAGATTGATAAAATCTCAAATTTTTATATTCCAATCAATATAATTTCTGTTTGAAATAAACCAGAGCGTTATGCTTACCGGAAATAGTAAATTTAATAATTTAGCTTTCAATTAAAACTAAAATAAAAGTTTCAAAAAAAACTTTTTTTTAATTTAATTTAAAAGTTAAGAAATGAGTGAAAGTACCGAATTAAAACTAAAATAAAAGTTTCAAGAAAACTTTTTATTTTTAAAAAATGAGTGAAAGTACCTAGTTTATGCACACATACATTCAAAATTGTTTACAAAATATTGGCGGTTATAGAATTATAGTTAACTTGTATTAAATTCAGTTTTAATTTAATTGAAAAATACTACTTGGCCGCTATCATAAATTAAAACAATTTTTTTAAACAATGAAATGTTTATAAATCATTCTAATTAAAATCGTAAAACAAATAAATACAAGTCCTCAAAAAATTCGTTATTCACTGATAAACTATTTTCTTAACACAATAATATCCATAACATATTTTATTCAGAACAGCAATTAAAAGCTTTTCTAATCAGTTAATTTAGTAAAGGGATTTTTATTTTACGTCTCTGAGCTGATTATCTGTAACTGAAAGTCATATTTGTTCAAAACATTTGATGATTTAAACAAGGAGGGGTCCTTATAAAAAATGAATTATAAAATGTAAAAATTATGCGGCACTAAAAAAGAATTTCACCAAATTTCATAAAATTAAATGCGTTGGTAGCAGATATGAAACA
Organism: Ascarosepion bandense; assembly: GCA_037127315.1. Taxonomy (NCBI): domain Eukaryota; kingdom Metazoa; phylum Mollusca; class Cephalopoda; order Sepiida; family Sepiidae; genus Ascarosepion; species Ascarosepion bandense. The sequence continues at coordinate 667,268 of JBBBDQ010001059.1, read as the reverse complement.
AATATGTATTTACAAAAAGTTTCTGAGAAAGAAATGTTTCTAAAATAATTTCAGTCACTTGTGAATAAGTCCTGAAAGTTTCATCCAACAATTATCTGATATTTTGCAAGAATTTTCAAATAATGTTTTTCACAGCAAAAAGATGCTCAAATATATCTTACAAAAATCTATGGTTGCGTGTTGAGGCTAGTAAAACAAGATTTTTAACCAAAATTTCCATGACCCTAAAAAAAATGTAAAAAGATAATTTTTACATAAAAGTTATTTAATAACAATACAAAGATTTTGACTGTAAAATGTTGCCGTCATTATGTTTTGTGCTTTTTATTTTTCATTATGTATTTTCTTTTTTGGGCCAAATCTTTGGAGGTACCTACATTTAAGGATAAAATATTCCAAAAAAGAAATTTCAAAAAGACATTTTTTAATAGAAATTCATTAAAGAAACTAATTTTAAATGATGAATTAGTGAAAAAATATATGAAAATATTGAAACCGTTTTTTATTGAACTTTATTTGAAAATGAAGTAATAGTAAATAATTGGTAAATAATTATGCCTGTTTATGTGCATGTGTCTTTATGCAAATGCAAATGTGTGTGTGTGTGTGTGTGTGTGTGTGTGTGTGTGTGTGTGTGTGTGTGTGTGTGTGTGAAAGTGAGAGAGAGAGAAACGAAGACAGAAGTAGACAGAGTGAGAGACAGGGAAAGAGATAGAGGGAAAAAGAGAATATATCGAAAGCCAATTGAAAAGGTCGTAAAATCTGCATCACAATCCAAGTTTTTGAGAAGCAAATTGTGAAGGCGTCAAAGATGCAATTAAAAATTTTGGAATAAGAAGGAATCCCCACCACCGTCGCACACTTTTTCTTACGTTCAGTAAAAGTATTTCGGACATATTAGAAGGAAGCTGGTCTACCCCGGACCACCACAAACCCTACTCCCTGCTTACTCGCTACTACCCTCCACCCGAAAATAAATATGGAATGGAAGCGACAAGCAGTATGTGCGCGTGCGTATGCGTATATGTGTGTGTATATACACAAATATATGCACATCCACACACACATATAAGAAATGTGGAAAATGTCTTTTATGATAAAGCGCAACACACATCAAAGGAAAATGGTAAGTCTTACGTCGGCAAAGTTGAAAGAAGAAGAAAAAGTTCGTTTCGTCTTATAAAAAAGACTTTTTTAATCTCTGCTTGCTACCCTCGCCGCACCCACTCTCTCGTTCAGAACCGGCACCACAGACTCACACCTTCACCCCCACTCACCAAGGAATTCTAATTATGATGATAGAATATTCAAATGTGGAGAGGGAGAAATAAAGGAACAAAATGTAGAATAAAAAACGAGAAAAAGAAATAAGAAAAGCAAGAAGAAAGAGAAGAAATAAGAGGAGGAAGAAAAGGTGGAATCAAAGCTTTAAGAAAGGGAAAGGAACATGAAAAAGAACGTAAGAGATTAGAAAAAAAAAGATGAGTATGTGAAGGTAGAGAAAGAAGCCAAAGAAATAATAATGACAGAAAGTAATGGATGATGATAGTTCAAGTAAAAATGATACAAAGACAAAATGAATGAAGAAGAAGTAAAGAACCAATAGAGTAACGAATCAACTAAAGAAAAAATGATAGAAGAAAAATGTAAGGATATCTTTACAAAGAGAACAATAATGAATGAAGAAAACGAGAAGCAACAGATACGCGCGCGCCCCCGACTATTGAACATTGATGTTCTTAATTTACAGGGATTTGATTCAAGGTTTTGCCAAATTTTCCTGAAAAAAAAGGGGAAAAAAACATCCGTATGATTATTTCATGACAACTTGATACTTATCTCAAAGTGTGTAAGCGAAGAAGACAAGGAAAGTCGGGCGAAATGCCACACACAGCCAGAAGGGTAGAACGAGCCACTGACGTTTGACAAATCCCTCTTCGACCACTCAAGCACGATGAGTCAGAGTGAAGTACCCAAGCATCTACTCCAGTTATTTGGTAAATTGAAGAATGCATCCACTCCTCGGTTGTTTATTCGGAAACTTCTGTTGGTGAATCTGACAAAATCAGTCAAGGGATACGCGAACTGGTGCAGTTTGCTATTCGGTAAATTTCGAGTTCGATTCCTGGTCGCGACTGTTGAAATAATTTTAGTGTTAATTTTCATAAGAATACATTTCTCTTGATGCAGAGTTCAGTCGCTAATCTTATTCTCTATATTCTGAGAATCTTGCATGATTGTAGTTGTGATACCAGATACTATCAACCAGTCTGAAACTCTCCTGCCAAAACCCCACAAATTCCCCAATGTGGTAAATGCCTATAAAATAACACACTATTTAAAAGCTAAGTATAAACTAAAGTGTTAGATTATCATCAAGATGTTGTCCGGAGAGAACGAGGTCTCTATTGGGCAAATAATGTGACCATGAGCCAATAAAGAAGACAATATAATTCGATGAGAAACACTTTATTTTCCACGGTTAGTCAAAGTTAGTTACGTTTCATACGTGATACACGGTTGGGTGATCATGTCTCGAAAAACATGACTGATTTAGGTTACCATTACTTTCTGCGGTAGACTGGTTGCCACCCAATCTGTTCTGCTATTTAACCCATGGCTGGAGATAGAAGAGGCGGATTAATACCCTTCCCAAAGGTATTTGTGCGTAAGCGAATGCAACGACTTAACTAGGCTCTCCGATTTCTCGTTCCAAACCGATATCCACTGCACCACAACACACATCCACGGTTAGTCTACTTGGCTCTATTTTACAGATAGATATATTTCTCTCTCACTCTCTTTTCTCTCTCTCTCTTCTTCACTCTCTCTCAAAAAAAAAAAAAACAAGAACGATTGCTGCATGCGTTCAACAATCAAGTCCCAAATTTCTACTTAAGATATGAAAGCGTCCCTCCCCAAAAGGGAATCAGTTTCATGCTTGTAAAAGAAACAAAATAATCATAAAAACAGTATAACAGTTCTACTATGGAGAAAAGCTGACATAATTGCAAGTGGTTTTGAACTCATGTACTTGATGAACTGAAAAATCTTCCTGCTAAAACACTTCCATTATTTGTAATATTCACATATAAACTGCAATGCGTAACAGTATATTTAACTATGTTGGAATAACATCTTAAATTTTGAAAACATTAAATCTATGATGCCTAGAAATTAGTGCTATCGAAATATTTTCCTATGAGCGACAATACACTAATAAGAAATGTAGCAAAGACATTTGGGAAGCAATAAAAACTTCAGCAAAGTCGAAACAATAGAAAAGTTAACAAAATCAATTAATTAAAAACTAATGCATGTTATAGGATGTTAAAAACCTCATATTAATATGTAAAATAATGAATTGTATTGTTTAATTAGAAAAAATCTTCCTCTGGCTTATAACTTCTTGATGAATTTATACATAAAAAATACGTTGTACTAATTTTGTTTGCATAATAATACCTAACAATCTCAAGTTATTATTCAATATTTCAAATTGAAAATAACACTGACATCTCATTTTAACAGATATATTTATCAAAATTACACAAAAAATATATTGAAATATTAAAAAGTAAATTTGCTCAATAAAATCACTATTGGCTTCAACCACGGCAGGGTTAGGGTTAGGGTTAGGGTTAACTTAACCGGCCTCCAGACAGTTTTGGAATCTAGTGCAATACTTCTGGATGGTCTCCTTGTTTAAATTGGTGAATGCTACCATAATCATTGCCTTCAGTTCATCTTTGGTGTTATAAGGAGTTTTGTTGTTCTGTGCCCCACGCATAATGATTAAGGGGGTTGCAATCTGGGGAGTTACGTGGCCAGATATAAGGGATGGTGTGGTTGCAGAAATTGTCTGACGGCCATGATTGGGTTCTCCTGCATATGTGGCATGATGCAGAATCCTACTGCCAGACATAGGATCTTCCAGCAGCCACCCTTCGTAATCACCATTAGACTCGTTAAACACTTTCCGAATCCTCTTCACTACAATACAATATCCTGTTTCCAAATTTTTGGCGGAGTACATTGTGTCACAGTGCTCTTTTTCTTACTGACTCTACTATACTCTGTACAGTCAACAAAATACAAAAACAAACAACGCGCAAGCGTGAAATTAAAAATATAATATGGCGATAATTTACTCATCGCACCCTGTATAAATGTATGTGTTCGTGTTTGTTTGAGCTTTTGTGTGTGTGTGTATGTGTATGTATGTGTGTGTGCGCGTGTGTGTGTGATCTTTCTCAAATGAACACATCTGCATACTTTTTTGCAACAATTTCTATTGTACATTTTTGCTTCTTATAATGGCTTTCCACAGATTGTGCCCGTAATATTAGGTAGATTTCTATATATTTTTCATTAGACATATGGTGTTTTCAACTGACATTTAAGGCTGCTCTCAATATGCGTATCATCTTGATTTTTTCCAGTGATTTTCTTAATCTCCAGCTGCTTGACTTATTTGATAAGACTCTTTCAACTGCTGAGCTAAAGAGTTACATTTTCAGACATTTTTTATTAGTTTCGACTTTCGGGTGCTAATCATTTTGGTAGTGTTGTACATTACAAATTTAACATAAATATTTTTTTCTGAGTAGTTCACTCATGATCATAGATATGAAAAGCTCACCCATTTAATTTAAAATTGTAACCTTTTTGAACAAAAGAAATGAATTTTGTTTTAATTTAATTTATATGGAGTTCAACTTCTGATATAACAAGTTCTAATGTGGAAAAATAGCTGTGCTTGTTGAAATGTGTTAGATATATGAACGAGATCATCTTCAAAATTCGTGTCACTGTTGGTGATTTCAGGATATCGAATAACTATTGGTTCCTTTAAGGTAAACCCAATACTTCTTTGGAAAATATCACCATGAGTTTCCCTGTAAGGCTCCAGCTGATATTTCAAAAGATTTTGTATCGACATCTGGAGACACAGAATGCCATAGTATCTGTACATAGCATATTGATAGACGAAACAAGTTTAGTTGGTATTCCGTATGGCTTGAGTATTTCCATGAGCTCTTTTCTGTGGAATCAAAAACTTTCGTAAAATCCACAAATCTCAGTACCACTGAAAGGGTTTTAGATTTTATACTATCGACTAAGCGAAGTAATAGTAGTATATCTGCAACAGTATATTGACCTTTTCTAAATCCATTCTAGTTAATTCTCAATAAAATGGGTCAAGTGGCTGAATTCTTTTTAGGAGCATCTTGTTATAAATTTCTGCTGCAACAGCTGTTAATGTTATCCTTATTATAGGTTTTGGTGAGGTTTACGTCTAATTTTCATCAAAAGTGGTAGAATTCCGCCGTTTCTTCCCTAAACATCTGACGCCAGATATTTGCGTGTTTTGTTGCACACTCTAAACAGTGCATCATCATCAAAGCAGCCGATTTTCCATACTTCTACTGGAATTTCATCCAAACTTTCTACTTTCTTGTTTTCTTTTTTCGTAAATTGATGGCATTCTTCAATCCCTCATTGGTGCGGTCATCCGTTTATATTGGCAGTTCATCAAACACTTCCATCACAGGCTTATCACCTTGGTTATCACCTAAGTTGGATTGGTATTACCTAGGATAATTATTTACCACCGGCTCTTTCATTCATTTTATTTTTGAATATGTTAGATACGCACTTATTTTTATTAGCTTTATTTATAAGTTTTTGTTTGCATAAAACACTTGAAATATCAATAAATCATTTTTAATTTTGGCATGACTGGATCCCAAAAATCATCATCATCACCATCATTAATATCGTCACCTTGTGTGTGTTCGTATAGTCACACTGTTCAGTTGAGCAGCTGACCAGTTCCGTCCATGTGTCTTGGTTGTGTGCTAATATCTGACTTTTTGTGAATGATCTTCCAGTGCACTCAGTGAAATTGTCAGACCATTTTTCTTTGTTGCCTCTTATTTTTGCATAGAGGTTTCACCTTGTGGGATTGTACTGGAAAAGTTTTGGCTTTTATGACATATCCATATCATTTCAACTTTCTCTACTTGATGGTGGTTAGACGGTCTTCCAGTGAGCTTATTTCAAGTTTGACGTTGTTTCACACTGCGTCATTTGTGATACTATTTATGTAGAAGATGTCTCAGGTGGTACAGTAGCATCTCATTTTAAATGCTTGAATTCGTCGCTGTAATCCTGTTGTTGCTGTTCTGTTGTCAAAGTTTTGCAGGTGTGTAAAATAGTAATAGTCTGAGGTAAATGTTCGTGTTTTTCAAGATGGTTCTTAATTTTGCGACATTTCCTAATTTATGCTTTCTTAAAAATGACTTCTGTTTTAATAAATAATAGTGGTCAAGAATTAAAATAGTACTGTAAAGAAACACCATAAAAATTAAGGAATCCAAGAACAAAATAAACAGAAACTAGAAGGTAAATTATAAGAAACCTTATACATCGCTAAATATAAAATACTAGAAAAAATGAAACTCACCGGAAATAACTAAAAAATCTCCAACATGACCAGCAATAAAGCAAAATAAAAAAAAAAAAGAAAGCTTCACTAAATCAATATTATCTATAAATAGTTTACCCACTTGGAGAAAGTCTCTCTAAAAATAATAATTCTAACAGCATATATATTATCTCACCTGTTAATGTACCATTTAACCAATTAAATCAATTAAATCATGTATCGCCAACCAACACAAGTAATCTAACAAAACTTGTTCGGTAGTACAAAAATACTATACCATAAAAACCGACTATAAATACTAGAAGTATAAGACATAAAAAACAAATAATCCAACATCAATAAAACTTAATCAAACTAAAGAAAAAACTTAATATCTTTCAATAATAAACTAAACAATGCAGCAAATTGTTAGGTGGCGACGTTATATTTTTAAATGATTCCTCATGATGCATAAAGACACGATATTTGAATAAAGATAATAGTAATATAAGTTTTTTTAAAAAGTAATTACATATAGTCACAGTATTATCAACAAAACCCTTTTCTAAATGGATTATGAAAGACGAATGTACAGAAACAACGAAAACTTTATATTCAAATTTTCACCAGAAGCAAGGAAAATTGTCCGAAGTAAAAATAAATGAATATACAAATTTTAACAAAGGATTTTCGTTGGTCTTTAACGTAAGGAAAGATTTCTGATCAAATACACACACATATACACACACAAACACACGCGTACACACATGCGCGCGCGCGCGCACACACACACACACACACACGAACATATATATATATATATATATATATATATATATATATATATATATATATATTATTGATCGGGCACATCAGTTTTTAAGGAAATCAACTCTATTATTAAAAATTAAGTAGAATATAGTAAATACATAGGATATACTATGCATGAGGAAAAATAACGAAATATTTGCTCTTCCATAGTTACTTCATACAGCACGTTACGTGTATCAGTATTTCTAACATTATTTCTTTAATTTGCAAAAATTTATTTTCACAATAAAATGCTAAAAACTGAAAAAGTGAAATAATAATGTCAGGCAGTACGCGTAGTGTTCAACAGTCCGTAACAGTCCTACTGGTAATTCAGTAAAAACTCGTTTTCCACATCAAAGTCAGTGATCCTTATGCTTGTTAGTCAAGAAGAATTCATTTCTGTTTAAAATGCTAAGGCCTTATGATATTTGTTATTATTTATTCATATGTTAAATAAAAAATATTAATTTTTGTTTAAGATTATTACAGTGTGTTTTTGCTTACATACCATACGTACGCACGCACACAGACAGAAACACAAACACGTATATATATTAAAAATAATGTTAAAAAAAAGAAATTTTCCAACGCTTCTTTAACAATTCGATACCTATTTTGTCGAACGATTTGTAAAGACGCCTCAATTTCCGATATCACTTCTTCATTGGAGCCAAATCTCTTTCCCTGGAGCATTCTTTTGGGGTCTGCAAACAGCTAGTAGTCGCTGGGGGTCAGATCTGGAGAATAGGGTGGATGCGGAAGAAATTCGTATGGTAATTGATGTAGTTTTGCCATGGTTGCGATCGATTTGTGACATGGTGTGTTGTCTTAGTGAAAGATCACTTTTTCTTCTCCATTTGTGGCCGTTTTTTGACGATTTCTTTATTCAAACGCGCCAATAATGCTATATAATATTTGCTACTGACAATTCTTTCTTTCTCAAGGTAATCGATGAACAAAATACCTTGCACATCCCAAAATACGGAGACCAAAACCTTGCCTGCTGATGTTTATATCTTTGGTCGCTTTGGACAGCTTTCATCTGCTGCTATCCACTCATCTGACTGCAAATTTGACTCTGGAGTGAAGTGGTGGATTTATGTTTCATCCATTGTCACATAGTTACGCAAAAAAATTCTTTTTTCGTTGAAATAGTTGCATATGACGCTCTGAATTGTCGACGCGTCGACTGTAAGCAAACGCAGCGCCCACTTTGAACAGCTTTCTCAATGACAAATGTTCATTCAAAATGGTGAGTACACTGCCTTTTGATATGTTCAACTTCTCCGCTACCTCATGCAACTTCAGTTTACGATTGGCCAAAACGAGTTTGTGGATTTTTCTGGTCTTTTCCAGAACAACTGCCGATTTGGGGCGAGCTGAGCGTTCAGCATCATTTGTGTCTGTACGACAGCGTTTAAAGTCAGCATACCATTTCTGAACCATTGTTTCCGACGGAGCAGAGTCCAAATAACACCTATCAAGCTATTGCTTTGTTTGGACAGTATTTTTCCCATTAGAAAGCAATACTTTATCAACAAACGAAATTCAGAATTTTTCATTGTTTTGAAAACTTGCAACAGTAGCTTCACTTAAATAACTGTAGTTTGTAAACTAATAATCCAATTAGGCCCAAATCACGAGATATTTTATATGTGTATAAGCTTTCAACCTTCTGTTTTTGAAACGCTGACTCATAATGCACTGTTGAAAACAAGTTTTTTGCTGGAATTGTTTTTCACAAATTTAGTAAATTGAGCTTTTCTTTCGTTTTTTTTTAAACTTACATATCTGAAATTTTAAAATTGTCAATGAGGGATCCAAATGATGCTTGATTTTTCTTACAGTTTAGTAATTTGTTGTTTTGCTTATTCACTCTTCCTTAGTGTTATTATACCAACCTCATCTACTCCTTGAATTTCTTCAATTCTTTTATATTTCAGTCTTTTTATCTCCTCCTACTTCTTATATTTGTCTTTCTTTTCTTCTCATTCTCATTTTCTCGCCTATTTTCCTCGTTTACCATCACCTAGTTTTCACAGTTCTATCTCGTCCCATCATTTTCCTTACACTATTGCATATATACTTTTATTTTCATTTTCGCTCTCCTTCAATCATTTTTTCAAATTTCCTTCTTTTCTTTTCTTCAAACAATTTTTCTGTTGATTTCCCCTACTCTCTTTCTGTCCGCTATTTTTTCATTTCCTCTCTCATTCTCGTCTCTTTCCTATTCACTCTCCGCCTGTTCCTCTGTTTCTCTCAGATCAAAGACACTGGGTCTGTCTATGTCGTTGGTACTGAACCTCCCTATCACATCAGGTGGCGGCTACTACCGCTACTTCCGGTCGCACGGTAAGATGAAACGTTTTAAAGCAAGGCGCCGGCGTCTTGCAGGAAGTTATCCACACACAGAATCCGTGGAACAGAACGCAGAGTCAGGTGCTTTGCCTTTGGCTGGCCACTGGTGACTGGATCTGAGCTTGTCTCTGGTGGTGACAAATGAACGCTCTAGGATGAAAAGCACAAAAGTGATATCGACACGCATAAGCGCGAACACCTTGTCTAAATATGCCTTCCCCAACTATTCAGATGATTCTGCGGTTGATCTGAATAAGAGAAGATTATTCTGGAGCAAGCACGTGCTGAAAGATAGACGAAAGGAAGGAGTAAAAAGAGAAAAAAAAGCGGAGAGGAAAGACAAAAAAAAGGAAAGAAAAACGGCAATATCCTATTGTTAAACAGTAAAATCGATTCATCGTTCTAAACAAAAACAAAAAAAAATGATAACTAAATATGTCTGACAGCCGCCTGGACATTACATTTAGGACTTGATGCAGTCAGAGAACAGCAATAAACCTGGCCAAATTGGTTGCAGTTTCAAATCCCATCACAGATTATTTATCTTCAAATTCGTAGCTTTCGTCAAATGATATTTGCTAAAGAGCTTACTCTATCACTAGGTCAAATTAAGAGGAAGATGGTGTTCTGCAAATTTACTAAATGGTTCACAGTTACTTTACCTAGCTAATCTGCTGATTTCAAAACCTTAGCTTTGCCACATGCTCGAACACTGACTAATAGCAACAGTGTGAAATACAGTTATGCTCTTCTTTGGCTTGGAGGACAACATTTTCGAAACAAACTGAACAAATCTTAATCCGGTTTTAAAACAAAGCAAACATTTCCTGAAACGCAATGCTCTCTACTCTCATTGAAGCAAAATTTCTTCTTTATGTGTCGTTTCCCCCCAGGACGTAGGCGAGCATGATTCTCCACAATTTCCGGTTCTTAAAAGCTCTGGTTCTTTTATTTATTTATTTTTTTTTGTTATTTCGCCTAAAGCCTGTTCTGTCACCGATTTACACAAACTCATTGAGTACGTAATTAATTGCTTTCCTCTACCCCTCTTGTCCTCTATCTGTTCTGTGAGTAAGATACGTATAGCTCCTTGTAATTCATGACTCAAAAGAAAAACTTCATATAATTATGAGCCGTACAGAACCGTTTCATTAAAAGAGAACTTATATTGTAAGAATTAACAAATAGAGAATCTTTTTTCAGGAATCAAATTTTTACAATTATGTATTTGAAATATATATATATATATATATATTAGAGAAAATTTCCAAAATTCAAAATTTAAATTTTTCCCTAATTTATATTGGCTCTGTATTCTTAATACATTGAGCTCTCTGCCTGCATCACTTTTTAATGTTAAAAATTTTAAATATTGATTAGGATCAGGTTCTTGGAATTTACCTTCCTACTCTACCACTTCGGATTTTAGGGGGCTACGTAGGAAAGAAAAGATTGGAAAAGAGAAAGCCGGAAACCACATCCTAAACAAGGAACAAGGGATGAGCCTCTTCACCTGTTCAATAGACGTGGGTGGAGTGTGAACCGGGCGATAGTTTAGTCTATCTACTCCAATTGAAAAAGAAAAGTTGCTTATTTTACGTCGTCAGTGTTCGAACCCGGAGAAAAGGGCAGAATTTAGAACGTCAATTTTCAAGGAGGATTCTCCCTAATTAAGAGATGGATACAACATTTCTTCCTCACAATGTTAACTTAAATAAATAAATAAAAATAAGAAAACTGAACAGTCTTACCCGGGTATCAGTTCGAGTCATACTCACCATGGTATCTTCTTTAGGCGTAACAATCCTCGTCATGTTTAAGTAAATAGCTATAGATAAAGAAGTTGTGACACTACTACCACCACTGTACAAGTGTCCTTTGTGACTCTCAGTAAAGAAAAATAATATATATATATATATATATATATATATATATATATATATATAGTGACATACTTGATACACGCTTTGGGTGATCTTGTCTCGAAAGTGACATGACTGACTGGGCACAAAATTATCCTGCCATTGCTTTCTGCGGTAGACTGGTTGCCAGTCAAGGCTATAGAACCCAATATGTCCTATTATTTAACCCATAACTGGAGGGAAGAAACTAATTAATAGCTTTCTCAAAGGTATTTGTGCGTATGTGAATGCAAGGAATGTAACTGGAATTCGAACTGAGATTCCGGATTTGTCATTCCGAGTCGATATCCACTGCACAAAATGCACATCCTATTAAACTCACAAGGTCTGCTTTCCTGCCTGTTGGAAGTCTTCCTCTGTAGTTCCTATATTTAAGAAACTGGGGAACCCTCGGACCCCGCAAATTACCGACCTATCAGCCTTCTTCCGATCTTTGGCAAAGTGTTCGAAGCCATTATCAACACCGAGGGGGTCCAGCATCTCACAGCCCACAATCTCCTCTCGGACAAACAGTAAGGCTTCCGCTTCATCAGGTCTGCTAACGACCATCACCGAGTACATATACCAGGCTCTTGACAAAAATGGTGAAGCCCGAACCGTTGCCTTGGATATCTCTAAAGCGTTTGACAGAGTCTGGTATGCTGGCCTTCTACGTAAACTGCGGAGCTATGGTATAAATGGACATTTGTTTGACTTAATCCAGTCCTTCCTCACTAACCGCACATTGAAGGTGGTATTAAACGGACATGCCTCCCAGATCTACCATACGAACGCCGGTGTCCCGCAAGGCTCTATCCTAGGTCCTACGCTTTTTCTGATCTACATTAATGATCTCCCTGATGCCATAAGTTCCCAAGTAGGTATGTACGCCGATGACACCACAGTCTACTCTCGCCTTGACCAAAAATCTGGTGTGGGCGACAAAGCGAACCTTGCAGCCGAGCATGAAAAGGACCTCCAGTCCGTAGTGGACTGGGGTAAGAAATGGCTCGTTTTATTTATTTTGTAGAGCTACAAAATTATGGCAGGGGTAAGAAATGGCTCGTAAATTTTAATGCTTCTAAAACGAAGCTGCTATCAATTAACCATCATATACAATCGCAACTCTCTCCCATTAGCATGGATCAGGCTTACCTCCCAGAGAGTAAAATACTACGCCTCCTTAGTCTCACACTTTCAGTGGACCGCAAGTGGAATGACTATATCGAATCCATTGCTAAATCCGCTGCTATGAAAGTCGGTTGCCTGTGCAAGGCCCGGAAGTTTTTTCTGTCTCAATCTATCCTGCACATATATAAATCTACCATCCGCCCGTGCATGGAATACTACTGCCATATCTGGTCGGGTGCCCCCGCTATTCTCCTCGGGGTTCTTGACAAAGTACAACGGAGAGTCTGTAATGTGACCGACACCGACTTGGCAGACCGGCTGCAGTCTCTCTCTCACCGGCGTGATGTGGTGTCCCTGTGTCTCTTCTATAAATACCTTCACAGCTTCTGCTCCGATGAATTTAGATCACTGGTGCTCCGTAGGTACGAATTTACACGAGATACTAGATTAGCAACTAGGTCCCACCCTTTTACAGTAAAACCGATAAAATGTAACCGCAATTTCTACTCCAACAGCTTCTTTTCTCGCACTTCCCGACTGTGGAATTCCATTCTACGTGATTGCTTCCCCGACAGCTACAATCTCCAGGAGTTTAAATGTAAGGTCAATAGACACCTCCTAACACACTAACTCGCATCAATTCTCTCAAACACTCTTCCCATCTACCGAACCCTCAGCCTCGGTACCCTTACCAGTCTATCACCCTCCTTATGACATTTCCTATATCTAACCACTCTTTCTCTTTACCTTCCCCTATGTAACCCCTTGCGCAGTTGTGGCAGTGGAATGCCTTGCTTGGGGTGAAATGATTAAAAAAGTCTTCATTATAAATGTTGCAATTCATCAATTAAACATTTAAATTCCAATTAGAAAGTTTAAGTTTATCACCTTTATTTATTTTTTAAAATACTGTGTGATTTCTGAGAAGTTTTAATGCTTTTAAGATTCCACCGTGTTTTTTATTCATTCCTTGTGTGAGGGTAAAATATGAGGCTGGAACGTTAAATGTAGTTAATAGCTGAATTTTAATATGAAATCATTACCGTAAAAACAAATTATAATATCTGACAAAAGCAAATGTTTAATAAGAAACTCAGTATGTTTTTTAAAAATCTACCCATGCTCACTTTAGAAAAGCACAATAGGTTTATTCAATAAAACCGCCTTCAGCTTTGAGAAGAGTCTAGATGTGGTATCAAGATCGACTAAATGCCCGGATACCTTATTCCCGTTCCTGTTTGCCAATATGTTCACACATATCACTAAATACTTGATATAGTTGGATCGTTGTTTGATCGGCCACCAGACATAGTAGTTCAGAGGATTCAAATCAGGAGAGCTATAAGTCTACATATTGGCTGAGATGATATGAAAATTCTTGGGTAATAACTCCTATCTTGTGTGCAATATGCAAAGTCAAACTGGAACGCATAAGGACCACTCCATTCAAGGCTTGAACACAGTGTCCAGCAACGATATAGGTGATGACTCTTACCCTGTCGACTTGGGGAAAGAATTGTAATAAAATGGCATCGCGTTTGTAACCCAGAACCATTGCAGACTACGTAAAATTCGTGCACATCACTGAGGGTGCCTCTGTGAGAGCCACTTTTCCTGTTCATCTGGCCATTTTTTAAAAAGTGGGCTGTTTCCATGTCTCACAAACACTGTCTGTCTTTTCTTTTTCTGCGCCTGATTTGAAGTCGCTACGTTAATGCCCTCGATAAATCTGAAAGAGAAATGAGAATGCTAAAATTTGGCAAATGTCTTATGACATTAGTTTATCTTGTTTATGACCCGCCTAATATTTGTACGTTCTTTTTATTCGGACCAATATACTCAGTTTGGTTGTTGGTAAGTGTAACCAATATGAGGGATCGGATTATGATTATCTAAACGTAACACAACTTGATCAAAATGAAAGGAATAATAATAACTATAATAATAATAGACCAGAGTTTTTTCACTAGTAACTGTCAAGCAAATATCGTGCATAATAATGTGGATTTAAAATGAAGGTTCTAAGTGTTCAAAAAGCCATCAAATTTCAGGATGTTTTTTACTTCCTCAAATAAACTTTTTCTAATCATTTCACCTCAAGCAAACGGTATCGCCACTGATGTGCAATTGGGTAACATAAGAGAGTTGAAGTATTAGGCAGTGAAGACAAAGACAAACCAGCTACAGGGTGTGAAAGAGAAAGGGCAAAAGAATGATGTGAACACAGGAGTGAAGAACGTTGCGAAGGTAGAGAGAAAGGTAAAAAAGGGGTGATGTAGAAAAGGCTGGAGTTAAGAGGATAAGAGATGGGAATTGACTTTGCATTTAAATTCCTGGAGGTTGTAGCCGCCAGGAAAACAAGTATATAGAAGGGAGTTCCACAGGCGGGAAGCGCGAGAAAAGAAGCTGATGGATTAGAATTGTCGCCTGCATTTGGTTGATTGAACTGTAAAAGGGTGGGACCTCGTTGCCAGTCTGTTTGCCTGAGTAAATTCTTGTGTCAGAGCAGATACCTTAAAAATATTTATAGAAGAGACAATTGCAAGCCACATCCCGCCGATGAGAAAGTGACTGAATTCCAGCTGCTAGGATGGGACCACTCATATTACAGCTTCTCTTTGAGCATGTCGAGAACACCGAGACGAACAGCAGGAGCGCCTGACCAGATATGACAACAATATTCCATGCACGGTCGGATAGTTGATATAAACATCGTCCCAATAAAGTGGGCAATATTTACACTGGACAATGTGCAAACACTTTGGTAAATATTTAAACAAACACTGGTATGAACATCATCCAGCACCGGTTACAAAAATAAAAGATGTCATTATTCTATGGGATTACACCATCTACACAGACAGAAAAATTGAAGTAAATAGGCCGGACATTATTGTCAAAAAGAAATAAGAAAACACTTGCCTACTAATTGATATGGTCTGTCCAGCGAATTGTAACATTGCAACCAATAAATTTGAAAAAACAATCAAAATAAAACAACCTGAAAATTGAAATAGAAAAAAATGTGAAATTGAAGACAAGAATAGTACCAATAATAGTAGATGCTCTTGAAATGATACAAAATGGAACAAAACATTGAAAGAATCCTTGGAAACCCCAGCTTAAGAAATATGCAAAAAATTGTCTTGTTAAGTACAGACCACACACGAAGAATATTGTCTATATAACGCTAGGGATGTTATGGGAAATATAAAAAACATGAAATATAGCTATAGCAACACATCACGACCTGCTTTAGGCCTTCCCGAAGACGTGGTAGGTAGTGTGCCATAGCAGCAATAGAATTATGATGAAAATGATATAATAATAATAATATTTCATTTAAAACAATCCAATGTAATAATATTGTTATGCAAAATGTTATTTTTTCATCATTTTCACAGAATTCTGCCTGCATGAGCGCAGACAAACACACAATTTATATACTGATTATCCATACGTATATGATTTAGCGCTTTCAACTATCAGATTAATAAAAATGATTAGCAAGAATGTTATATCCAGTTAGAAAACAGGACTCTTTTTAAACATTGCTAAGAATGTCATGTGTCGATCAGAGACTTGTTGGTATATAATTATGTAGCATGAGCACAGTATGGCCAAGTAAATACGAGCGTGCCCGGAGATACACGTGTTATTAGCCCTCAAAGACATAGATATCTAAATCTGCCAATTTTAGTTAGAATCTAGCAAACGCCCACTTCCTTCACACCACAACCCTCATCACGCAACCACGAGAGACGTTCACACTAATTGAATAAACACCAACTTTAAAAAAGTGCGTGTGAAGAGACAAATACGTGTACACTCATCACCCCTGAACTATGTACACACATTCACAGACATTATACACGCATTATCATCTCTACAAATGGGTGAAAACAAAACCAGCTTGTATTAACACAGGCGCACACGGTGTTTTGGTAGTAAGGATATGGTCTGGCCAATTTTGGAAAAGTGGTATATATATATATATATATATATATATATATATATATATATATATATATATCAACAACGATTTGGTTTACCTCGATTAAAATCAACGACCGCTGGTGACGAGGAAAAATACATAACACCTACCTACTAAACACACACACACACACACACACACACACACACACACACACACATATATATATATATATATATATAGTATATCGAGGCAGCAAGTAATTTTCTAAACATATTCTATTAAATATAAGAGACAATGAATGTCTATTATGTTTAATCATGAGCCGTTCTAAACGTCGTATTTTTGCTTTAATTTCAGTTGAAAATAAAGACAAAAATTCTCCAACATTTGGATAATTATTTATTGGTTTTCTTCTAAGCTTTCGGCTCACATGAGCCATCTTCAGAGAGGTAGTTTAAACTGAAATATTATAAAATCCACCATCACCGACGGTGATTTTGGTCAACAATACGGTGATCCTTACTCATACACACAATAAGAGGAACCTGCAGATATTGGAGGCCATGTACATCAAATCAAAACAACCAACACTCAATAAAATCAACTTTAAAACAGGAAATAACATATTACATTGCATTTGACTACATGGTTTTGTTGTCATTTCGCGCTATCCCGCGGTGTGACGTCATAAAACCGCATCGCAAACTTAAGAACTGCGTTTATTATTTTTGGTAAGTATTGCCGTTGCCAAGCGGAATTTTATGTTAACACAAAATAAAATCGTCGGTGATGGTGGATTTTATAATATTTCAGTTTAAACTACCTCTCTGAAGATGGCTCATGTGAGCCGAAAGCTTAGAAGAAAACCAATAAATAATTATCCAAATGTTGGAGAATTTTTGTCTTTATTTTCAACTGAAATTAAAGCAAAAATACGACGTTTAGAACGGCTCATGATTAAACATAATAGACATTCATTGTCTCTTATATTTAATAGAATATGTTTAGAAAATATATATATATATATGTATTAGGACCTTGAATAAGTTCTCGCTGGGTTTTTTTCTGGAAAGTTGTTTTATTTACAGAAACTAGTAAGAAACATGTCAGTGAAAATATTGTCTCTGGTTAGCTCCTACTTTTTCCCATCTTTCTGGCATAATTTGAATTCAACGTCGGAAAAACGTTACATCTTTTGAGGCTGACCACGAGTCGACCCATTTTTTGGCATCTTCATAAGCACGAAAGTGCTGACAGCCAGGCCATGTGCCATCGATTGGAATAAATGATAATCGGACGAGGCAATGTTTGGTGACTACGGCGAGCAGGATAGGACTTCGCATTTAAGCTTTTCCAAGTAGGTTTTCACCTGTTTTGAAATATGTAGCCTAGCGTTGTCATGTTGCAATATCACGTTGCCGTATCTTTGCTCATGCATCGGCCGTTTTTTCTTCAATTTTAGGCTCAAACACATTAATTGTAATCTATAGTAATCTCCCGTGATATTTTTTGAACAGTTCAGTCGGTTTAAGCAGCTTATAATAAACTACACTCAGCTGATCCCACTAAATGCAGAGCAGAAGCTCTGGATATTCGGTTTTGCCGTTGATGTTGATGTTGATATATAGCCGGGCTTACTCCCACGACCTTCTACGCTTAAGGTAATCGTAGTGTATCCATTTTTCATCACCGGTCACGATACGATGTAAAAAGCTTTTCTTTTCTGCTGTTCACATGTGGAAAGACATTGTTTGACGTCTCACAGCTTCAACTCGTACGGCATCCAATGTCATGCTTTTTCCTAATGCATTCAAATGTTTCAAAACTGTTGTGTGATCAACTCCTAATGATTCTGCAAGTTCAGCTTGCACCTGACATGAGTCTTCGTAAAGTAATTCCTTTAATTCTTCGTCTTCAAACTTTTTTGGTGCGCCAGAGCTTTCTTTATTTTTAATATCAATATTCTTTTAATCACTATTTTTGAAGGGTCTAAACCAATCCCTGCATGTTGTTTCCGACAGAGCATGGTGACCGTAGGTCTCAACAAGAATTTCGAATAAAGTAGTGCAGTAAAATTCTCCGCAAATACACTTTCTTTGGCAAGAAATCCGACATATTTAATGCTTTGAAAAACGAAGATTTTGCACTTCGGCCAAATGACATACACTGAATTTCTAGCTTTCTTATAGTACTTCCTTATAGGTGCGTTATCATCTATACACACACGCAATTCTGGTGATCTGTTGGAAAATACCAAGAACTTATTCATGGTCCTCATATATATATAATGGCGTTACTCGGGTATAATGAAAGCTTTAAAACTAATTGATGGTCCTGGAGCTCGGATTCTTTGGACGTTGGCACGAAAGAATGAGAAGCAATAGTTGTTTCCAGTTAAAGGGAAACCGTAGACTGAAAGAAAAATGAATGGATGTAAGTCAAATTTTGATTTCCTGATATCGATATCAAATAAGTTTTTTTTGTCGTAACTGAATTTTGAAGGCTAAATAAGTCCGCTGAGTAAATGGTATCATGGCTGAGACTAAGAACTACAATTATATCTACTTAGAGCCAAACCCGAAGTGAAAACTAAAATAAAAGGGCTGAAACAATACAGACATACAGGTAGGTAAACAGACACACACACAAACATCTTGCCTTTTATATATATATATATATATATATATATATATATATATATATATATCCGAGTGAGTATAGAATGAGGAGAGAAAAAAGAAAAAAAAATTTTTCCGTCCAAATCATTAATTTAAAACAGTACTCGATATATGATGTATAGAGCAGTGAATATTTATTATAAATTATGTTTTAGAACATGTACATAATTTATAATATATATGTCCTCTTCCCTACAATGATTGTAGGGAAGAGGACATATATAGAAGAAATTATGTACATGTTCTAAAACATAATTTATAATATATATATATATATATATATATATATATATATATATATATATATATATATATATATATTCTGCACTATTGTAAGAACTGCAACCTTGAAACTTCTGAATATCGTTTCTTATGTCTTTGTCTATGAGTGTATCAAATTTGATTAAAATTGGACCACTCCTTCTATAACCCGATTTTTTCGATTATCAATTTTCGATATTTATCGGGGGTACCTCGACACAAAACCTATCTAGAACACTCACAGACGCTTACAGTACAACTGTGTAAATTTTCAAAAAAATCAGTTCAGCCGTTTCGGAGGCTATAGGTAACGGACACACATACACACACAGATACACACACAGAGACAAAGTTCCACTTATAAATAAGTTTAAATATATATATAATCTATCTGTTACACACACGCACGAAAACTCAGTTCAGTTTACTATTACAACTTTGAAATATATATAACTTTAATATTTAAAAAATATTATGAAACATCGAGAAATTGTCCAAGAGATTCCTCTGCTTTCTGAGACATGATTACATAATTACATTTTCACGCGATATCACTAATTTGAAAACAAAAGACAGAATAATAATAACTACTTCATTGACCACAAATATCAATTCTTTTCAACCGACAAAATGTTAATTTTAAAGGCTGAAACAATGTATGTGCAATCAGGACTAAAAAACGAAGCATAGAAAGAAAGAAAGAAAGAAAGAAAGAAAGAAAGAAAGAAAGAAATCTCAGAATACAATAAAAACTGGAGATATTTTAAAGACAAAGATCCATTTGAACTCATTTTCTGACATTAAAACAAAATTAGAGCTGTTCTGTCAGTTGCTTTACATTTCTGGTCAAAAACATAAACCATTTTGCAAAAAAAAAAATTAAAATTTGAGCTTAAAAAGCGATATTTTTACTTGATGATCATAAAATCAAATATTCATTTATTATTTCACTTTAATTCAAAAATTAAAAACCTAACACTATACCAACAGGTATAGTGTTAGCAACTCAGCCTTGCTAACACAACTGATTAATTAACACTTGCAAAAGTACAGAGCCAAAATTTACGCTATTAAGAAGCAAATTTGTTGGACGGCTATTTTGAGACAATAGGCTTCTTAGTTATATGGCTGCAATGTGATTGGAATATTTCATTTTGATGGATGTGAATCTGGAAGCCAAAAACCCACCATTGGTCTCTATTTTAATACTAATGAAGATGGCAAGAATTCAAACTGCCCTCCAGCCTGCGTGTTCAACTGCCAGTTGTTTTGACGTCATAGACACAGCATGGTGAAAACGAGGAAAAACATGAAGATGTCCTCTGTAGTTCTCCCTCGCTGTAAGCCAGTTTTTAGCAAAAACTAGCATGATCCATGAAGAGGATTGAAGTCATACTTGCAAACGTGTCATATAATCAATTCATCTATCCTCATTCTGTAAATGTTTGTATCGTTGATGAAATTGAAACTTTTTGGTGAATGATTTTCTTAAGTAACAAGCTGAAGTAAAATGATGAGTGTGTCTGTTTCTGTGTCAGTCGTTCTGTGTGTCTAACAAGAAGAATCACGTAGAAAGGATGCAAGTGTTTCACCAGTCTCTTCCGGGCACCTGCAAACTCAGTTTCGTTGGCTTTGGCTCGATTATTATTATCATTATTATTTTTATTTTCTGGTGAAAAGAAGAAATAAAAGGTGGGAAAATAAATATATAAATACATAAATACAAAGAAAGAGAAACAGAGAGATCAAAGCGAAACAGAGGAGGAGGCAAAGGCGGGAAGCATTAAATGAAACATTGCAGATAAATAAAAAGAGAACGAAATGAAAAAGGAAAAGGCAGATAGGAACATAAAAAGAAAACAAAATGGGGAAAAAAGATGCGAGAAAGGAAAAGAAAAAAAATTGGGGTCTGCACTGAGAAAAAAACGTGAAAGGCAACGATCCATATGAGCTTGAAAAAGTCGTCAACCAGTAAAAATATCCATAGCACACACACACACACACACACACACACACACACACACACACACGCATATCTCTCTCTCTATATATGTATGTATAAAGACATACTTAGACTAAAAACAAGCAGAAATGAAAAAAGAAAATCGGTGAGAGGGTGTGACTATGGGCGGGAAAAGCATGCATGTGTCAAGCCGCGCATTCGTATGAATGCGACTGTGTGTGTGTGTGTGTGTGTGCTTAACTAATAAGTTCATGCATCCATATACAAAGTGCGATGGAGAAATTGTCGCCATTTTATTTTTTGAGTTTTGCGCTTGCGCGTTTCTTCCTTTTTATTCTGTCAACTGCACAATATAGTAGGGTCAGTTGGGGACCGCCTGTGAGAAAAACGCACAATTTGCACCCACATAAAATCTGACTTAACACTGAGGCCTACATGAAGAAGGTAGTGCTGCTCTGGGTCAAGAATCTGGCCGCTGAAGGCTCTAAGTTTAGCAACAGGACTCTGCACCATACCACACATGCAGGAGAACCCCATCATGGCTGTCAGACAATTTCTGCGACCACATCGCTTCCTACATTTGGTCACATATCTCCCCAGACAGCAACCCCCTTGATTGTTATATGTGGAGCACAGTTGAGCGAGAGACCAACAAAACTCCTTGTAACACTAAAGATTCACTAAAGGCAAGGATTATGGCATCATTCATCAACTTAAACAAGGCGACATTCAGAAGTTATGCTGGAGATTACCAAATTTTCTGGAGGTCATGCTTGAGGCGAATGGTGATTTTATTGAATATATTTACTCTTTAATATTTCAAGATATTTTTTTGCAATTTTAGTAAAAGTATGTTAAAATGATTTCTGTTATTTTCATTTTTGTGTAATATAGACGAAAATTTGTACATTTCGCCCTGTATGTGTAGGAGACATTAGTGCATTTTTATTTACATGTATCTCTCTCTCTTTTTCTCTCTATCTTTCTCGCTCTCTGTATATATATACACTCACACACACACATACACACAAACACACACACACACACACACACACACACACACATATATATATATATATATATATATATATATATATATATACAAACACACATATACATGCGCGTATGCACAAATACATGTATAAAAATTTTGGAGTGATAAATATATGTTTATGTGTGTAAGCTGTAGACATGCACAAGTATATGTAAAACTGAGGAGTCATGCTTGCTAACTAGCGTATCCTGGTAAAATGTTCATAAAAAACACTTTCTTGATCTATCGTTCTCTATTTCAGCTCTACTGTTCTTTTTGAACAACATAAATTGTTATGCTCATCTCCATATACACGTTTATACATACAGAAATTTCTCTATGTTCTTTCTTGAAAACTTAAAAAAGAATATTTACTTAATTCTCACAATACACTAATTGACAGCTTGTTTCGTACACGAAAGACCGTGAGTTCGTTTCTCAGTAGATCTTACAAGAATGTGGCCTTGGATTAAATTTAGTGTACAATCTAACACTTCACTATTTCTTGTTACACACACACACACACACACACACACACACACACACACACACACACGCGTGTGTGTGTGTGTGTGTGTGTGTAGGCGCGCACACAGACGCTCGTGTAGTGTATACTTCAATGAAAAATGTAGTTAAAACATCTACACTAAAAACCTTCCACCGAAAATTCTGTAAAGTTTATTCTTTTTCAAGTTCAAGATACACCTTTTTCTTTAAAGTTTTAAAATAATGTTGAATAATGTTGACAAAAGACAAAATCCTCTGAGAATATTCAACAGGTTTGTTAATGATAGCGTCGGCTACTTTGAGACAACATCAAATCATCAAAAGACGAGTTAAGATTCAAGGACGGCGAATTTGCAAAGACAAACAGAATTTGCCTTTTAGCAAAGCAAACCATGCACAAGATCTACTCGCAGCATCTTTACGTACATGCACTAACATGTACGCACGCATCTACTTTCTTAGATGTATGCAAACATATAAAAGTTTATTTGTAGTTGTGGCAACAAATACATAGGAAGTGTGTCGCAACGCTTAGATTGCAGAAT
The DNA here is from genome assembly GCA_037127315.1 of Ascarosepion bandense. Classification (NCBI taxonomy): domain Eukaryota; kingdom Metazoa; phylum Mollusca; class Cephalopoda; order Sepiida; family Sepiidae; genus Ascarosepion; species Ascarosepion bandense. Next base: position 643,711 of record JBBBDQ010001059.1, on the reverse strand, counting down.
TAAACATGTACCATTGGTACAGTTGATATCAGCTCGGAACGAGACACCGGGGTGCCGAGTTCGAATTCCAGTTGAATCCATTGTATTCACTTACGCACAAATACCCTTGGGAAAGGTATTAACCCGTCTCTTCCTTCCAGTTATGGGTTAAATAGCAGGACAGATTGGGTTCTATAGCCTTGGTCGGCAACCAGTCTACCGCAGAAAGCAATGGCAACCTACTGCGGGATAATCTCCTGCCCAGTCAGTCATGTCTCTTTCGAGACATGATCGCCCAAGCGTGTATCACGTATGGCACTTTAACTGACCATTAAGAATTCTTAAACCGGACAAGTTAACTGGTTAACACTTCCGGGTCAGCAATTACTGAACACCTTTTTATTGCAGAAATTGTGTGGTTCACTGTGAACCAGTTCTCTATTTTGTCTGTTTCACACTCTGTGTTTCACTTACAAGCATTAGAACCATTGTACATTAGATCTAGGAGGCCGTCTCTCTGTAAACAGAGAGATTGCCTACTTGGACTGCACATTATTACTATCTAGTGCTTACTCCTTCTGCTTTTCCTCCTTTCCATACCCTTTCATCTTCATTTTTACATTTTTTAAAAAAGATTAAATAAATTCCCAGTTAACCCTGATGAAGCTTGCGAGTGAAACTGGTCGGTCATTTTCGTTGTCTTATTTTTTATTTTCCAGCATCAAATTTACTTTATTTCTTGCACTTTTGTACAACCAACAACTTAATATATATTAAATATAAGAGTTTATATATGTACGTACATGTGAGCAAATATATATATTTAATTTTATAATATATATATTTTTTTACAAAAACATAACAAATATATCTTCTAAAATTATCAAAGATTGTCAAATCGAATGTATTCAGTGATTTAAACTGAACAAAGTATAGTATTTTGCATAATCCTGTTTGTCAAAAATGTTATGTCGAACGTAACATTTCAAATGGTCCACTCGTCGAAACATGTGACTATAATAGTCTCTTTTGGATACAGTCAGATATGCACCACTTGCATAAAATAAGCTCTTAACGATGATACTGTCTTGTAAGTTACTGCAATTTCCTGGAATATTTTTCAAATTTGGGGCGGCGTTTACCTCCCGCTATTTTTTGTGCGCTGTTTCACACTTGGTTTCGGCCCTCAAAAAACACTTCTATAATTCGACAAAGTAGCCGACGAATACGAACCTACATCAAACGGCCAAGTCGACAACCTAATGTGGCTACCCTGTCCGCTAAGGGAATTTCATTGTAACTGATATAAGGGTACCCAAAAGATCTTACACACGCAAATACATACGCAAAAGTTTTACATTTCTTTTTCTGGTCGCTCAAGAAACAACTAAAACGTATTGGAGCATTTGTACGTTTTGAACTCTCTAAGAAAGTGTGTGTGTGTGTGTGTGTGTGCGTGTGTGTGTGTGTGTGTGTGTGTGTGTGTGTGTGTGTGTGTGTGTGTGTAAGAGTGTGTGTGTTTGTGTTAAACGGTTGCATTTATGCCTTTTCACACGAACTCAATTTCATTGTTTTTAAAACTTGCTCAATAAGTAATATTTTAATTATTGCATTTTAAACATTTTTTACAAATTTATATTCTAACTTACTTTTGAAAAATTAATAATGATAATGTAGGTACTTCCACTAAACCACTGAAAAAACAGCATAACATGAATAAAAAAAGCCCCAACTTTAATAAAAATGAACTTTTCCCAGCAAAATGTGTATATTATTAAGAGGAAAGATCAAAGCATTTTTTAATTATTTCTTAAAATATTTTAATCCCTTCTAACACGCTTGAAATTTTGGTAAAAATCTTGTTTTGATTTTAGTTAGCAGGTAACCAATAATATGACATATTTCACTTTTTACCGGTGGTAAACATATTAATTTTGAAATTCTTGCAAAAATCAAATAATTGTCGGATTTTAATGAAACTTTCAGGACTTATTCATAAATGAATGAAATTAATTTTGAAATTAATTTTGAAAATATCATTTTTTAAAAACTTTGTTAAAATTATTTTTTTTTTACATTTGTACCCCACTTCACGTTTACATTTTGTTGCGATAATCGATTTTATTAGTTAAACGCAGGACTCATTGGGAAATGTAAATCATCTATTTTTTTTTTTAAACTTTGCCTCTATTTCCGAAAATCTGCTCGCAATAATAAAATGAAAAATGTAATGTAACCATGATATTAGTTAATGGATGAGCTTTTAATTGCTTGAATAAATAATATAAATTAAGGACATTATAGTCTGAAAAATTTTTTTTTCATTAATAATTAAATTTTAAAATAATTTTTTTCATTTTTTTAATTATTAATAATTTATAAACTTTCAAAAATATTTTTAAATACTCCAAAGGTTTGTTGGGTTAGTTTAAAAACTTATTCAGCAAAGATTATTCTTAATAATCGAAAATTTTAAAAATTAATACAAATCGTCGTGCCTTAATATTAAAATAACTTTTAATTTTTTGTTTTGTATATTTGAAGTTATTTTTGTATGTTAATTTCTATGTGTAAATTAAAAGGTCATGTGTTTCAGAGTTTCTTCCCTTTAACGGAAAAACTTGTACAATTATGTTACTTTTCATCGCTATACACTTATTTTTCATCAACCTGTGAACACATTTGAAATACGTCGGATAGGTCAAAATGTTGAACTTGGTGTTTAAAAAATAGTTTTGTTCTAAATTTCATGCTATAAATTAATAATACTTGTGTAAATCAGATTAATTTAGCATTAAATTGGCTATTTTTCCAAAAACATTGTGTTACAGCTGTATATTTTATTTTCCAAGTTTGTAAATCCGAGAAATAACTTTTGTTTACAAATGTGATGATCACTTAAAAATGGCCGAAAAATTGATAGATTAAAAGAAAATTGAAACATTTTAGATTCCAATCAATATAGTTTCTGTTTGAAATAGACCAAAGTATTTTGCTTACTGGAACTAGTAAATTTAATCATTTAGCTTTCAATTATAACTAAAATAAAAGTTTCAAGGAAACATTTTTATTTTTAAAACTTTAATTTAAAATTTAGATATCGAAAATGAGTGGAGGTACCTAGAAGTGTGTGTGAGTGTTATTTAAGATTTATTAATTTGGGTGGAGTAAGTGTACTGAATATTGGACATAGAGAAAAATAAAATATGGTGACTATCATTCAACACTTTTTCTCCTGCTGTCTCTGTCTCACTATCGTGATTCCCTTTCTGTCTCTCACTATATCTATATAGAGAGAAAGAGGCAGTCAGAGACAGAGGGAAAGAGAGATGGAAAGCAGGAGAGAAAGACATGTTTGCTGTGTATAGCTGGTATTTCTATTAGTAGAAACCACTAGAATACATGAATGAAAATTGGCAAATATTTAAAAATACGAACAAATAAAGAGTCGATAAATTTATTTTCATACTTACTTCCTTGTAATCGCACAAGTTTTACTCGTATGTATATCTATCTAGATAAGTATTTGTGTTATAAGGACGCATGTTGTCATAAGTAAATTGAACAGACAATTGAATTTTGTGTTGTAAAATCCAAAGGATAAATATATATGTCAATATATAAACATATGTGTGAGCGTGCATGCATGTGTTCAAGAATCTAAATTCTGTAGAAAATTAGGCACCTAATAAAAATCTGTTAATATCTTGGTTCATATTTCGAGTGGCCAATCATCCGATTCAAAGAATGCACACACTTCATCATAGTATTCCAAACATTATTTTAAAAAGTTATGTATCTTGCAAATTATGACCATCATATTATAGGAGCAGTCATCTAGTTTCAGTCGTTTTTTGGGAAGATATCTTGAAACAATGAAATTTATTCTGATAAACCCTAAACTACTTATAGCATCAGAACTGTAATTGCAACATAAAGTAAACAATATCAGTTAACATAAAAACCTATACATGATGTGTATAAGAGAGGAGAGAGAGAGAGAGAGAGAGAGAGAGAGAGAGAGAGAGAGAGAGTTAGTAGCAGTGGCAGAGATAATTTTTTAGCACACAAAAATTTATCTATGCGTACAGTTCACACATATGTAAACTTACTTTCTTTGTTTATATGTGATGTACTAGTTACCTGAAAGTTAAACTCTTCCCTAAATAAGAACAAAGTTTAAAAATAACGTCTTGGTATTGAATTGACGCATTTTTTGAAACGTAAAAAAAAAAAAAAATTCATGACAAGTTTCAAGTTAATAAACTGTGTAGGTGTTTCTTCATTTGAAATGAATTCTCATACTATTCCAATAGATTCACTAATTTTTTTTTTTAATTTCGCCTTTATTATGAAAAAGTTTTTAACTTTCAAGTAAAAATCATGGTTACTATTCAAAATATGTTTATATGATTTTAGAAAACTGCCTGTATAACATCGCCTACATAGATAGATAGATAGATAGATAGATAGATAGATAGATAGATAGATAGATAGATAGATAGATAGGAACTAGACCAGTGTCAAAATGAAAAAGCACATGACACAACATACCTTTGTCGGTACAAGTTAACAATTAAAAAAAATGGTGAACTCCAGTCATTTTAAATCGGATATGTCGTGCCAAAGTTCGCGTTAAAAATCCCACCATTTTGATATAGTCATCTAGTCAGTCAATCCATCATTGCAATGATTTTTTTTTTCTGGGCTAATGAACATTACAAGAAAGTTGTGAATACAAAATGAAATGTGATGAGGCTGCATTTTCATTTGACATTCTCACACTAACGGAAAACCAACAAAATTTGTAATATTTTAAAGTATGGAGCATCCTTGGTTAGTGATAATGTTTTTTTAGCCTGACCTCAGACTCATCACTAAATAAAGGCTTTGTTGGCGATACAGTTGATGTATTTACAGTAGAGTGTGGATAAAATTATATACCCATCTCCCGATCAAGAAAAAAAAAGTGAAATCATTGTATTCCCCTCTTTTGCCAAAAAGTACATCGTTTAAGAATTTTGTTAAAACTGAATTAATTTTGTTATTTCATATTGCGATGTTCCTTCTGGGTCGTTAAAACTAAACTGATTAGTAACTTAATTTTCTTTCATTTTTATCAAATTTCGTTTGTAAAATTTGAAATTTTTACAACTAAATTTTATTGCTTGTAAGTAGTTATAATTAAATGGTTTAAAGAATTAATTTCTGACAGTCATTATAATTGGCAAAATAATGAAAGCATTCGAATTACTGAAAAAATAATTCACATTCCATAATTCTATTGAAACAAGAGCGTCACAGAAATGCAGCTTTTTTCTGTTCGTGATTTGTTTAAGCACGCTGATTTTTCTTCTTAGATGAAATTAAAAATGCATAAATTTATTTTTATAGGCTTGATTGTCATCTCCGGCGAATGGAAAGAAACATTTTCTCATTTTATGGCGAATGTTATAGGTTCATGATCATCAGGAAGAAAAAACCGAAAGAAAATTGATTACTAACCAATCTTCACAGAATTATCCTTGATTCATCAAATCTGAAAAAAAGAAAAAAGAAATTTCATCAAAAATTTCTGCTGACTTTTTGCAAACAATTACAGTTTTCTCTAAAAGGCTTTATTTATAAGGGAAAAAGTATCACAAGGCATATGATAAGAGGGCTTCCCAAAGAAGTTTACATTCCTACTAGATTTTACACCAAAAAAAGGTTCAACAAAAAAAAGTTATTGTTTGGTTTCTGACACACAAGATATAATCTAGAAGGTGAGTTTCATCCTTACTAGATGGTATACTAAATTAGCGTTAGAAAATTATAATTGCAGTTTGCGATGGATGAATTGTCGTCTAAATTACGCAAAAGTGATTTTAACAGATATATTTAGCAAAATTACACAAAAATATTTTGACATACTAAAGAGTAAATATATTCAACAAAATCACCATTGGCTTGAACTACGGCTTCTAGACGACTGCAAAATCTTCTGCAATTCTTCTAGACGGTTCCCTTATTTAAGTTGGTGAATGCTGTCACAATATTTGCCTTCAGTTCATCTTACAAGTGTTACAAAGAGTTTTGTTGGTCTCTCGTTAAACTGCGCCCCGCACATAATAATGAAGGGGATTGCAGTCTGTGGAGTTAAGTCGCCATATGTAAGGTGTGACGTGGTCGCAGAAATTGTTCTACAGCCATGATTAGGTTCTTCTGCTTGCGTGGCATGGTGCAGGGTCTTGTTACTTGATATAGTGCTATCTAGCAGCCACCATATTGACTCAGAACAGCACTACCTCTTCAAGGCACTTGATATAGGCCTCCGTGTTGAGTCTTAGGCGCTGTGGTTAGATGAATGGAGACATAACGTCTTCATCACTAGTGATCACACCAAACACTTTCTTGATCACCATTAAAATTATCCAATTCTTTCCGAATTCTTTGCACACTAGTCAGATTGACACCCAAACACTCTGAAATGTTCGTATTGGAGCTTCCGGTGCGAATGCCAAGCAGTACAGCATGCTGTTTCCAAGTTTCTAGCGGAGTGAATTGCGTTCTCATGCTCTTTTACTCACAGACGAAGCTCAACTGACCATACTATACAGTTCAGAAATAAAAATAAAATAAAAAAACAATCAACGCGCATGCCCGAAAATTTTTAAAAATATATAAAATGGCAATAATTTACTCATCGCACCCAATACGTGTGTGTGTGTGTGTGTGTGTGTGTGTGTGTGTGTGTGTGTGTGTGTGTGTGTGTGTGTGATCAAAAATTATTTTGGTTCTTTTTTTTGGATAACGAAAGATCTCTTAGTCGGCCCGAAATCTTTTTCAACACTACTTTGTATATAACAAGAACACTGCGAAAGTATGGCCTCCTATTAAAATTTCACAGAAATTGCAACAAATATGGTAAGAATAATAACATTGTAATATAGAAGAAGATTTTTTTATATGCAAAACCCTATTCTTTCGCATAGCGATTAAGAAAAGTCTGCACCACGCTCTAAAATCTGTTACACATGGTTTGTCACACATAATGCCATCACCCCTGTTGAAACGCATTACTCACAAACTCACTGTATTTACATTCGCTGTTTGGTCTCCGTAAACGTTCAGCAAATGTTGATGAATGCCAATGGGTGCAATTTTTTCAGCATAAAGGAATTCACTGACACATTTGCGAATGTCAGTCACTATTTTGCTTGAGGGCCGCTCAACTGCTTCCTATTACAAAATATTTATGATTTCATGCCGGGACATTCAACTTCAACTGCTCTACCACCAACGTCTGCATCTTATGTCGTGCATCAACGTAATAAAATAGGGTGTATTACTTTTGGAACAACGCATGTATATCTATGTGTATGAGTGTACATGTGTATATATAAATATGTGTATGAGTGTACATATGTATACATTAAAGTGAAGACATTATGTTTGGTGATACATGGCAAGAATGACAGCTACTGTGCAGATATAAATAGAGTTATGTAAACCAACCTCAAGTACTTCCTATTGATGCACTGAATGTCCCAGTTGCGGACAAAAAAAAAAAAAAAATTTTAGTGATTTTGACCCAAATTGTTATAGTCGGAAGATTAGGTCAAAGCATTTAGGAAACGGCACGATTGAAGGGAGCCACATTCAGTTGTGGTAAAACCCCATAGACAGATGCAAAAAAGTGAACAGCGTCTCTTTCATTAAGATCAAACTGGAAGACAAATTTCAGGTAACTTTAAGCAAGGCGTGGGACAGAAGACGTCACAATACGTATTACATTATCCCTCATTTCGTACAGGATTGTAAAGCATCAGATACTTAGAATAAAACTTGAAAGATCATGTAGGGTCCATGTCAGATCGAGTAAATATTTTGCGAACAACTCGAGAACAAAGAGATTAATGTGATAAAATTTTCAATCAAACTTGGATCTATCACCTAATCTACATCAATAACCAAAATATCAATCCTCCAGTCGGTTACATCTATGCAAATCCCGATTGTAAGACAGTAGAAACACATTTAAAATGTTCACCAAAACATGCATAATCGCTCCTTAAAATTTAATCAGGAACAAGTGTCAGTCGCAGGAAATAATAATTGCGTAAGCCATGCCAGTTATATTTTCACAATAAAAAGAAATTATACTTTTTGTGTTATTTATGGTAAACTTAGAAATTAATGTTGTAAATTAATTCCATTTACTTGGAAATTAATGTTTTTAAAAATCTGGCATGTAGTTAATGATATTTTACCAATTCAAAGCATTTGTCATATATTCTAAGTTTGCACTCTAAAGAAATTCTAGTACACTCTTAAATAATTAGACGAATTGGCACTGATAATTAGAAGGAAATCGACTACAAAAATTATATGACTACTGAACTAGAGTAGTGAAAGGTAAATTTTACTCCGCATTTAAAGTGATGCAGTTAAACAAAAGTGATGACTTTTTCAAGTTTCTATGCTAAATTCTGATTTTGGGATGTGGGTCCGTCAAGAAATTTTAGCACTACCTGTATATATTTGTATGATTAAAATATAGTTTTATGGTATGCTATATTTATGGGTAAAAGTGGTCAGTATCAGGGATAGAGTGTATTTAAATATATAAGTGGATATTGAGGTCAAAGCTGAGAGGTGACAGTCTGTAGCGTGGTTGAGCGCAATTTTCAGGCTGTGTATGTTAGGTGCTGACTCGAATATTTAAATATGCTGGTCAATGAGGCATTATCGGTAGCAAGGCCAGATATTTTCGATTTATCGTATTACCCTAGTGGTTATTAGATAGGCGGTAACGGTTATATTTCAAATTATTCTAGAGGCCAGTGAGTAGAAATAATTGTGAATCAGAATTTTGTACAATGCTGTTTGTTACCTTTTAACTTGTTATTTATTAATAATTAGTGTATTTTGAATTTATTCATTATTTGTTGATTATTATTATTATTATATTTACTTGTGTTGATGTGTCCATTTGTAATTTGTTTATTTTTTTTATTATTTAATTTGTATTTTTATTTATTGTATTTCTGGTTAATTCGTTATTTTATTATTTTATAGTATGAAAATATATGCGTAATTTGGAAGTATGAGTGAGAATTATTAGTATATTTACATATATATATAACACTATTTATACGCGCGGAAATTCCGTCTTTATATAATATATATATGTGAGTAAACGAACGCAAGATTCTTATGTAGACATGAATAAGTGTAGGTCTGTAAGTATGTATAAGCATAAACACAATCACATTTCTATGTATATGCGGGGATGTGTGCGCATATATGTATATGGATATAGGTTAGTGTACATTGGTGGGTTAATTTGTGGGGTTACACATACATACGTATTCATGGAATTAGAAGTTGGCGGTTAATGACTTAGTGGTCAGCATCTTCGCGACTGGTGTGAATAACCCTAAATGATATGACGCCAATACCTCTGTCCTGACTCTCTTTTTCCTTTTTTTTTCTTTTTTTCCTTTTTCTTATTTCTTTCTTCTTTTTTTATATCTTTCTCTTCAGTTAAAGGAAATGCTTATTCTTGCAAAATTATTTGTACCAAATGGAAGGAATATTGTGTGGTCAGATTAAATGAGCTGATTTAGCTCATTGAAATAAATTATAATTTATAACTAATTTAAATGACGTGTTGAGTTTTCCTTCATAAATATAATATAATATAATATATATCACGTATTCTTTTCTCTAACACACACACACACACACACATATATATATATATATATATATATAATGCGTAGTTCTTTGTCTTCTCACCATTAATATCGTATGCACAATAAAGAAGGGCGTCATACTTAATCTATGCATTTGCAAGAATCGTCGCCTGCCCTAATTTTCAACAGATTTTTTTATGAAACATATCATCGATTTGAAAACCTTTTATTCTTTTAAGTATTTTTCAAACGAAACGTCACGTGTTACATTTCGTTTTCAACAAAAAATGCAGTAACCCCATATTATGTCGGTCATATAAATCTATTCCACCTTATGATTTAATAGCAGCTGTGACTTGTTGTGTTGTCCTCGCAATCACCTCTACTTCAGTCCTGAAGTTCAAATATGATCCCTAGAATCAGCCGTTAATCTGATCTGTAATAGAAATATTCCGTTAACCATAATTACGCTGTCGTTGATCTTAACCTTTCTTAAACATTTATATTCCGATAATTTAAATATGATCATGATATTTAGACTCTTCGGTTAGATGCGGTTAAAGCAAAGGTTATCGGCGAGGGAAGTGAAATCGGCAAGCTGAGTTCAAATTCCGGCTTAGCAGTGGAAAAGACTCGATTCCATCTCTTCTATCTTCCAATGCTTCTATGGGTTAAATCGCAAAGTAGACTAGGCTCTCTAGCTATGCATAGCAGCCCGTCTTGAAAAAATAGGACTCAAAAATAAAAAAAGAAATTGTGGAAGTAACACGAAAACATTCAGCTATATTTTCTAAGAGATCATGGCAATTCACTGATAATGAAGAAAAGAAATCTATAGAGAGTTATGATCACTCATATCCTGAAGGGATATTGTATGAAAACAACTTTAACTAGACTAAATAAGTTCTTTATACTATATTACCCTAAGGAATATTCATAATTAGTCGGTATTTTTTCTTTCAGTTTTATACATTGATTTATTATGTTTCTTTCTTTTTGTATAAATATATTAAAATCTGGAAATCTGATTATTTTTACTTCGTATAGGGTTGGAATTACAAAGCCTTCCTCCTTCCACTATGAATTTTTCATTTCTTTCTTTCCCATTTTTATCCTTCATATTTGGTTCTTTTAACGCAACTGTCAAACTGAATTAAATTCTTTCTATAAAGACTTCACGGTTTCATCAGTAACAACGTAAATTCATAGAAATGTCGAATATCACCTTCTTTTCCGTTTTATTCGGTTAACCAAACAAGATAGTGTTGGCTGTAGGTCACTGAAATCGCACACTGGCATCAATGGGAACAGTAAATAAATTCAAATCATCATGGAAAATTCTTTGATCACCAAGAAGCAATTTTAATTCAGACAGAAGTAGTTAGATTTACAGCAGGAATTTAACATACAATAATTTGAGTACACTTATACTCTTAAACATACACGCGCACATACCTTAAAGCATACAGTTTCTTTTCTTCTCCTTTTCTCACAGCTATTCTCTCTTCTCTTTTTATTTAAAATAGGAATCGATTCACTATTAAATTAGGATTCGAACCCTGATTTACTATTATTTACAAATTAAACACAAACAATTTTATTAGCTGAAATTTTAACAGTTTTCAAATATTAGTATTTTCTAATTTACAGTTTTCGTGGAAATCGCAATTATTCCAAAGATGTATTGATAAATGTAAGTCGAATTTTTATAAAAACATAAAATCTATAGATTTTAATTCTTAGCATGGGTTATTTTTTTAAATTTTAGGTGAGACTTTTCTGTAATCCTACTTTCTCCATCTGCTACCATCTCTGTTTTTAAAAAAACCTATAACATCAATGTCAACATTGTTTTACGTTGCACATCAAAAATAAAATGATTTCCTAATTATGCAATAAAATGGTTTACGTTTTGCTACGCTTGCCCAAACAATCAACAATAACGGAAAAATCCTTTTGCAATATTTTATTTGAAATCTAGTTATTCCATTGCAATATGGTCCAGTTTGAAAGTCTTTTGGTTACAACGTAATTGAGTACAAAAAGTTATCACTGGGATTGTCGATAAAAATGGACAAAGTTTATATAACGAGGAAAGAAGTTTAACATTTCATGTTTATGTAGCCATTAAATAATTTTAGCCAAGTTTGACGTTCTTATCATCATTTGAAAATTCTATACACATGATGGTATTCCGGGAAAATATTTGTACCGAATGGAACTAATATAGTGTAGTTTGAAGAAATGAACTAATTTAGTTCATAGAAATGAATTATAATTTATAACCACTTTAAATGATGCGTTGAGTTTTCCTTTATATATATATATATAAACTGAATATTTTCATAAAATCATAAAAAAATGACTTTTTAACCTGTTTAGAAGTACATCAGACAACCGTTAATTTTTTTAAATAATGGCTGTGGTTGAAATATCAAATATGCATTTTTTTAAAGTTTCAAATTTGTTAACATTTTTCAAAATGCAAAATAAATTATTAAAAATTAAGAACTCATCCTATTTATATTTAATTGCAAGAAGAGGTTTTCATCTTTTCTCGACAAAACTGTCTCTCTTCGTTTTTCTCCTTCAATATTACCTTTTGTTAACAGCGGTCGGTTGTAAGTGGATTTGGATCGGTGTGGCTTTACTAAACTCGGTAGCAGACATAATATTGCTTGGGAAAATGGTTAACGGTGTGGTTAATAGTGTGTTTTTTGTTAAACGAAAGCCGCCTAAAGAACCTCTTAGGTATTGTTGGCTCACAGCAATGAACACGGCAAAAAACGTAAAACCTTTATTTCAATTGTCCTTTACATTTTGGCATGAAGAATTACTTTCATTTCATGCGAATTGATTTCACCATACAACCAAGGACACGCGTGTCAGTGTTCACATCTATCTATCTATCTATCTATCTATCTATCTATCTATCTATCTATCTATCTATCTATCTATCTATCAAATACATTTATTCAGATTTTCTCCGTCTCCTTATCTTTCTTTCTATCTCACAGAATGTCCCATACCCTGTCTCTTTCTCTTTCTCTTTCCGTGTTTCTTTATCTTTCTCTTTCTTTGTCTTTGTCTCTGTCTCTTTCTCTTTCCTTATCTCTTTCTTTTTCCGTGTTTCTTTCTCTTTCTAGCTGAAACGATCCACAGACTTTCTATTAAAAAACAACAACAACAAAAAAACAACGACAATACAAACGAAAACGCATTTTAAATAATTTTATGGTCTTCAGTAAAGTTAAATTTTGGTTTTCTTGAAAAAATAATAGTCCAAAGCTAATCCATAATATAAGAAAAATAAATTTACACATATGAATAAAATGTTTACAAATATTTAAATCATTGACAGCCAATCATCCTCCATCAATATTTTCAATATTTGTTTCTAAATAAATTAATATATTCAGGGATCAATTAACTAGACTTTATAAAAATAATGTTTGCTTTTAGCTTAAAATACAGCGAAAAAAACATTAATTTACTCAAACAGAATCAAACAAGTCCAAGAATTTAAGTACCTAGGAAGTGTTCTAACAGGAGATGGAAAGTGCGACACGGAGATCCGAAGGCGAATTGGCATGGCAAAGGACGCGTTCCAGAAGCTGAGCAAAATACTAACACACAGGAAGATCTCAATAGAAACGAAGAAAAGAGTGCTAGAATGCTACGTGATGTCAGTTCTTCAGTACGGCTGTGAATGCTGGACAATATCATCGAAAATGAGGACAAAACTGGAAGCGGCCGAAATGTGGTTCTACAGAAGGATGCTACGTATATCGTGGACTGAGCATACAAGCAACGACGAAGTGTTAGAAAGAATGGCAACAAAAAGGAAATTGATGCTGAGCATCAGGAAGAGACAACTGAAGTTCCTGGGACACGCAATGAGGAAGGAGAGCCTGGAGGACCTGATACTGACTGGACAGATAGAAGGAAGGAGAGACAGAGGAAGGCAGCGGATAACATATCTGCAGAGTCTGATCAGGTGGATGACGGAACGGGGGTTGCCAGGAGCAACAGGAGCAAACATACTAAGAGCCACAAGGGATAGAGAGACGTGGAGATCCATGATCGCCTACGTCCTGAAGGGACAGGGCACATAGAAGAAGAAGAAGAAGAACCCGTGAGTTGTCATTAAACTCGCCAGTCAATAGCAGTGTCTTCTACTCACAACCTTTGAAGAGGGCGTAATCTCTGTCACCGCAAAGCACGTGGAAAATTTTTTAAATTATGAAGATTCGAATGGAGTAAGACTTAGAAATTGGTATTGAATATATTAAAAAATAAGTTTCCTTATATAACCAACAGCTTAAGAATATAAATTTTATTCTATAAAATTTTATGAAACAGCATGAGTTATATATATTTTTATACTACATTGTCCGTATAAAAAGAAATTACATAAAAATTATTTAAATGATACCTTAGAGTTTAATTCATAGGTTTTAGTTTTTTTATTATATTCTTAAATGTTTGATGTCATAAAATATTTAATTGCTCCCAATGAGGTCTTTTACAATTATTCTGATTTTTATTAAACTTACGGAACTGCTACAAAAAAAAAAAAAGAAAGAAACAAAAATAGAAAGAAAAAAGAAAAACAAACTAAAAAACAGGAGAGAATTGATAGAATTAAAATACTGTTGATGATTGCAGTCACAGATTTACTTTCGAAACTTCTGTGCAAAATAAAAAAGAAAAGAAAAACTTCAATGTAAAAAACTAAGTAAAAATGAAAAAAAAATTTTTAAAATATTCACACTTGAAAATATATTATAACTAAACTGTACTTTTTATTCTTTAACTATGTCTTTATTTAATAAAAACAAACTCTTGTTACGAACAAGAACGAGATGAATTTCAAAATTGCACTGAAAAATTACAAGTAAATTTTAAATAAACATTCAGTGTATTTTTTCTGTCAAGTTTGAAAGAAAATTATGTATTTTATTAATTTATGCAAGTACCAACTCAACAGATATGGTTTTAGTTTTATTGAATTACTTTGGTAAGATTCAGGATGAATTTTCAGTATTTTCACACTTGATATTGCATATTTGTTTAACCGATATATTAATTTCAGGGATTTTTTTTTTATATAACTCTAAAAAAATTTCATTAACATAGTCGTAATCTAAAAGTAAACAAGAGATATTTTAAAAAAACTGGATTGATACTGACCGTCCAAAACTACTACTTCAAAGTTTTCGAATAAAATCACATTTTCAATATACAATTCATTCATTAATAACTACTGAAAAATTTCGATTAAATCGGATAATTGCTTGAATTTTGTCACTATTATAAGGATGCAGAATTTGTTGTTTACATTAAAAAACAAACAAACAAAAAAAAACGCATCCATTTTGGTAGTAGCGAGTTTATAGATTATATAATTTTACATAGATTTTTATCAGTGATTATTCTATTATTGAGACTTTATATCAGTTAAAATGCTATATTTCCCTCACTACTTTATTTTTTCTTAACGTAAACCCATAAAATCCGCAGTTATTTAATATTATATTTAAAATAGAAATCCAGTATTAATTATAGGGTTTTACCTATTAATGGTCACCGCCCCATTATTTTTTTTAATTTTTTAATTTTATTTTTTTTATTTTTATTTTTTTTTATTTTTTGAATGAGTTAACTCACACGACCGCATGCGCTAAATCTGTTTTACAAAATTGATTCGGCGTGAATTTTTATTCGGTGCTAAATATCATAGTGAGGAAGATTCGTTCAGTTCTTAATGAATGCATTATACCAAGAAAAATTATTTTTCTTCATTCACAATATTTTATTGATCTACACAAAATACCCAGTCTTCAATTACAGCGTCGACAACTATTAGCTCTGCTAAAATGGATGAAAAAATTAAGTCTACCATTCGTCCATGCTTAAAATATTTCTGCCACTACGGTCCCGAGCTCCCGCTTTTACCTTGATCTTCTTGATAATATACAAAGTAATATCATTAATATCTCGGTGCCTTTTCTAGAAATACTTTCATTGTAATTGTTCGGATGTGCTCTTCCCTATGATACATAGACTTTTTGAATATACAAAGTAATATCACTAATATTTTTGGTCCTGATTTGACGGTTTGACTTCAGTCACTTTCCCACTGCCACAAGGTTGCCTCTCTGTGCCTTTTCTAGAAATAATTTTATGGTAGTTGTTCGAATAAAGTCTTCTCTATGATGCATCGACTTTTTGAATATACAAAGTAATATCGCTAATATTATCGGTTCTGATTTGGTGGTTTGGCTTCAGTCACTTTCCAATGCAACAAGGTTGCCTCTCTGTGACTTTTCTAGAAATACTTTCATGGTTATTGTTTGGATGAACTCTTTTCTTTGATACATAGACTTTTTGAATATACAAAGTAACATCACTAATATTGTCTGTCCTGATTTGACGGTTTGGCTTCAGTCACTTTCCCACTGCTACAAGCTTGCCTCTCGGTGCCTTTTCTAGAAATATATTCATGGTAATTGTTCGGATCAGGTTTCTCTATGATGCATCGACTTTTTGAATATACAAAGTAACATCACTAATATTGTCTGTCCTGATTTGGCTGTTTGGCTTCAGTCACTTTCCGACTGCCATAAGGTTGCCTCTCGGTGCCTTTTCTAGACATACTACCATGGTAATTGTTCGGCTGAGCTCTTTCCTATGAGACATAGACCTTTTGAATATACAATGTAATATCACTAATATTATCGGTCCTGATTTGGAGGCTTGGCTTCAATCACTTTCCAACTGTCACAAGGTTGCCTCTCGGTGCATTTTCTAGAAATACTTTCATGGTAATTGTTCAGATGAGGTCTTCCCTATGATACATAGACCTTTTAAATTTAAGCGCAGTATAAAACTACTGTCGTGATCACATCAGTTTGTAGTTGAGCTGGCTATTCTTCTTCTTCTTCTTCTATGTGCCCTGTCCCTTCAGGACGTAGGCGATCATGGATCTCCACGTCTCCCTATCCCTTGTGGCTCTTAGTATGTTTGCTCCTGTTGCTCCTGGCAACCCCCGTTCCGTCATCCACCTGATCAGACCCTGCAAATATGTTATCCGCTGCCTTCCTCTGTCTCTCCTTTCCTTCTATCTGTCCAGTCAGTATCAGGTTCTCCAGGCTCTCCTTCCTCATTGCATGTCCCAGGAACTTCAGTTGTCTCTTCCTGATGCTCAGCATCAATTTCCTTTTTGTTGCCATTCTTTCTAACACTTCGTCGTTGCTTGTATGCTCAGTCCACGATATCCGTAGCATCCTTCTGTAGAACCACATTTCGGCCGCTTCCAGTTTTGTCCTCATTTTCGATGATATTGTCCAGCATTCACAGCCGTATTGAAGAACTGACATCACGTAGCAGTCTAGCACTCTTTTCTTCGTTTCTATTGAGATTTTCCTGTGTGTTAGTATTTTGCTCAGCTTCTGGAACGCGTCCTTTGCCATGCCAATTCGCCTTCGGATCTCCGTGTCGCACTTTCCATCTCCTGTTAGAACACTTCCTAGGTACTTAAATTCTTGGACTTGTTTGATTCTGTTATCCCCCACCTCTATTTGGCATTTTGGGTTGTTTCTTTTGCTGATGACCATGCACTCAGTTTTCTTAAAGTTTATTTGTAGTCCCTTCTTGTCACTCTCCACTGCTACTTTCTGTATGAGATCTTGCAGTTTCATTTCCGTGTCCGCAATCAGTACTGTATCGTCCGCGTATCTTATGTTGTTCAGGTTGTGGCCTCCAATAACAAATCCTGGTGTGTCATCTAGGGTCCTCAAAATATTCTCGCTGTATAGGTTGAACAAATCCGGTGAAAAGACACATCCTTGTCTTACGCTTTGTATCCATAGTTTTTATGATAAGAATTTCTTTTTTCACACTTCTCTCTTGTAGTACTTACTTTCCGGTTTTCTAACCTACTTTAATTTGCCATGATTTAAATGTAATGTCAATCGCTATCTACAGTCCTCCTAATTATTTTTTCCTCTTCCCGCTCAGTATTAATCTTTCTGTTCCTAATTCTTTCACTTTATGTAACCTTTCGTCTCTTACCAGCTTTACTGCTGTGCATGGGGTGATGCTCATAAAAATAAACAACGACAACAACAACAAAAGTAGCTTCATCTGCAGCAGCAGCAGCAACAACAACAATGAACAATATGACTATTACTACTACTACTACTACTAATAATAATAATAACAAATCGTGAAATGAAAGTTTTAGATCATTTTGTATTTGAATGTTGGTACCTACACTCATTTTCGATAGCCAACTTATAAATTGAATTTTTAAAAATAAAAAATATTTTCTTGAACCTTTAATTATAGTTTTAATTGTAAGCCAAATGATTAAATTTACTATTTCCAGTAATCAAAATACTCTAGTGAATTTTAAATAGAAATTATATTGATTAGAATCTAAAATTTTGAGATTTCTTTTATTTTTTAATTTTTTTGGCCATTTTTGAGCAATCAACACATTTGTAACCAAGACATAATTCTCAGTTTTAAAAATTTTGCAAAAATTAAATATATATCTGTGACACATTATTTTAGAAAAATTATCAAATTTAATGTTAAATTAATCAGATTTACCCAATTATTACGTATTTATAGCATGAAATTTAGAATAAAAGTTCAGACTATAATGTCCTTAATATATATTATTTATTAAAGAAATTAGAACCTTATCAAATTAAATTATGTCATAGTTTTATTGCATTTTTTATTTTACTGTTGAGAGCAGATTTCGGAAAGAAAGGCAAAATATTTTTAAATAAATCATTTACATTCTCCAATGAGTTCTGCGTTTAACTAATAAACCTAATTTTCTCAACAAAATTAAAAGATTTTAAATTTCAGGAATTTACATGGAGTGGTAACAGTTGTAAAAATATTTTTACCAATTTTTTTTTTAAAATAATGATTTCTAAAATAATTGAATTCATCTGTGAAAAAGTTCTGAAAGTTTCATTAAAATCTGACAATTATTTGATATTTGCAAGAATTTCCAAATTAATGTTTTTCACCGAAAAAAAAACTGAGTTACGTAATATAACATTTTCCATTGTAAACTCGCGTAACGATTTGATTACCTGCTGAATTTTTTGGTAAAACAAAATGATTTACAAAAATTTCGAACGTGTTAAAAAGGACAGATTTTTTTTTTAATAATTAAAAAATACTTTGATCTTTCCTTTTAATAATAACATAAACATTTTGATGGAAATACATTGATTTTATTAAGTTTGGGTTTTTTTTTTCTTCTTACTATGCTGTTTTTTCAGCGATTTAGTGGAGGTACTTATATTAATGTAAGTGTTGCTCAGAACTATTCACTCCTGTCTTAATAGTAAGTCTGACTGGTCTGATAAATTCTGATTAGCAGCTGATCTCAAGAGTGGCCTAAAATCTGTAGTTAAATGAGGCAAGCAATAACTTGTTAATTTTAACTCCAGCGAAACTACTTTTTATTAATCCTCTGAAGACCCCTTTTTGCTTTCCATAATCATGAATGATGCAAACCCAGAGGCGAATGACTCGTTGTGCGATGTCGGGCTAATGTTTTCTACTGACATGAAGTAGAAAGATACTAAATCATTTGCTAGGTTTACTGCTAGGTTCACTGTGTCGTGCTAGACAATTGTTCGTTCCAGAATCTATCTTAAATATTTATTAGTCTTGCATTCGTCCATGATAAACTTGATAAAACCTAAACAGAATCTTCAGTATTATTGATCCTGAACTCGCATCCTAGTTATAGCCTTGGCTGGCAACCAGTCTACTGCAGAAAGTAATGGCAACCTACTGCGGGATATTCTTCTGCCCAGTCAGTCATGTCTCAAAAGAGACATTATCGCCCAAGCGTGTATCATGTATGGCACCTGACTGACTGACTAGATTTGCAATCATAAGTTCTATGTCAACATTTTTTCTCGCACTTCTCGCTTGTGGAACTCTCTTCCGGCTTTTTGTTTTCCAGATAAATTTAAACGCAATGTTAATCATCATCTACTGTCTTCTTGATTCCTCTTCTTTTATTGTTCATACTCCTTTATAATGTTTCTCCTTTTTTATTCTTTCGCAGTCAGTAACAGTTTGTATCTTAGTGTCATTATTTCCTTAATTGGGGTGAAAGGATTAAAAACAAACAAAATAATAGAATATGTGAAAGAAACGATCTCTCAGTAGATGTTGCTTTTTGTCATAAATCTGACAATCTACACAATAGAACTGATAATAAAAAGCTAGATAGATTATGGAATAATATAAAACAGCTATTGTACTTACTCATTAATACTATCAGATTTTGTAGATTTCAGAAAAAGGTTTTATAATTCACACTGAAGTGCAAAATTATTCGTACGGTACAATCAGTGCCATTTAGAGGGGCAAAATATGTAAAATGTGAAGAAAATAAATAATGTTCAAACACAGTTCGACAAATTCAAATAGTTTATTATTTGGAGTAAAATAATGTATGTTTCTTTAAAGCTAAAAGACATAAGATTATAAAGATTCTCGTTCAGTTGGTTATTAACCAGGAATTTAGGGAAATAACTGCCAGCAAAGTACATATGGAAAAATGAATTGTGTTCGTATAAAGTGGAGCGTATGTGTGCGATTGTTACGCGAAAAGCCAAAATCTAATTGTAATGAATCTGTCCCTTAGTTTCCTGTGACCAAAAGTACTGTATTTCTTTTAAGAATCTTACAACGTTGTAAGATTCTTACTTGTTTACTATGTGCGTTGTGGTACAGTGGATATCGGCTCGGAACGAGAAGCCAGGGAGCCGAGTTTGAGTATCAGTTGAATCCATTGTATTCACTTACGCGCAAATACCCTTGAGAAAGGTATTAATCCGTCTCTTACTTCCAGTTATGGGTTAAATAGCAGGACAGATTGGGTTCTATAGCCAGTCTACCGCAGAAAGCAATGGCAACCTACTGCGGGATTTATCTTCTGCCCAGTCAGTCATGTCTCTTTCGAGACATGATCGCCCAAGCGTGTATCACGTATGGCACTTAACTGACTGACTGACAACTTTACTGTGAAAAATTGAATAGGTGTGACTTTATCTTTTGTTGAAGAACGGCACCAATAGTAGAATTATAAAACATCTGTTGATAAAAAATATTTGCGTAGATTCGTTCACTGTCGAGGTAACTCAGATTGCAATCGCTTGTTTGCAAGGCCAAAATCTTCGCTCTGTTATAAGCGCGAAATGTAAAGTATCAGCAGGTACAGACTGTCAGGCAATCAACTGAATATCGGCGCAAATATAGCTAATGACGTCTAAACCGGAAATAGGTTGTAAACACATAGGTTGTCGCTTTGTGTTTTCGTAAAAAAAACAAAAAACGTCCAAACTGTTTCAAAATTTTTTTTATTAAAGCGATAAATAATTTTACAAAAGGAACTTTAGCACTCAGTAAGATTTTGAGTAGTCAAACGTTGCGAAATCAGTATTATTAACATACCGGTTGAAGTATATTGAAGGTAGGTACCTCAACTAAATCGCTGAAAAAACAGTATAGTATGAACAAAAAAGACCCCAAACTTATTAAAAACGAAGTTTCTCCATCAAAACGTTTATGTTATTATTAAAAGGAAAGATCAAAGTATTTTAAAAATTATTTTTTAAAAATTTTTAATCATTTTTAAAACATTCGAAATTTTGGTAAAAACATCTTGGTTTGGTTTTAGTTAGCGGGGAGCCAGATCGTTACGAGAGTTTAAATGGAAAACGTAATATTACATAACTCACATTTTTCCAGTGACAAACACATTAATTTGGAAATTCTTGCAAAAATCAAATAATTGTCAGATTTTAATGAAACTTTCAGGACTTATTCACAAATGAATGAAATTATTTTTGAAATCATTATTTTTACAAAATATTGGTAAATATATTTTCTTTTTTACATATGTTACTCCCCTCAGCAAAATTGGTTTTATTAGGTAAACCCAGGACTCAGTGGGAATGTAAATCGTATTATTTTTTCAAACCACTTAGCCCTTTTTACCAAAAATCTGCTCCTAATAGTAAAATATAAAGTGCAATAAAACTATGACATTATTTAATTCGATATGCTTCTAATTGTTTTGATAAATAATATACATTTCAGATATTATAGTCTGAAAAAACATTTTTTCGATTAATAATGAAATTTTAAAAGAATTGTTTTCATTTTTGTTTTTTTAGTTATAATAATTTATAAAGATTCAAAAATATTTTAAAATATTTCCAAGACATGTAGACGTTAGGTTAGTAGGTTATAAAATGGAGACTATATTTACTAATCAAAAACTGAAAAGTTTAATACAAATCATCTCGCCATCGTATTTGTAAAATTTTTTTTTTTTTTGTGAATTTGAATATTTTTTCCTGTAAAGTGATTTTTATGCGTACATTAAAAGGTCATGTGCTTCAGGCTTTCTTTCCCTTACCCGAAAAAAAATTGTACAATTATGTCACTTATCTTATCTCGCATCTGGCAACTGTCAACACATTTCAAATACGGCGGACAGATTAAAATGTTCAACTCTGTGATTAAGAAATAGTCTTATTCTAAATTCCATGCTATAAATAAGTAATACTTCTGTAAATCAGGCCATTTAACGTTAAATTTGCTTATTTTCTCAAAATAATGTGTTACAGATGTATATTTTACTTTTGCATGATTTTGAAAATCGAGAATTAACTTTTGTTTACAAATGTGTCGATCGCTCAAAAATGGCCGTAAAACAGAAAAATTAAACAGAAAAAAATCTAAAAATTTTAGATTCTAATCAATATAATTTCTGTTTGAAATACACCAGAATATTTTGATTACTGGAAATAGTAAATTTACTAATTTAGCCTATGAGAGTGTCGTTCCTGTAGAGGCTTAAATAATTTTTTGGATTATTTTACTTATTTCATGTAGTAAATGTACACCTATAAACTCGCAGGCTTCTGCACTATGAAAGCTTCTCACTGCAACATCAATGATTACTTTTTTCATTTGTCACGTGTCTTCGTTGTCAAATAATAGTGATTTTGGCAGTGTTTAATGATTTTTACTTCATTTGTGCTTATTTTTATGTTTCTTTAGCTTAGAGGATGGCCTTATCTAGCACAGGTTCGGTTATAGAAGTGTATATATCTTTTAAATTTAGTTCCATAAATTCGCTGTTTTGTTTGTTTTTTAGGTTTAGTTGTTTTAAATTTTCCACTGATTTACTCCTAACATCTTCCTTATTTCTGGGTTAATTCTTTCGAGTATTATTGTAATTATGTTAACAGTTAACATATAATTGGTTTTATGAGTCTGCATATTAGGTTTCTTTTGAAAGTTTCATTATGGTCTTTTATTGCAATTAGTGTTTGATTTAGGGATGCAATTTATTCAGTCGTCCATGTCCAATGTTTGGACGAGTTTTTAATTTCCATTTTTATATCGTATTCTGTAGTTTTTGGTTCTTTTTTAGTATGTTTTAGTTTTGTTGACCTTGAGTAGTTTGTTGTGTTTTAGGGTTTTAGTACATAAATACTTTATGTGAATTGTTTATTTTAGTTATAGCCCCTTTTAGTTATTTCCACTTTTTCCACTATTCTGACTGTTGTTCTCATCTTGTCATATTCCCAACATTTTGACAGTTATGAATATATCTCTGGATCGCCACTTATGATATTTGCTCAATGTTGTAAGCAGTGAACATTCCCTTTCTTTACACTATATAAGTGGTGAGAGTTGAAGTTAAGGTATTGTCCGTTGAATATTGGCTTGCGATATACGGATGTCT
Organism: Ascarosepion bandense; assembly: GCA_037127315.1. NCBI lineage: Eukaryota > Metazoa > Mollusca > Cephalopoda > Sepiida > Sepiidae > Ascarosepion > Ascarosepion bandense. The sequence continues at coordinate 620,239 of JBBBDQ010001059.1, read as the reverse complement.
TGAACATTTGTTCTGTTCCACATATTAGTACATTCAAGAATGCTAGATTGTTGTTTCTCCTTTGTGAGATGTATCAATATTTCTATTGATTTAGAAGTAGCTAAATTTCTTCCTGGTATGGCCAGAGTATATAATTTGTTTTAGTGATTCTAATCCGGATTCTAATGCCATCTCTTCAAAATATTCCATCTATATGTTAGCCATTGCTGGTGATAAGGGCGAGCCCATTGCTAAACCTATATGTCTGATTCTATTCAAAAGTGTGTTGTTTGTATACAGAAAGCCAGCATCTCTATCAGGTTATTTATTAGTACACTGGAACGTTCTTCTAGGCAAGTCAAAGTGAATAAACTTACCATGTCCAGGCTAACCATCTAGTTGGATTTGATAAGAGCAACTTTGATTAATTCCACGAAGTGAGCGGAGTTTCAGACATATGATGGTGACTTTCCTATTAATGAGTCAATTATAATTACAAGGAAGCAATTCACAGGGTGGCACATAAAGCCTTGGCTGCTAATGATTGGCCTGAGCGGAATACCATTTTTTGTGAATTTGGAGAAGACCATATATATATATAAGGTGGCTTGCTGTAACGTTGAGACAATATATACATATATATATATATATATATATATATATATATATATATATATATACACTATTTATTTGAATCCAACAGAAATTCACTGAATTGTGCAGTACAAAAACATGAAATAAAATAAGCTGTTTTTATGTTTTAATTGTAAGGTATGATAAAAAGTTGTGACAAGGGCATTTTCATGAATTCCCTTTCTATGATAGTAAAAGAAAAAGAGGGAATACACGAGTGAAACATGTTTTTTGTATTTGTCTCTTACCACCATAATATGTCAGCGTTATTCTTTGCGTTGGGTGTCAACGCATGTCTGACTGGTGGGTGGAGGTGCAGATGAATGTGTGTGAATCTTTGTGATGTATGGGTCAGAGTAAAATTTTATTTAGATTGATCTATTTCGCCTGACTTTCTATTTTTGATGATTTTGTCAACTTTCTTTTTTTAACATTTAACGCAAATAGAATAAAGAGAGAAAGTGATGGAGCAGAGAGAATGAAAGGGGGCAACAAAGACAGAGAGAGTGAGAGAGAAATTGAAATAAGAGAGGGAAAGAGAAAGTAAATGAGTGATGAGAGAGTAAGGCAGAATGAGAGACAAAAGAAATTGGAATGGAACGCTGTTTGGAATAAAAGAGCAAGAAGACAAATGCTACTCATCTTCTATTCTTTAAAAAATGCAACATTCTGGTTTTCTTTGATGTTTGCTGTTTCTTCGACATCTAATTCATTATCACAGACATCTCAAAGATTATCTACTTACCTACCCGACAACTTGCTTTTTTGTACACGCATAAACACACGCCCATTATAACCATCATAACCACGATCTCATTCTATTGCTTAGGGAGTAGACAGACACTAAATCGGTCGAGTTTCGATCTTGGTCACAAGCAAGTAGATGTCTAGCCACACTGATGAGTTGTGATATAACGAAACCGGCTTGTATGCGGATAACAAATATATATATATATATATATATATATATATATATAGTTTCAGAATATATAACGTTTTTATATGAGACAAATAATGAATTTAAATTATTTTATGGAGGATATTTTAAGTTGATTATTATATTACAATTTGTTGTTACCATTGTTTCACTCTATCACTCCGTATTACTGGTTTCCAAATTGTATTCACCTCTATGCTTGACCGGCTTAGAAGATTTTTGTGGCCTACGATATGCACTGATTCCTTAGGTTTTCGTATTTCCCATTGGTGGTCTCTGTCTATTATTTCAACCTCATCCCGCAGGCGGGAGGTGATTTCCCTTTTCCTTCCATATGTTGTCGGCTCCGCCTGATTTTTTCTATTCACCCTCACGTTACGACTTTACGATGTTCCTGGAGTCTTAACTGTGGGTATCTCTCCTAAATTTCTAACCAGTTTCATGGGATGACGTACACACCGTCCTCAATCATGTTTTCGTCTATGGGAAGTCTCACTCGGAAGAGGTGTTTGTGAAGAGTTGAACTACTTTTGACGGTCATCCTGATGTTATATGAGCCACAGATCATTTATATTTTTCCTGTAATTTATTCATAGGTGGTAGGCAGATCGATGCCGTTTTCCGAGTGTTGTTACCCACTTGCATCCTTCTATTCCAGTTTGACGGAGCAGCCGTCATGTATCCAGATAGTTGTTACGTTGTAGAATACTGCTTCTAGGTACCTCCACTTAATCGCTGAAACAACAATTAATATAAAGAAAAAAATCCCAAACTTACTAAAAACGAACTTTTCCCATCAAAATGCTTCTGTTATTTTTAACAGGAAACAACAAAGTATTTTAACTACTTTTCAAAACTTTTTTTCTAACATGTTTCTCATTTTGGTAAAAATCTTGCTTTTATTTTCGTTAGCGGGTCGCCAGATGGTTACAAGAGTTTAAAATGGAAAATGTAATATTACGCAGTTTTGGGGGTTTTTTTTCCGGTGACAAACACATTAATTTGCAAATTATTGCATCTCTTATTCCACCACTTCACGGAAATTCATGAAATTTCAAGAAATTAAATTTTGTTGGGAAAATTGGTTTCATTAGGTAAACGCAAGACTCATTGGGGAATTAAAATGATGTATTATTTTTTCAAACTTTTTGACTTTATTTCCAAAAACCTACTCCCAATAGTAAAATAAAAAATGCAATAAAACTATGACATTATTTAATTTGAAAAGCTTTTAATTGCTTTAATAAATAATATATATTAAAAACACTAGTCTGAAGAAAAAAAGTTTGATTAATAATGAAATTTTAAGAATTGTTTTATTTTTTCAATAATAATAGTTTATAAAGTTTTAAAAATATTTTTAAAATACTTCAAAGATTTGTTGGCATTAGATTATTAAGTTATTAAATGAAGACTTTATATACTAAGAAAAAAATAACCTCTTAAATCGATAATTATGCTCTGTAGTATCAAGACTTTGCTCATATATATATATATATATATATATATATATATATATATATATATATATATATATATATTCTTTGTTCACATGAGGATACGAAAACATAGCAGATATGAATATTTTAAAAAATCGGGAAAATTTGTACTTAAAAGCACTATTCTGGATTTGTTTGGTCGAGCGGTTTAAGCATGTCAGATTATAAAAGAACAGATTACCCATTAAAATTATTTAAATAAATAAATGTTATATATATTTATATTTATATCATGTGCATATATAAGAGACACTTTCCCGTGGAATAATGATTAACTACCTTATACCGAAAATCAGTTTGCTTCTATAGAAATTTTGACTTTGAAACTTATTGATGTGTCCAGGTGTGAGATTATGCTCACTAACTATCCAAAGATATACAATATAAAATAGATAGGGCGAAGTAACAATGCTAAGTGAACATATACAGCTTGAGTTGACATTCAAATTCTGTTCGCAAATTCTATGTTTCGAGATGATAATGATTACACCACTGTAATAAACAACGACTATGAATATTGTAATCTTGTGTTACTTTCAGTTTCAATTTCTCCCACAGAACCTCTTTCAAAGAAATGAAACAATATAACATGTCTTCACGAAAACGCTAGATATTTTACGATGATAATGAACATAGCCGTTGTCCTTCCAATTTAAAGGTAACCGGTCAGGTGAATATATGACACCAGACAAAATACGCACAAACCTCACGGATACGGAAAATTGTTGACTATTATTCTAATACGCCAATACAAATAAAAAAAAAAATAATGCGAAAACACAACCAGGAAAACTATGTAGGTAGATGGATACATGTGCATATTAATGGACAGGGGAAAACTGCACAGATATATGTGTTCACACCAAACCATATGTTTGCTCAAACATACATTAGTTATTGATGGTGTTTAGCCACTGAATCAAAACACGACGCAATATTTTATGCAAAGAGATGTCAAAATAATAGCAGATTCCTTTGACCGTTGTCATGGTCATCATGGGCGTAGTTATGGAAATTGCTGTCCGGGTCCCTGCTCATCAACCGAGCCATTTAAAAACTTTTGCGCTCGAAGACGTCGATAAGTTAGTTATGTAAACTTGGAAATAATGTTGATGTGAGATTGATACACGTGGAGAGTATTATAAGACATAATTTTTACTTCACTGTATATTTATCTACAGAGAGAGAGAGAGAGAGAGAGAGAGAGAGAGAGAGAGAGAGAGCATGAACTGAAACAGAACTATTTTTTGTATTAATGAAAAAAGTTTTGTTAACACTTGGGAGAACTGTTATAGTTGTACAAATAAATACATTGATACATGCGCAAACTGATAAAATTTCAACCAGAAACTGGTAAAGATCATAACAAAAAGCAGACACAGTATCAGACTGAAATCGTTGTCATAATAACAGTTCAACCACATTAAGGTCACTGAAAAAGTATTGGATTGTTGTGAAAGAAAAATGTACAACATCGTTCATCAAAATTTTACTTTCCCCATTCATTTCTTTTAACTGATTAGAAACAAAGGAAACAACAAAAGAATGACTTTGGAAAGGACCGGGTAGAGTAAATCATAAGTGGTCATCCCTTTTTTTATTTTTTCAAAACCATTTAAACAATATGCTTCCAATACATTTAGGACAAAAAGATAATCACAAATAAGAAAATTATCACACAATGAAATATAAATTATCACGCTATATATATATATATATATATATATATATATATTTTCTAAACATATGCTATTAAATATAAGAGACAATGAATGTCTATTATGTTTAATCATGAGCCGTTCTAAACGTCGTATTTTTGCTTTGAAAATAAAGACAAAAATTCTCCAACGTTTGGATAATTATTTATTGGTTTTCTTCTAAGCTTTCGGCTCACATGAGCCATCTTCAGAGAGGTTGTTTAAACTGAAATATTATAAAATCCACCATCACCGACGATTTTATTTTGTGTTGACATACAACTCCGCTTGACAACGGCAATAATTACCAAAAATAATAAACGCAGTTCTTAAATTTGCGATGCGGTTTTATGACGTCACACCACGTGATAGCGCGAAATGACAACAAAACCATGTAGTCAAATGCAATGTAATATGTTATTTCCTGTTTTAAAGTTGATTTTATTGAGTGTTGGTTGTTTTGATTTGATGTACATGGCCTCCAATATCTGCAGGTTCCTCTTACTTTGTGTATGAGTAAGGGTCACCGTATTGTTGACCAAAATCTGTCTGATATTACCTACATGTTTATGTTTTTCAGAGAAATGTTGTTTAATAGTACTTTGATCAGAAAGATGACATGTAAGTCTACGAGAGAGAGTGGTTGTAGTAAAACCAATATATGTACTAGGTTTTTGATTAGTATCAGAGACGCAATCTCTGAATGGGCATGTAAATTGGTACACTACATTGGTTTTTTGTAAAGAATTTAGTTTAGTGCTTGTTGGGTTATTATAGACTATGAGGTCAATTGTTTTAAACTTTTTATAATATATAATGAGTTTAATTGGATTATTACTTTCCACTGGGTTAACATTTCTACGTATTATGTTTTTGAGAGTTTTTTCATCTTGTTTATAATTATGTATTTGGTTGCAATAGTATAAGTTAATAGTGTTATGTTTATTTTGATGTAAACCATTATTATTAATATTATCATTATTGTTAGAGCTATTGTTAATTTTGTTGAGATACATTTTAATTTGTTGATCAATAACGGAGTTAGGAAATCCATTATTGACTAGTGTTTGCTTAATGTTGTGTAATTCTTTATAAAATATTGATTTGGAAGAAGATATCATTTGTGTGCGTTGAAGTAAGTTTTTTATAACAGCTAACTTATATCGTTGGGGGCATTCACTATTATAATTAAGAAGACACGAATTTATGCTAGTTGGTTTCTTATATAGAGAAGTAGTAAATTTATGTGTGTTAGAATCAATGAATACATCAAGGAATGGGAGTTTGTTATTAATATTAAGTTCTAATGTAAATTTGAGGACGGAGTGACTTTCAAATTTCCTTTTAAGATATTTCATTTGATCGATATTCTTAGCTAAAACAAAGATGTCATCTATGTATCTTACATTTATAGAGGGTTTATTGTTGTCATTAATTATTTTATTTTCTAGATTTGCCATATAATAATTAGAAAAGAGGGGACCTAAAGGAGATCCCATCGCAATACCATCTATTTGTGTATAAATATTGCCTAAGGGTTCGTGAAAGGGTACTTGTGTGGTGCATGCTAATAATAGTTTTTTTAATATAGTGGGTTTAATATTGATTGATAGGAGAGTAGCATGGTTGTATACATCACGGATAATGATGTCAATTGTTTCCTGGACGGGAACATTTGTGAATAAGTTTTGGACATCCAAAGATGCAATCATTTGATTCTTAGGTTTTACGGAATGGAGAATCTGTAAAAATTCGTCCGTGGAATTAATACTATATTTACCAGGAAGATAGGGAGTAATTAGTTTGTTAAGTGTTTTGGAAAGGTTATATACTGGTGTAAGTATTTGAGAAATGATAGGTCGGAGGGGATGATATTTTTTATGGATTTTTACATTTCCATAAAGGTAGCCAGGCTGATAATCACCTATAATCTTTTGAAGTTTATAGGATCCTATTTCAGCATTGTTTGCAGTAATAAGTTTATTAATATGTTTTTTAAGTTGGGTTGTGGTATTACTAGTTAATTTTTTTAAATTTATTGTGATCGTCGAGATGGCCTGCAATTTGGAGTGATATTCCTGTCTGTTTAAAATAACAAATGTATTGGTTTTATCGGCACGTCGGATAACAATATTTTTGTTATTTTTGAGATGTGTGGTTGCTCTTATGAGAGGCATATTTATCATATCATTAGGATTTTTATGGTAACGGTGTTTGATTGATTCAGCTTTGAGTAATTCTTTTAAGCCTACCTGTGTAGTAATATGGTTGTCCTGTTCGAGTTGAAGTATTTGTTGGCATAAAGCTTCAATTTCCATTTGTTTAAACATTGAATTAGGTTTCTGTGCGACATGAAAATTTGGTCCGAGATTAAGGAATTCTATTTCATATGGAGTAAGTTGGTAATCCGATAGGTTAATGAAGTTGTCATTAATGTTTGGTAAAAGTATTTTTCCTTTATATAATTTGTTTAGCTTTTTTTGGATGACTTGTTTATGGGATTAATGTTCCTTTTGTGTTGTATTGTATAATAAATCCAATATTTCCTTGAATTTTTCACTTGTGGTAGAAGACTGTAAAATTCCTTTAATGTGTACAATTTCAGTGTTGATTTCTTGTAATTCCTGTTTGGCTGTGTGCATTTGACGTTTTATGAGGTTCCATTGCAATTTCTTAGTGGTGGGATCATTTAATGCTGCGGCATCATGTAACTTAAATTTAGTATATCGAGAAATATAACTGAAATATTATAAAATCCACCATCACCGACATCTTAAGTTTGCGATGCGGTTTTATGACGTCACACCGCGGGATAAAATGAATGTCTATTATGTTTAATCCCGCGATGTGACGTCATAAAACCGCATCGCAAACTTAAGAACTGCGTTTATTATTTTTGGTAACTATTGCCGTTGCCAAGCAGAGTTTTATGTCAACACAAAATAAAATCGTCGGTGATGGTGGATTTTATAATATTTCAGTTTGAACTACCTCTCTGAAGATGGCTCATGTGAGCCGAAAGCTTAGAAAAAAACCAATAAATAATTATCCAAATGTTGGAGAAATTTTGTCTTTATTTTCAACTGAAATTAAAGCAAAAATACGACGTTTAGAACGGCTCATGATTAAACATAATAGACATTCATTGTCTCTTATATTTAATAGCATATGTTTAGAAAATTACTTGCTGCCTCGATATACTAAATATATATATATATATATATATATATATATTAAACAGACACGTTATTTCATGAAAAATCGGAAGTATGGGCCTATTTCAGGCGAATCATCATCAGCTTCCGTCTTTAAAATCCTTTGTACAACAAAGACGGAAACTGATGACAGTTTGCCTGAAATAGGCCTATACTTCTGATTTACCATGAAATAACATGAATTTGTTTATATATATATATATATATATATATATATATATATATATATTATAAATCATTTTTAGAACATGTACAATTTTATATATTTATATATATGTATATATATTAAGCCTATAAAAATAAACAATGAAGCCCCAACATAAATGTTTGCTCCAACCATCCCCAACACACACACACACACACACACACACACACACACACACACACACACACACACACACACATATATATATATATATATATATAGTTATGAATTAATTGTACATTTCGACACAGAAATTTCGAGATAGATTCTCGATATAGATTCTCATCATCAGGCATGTTGCTGTTGGTTGTGCAGATGATTTACATTTGTTTCCTTTAACCTGATCTTATTATTTCCCATTATATATATATATTGTCATCCGCAGACAGATCTGTTTCGATGTATCACAGCTCATCAGTACGGTGAGACTCCGATTGCTTTTTAACCCAGGATTGAAACCCGACCGAATTGGCGTCAGTTGGCGATTCTACCTCTGGGCTATGGACGTTCGGTGGAAGAAGGCAAACTTTTTAGCGCATATATTATAATTATACGCGCAAAATAGCTAGAGTGCTCTAATTCATTTTACTGAATGATATATATGTATATATATATAATATTGAGAGGAAAACTCAACACATGTAGATACCGCCTAAGATTCGATAAAAAATGTGCATACATAATGAATAAATGAATAAAAAAATCGTTTTATCGTCAGAATCTCTACGTTATTATTAAAAGGAAAGACCAACGGATTTTTTCATGGAAAAATTATTTTTTCAATCTTTTTTAGAACCTTCGGAATTTTCCGAAAACTTTTGTTTTTTTTTTCCGGTGTCAACGTTGTTTTATAAATATGTACGCGGAATTTTAGCGTCTTTTTGCGGTGCAAAACACAAAGATTTTAAAATTCTTGCAAAAATCAGATAATTGTTGAGTTAGAATTTCAGAACGTGTTCGCAAATGAATTAAAGTATTTTTTAATATTTCTTTCTTGGTAAAATAAAAATTAAAATAAAACTAATACTTTATTTCATTAGAAACGCTGTTAATTGTTTTTGTTTATAGAATATATTATAGGCGCTGTTGTCTTAAGAAAATATTTGTTTAAAAAAATGAACTTTTACAAAAATTATTTTCCTTTTTTAAAAAATTTATTTAGAATAATCCATAAGCTTTTAAATTTTTTGTCTTGTATTAATATGTATCTGTCAAGTGATAATGTTATTAAATTAAAACTGTATGTATTAATCCTAATGGAAAACTTACCACAATTCAATGACGTCTGATATTTGAATAGAACTTAGAATTTATTTTGTGTGTCTAAAGGTGTCGACTTTTGTAAATTGTCCAAATGCCACATGATTAGAAAATAAGGACGATAACTGTAGTAAAGATAAAATCTGTTGGTAGTTTTCTAACATTTCCTCAACAAGCGACTTCGTAAATACCTACAATTCAATAAAATATTAAATTGCTTAGAATATGTTCTTAAATTTTTAAGATTACTGGGTAGCTAAAAGAAATTATATAGAAAAGCATTCACGTTGTATTCAAGTAATTGTTACAGTTATGCCTCCCTTAAAAGAAAAATGTTAAAAATTGCTATTCTGCGACATTTTAAACTAAAAGTAAGTAATATTTCTTTCAAATAAGTGTAATTAAAGTTTAAATCAACTAATCTTCCACAACAAACAAAAACTACGCTAGGAACATGGAACGTCAGGATGCTCAACAACTGTCGACAACTTGAGAATGTCAAACAGGAAATGAACAGATTGAACATCAAAATTCTGGGCATATGCGAAACTAGATGGCCAAACAATGGAGAATTCAGCAGCGACACCCACAGGATCATATATGCAAGAGGTAAAAACAACGGAAAAGGAGTCGGCTTCATACTTGACGAAGAAATGAAGAAATACGTTCTGGGATACTGACAGTTATTCGAAAGAGTACTTCTTGTAAAACGAAAAGGGAGACCCTTCAAAATAGCAATTATAGTAGTCTATGCACCAACAACGCAAAGCACTGAGAAAGAAATAGAATCTTTCTACTCTACTCTTGACAATGCCAAGGTACAGTGTAAAACCCCAAATATTAGAATCATAATGGGTGACTTGAATGCCAAAGTATGCAAGGAGAGGGAAGGGGAGACAACTAGCAACTTTGGATTAGAAATCCGCAACGACCGAGGTAAAAGATTGGTCTAGTGGTGTAAGACGAATGACCAGGTGATAACCAACACCTGGTTTCAAGACCACCCAAGACGAATATAGACAAGAAGAAGCCCAGAAGGTGACACGAAAAATCAAATCGATTATGTAACCATAAACAAAAGATTCACGAACGCAGTAGTTCGATGCAAAACCTATCCAAGAGCCGACTGTGGAAGCAACCATCTGCCAATCATCTGCAAACTAAGGGTGAAACTCCGGAGACTAAAGAAACCTAGTGCAACACCCAGACTGCAATACAACATACTCAAGAATGACCTCAACCTACAGAAAAAAAATACACTGACAGTGTGAGAAACAAACATGGAGAAGAAATGGGAAATAGAAATTCGAAATGGGACGCACTTAAAGAAGCGCTAGTGACATCAACAAACAAAATGATCCCAGAGGAAAATCAGTCACAGAAGAAAAAACAAGTGGATGACTGAAGAAAGTTTTGACATGATAGAAAGGAGACAGAAAACTATACCAAGACATGGAACAGAATACAAGAAACTACAAAAAGAAATAAGGACCAAATGCAGACAGGCTAAAGAGAAATGGCTCAACAACAAATGTGCAGAAGTAGAGTGATTGAGTAATACTAATAAAAGAGAAATGCATAAAGAAATAAAAGAACTGACAGGACAAAAAACATGTTCCTCGACAGGATGTAACGACAAGGATGGAACGATGATTTACTGATGAAAAAACTCATTTGAATCAATTTATATTCAGTTTGAAATGTAAAATATTTTGCTTTTGAAAATATTAAATTGAATCTATCAGCTTAAAATGAAAAAGCTAAAATCAAACCTTCCATTTAGATTTTTCATTCTAAACCTTAGCTATTATATATATAATATAATTATATGGTTATGTCAATTTTTCATTCCATATATTAATACAACTGTGTACTGATCTAAATTAATTTTTGACCAAAATTTTGACCAACAACAATTATATATACATAAATATATACATAAACAATATTCAGTGAGTATATACACCCAAACACATACATGTGTTCCAGCTGTAGACACACGCGCGTGTGCGTGCACGCGCACGCGCACGTTAGGAGGGTCTGGAAAGAATGCTATTCAACCCACAACTTGTCAAAATGTGTGTATATGCGAAAGCAACTGGAAGAAAGGTGTCCCACCTCATTCATGGAATGATATGCTCCCACCACCCCCAGCTGCCAATCTTCCCGCTTGTTATTTTTTGGGGGGCCCGCCCGATAAAGACTAAGAGGGAGAGTGGGGCGGTTACTGAAACTGTTTTATTGCAACATGGTGGCGTCTGGTTGCAAAGTCGCGCCACGGGGATTGGATCTACAAAGGATTCTGGGAAGGGTGGGGACAGTTGGAGTGACAGATTCGATCGGTAATTTGGAAGAAAGGATTGTAATCTTTCTTTGGTTGGTGGGGAATCAGCATTTCAGAAAATAGGGAGAGATACAAACTGCGAAACGAGAAAGAGACACAGGAGTGAGAGAGGTAGAAACGAGTAAAAGATTTATGAGAGAAGGGATTTTATGAGAGGATGATGGGCTAGAAAAAAGACAAAGTAAAGAGAGATGAGTTAATAGGAGAAAAGAATTGAATGATAGATTATGAGAGAGAAAAGAGAAAATAAGGAGACCTATTTTAGAAAGAAAGTAAAAGAAAGAACAGAATAATAGGGAGGATGAAAATAAGTGATTTAGGGGAGCGAGATGAGCGAGTATAGGGGTGAAGATTGGGAGAAAGCAAATAGATGATATGAATGAGAAAGAGAAAGACTGTGGAGAGAGAGAGAGAAAAAAAATGAAGTAGAAGAAAGGGAGTTGGGTAGGTGTTGTGAGACGATAATGCATTTTAAAGAAGGGGCGTGGCGATAAAAACGATGAAGGAAGAGAGGAAACTTGGTCGGAAATAAAATAAGTAGAGTCTGAAAACGAATGAAAAAAAAAGAAACAGAATTTTAAAATGAAAATTTAGAAAGGGTCCAGGTAACAATGTTGAATGAAATTGTACGAGTGTCACTGAAAAGAGTGATAAAATGAATATAGAGGGAATGAGAAGTGAAAAGAAAAAGAAGTGAAAAAAGTGACGAACTAAAGCGAGAGAGTAATAAGAGAAAAGTGAGAGAGGGAAGCGAAGAGACAGTGAGAAAGAGTGAAGTGAAAAACAGTGATGATGGCATAGTCAAAAGTGACAGAAAAAATTGTCTTTAGGTCGTTACTTAATAATTGTAGCTTATTTTGGTGCAAGGCAACGAGTGTTGAGTACCTAGCGAGGAACGAAATTGTCTTCCTGTGAGAATGTGTGTGCGTATGCATGTATATGTGCGCAAAGTTGATAAGAAGAAAATTAGGAAGAGGAAAATATAAAGTGAAAGAGAAAAAGTTGAATGAAAGAGAGAGAAAGAAGAGAAAGAACAAGTTTTATTCGTTAGAGAGTTACATAAAAAAAAGATGGTGATACAAATATATCTCTGTATTTATGTGTTCATACAAACACCCGTATATGTCTTTTGCGGAAGAATACACACACACACACACACACAGACAGACACACATACATATATATATATATATATATATATATATATATATATAGAGAGAGAGAGAGAGAGAGAGAGAGAGGAAGGAGAGTTGTGCAGGAACACGTGTATTTTGTATTAGAATATATTGTTTTCTTGTATCTAAATCAATATTTTTGAACGATAATATAGTGCGTTTAAATGTGCTTTTTCACAAACGCTGACGCGTAAGCACATCAGCTTTTATATCAATGTTCAGTTCATCTCGTCGAATATTTTTTATTTTATAATCTTTATCCATCATTTGTTTTTGTTCTTTGTTTTGTTATTTCAGTCAATTTATGGCCAATGGAGAGCCAGAATTCCGCTTCAGTTTGCTCCAGCCGTGTAGAAGAAATAGATTGAGAACTTGTTTTGTCGTCCGTCCGGGAAGGGTTTTGTGAGGTCGGCTGAGCGATCTGGGTGGGGTAATCGAGATTCAAACTCTTCTCTTAAAACTGTGGGCCCAGACCCAACGATTTTTTTCCGAGATAACACAACTCATTTGTCCATTAAGGGCACACAAAATGCGCTCTGTTCGCTTTGTCTCTAAATAAATTGATACTTAATACGAGGCCCCAGACGACACTGTGCGTATATAGCTGCGTGTGCGAAGGAAGATCAACAGAAAGAAAGAAAGAAAGAAAGAAAGAAAGAAAGAAAGAATATAAAAGAAAAAAGAAATGAAATATTATCAATGCTTGAATAAAAAAAAAAAAGAAATTAAGAGAAAAAAATGACAGGAAAAGATTGACCATAGAATCAGATTGGAAGATAATGCATATGATAAATGTGGCATAGAAACGCCGACTCATAAAGAGAGAAAGTGAATGATTTAAGAGAGAAAGAAAGAGTGACTATGAAACAGAGTGGGTGTGTACAGGAAGCGGTAATGAACAAAAAGAGTGTGAGAGAAAATACAAAAAAAAATGTTGATCGGTGAAAGAAATATGAAAAATATTCGCTTGAAGAAAGAAAAAAGGAAACGAGTTTATCTGAAAAGCAAAGAAAGAAAGATTGAAAAATGGACTAAAAAGAAAAAGAGAAGTAATGACTACAGTATGATTACTTACAAAATTTCAGTGCTCAACCATTGTGGCACATGGCTCTTAAATGATTTGCGAGACAAACTTGACAACCATCGCTTTATGTATATATTGACTAATCTCGTTTTTGTTTTTTAGTTAGGAACATGGCCTTAACTTAAGGATTGATCTCCTGGGCTATGTCTTGAGGGTCTACCTTGTAATCTGTAAAGCAAGCATCCTAAGCTGCTGTATATGAATGTGGGTCCGTTTATATATATTTGACATTTTTTCTTATCACTTCACCCAAAGCAAAGCAATAAAAGTCACTGAAATATAAGTGGCTAGTGAAAGTGAAAAAACTGTTTCATGAAAACAAAAGATGATGATTTTCATTGCATTTACATTTTTGAAGATCATAATTGACAGAAAAACAGAAAACCAAAAAGTAAATCCACAAGCGAGAAGGACGGGAAAAAAAAAACTATTAGCATAGAATTTATGGTTACAAATAGCAATTCCAACAAAGAAATTATGAGACCTAACTGCCAAACTAGCACTTCGCTTAAATTCGTGAAGTCTAGGTACTAAAGACAAAAGTTTGTCAGAACAGTAATCATTAAAATATTTATAGAAAAGTAAGAGGGAAGCTACGTTATGGTGGTGGGAAAATGATTGAAGCCGATTAGGAGTGACAGCGTTGCTGATTCTTTTTGGATTTTGTAATAATTTTTAGATTTATAGCAGAAGAAACAGACCAGATTTGACAGCAATATTCGATGCAGAGACAAAAATAGACGTATATGGTAGACGTACAAGATAGCATATACGCCAATTATATACGTCTATTATTCGTCTATGCATCGAATATTGCTGTCAAATCTCGTCTGTTGCTTCTGCTATAAACCTAAAGATTATTACAAAATCCAAAGAAGAATAAGCAACGTTGTTTATTATTAAACACTATTTTTATTTATTCGCATCTACCAGCCTGAATATTTGAGAAATCTTGTTAGAAAAATATACGCCAATTGGCATCAGTCGAAAACGCATTTCTCCCTATTCTCGAAATATACATAACTGTTTTATATCCTAACGTAAACAAATATAACTTATGTGCTCAAAAGCACTTTTTGGACTTTATTTGACCAAGAGGTTCTACGTGGTCGAGCAGTCAAGATACATCCCCGAGAGGACGCATGTTCTAACCCTACGGGAGGTTGCTTATTTTTCTAAAATAAATGCTGCAATGTTCAGTTTGATGAATGTAAATAAATAAATATACGATTATTTTAACTTTTCTCAAACGAAAAATTCAAGATTGGCACGATTACTGTCATACTACATTTTAGATTCATGCCATTCACGCTGGCTGCGTTTCGGTCGTTTTGACGAGTTGATTACCAGAACAACCGTTTTTCCAAGACAAATGAAGTTTATACAAATACTTATAATTTTTATAGATTTTTAAAATATGTTTATACGTGTTTGCAATGTTTAAACATAACTTAAAGATAGACATACTGTTGAAATAGAGCTGAACCTTGTAAAACACAATGAATTTCTTTACTTTTCTTTTAGTTTTAATGAATTGCACTCTTCTCTAAATGTTAAAAATATTGGAGGAGTTACGTAAGTCATTTTATTTATTATCATTATTAATTATCCAAGAGTCAATCAATTACGAGCGTTTGGAAAGGGATTTTATAAATATTTTGTTGGTATGTGCACAGTAATATAATTTACTTTAATCTATCACAACGTCACTTGTATTAGACGCCCTCTTTTCTCATCATGACAGTCAATGCTGTAACTTTGTTTAGCATTCAAATTCATTGATCATTGAAAGTTGGTGATAAATTCTCCAACCTCTTCGAAATCTGTTCACTAGTCACGGCTTTTGAGTTATACCCAAAATTTTCTGCATGTATCTAAAGGCTCTCGAGATTTTGTTTTTTGTGGAAATACAATTATAACTTAGTAAAAGCCTAAAGTAAAATTTAGACGATGTATCACCTGTACAATCAACCGATTGTACAGGTGATAAATTTTACTTTGCCATTAAATTGGAAAGCTGGAAGTTGAACACTATTATTTGTTGATATTATTATTATTATTATTATTATTATTATTATTATTATTCTATCTTGTTTTTACTTTGTCTAGTACAACATGCCCCAATTCATAACCAAAGACTTCAAGAGACATTTTTTGCATCAGAAGAACAATATATATATAGAATGATACACGGTATAATATACGGTATTTATTACGTATGGATAATAATTGTAGGTTTATATTATATGATGGGAGTTTGTGATTGCTAGTATCTCGTGACTCTTGTTCATGAGGGTTAGCAACCTTCTCTCTACAACCTGCCCCTTCAGTTCTAAGACGCACGACGAAATACGGTAATTGTATAGCGGAAAATCTACGCAAGTTATTATTATTATTATTGAGTGAGAGAGCAACGCACAAATAAAGTAACGCTGATGTACCAAAATACAAAACCTCATCTCTGTCTTAAAAGTATATACCAGGCACACGCATAAAAAAATGTGCACAATATGGTAACAGATTTAGAGAAGAGCAGGTAAGCTCAGTTAGAAATACTTTCAGGTTGGGTCACCCACTTCGCTCAGACAGATGTTCTTAAGTATCTAGATGTGATTCCCAAGTCTCCTTGGTTGCCATATCCTTCAATTTAAAAATGACATCATCCTTGATACCCAGCCATGATGCTCTCCGACTACTCTCACTCATGTGCAGCACATAAATCCCCAGGGAACTTACCAAAATTGTTAACGTCAGTCAACTTACAAACATACCTACTAAACTGAACTGTATATTTACTATAGACCATCTTCATTCACCAATTATTATTATTATGTCATTTTTCATCATATTTCGATTTCTGCATTGGTCTCACTACCAACCAAGTCTGCGGGGAGACCTAAGGCAGGTAGTGGCGTGTTGTTATGACTCCATTTCATGTTTTTCTATCCTCCCTATCATCCCCAGCATTACATAGATAATGTTTTCCTTAGTGTGTGGGCTGTACTTAATAATACAATTTTTTGTATATCTCTTAAGCTGGGGTTTCCAGGGATTCTTTCAATGTGTTGTTTTGTTCCATTTTTTATCATTCCAAGTGCACCTACTATCACTGGCACAACTCTTGTTTTCAATTTCCACATTTTTTCTATTTCAATTTCCAGGTCTTTATATTTTGACAGTTTTTCAAATTCCTTGATTGCTATGTTACAATCCGCTGGACAAGCCATATCAATTAATAGACAAGTTTTCTCCTCCTGGTTTTTAACAATAATGTCTGGCCTGTTTGCTTCAATTTTTCTGTCTGTGTAGATGGTGTAATCCCATAGAATGGTTACATCTTCTATTTCTGTAACCGGTGATGGGTGATGTTCATACCAGTGTTTGTTTACAGCTTTTCCATAATGTTTGCACATTGCCCAATGTAAATATTGCCCAACTCTATCGTGGCGATTTTTATATTCATTTGGGGCAAGCACAGAACAGCCTGAGATTAGGTGGTCTATTGTTTCTTGGTGTTTATCACAAAACCTGCATTTTGGATCCATATTATTATGCATAATATTTGCCTGAAAGTTTCTAGTGAAAAGACTTTGGTCTTTATTATTATTATTATTATTATTATTATTATTATTATTATTATTATTATTATTATTATTATTATCTACTCTGTTTCTTTCACTCTCAATAACTTGTTGCATCTTAGTAGCTTTTATTGCCTTGCTTGGGGTGACATGATTAAAAAACAATAAAAAACCTAAATATTGCTAAAAGTAAATCATGACATTTCCGAATAAAAAGAAAATATTTCTAAAATCAATAGTGTTTACAGCTTTTTCTTATACAAACTTCAATGGTTTACCAGTTAAATTTCTATTTTAGAAAATTTATTTCCTATTCTAAGCAATAAACGGATTCTATTGTAAACGTCAAAAGTAATGATAGCATTGGTACAATAAAGAAGTAAATCTTACTTTAACAAAATATAATAGTGAAAATTATGAACGGTTTTATTTTAAAGTAGTTTATTTAATCAAAGAGATTTAATCCACTTTTTCTTTAACACGAAAGTGAAAGGATTTGTTTCTCTTGAAAATGCACAGAAAAATGATTTTAATTAAGGCAGCCAAGTCAAACAGAGGGTAAAAACAGTTATTTTGCCATGGATATATCTTTTTTCTTATTAAGGTATTCATATTTTCAGGAACTTCCTTAAGACGTATTTATTAATTAACTAGCATCATAGCCCGTCGTTGCCCGTGCAACTCAGAACATTTTAATTTCTTCAGCGGATGAAACAAATATGTTTAAATTCGCTGCAGACACTTAAAATATAATCTAAACTTATTTATAAACGGAACTTTGTCTGTGTGTGTGTGTCTGTGTCTGTGTGTGTCCGTTACCTATAGACTCCGAAACGGCTGAACCGATTTTCTTGAAAATTTACACAGTTGTACTATGTGTCTGCGAGTGTTTGTAACTAGGTTTTGTGTCGAGGTACCCCGAGAAATATCGAAAATCGATAATCGAAAAAATTGGGTTATAGAAGGAGTGGTCCAATTTTAATCAAATTTGATACACTCATAGACAAAGACACAAGAAACGATATTCAGAAGTTTCAAGGTTGCAGTTCTTACAATAGTGAACAAAATGGATAATATATATATATAAAAGGCAAGATGTTTGTGTGTGTGTCTGTTTATCTGCCTGTATGTCTGTATTTTTTTCAGCCCTTTTATTTTAGTTTTTGCTTCGGGTTTGGCTCTAAGTAGGTATAATTGTAGTTCTTAGTCTCAGCCGTGATATCATTTACTCAGAGCACTTCTTTAGCCTTCAAAATTCATTTACAACGAAAAAACTTATTTGATATCGATACCAGGAAATCAAAATTTGACTGATATCCATTCTTTTTCTGTCAGTCTACGGTTTCGCTTTAACTGGAAACAACTATTGCTTTTTAGTCTTTTGTGTCAACGTCCAAAGAGTCTGAGCTCCAGGACCATAGATTAGTTTTAAAGCTTCCATTATACCCGAGCAACGCCCGGTTATACTGCTAGTC
The DNA here is from genome assembly GCA_037127315.1 of Ascarosepion bandense. Lineage (NCBI taxonomy): Eukaryota > Metazoa > Mollusca > Cephalopoda > Sepiida > Sepiidae > Ascarosepion > Ascarosepion bandense. Next base: position 601,155 of record JBBBDQ010001059.1, on the reverse strand, counting down.
TCTATATATAAAAAGCAATCTGTGAGTCTGTATGTGACTGTCCTCTATGCACGCCTACATTTTTTAATATTTCTCTTGTTTCAAAATTACGAAGAAAAATATTAACATTTTTTGTTGACCAAATGAATTTTTAAAACGTCGGAATAAAAATAAAATATAAAGGCTCATTTTTTTAAAATAAAAGAATTAGTCACGTAATTCAGCAACCATCTTAGATCTTAGATGTTTTACGGAAATAAAACGTCAGAATAAAAATGAAATATAAAAGCTCATTTTTTTAATAAAAATTATTTTAGTCGCGTTTGACACACGTGATTTGATTTCTGTGAAGTAATCTAGCAACTATCTTAGATCTTAGATGTTTTACGGAGCAAATGTAAACAATCTGCACCAATGGCCAAAAAGTGCGAAAGGGCAAATTGCTGAACTTAAACCCAAAAAGTATGTGTCGATCTGGCTTCCCTGTAAATATGTGTCCCTAGAAAGTTTGAATGGCGTAGCTTAAAAAATGTTGGCGTGCATAGGGAACAGTCACACACAGACACACAGATTGCCTTTTATATATAGAGAGATTACAGTATCGAATAATAATAAAGACGTAAATGTTCACCTTACGTGCTTAACCAGCGCTCAAGTTACACTTTTTTTTTCTAATTTTAAAGGTTTAGTTTGGGAAGCTCATAATAGACTATAAATCAGGTTTGTATTTTTGTTTTTTCGTTTTTTCTAATTTACTCAATATAATTTTCTTTTCTTTTGGTCAGCTGTTGCAAATTTTGACTTTTTTTTTATATAAGGAGTATTAAGGCCGATAAAAATAGTAAACGTTTTAAAATGCAAAAGATGTTGCAAAGGAGCCGGAAAGAAAAAGGAAAGAACAGAAAAAATTTGCAAATTCGATTGACTTACTTGAAAGATGGGAGAATAATAAATGTTAAAAAAAAAAAAAAAAAAAAAAAAACGAAAGAAAGAATATAAAACAAAACGAAAATAATTGAAAACGGGGAAAAAACAGTAAAAGTCCAAATTAAAATTCGCAAATACTTTTCTATCGTCTTATAACAATCACAACGCTTCTCTTTCCTTCAACTCTAACCTCTGAAACCCAACGCTCGATGACAAAGATCAAACAGTTTAATTTGTAAGTTTTTTTCAATCATTTTGCTCTCCTCTCCCTCATTTGGCGGAGACATTGGCAATGGGTGATGAGGGAAGGATATGCATCCAGTAGAAGCCCGGGTGGCACTGTTAAGGGCTCATTAGTAAAACTGGCCACAGCTTTCATTTGCTCCGTCTCCTCATTTGGCAGAAACGGCTGTCGTCTGCAAATTTCAATTCTAGTCTTCTTTCTCAACGGACTTTGCAGTTTCAGTCACTAAATTTTATTAGATTTTACGTGCCTTAAGCATTTTTAACTTGACCCAATGACAGAAGAAACTACGCTAGAAAAATTTTAACATTTTCGATGAAAAAAAGTAGCAATAGCATAAAAAACAGTACTTAATACCACCTTAATTCGTTTTTTAATCAGAGAAGCGTTGCATGCTGGTCGGTGTATTTGATTGGCTAAATAATTGTAAACAGCTTGACTCAACGTCAACCAATGAAAATGCGTCATTGCACCTGCTGATTGTAACTGTTTTAATGCTTTTCACTCAGTGCAAAAACAGCTCCAATTTTTTTCTAAAGTTAAAAGGGTAGAAAAATGTTGATTCAATTTTGTGAGACTAGTGTAATTAGGAGTTTTTAACTGAAGTGTTGGATGAGGGTGCAAAGGTTTTAGGCATGTCTAGGGCGGAGCACCAGGATGAAACCGATTATTCTATATCCATCCCTCTGGTATATTTTCATTTTGTACACACACACATACACACACACACACACACACACACACACACACACACACACACACACATGCGAGCAAAAACATACGTGCACATATATACATATGCACACAGAGAGACAAAGAAAATAGAGAGAAGGAGGCGAAGAGAGAAGATTAAACTATAGTTTCTGCAATTAAATAATCATAAAGATTGTTAAATATTGTACAAGAGAAAAGGATTTTGTAAATATGCTCGTATATTAAGAGTTTGGAGAGACAAAGTTCGGTATAGGGGAAACATTCTAGTGGGTAGAAGCAAGTTTTTCTTGATTCAAATTTCATTTGCAAATTTGGAAAGCGATCTTGGTAATGATTCGGCATAACGATAGATAGAGAGAATTAGTGAGATTCCATGAAAGGAAAAGATAGATAATTAAGTTTTTAAATACATGATAAAACATTTTAACAGTATGTATATGTGTGTTTTTCAATGTATATTTGCCGACAACACATATTTTTTAGATTTACATTTTATGTTAGCACATATGTATGTATGTATGTATGTATGTATGTATGTATGTATGTATGTATGTATGGTTCAGTGCTTATAATGTTCTTTTCCAACTATTAGACCCGGGTTCTAATATCACCATCGAGATTTGTCAGGAAGGTGACGTTTTGATATCATCGGACTAGGAAGGCGATTCCAGCGTGAGGCACCATTAGAATATACCTAGAAACCATACCAACCCTAGTGACATCGGGTAGACAGGACTTGTCGAAGGATATCGATGGTTGTGCTAGCACGAACTTACAGGCCACCGTGACAGAGGATTTGAGTGTAATAGCCTTTTTAAAAACAAAACAAACATCTTGACATGCCAGATGATGCGATTTTTCTCAGAAACTGTAACTAAGTTACATTCAGCAAAGTCACCTATAAAACGACAGTGTGTGCTAGGAAATTAGTAGCTGATCATTATGTATGTATGTAGAAAACATTAGTCACCTTTTCAAGCAAAGAAATAACCATGAGCCTCTAATCCACTGAGTAAAGAAATTCCTAACGTCCATTTTCATCATTGTTGTGGTTTAAAATTCCCGCAGTTTCCGAGCAGAAAATACTTTTTCATTCTGATTCAGTGAATCGCCTTCATAGTTTTTCTGACAAAACATTCTTCTTTCATTTCGACAGTAAAATAAACGGGAAAATAGAAAATCATAACCAAACATTTTTACTCTCTTTCTTCTCCTTATCTCTCTCTCTCTCTCTCTTCTTCTTCTTCTTCTTCCTCCGCTCTTACAGTTTTATTTTCTCTTTCCTTTTTATCTTCCTTTCTCTTTGTTCGTCGCTTTTCTTTGCGTTCACTATCTCTCACTTTTTCTTCCTCGATTATCTTTTTATCATATTTTTCTTTTTAGTTTCCCCTTTCTTACTTTCATTTTTGCTGTTGGTATTAACCTTCTCTTCATTTTTCAAACGCCTTTTATTCCCCCGTCTACCCCATCGACTAAACTTTTTCTATTCTCGTTTGTACATTTTTCGTCTTTCCTATTTTCAGTTAATGAATCTAATCACAGTGGCCTTCTTGGGGATGTCGGTTCACCTAACAAAGCACCCCTGCACCCATAGACGGGATGAGATCTGATATCCAGGAAAGAAGTAGATGAAGAATTAGGTGATCATTTTAACTGAAAAATTCCGCCAATTCAAAGGCAGAAAGCTGACCTCTTCGTCTCATTCCAATTTATTTTAAGCTCCTCCTTTAAAAGATAAAATGTCTTTCAAAAGATACAAAATACCATTCAAGGCAGTCAAAGAGATTACGAATGCATAGTTTTTAAAACGTCGAATAACTTGTGAAAAATCGAGTCCATTCTATTCAAACAAGTTCTCAAACGCCAAACTTTTTGGCGTTCATCTATTTGTTTCTGCTTCCTCTGTTTTAAGGAAATGGCTTTTCAAATGCTTTGTTCTTGTTGCTTGATTTGCTTCTATAATAATGTCTCCTAGTATTTATAACATGTTAGTAATACGCTGGTTGACCAGAAGAGTACTTTTTGGTATAGGTAAAGTCAGTGTTAGAAGGGTACGGAAAAAATGTCTTCAGTAGAAAGTAAGATTTGTCGTTTGATAAAATTACATTTTAAGACGTTTTTTTATCAGTCTAATTGTAAAGGTTGGAACACAGAATGATGAGCCAGTGGCGATCCGAATTGTACTAAGTATGACTGTCATTTGACATATATACACTGCTGGCCAAAATCTTAAGGCCAATTGTTGAACCTGGTTCTCTGGAAACAACAGTCGGCTTGACATCAATGACGAACACGAACAACGGATATATAAAAATATAATCTTATATTTTTTTATTCTCTTCGGTGACGGTTGTGTGTGTGGTGTAATAGACAGAGGAAGTAACGCACATACGCACATACGAGGTAGTTGACTGGCTCGAATTTTCTTCCTTTGCTTTCCTTCCGACTTCTCGGCTGTTCTCTCATCTCTGCACGGAACCTCGCTCTTGCATAAGCTGAGATTCCGGAATTTTTATCGATTGCGTTATCATTTTTTTTCAGGAACATTTGTTTATTAGTTTCGCATTATTATTGTTTTTCAGCCATCTATCTTTAATGTCAACTTATTCTTGTGATGTGTCATTGTTTAATATTTCCTCTTTGACCGAATTAATTATGTAGGTCACTGATGCGTCATCTTAATTCCTGTCTTTCCGCGGTTTATATTCTCCGACCTTGAACATGGCTGCGCACAAAAATACAATTACATTCCTTCAATGGAAACCTGGTCTCTGCATTCCTGGTTTTAATGTAAATACATATTTGTTTTATATGTCCTGAAATTGAGAACATCTGTTTTGACGCAAACACAATCCGTTTGTCATTAGTCTCTGCATTCCTGATTTTTTTAAATAATATTTATTTAATGTAAATACACATTTTATTTGTCAGCCGGCATTCCTGCTTTTTAATAATATTTGTTTAATATAAATACACTTCTGACCGAAATTATATCCTGTGATTCACAGCATATATAACACAATGAAATTAAAAACATATACCTATTGCACTGTTAGACTCAGCCACTTATTTGAGAAAAGCTTCGAAAATTCTAAATAAGAAAAGGAAAACTAAAAATTAAAAATTTTTTTAGCATTTAATAGGGAAAATTTAGATACTAGGAAAATAGACTAGCTAATTGAAAGTTTAAGACCATATTTAAAGGAAGATTTAATTGATAAACACGTAACGAAATTTAATCGTTTGTGTTCAAGCATTAGCGCAGTCAACATCCCCCGCGTTAAATTAGGTAAAAACATGGCAAAATCTAAAACTTGACAAACTTTGAACGTGGCAGAATTGTTGAACTACAAAAAGCAAGGCTCTCTCAACGTACCATAGTTGGTGAGATTGGGCTTAGTAAAACTGTTGCTGCAATTTCTTAAAGGCCTCTAAGAGAAATAGGGAACGAGAATTTCAAGTGGTTGACCCAAGAAAAGTTCGTTAGCAAATGCAGGAGGATTCGACAGGTTGTCTGCCAAGGCACAGCCAATCATCAAATTAAAGCTCTTATGGATTCAGAATGCAGCTCAAGAACAATACGACAGCATCTAAGAAAAAGGCTTTAACAACCGCCAAAGTCTTCAAAATTCACACGTCTTTCCACACCACAAAGCAGCTTGGTTAAACTTTGCTGAGAAGCTCTAAACATGGGACATAGAAAAAAAAACCTTTATCGTCCATATGGCTTCCAACATTACTAGTTTGCTCAGAGTATCCCACCGGAGACATTTTCTACACGACACAGTGGAGGAGGTTCGATCATGGTCTAAGGTACTATCTTCTTCCAAGGAACGATAGCGGTTAAAGTTATACTGGTGGGTCCAACTGCAGTTGATTAGACTGGCATTTTAGAGAGAGCATCCTCATTGACTGAAATATCTGGCCTGTGTGGAAATGACTGGATCTTTCAGAAGGACAACGTTGCAATCCAAAATGCCCGCAAGACGAAGGACTTTTTATGGTGAATAACGTGCTTGTTTGAGTGTTCGCCCGACTTGAACCTCATTTAAAATGTTTATCGGTGGATGACAAGGGAAGTGCATAGAAATAGAGATCAATTCCAAACAGTGCATGATCTTCGTGGAGCCATCATTACCACTTGGAATACTGCTACAGCCAGCTTTCTGTAAACGCTTATGTCGACTATGCTAAAACTAATTTTGAAGTTATTTACAATGACGATCATCTTTTGAGCAACCTGTATTTAACCTAAATTCTCAGTATTCAAACTTCACCTATTAAATGCTAAAAAAAGTTTTAATTGTTATTTTTCATTTTTTTTATTTTTAGCTCTACTCAAATATGTTAAGTCTAACAACGCAAAATGTGTATTTTTTCTTTATTTTAATTGGCCTTAATATTTTGGCCAGTAGTGCTTGTAAGAATTTCAACACTAGCCCGTCCTGGACAGGTTGCTTTTATATGCTCTTTTGCAGGTGATCTGCTATTCTTTATTAACTTAACAATATTAAAATGATTTGTAATATTTACTACCAAAAAACTTTTTCTAAATTTACACAGGCTCTTCTCAACTTCTCTACTCGTTTAAAAAAAACTAAGTGTCATGTCTTACGGTCAAAATCGATTTTCTCATAAGGTTTCATGAAAACCTCTGATAAATTTACGAATTAAGAAAGATGTCTCAGGAAAATTATAAATTATTTTTTATTGCTTTTACGAAATTATTTTCATTTTCAGTTGTTCAAATTTCTTCTTCATTTTAATAATTTTGTTCTCATTTTTTCTCTTTAAGGTGTAAAATCTTTGCTAAGATTTCTTAGGGAAAAGTTTCCCGTTGCAATGTTCTTGTTTTTTTCTTTTAATTCAGAGTTGTTCTTCTTCCAGACTGATTGTCATCCAAGGATAGAGAATCCAGTATACACTTCTATTTTTCTCAGATGGAGAAAAAGTGATTTTTGTTTTTATTTTCTTGTTGAAATTTCCATGAAGATTAGACCGCAATTTGAACTCGACTCGATATTTCCACTTTTCATATCAATAACAGTTACGACACAATTGATATCGAGAGATTTTGAGATACCCAGAATCAAAACAAAGGTAAAAGGTTGCATACAAAGCCATCAAATTAAACCAGTATATTCATTCTTATTACAAAATAAAGATTACATATGCTCACTTTGAACTGTTCTGTTAAATGAACATGTAAGTTATTGTGCTGAAGTGGATTGATAAATACACAGGCGTATTGACAAAAACTAAATGAACGATTGAGAGATCGAGAACAGCATTTTACTCAAAATTTACTTCCGTGAAAAAATCTAATATTCTGAACGGAATCAAAGTCCTGTAATCTATTAATAACATTTTGAAGATAATTCTTTCAAAACAAAAAAAAAAGAAAAAAAAAGTAAAAGAAAAAAAAGAAAAAAGAGTCTCAAATAATTAAATAACACAATTTAATTTTTTTATTTGGACTAATCTTTTTATCTTTGGATTTTGATCAACATTTTCCAGCTGAATTATTCAGCCTTCCTTGGCTGCCTGGTCCATTTAATAAATGAAAAATGGATATTACTTAGATACAGCATCGACCAAGAAAAGGAGAGCTCATCGAATTAACCTATAAAATGGGGATATTTGTTTAAATGATAATATTTCCCTATGAATCTTCAAAAGATTTTCTAGTAACATTTTCTAGAAGAATTGTCAGTAGTAATTCAATGCCTTATACCTGTGAATGAACAAACATAGCAAAGAGAAGTTGTTTAGCAAAATTTCTTTCATATAAACATTATATTTGTGCATGTTAACACGGGGACTTTGGGAATAAAACTTCGATACCAATGACTCATTCAGTGAGAAATAGTTCCTTGCATAACATTGATTTATGGTCCAGTAATTATATAAAAAAATATCATTCTAAAGATAGTGGCAGGAATATATTGTTTCTTATTTAAAAATTGCAAAATAACATACACATTAAATGTACGCTTCCATATAGATAGATATTAGCATATTCTTCTCATGCATTTTAATAAATAAAAAAATAGAAAGTTAGGAATTGAGGGGAAAAACGCCCTAAACACTACATTCGCACACACAGTGAAAGAACGAAAGCTTTAGTTGTTATTAAAAGGTCAATAAAAACTTTGCAGGTGTTATAAAATATGAAAAAGTGGGGTAGCTGCCTGAATAGCCCACCTCTATCCAAACAGCTTTCCAGAGTGCAGTGGCGGTAAGAATGAGTAGTGGGGATGCTAAACGGGGCGTTTCCGCCACCATGCATTCAATACAGGAAATGACGTCATTATGATGTCATTCCCAGGTGTCGATACTGAAGACGAAATTTACATTCGCTTTCTTTCCTTTATTTTTATTTCTTAATTTTTATTTTTCTTCTTTTTAACTTCATCTATAACGTGACGGCATTTATGTACCTGTGTGTGCATGCGTATGTATACGTGTGAGAATGTGGGGAATGTTTTGTCTGAGAGACGGATTTTCAGTCATCAGACAAAAATTATTGCTGGACACCTTCCGAGTCTGAATGTAACTGGTATGTATATATAGGTGAACATATATATATATATATATATATATATATATATATATATATATATATATATATATATATGCATACCAGCATATATGCTGTCACACCCTGATTGAGCACTCTGGAAGAATGGTAGACTTTGAAAAAACAGTGGTTACTCTAGCATCTACGAATCGTTCATTCAATAATGAATTAGAACACTCTAACTACTGGCGTATGTTTACATGGTATATCACACGCTAAAAGTCTTTCTACCGAGCGCCCATAGATAGAATTCGGTCGGGTTTCAATCCTGGGTTAAAGCAATCGGATGTCGCTATGAAGCCGCGAAACAGATCTGTCTGCGGATGACTATATATATAAATATATAGTGAAAATAAATTGGATGCCTTTATAAATAGATGCTTTTGGTAATAGCTTATTTTGAGGAGATCTTACAGACCACTCTTCAGACCAAATGAATGGGTTAAATTTATCCAGACAAAAGGAATCATGGGAGGACAGGGAAAAAAACTGGGTGAGGGTGTTAGATAGATAGTGTTAATTATTACTCGAAGCTGTATTTCTATTTCAGGTGATAAGATGACCTTGGACTGAACTTTTAATTGTTTTTTTTTTCCTGTCCTCAAATGAATTTTTTTTGTCTGAATAAATTTAACTCATTCATTTTTGTGAAGAATTTGATCTGAAGAGCGGTCTGTAAGATCTCCTCGAAATAAGCTATTACCAATGGATTTATAATTGGCATCCAAATTATTTTCATTATAATACTCTGTTAAATTCTCATCGGATTACAATCCGCTGTGGAATTGACTTTGCCATTCCTAGACATACTCATAAAACCAAAAACAATTACATCAACACACACATTTACAATAAGCCCACAGACACCCAATAATACCTTACAAAGTACCAAGTATCGTCGACATAAATCCAAATGGAATTCACTACCTTTATAATTATTTCTATATTGTGTTTCTACAGGTTCAAACAATTCTACATCAAACGCCATCGAGATGGCTCTTATATCTGAAATGAGGTCGCGTTTTATAATTATCAAAATAATGGCAATATTGTTGGTGCTTATCAAAATGGCGCTGATAGAAGTGGCAACGCTTGCAGCGTTACGCAACATAAGCGAAAACAATAAATTATTTTGAATAAAATTCCGCTTTTGTTTGTGGAGTACCAAGTGATAATTACTGAGCTTAGTCTTATCTCGAACGAGGTCAAAATTATGAGGCACCGAAGGAAGACCAAAATTATTTCAGTGATGATAGGTTGCTAACCATTGTTCTGTGATGAGATAACCTCTTTGATAAACACATGTTGAAAGAAACATTTATTGTTCTCCTCAACCGCAATTGACTGATTCAATCAATACCATTATTGATTGATTGATTGATTGATTGATTGATTGAACAACACGCCAACAAAATGATGCTGGGTACAAATATACGAAGACCAATATACTCATCATGAGACCTAACCTGATGAGGGTATATCAACTACATGCAGAACAGTTATGCGCGATATGGTGACTGATTCTGATAAAAGCAGCGCACAGACTTATAGATGAGACCCAGTTAGAAAAAAAGCTATTCGTTCGAGTAAGAAGAGCTCCGATTCCCAGATATTTAGACGCCATTCTCTCATCGCATTGGATACCTCATCTTTAAATATAAAAACTGGCATCATGCTTCCTCATTACTCTCGACCATGATAAAAGATGTATGTTAACATTTCCGATCAGTTAATATGATAAGCCATAAGAGTCGTGCCTGCTATAGCACCAGTGTATTATTATTATTATTATTTACTTGAATTTCTGTTGTATAAACATTTCCTTTTGTGTCCCAACCATAGACCACTAAATTTTCCACTAAAAAAAAAAAGAAATCTAAGATCACACATATTTTACATAGATAAAAATCTTTATAATGTGTGAGCTGCACTTGTGAGAACAATTTTTCGTATTTCTTTAAGGCATGGGCTAACAAGAGTCCTTTTATGATTCTACCGGATTTTTTCCAAGCAGTCCCAGGGCTCCAACTACAACCAGAATTAATGATGTCTTCATGTGCCATATGTTTTAGATTTCTTCTTCAAGTACATTCCGTTCTTGTGGTCTTTGATCACTATGTCTGAGCGATTAGCTTTGTTAGAGGTCCTATCTCTGTAACCGAGTTTGGGTGATGTTCATACCGATTTCTTGCAATTTGTTCCCGTAAAAATTGCAGATTTTTCAGTAGAGATACTAGTCGACACTATAATGCCGAGTTTTTATATTTTTGTCTTATTTCAAAGTTGGTATTATATTTATCTATTCTTGAACCGATTTTAGATTCGCATTTTTTGCTCCGTTTCCTGATTATTTTGTTATTATAAGTTTTCTCAATTATTTTATTCTGTTGGAATCTTTTCTAGTGGTCCAATAATTACAAACGATTCATAATCAATAATAATTATAACTGAATAAAAAATATGCCATGTTAGTGATGCTCAAATGAAGAAATTTCAACATTTAGTTAGGAGATAGTAAAATAATTAAGATTCTGCTTCATAGAATGAAGCAAAAACAAGTTCAATTCAGAATTTTAAAAAATAACAAAATAAGAAATACTATATCAGAATAAAGAACGTTTTGAAACGAGACTCACCAGCTAGTACAGACCCAAAGACTGCTGGAAAGTACCGGTCATTTAATACTTCATAATGTTTAGGTGAACTGTATTTTTTTTTCGTTCTGCTCGTTCGTCTATATTATTGGGGCGCCATGTTACATAAGGTCACTGATGATTGGTTGCCAAGATGCATCAAGACCACCTGACTATTTCTCAGCAGTATTCTTAGTTATATATTCAACACCCTTCCTGAATTGGACAAGAGAATATTAAATTTCTTAGAATTTTTACGAAATCTAATGGCATAATTTTTCTTTAGTTTGTTTTGTAAAGAAGTATTTGAAGAAAAGGGATTCCAATCTGTGGTGGACTAGGGTATAAAATGGCTCGTAAATTGTAGTGCATCCATAACGAACCTGCTATTCTTTAACCACCATAGACAACCGCTCCTACCCCTCATCAGCACGGATCTGGCTAGTCTCCCTGAAACCAAAACACTGCGCCTCCTTGGCCTAACTCTATCAGCCGACCTCAAGTGGAATGACTACATTAAATCCATAGCTAAATCTGCTGCTAGGAAGGTTGGTTCACTGTGTAGGGCCAGGAAGTTTTTCTCGTCTGAATCCATCTTGCACATATATAAATCTACTATCCGTCCGTGTATTGAGTACTGCTATCACATCTGGTCGGCTGCCCCTGCAATTCATCTCGGGACTCTTGACAAAATCTAAAGGAGAATCTGTAACATAATTTATCAGGACCTGGTAGCTTAATTCCAGTCACTTTCTCACCCCCCTTTCTCCCTCTCTCTCTCTCCCTTCACGGCTTCTGTTCCGATGAGCTTAGCTCCCTAGTGCCATCTCTGCATGAATTTAGTCGAGCCACTTGACTAGCGACTAGGTCCCACCCTTTTAGAGTAAAACTGATCAAATTTAACCGTAACTTCTATTCCATCAGCTTCTTTGCTCGAACTTCCCGCTTATGGAATTCCCTTCCGTATACTTGCTTCCCTGACAGCTACAATCTCCAAGAAGTTAAATGCAATATCAACTGCCATCTCTTTTCTCCTTGACTCAAATCCCTTCACTGACAACCCTTTATCATATTCTTCTTTATCATATTCTTCTTTATCATATTCTTCTTCCTTTCCACTCTACTCTCATGCACGCCTTTCTATCTAGTGTTTTCATCCTTCCCTTACTCATTCTCTGACTTATCCTGTAACTTGTTCCTCTTTCACATCACTCACCTCTTATGTAACCCCCTGCACACCAGTGGCAGTTCTGTCTTGCTTTAGGTGAAATGAATAAAATAAATATTTTCATTTACCCAACGCTTCGCAGGTTTGTCATCATTTTTTATCAATAACAAGGCATTTCTTCTTCTGCTTCTTCTTCTTAATATTATTATTATTATTATTATTATTATTAACAATCTAGAGAAATGACGAAATACGACAATAATAATTAAATATTTAACACACAAAGAAGAGTTGATTAAGAAAAAAAAAACTAAATTGAACTAAAATGTTGAGCTGCGGTATTTTTTCATTGTTGCCTTATTTGGTTATCAAATCATACTTCGCTTTTCTCACTCACCCTTGCCTTTTCTTTGTATGTGCAGAGTATTTTGATGAATAAAGAAACAATCTCTCCACCCGGCCCCGCTTATGGCTAGTGGCTGAAAAATATGTTTATATTTTTACCAATCCATAAGCTTTACCATCAACCAGTAGACAACTTTGGGTGTTTGAATTTGGTTAATATATTCCACCTTTTCTCTTTTGTTATTCAGTTTGTTTTTTTTTGTTTCTTTGTTTGTTTCTTTCTTTTATGAAGTTCATTTTCCTTCGATGCAGCTTTTTCCACTTTTGTTGCAGTTTCTTTCATTTTAATATTTGGCATTCTTATTCTTCTCGTTCATTTTCGAAATCAACATTTTCTCTCTCTTCTTTACCTTTTTTCTTCATTATTCATATTTGTTTCTTTTATCTTCTTTTTTACTTTCTCTCTTTATTTCCTTTTATGTTTTTTCTTTTTCTTTTTCTATTTTCCTCTTACTTTCTTTGTTTATACGCTCTCTTTATTAACTATTATTTACTCATCTTCCTTAATAAAATAGGATTAATGCAGAGAAGTCAACGTGACTCTGCACAGTTAAGTGAAAAACCTCTCTGCATTAATCCTATATATATATATATATATATATACATGTGTGTGTGTGTGTGTGTGTGTGTGTGTTAAGTATATCCGTAAAAAGAGAATATGTATAAAGACTAAAAAAAAGTTTATATTAACGACATGTTTTGTTTTTGTGGGAATTTATCAAGGCAAATTTGCTTTGTTAAATAGGACGGAATCTATCTGCTATGATAAATTTTCCTTTTGTTTTTATTAGTATATATATTAAGAATAATATATTATATTAAGAACAAGTCCCTATAGAAATTAAATCATCAGATATTTTTAAAAGACAAACGCCCAGTTATAATAAATCTGCTCTGAATCGTAAAATGAAAAATGCAATAACTCTAACTCATTATTTAATTAGAAAAGCTTTTAATTGTTTTTATGAATAAAACATATTATGGAGATTATTGCCTTACAGGAAATTTTTTCGATGAATACTTAATTTTTACAAGAAATTTTTTACATTTAAAAAGTATTTAGAATAATCTATAAACATGCAAAATTCTATATTAATTGTTATCGGTCAAGTGATATCGCTATGAAATTAAACTGTATATTTACTAACCATTAATGAAAAAGGTTATTACAGTCAATGAATGACCCATAGTGTTTTAAAAATAATTTTAAACATTTTTTTCGCGATTTTTTCAAAATACTAACTTTTATCTGTTAACTTGAAATTAAAAGAAAACTAAAATAAAAACCCCAAGAAAGATTTTTCGTTTTAAAATGCTTTTTAAACTTTATCCATCGTTTTCTCTCTCTCTTTTTTTTTTTTTTTTTTTTTTAGATAGCTAATTTATATATATTATAAGGAGTGGGTCCGAAAAGTTCTAGGCTTTGTCACGAATGGAATCATAAATCATTTCTTTTGTTTAGTCATGCAGTTAGATTTGGAAAAATTGGTTGGAGCCAAGAATTTATCAGTACCCTCCTCGCATGTTCAAAAATGATGTCCTCCCCCTTTTTAATAAATTGACTGAAGCAAATTTGTTGATATGGCCTTTTCATACTTTTTAAAATAAACCCTAGAAATACTATTCTCACTTTCTCGCTCTTTCTTTTTTCTTTCTTTCTTTCTTTCTTTCTTTCTATCTATCTATCTATCTATCTATCTATCTATCTATGACTAGACTGAGCAAAATAGCAGCTAATTCTAAAAGCCATTGTCAGTGAGTCACGTTTTCAGCACCTGCTTAACTATGCGGATATCACGAACGCCAACAGAAAAGATGCGGTTAACAGAAAAGCCTTGTATACTAACATAAAGTTCTACACGATTGTAGCCTTGTACCAAAGTGAAACAAATATATATCTCGAACTCTTCATATCTATCTAGGAATTACCAAACAGACAGAAGGACAGCGTAACTACACTTACGGTACATTATGAACAGCTATTAAATAAATATTAATTTTAACAAGAATTCTTTTGTTCCTCTTCTATAGTTCAGAAAGGGGTATTATTGAAAAGAAAACAAATTTGAAAACGGAAATGTTTATAGAAAAGCATGCCCTCTCGTAGTTGGAGGTCAAGAAATAAGGTGTTTGTTGGAAAAGCGGTTTCCAGAATGAGGTAAAAGCATCCAAGAAAATGTTAGTCGGAAGGTACGGATAAAAATATAAACGAAACGAAATAATATTTAACGAAATGTTTGGTTTGTGACAAAACAAAAAAAGAAAGCTTTTTATTAAACTGAAAATACCAGCTACTTCTCTCTAATTTCACAGAATAATTATTTCAAAATTGTTTTGATTATATTTTTAATGAGTTAATTGATTAATAAGCTATCGAAAAGTTTTAATTCTTTTGTAATGGGCCTATTTGAAAAGAAAATAGTATTTTTTAATGTACTTATTTGAAAAGCATGTGATGTGATTCATTGGTGCGCTTACATTTCAAAACCAATTTATTCTTTTAATACCTAAAGTCTTTGTAATCTTCTGGAAGTATTTTATTTTAAGCATTACGACCACTGCACTTGACATCGTCGAATATGCTACTTTTATTCTTAAATAGAAAATTTGGGATTACGCTTTTTTATATACAGGATGATCAGACAATGAAATCATGCATAACTGATCATGTATGGAAAAAATGGGTAGTCAGTAATCCCTGTAGAACAAATTAAAAAAATACTACAGAGAAGAAAACTAGATAGTCAAACGTCTGAAACAATCAGCGCATATACTAGACCTTGAGGGCCTGCTTTCGTAGGCTTAGCATAGAACTAAATTCGAAATAGAAGCTACTAATAAAGAAAGAGAAATGACAACAAGACTTCAATACTAGCAGTCGAAAAGAGAAGTCTCGGTAAAAGCAGTTAAACGTCTAAAAGCTGTAACACTGCAGCCTCAGCAGATTAAGTTTATTTTTCCATTCTACATACTGGATTGTCCCATGGTACAATATCCTACTGAATAAAATAGTTGGTTCGTGAATTTGGTGAAATAGTGTGCATTCAATGCCTGGGCTGGGCAGTGCAGATGGATTATTGAACAGAACTCAGTAAGAACTAAATAAGATATCCCGATACATGGTCAGCGGAACAGGAACAATCTATCAATTTAGATTGAATAAAGGGTTTCGTTCAAAATTCCATGAAGAACACAGCAATCAAAACGTTGTGATAACAACAAGAAAGACGAGGAAAAAAGTCCGTATGTAAATAAGGATTACTCCTAATCCCAGAAATTCAGACAAATTAACAGAAAAAAAGTAACTACTAGAAAAAGAAGTCTGTTCAAATCGGTTTGATATTCGGCCTTTATTCTCTATTACAGCTTATCAATTAAACGAGATTAGATGAAACGAGACTATGTGGCAACGTGACGATGCCAGATCGAAAAGAAGTCATCTTCTCACAAACGATTTGTCTTTGTGATTTGTCTTTGTGATTTGTAGTTAATAGTGAAATATTTCCGTTATACTGGAATCATTTAACCTCTCAGCAGTTCTTTCATGTTCGGCTCTTTCTTTCCCAAATAAATTCTCTATCAAAGGCAATCTGAATTCTCAGTCCCATCTTCTTTCTTTCATTTTTTTTTCTATCTCTTGCACTAATACAAGGTTCCTTCCTTCTTTCTCACTAATTACACATATATATTTACATACATACACATGTATACAGATACTCTCTCTGTTTCTTTTTTTTTATTCTTCCAAATACACAACCATATTTCAACACATGGTAAAATGCATTAAAATATATGAATGTATATAAAGATATGCAAATATCTATAGACAGGCATGCATATGTATTCACTTACTGATCAGTGCAATCACAAACTCCTCTCCTTTTTTATTTTTCAAGTTTCTTTTTTTCCTTTTCTTTTTTAATCTTTCTATATCCCTCATCTTTTCTTTCTATTTTCTTTCAGTACTTCTCCTTTTCCTCTCTTTCCCTTGTTCCGTGCAACATTTATATAAACACGTGTGTGCATCAACACTAACTCTTTGAACATGACATCGCCACCTCTTCCCGTTTGAGTCCCGGAAGAAATGTTTTCGCGATTCTTTGAAATTGTTA
This sequence comes from Ascarosepion bandense, assembly GCA_037127315.1. NCBI lineage: Eukaryota > Metazoa > Mollusca > Cephalopoda > Sepiida > Sepiidae > Ascarosepion > Ascarosepion bandense. The sequence goes on along the minus strand of JBBBDQ010001059.1, from coordinate 584,393 downwards.
TTTCTCCCCACCCCTACTTTTTCAATAACATTCAATCCTTTCTAAAAGTCATACTTTTTTTATTTTTTCATTTATTTTCTCTTTTCGTTGTTCTACTCGTTTGCGCGCACGTACGCACACGCAATGTTTTTTGTTTTTTTTTTTCTATAACCATTTCTTTCATACATTTTTATCTTTTTTTAAGCATATTTTCTTCTATACTATCTTCCTGTTCTTTTCCTCTCTATCATCGCCCTTGGTCCACCGTGTTTCTTCCTTACCTTCCTGACATAATTTTATTTATTTTTTTTTTTATAAATAATGTACTCTCTCTTTAACTTACCTTTCTCTTTCACTTTCTTTTTCGTTATATTTCCTGCTATTTTCCTTTCCCAACAAACACATCTCTTTCTCCCTCGAGTTTTCCCAACATTTTTACCCTCTACTAACAACAGAGAATGTGGCCGATTGATAAATGAACGTTGGAAGGAGTTACTTCATCTCTATGCAGTTCGTTTGGTTGGTTACTCCGCTTTCTCTTGTGCCTTCTTTAGCTGATCGTACAGCCTAAACTCATTTCCACCCACCATCACTAATCACCCTCCTCTCAATACTTTCTTATCCATAATGCCCAATCTGTAAACCCATTCTACCACCCCGATCTAACCCTTGCATTCTGTTCGACTGGCGGCGTTCATCCGTCCGTCCGTTGAGATATCGTTTTGTGCTCGCTTTGTTGGATCAAAGAGAATCACTCGACGGACGCAGACGTTTCAGCAACCAACCTATCAGCAAGCAGAAACTTATCGTCATTTTTACGTTTATTTTTTTTATTTTTTATTTTTTATTTTTTAACTGCCTTGTCTGTGTCTGACTCTAAGCGATCCAATCGCATAAGCTATTGAATGACAATGACCGCCTTCCCTTTCACGTCAATTGCTTCGGCTGTCGACGATGATCCTGGCTACAAGAGGGACGGTCAGTGACGTTAGTGCCTATCCTCCGTCCTTGAGATTACGACGCAAATCCTCCTCGCGGGTGTGCAAGTGCTGAAAGCATTTTCTATTGCAACTACAAACGAGAAAAAAGGAGGAGTCAAGGAGAGCAGTGACGAGAATGACGATTGTTTTGGTGATTGTTATTGGGGGTAGGGAATATCAATAACGCTGTTGTGGAGGTGGATATTTTTGTATTGATAATGCAGAGAAAGTTATAGATATCCTGAGTAGGGAAAGGCGATATCGATAGAGGTAGAAGGGCAATTATTGAGATTTGGAATGAAAGTGAGGTCGGTAGTTAGTAAAAGCAAGATTGTTGTCTGTGATGCTAGCGAAAATCATTGTAGTCAGTGACGCCGTCAGTGGCAATGATGGTTAGAGTCATTCGAATAAGACATTGATGGTTGACTAATACACAGGTCTTTGAATATTCACAGATAAAACTTTTTCCTTAATGCACTACGGCCTATTTTTAAAACTATTTACAGAACAATACTTATATTTGTCAACCAACTTGTTTTTGCATGAAATAATCAGTGATTCTGATATAGATTTAGATTTTCGGTAATTATTTTTCTTGTAACCAAAATCTGAAATATTTTGAGAACTGCTGAAATTGATTATTTATTTTATACCTCATTTCGACGTTTTTCTTTCCCTATATCAACGATTTTGCTGTAGCCTCACTTCACTTGACAATATTTCGATTTACGATATTTACTTTAGACTAGCACAGGACCATACCGTGAGAAGAAGAGTATATTGCACTAAACCTCAAATTGATAAGTAAAAATTTGCTGTGAAAGTCAGCATTTAAATCCTACTTCATACTTGCTCTAACACCTGGCCCTAACTGAAGTAGGAAAGTTCAACTATTTCACTCACCTGGCAAGTTCAAGTAAGGTCAGCAATTTCTTTTTAAGAATCATTCAAGCCATTGGAGCATCAAACGAAGAAAAAACTGGATCATGTGTCTGGGTCCAGTATACTAGCTCAATTATTTTGCATGTAGTCCCACCGTGTGCCTGTCATGTAAATCACAATTTGTTATGAATATTGCTTTAAGTCATCGTATGTTTACAAAAATCAAGAGATTTCTGAAGTCAGGGTGAAATTTTCATTATTTCAGTCTGAGTTTTCAAATAAAAGAAGCGAAAAGGAAATAACTAAATGCTTATATTCCAGATTCGCGGCCAGCAATGCGTCTATTTCTTTTCCTGCCTGAATTCCTTGGATTTGAATATGAAATTACAAAATTTTGACACAGTTAAGACTATAACCGCAATTAATTTATTGTTTGAGGTAGATGAAATAAATTCGTTCTTGAATTATTATTTTGGGAGAAGGTGGATCTGTACTTTTTATTGTTATTATTTATTTATGCGATTGATATGAAGACGCAAGCAATATTAGAAATAATTGTTTTTCACTAATAAATTAAGTGATTAAAAGGGTTGCAATATACTCTTCGAGGAAACGACACCAAATTATGTAAATTATTTCATTAGTAAATTATACAAATTTTGTAAATTACAAATGATGCAAATTATAAATTATTACAAACTATGTAAATTAAAAATTATTTATAGATTATATAAATTATTTCATTTGTAACTTATACAAGTTTTGTCATTAAATGTTTAAAATGAAATTTGATAAATAAAAAAAACAAATAAATAGCACAAGTTCATCTTTCATGAGATAAAATTCAATCCTCATTGAGTTTTCCGTGAATTATGGTTTATTAGCAGATCTTGGGAAAGGTATTAATCCGTCGCTTCTCTCGCCAGTTATGGGTTAAATAGCAGCACAGGTTTCTATACCCTTGGTTGGCAACTAGTCTACAACAGAAAGTAATGGCAACCTTCTGCGTGAAAATCTTTTGCTTAGTCAGTTAGTCTCTTTCTGGACATGATCGTTCAAACGTGTATCCCGTATGACACTTTCTTAGTGAGTTCCTTGTTCTATGTAAGTATCATTATATTTTAACACGTACTTTCATAATTATGTGTATTAGTTGGTTGATGTGTGTGTGTGTGTGTGTGTGTGTGTGTGTGTGTGTGTGTGTTGTCTGCATGCGCGCGTGTGAGGGATGCAGCAATATTTCTCCCAAAAGTAGTAGAATCTGAACCAGATTAAACATTTATTCGGAGAAACGTCAAAGTCAAGATAAATAAAAGTTTCAAAATGAAATCTTCATGACGATGTTTTTTAAAAGAATTCGATTTGCATATCTAGAATTAAAAATAACAAATTTTATTTGAGTTAAATGATAAAAAGATATTAATAATTATTTCACTAGACAATGACACAAGAAATTAACGTTTAAACTTTTTGGAATATAAGACTAATTCGTGCTTTTGTTTTGTTTTTAGGAGTGAATATTTAATTATCAATTTTTGAGAATAACAAAGATATTTGCTAAATACAAGTCTTAGCATTTAACTCACAGAAAGACATGGATTCATGTCTTCCTTAATAATATTAGTACGTAAGTGAATGTAATCAACTTGATTGGAATTCGAACTCATCTCTTTGAAGTCTCATTCAGAGTCGTTATCCATTACACCTCACGCACAATATGTTTAAAACAAGAAAGCAGTTTGAAATGAATGAATTTAAAATGTGGGGGAAAAAATTAACTGCGACTAAGAAATTAGAAAATAATCTAAACGCAACAATGACTTCAGTACAAAACAATAATATTTTAGAATTAAATACCTGAGTATGTGATATCATGTTGAATAAACGTATTACTTTATGTTAGGAGGCAATGTTATAAAGAAAATGTATGGGAAAATCACTGAGGAATTCGATGTTTGAAGATCGACTTTTGGTTCTTCCAACTTTTATCAACAGTAATTTACCGTCATTGTGCAAACTAAAGAGTGTTATTTAGAATTATTTTAAGAGTTTTTTTTTTCGAGCGTTTGTCTTTACGTTTCTCATGAATGCCTATCGTAAAATACATTGTTAGAAAGTTGATACCTGTATTTCAAAGAGAAGCGAATTTATAACAAAAAATTTTCCCTTCGAAATTATATATCATTCAAACAGGGTAAAAATAATATTTATAAATGTTTTAATGCTTTTTTATATATTTTGAAAGAAAGTTTCACAAAATATCTTATGCTGGCTGCTACAAAATTAATTGCAATGGAAAAAGTAAGTCTATAGGACGTAAAAGGGAAAATGGATTTGAGCGACAAAAAATTTATTTAAAAAGAAATATTATTCATATGATAGCAGATTATAACGAGGAATGTCTAAAATGAAGAAAAAAAGTCAAAATGGTAGAAAAGATTATGAGCGTATAATTAGCAAAAGGAAAGATGTCAAGGATATATGATGAGAAAAGATGAGCAGAATAGAATTAATTTTAAAAAATATGAGAAAATACGAAGACAACAGTGGAACCGATGCTAAAGAAAATTAGTAAATAGTATGAGGAGAGTGAACCAAGTGTAAATAAGATGAGAAAAGAGGATTATGAGATTGGAACTGGTCGTAATGATGTTAAGGAAAGGTTACGAGGAAAGTGCAACCGATAGTAAATATGAGAAAAGATGTTGTGGAGAACGGATGGAAAAGAAGATGAAAGAGGAATTAAGGTAAAATAGGAACAGTCGAGGAATATGAAAAAAGGACAAGGAGAGTGGTAAAGAAGATGAAAAAAATGATTAGGTGAGTGAAACTGATGTAAAATAGCATACGAAGATGAGAAAAGATGATAAGTAGAATGAAACTAACGGAGAAAAATGAGAAAAGATGATGAGGAAAATGAAACTTATGTTATAGAAAAAATGAGAAAAGACGTCGAGGAGAATGAACCCGATAATAAAGAAAAATGAGAAAAGATGAGAAAGAGGAGAGTGGAACCGATGGTAAAGAAGACGCAGGAAGTGTACAGGAAAATGATAAAAGAAGATGGAAAGGAAAATAAGAAAAAGCATAACTGGAACTGATGATAAAGAAAATGCCAAAGGATGATAAGAAGTGTGGTACCAATGTTAAAGATGATGAGAAAAGACAATTAGAAGTGCGGAACCGTTGAATAAGAAGATGAGAAACGATGGTGAGGAGAGTGAGATCGATTATAAAGGATTTGAGAACCGATAATAAGGAAATGGATTGAAAAGAAGATGTGAAATGAGGATGAAAAGAGCTGAACCGATAGTAATCATAACAAAAGATAACGATGAAAATAGAACGGATGGTAAAGAAGATGCGAAATGACGATGAATTAAAGAAACCGGTGGTAAAGATGATGACTAAAGATAATAATTAAAGATGATGGAGAGAGTGGAACCAAAATTAAAGAAGTTGTGAAAAGACAATTATGTGAGTGGAACTAATGTCAAAGAACATGAAAGTACAACTGATGGAAGAAAAGATGAGAACTGACGTTGACAAGAGTGCAACTGATGACTAAAAAATGAGAAAACATGATGTAAAATGTAAATGGGACCGATGTAAAAGATGGGAACCTATGTTGGAGAGGGTGAAAATGATGGAAAAGGGTTAGGGTTAAATTATAAAGCATTTTCACGCTTTGTTCTTAATATATGCGGCTTTGTGCCTGTAATTTCCCAGCTTAGCTTTGTTTGATATAAATTTATGTGCGTAGTGTGACCAAAGAAAAACATCCTTATTTGTTGTACATTTAGAGAAATTAACATTTTTGCTCTGTGACGGAATCAAATATTTGCGTTTTTCATGGTTTCCATTTATACTGATCTCACAGTAAGATTGTGCTGGTCAGTCTTCTCGTCTGGGCATGTGATGCTCTAAAAATGAACAGCGTCCGTCATATTTATATATTTATCAATGTAAAAAATGTAATTCTTCGCATGTTTGGTGGCATTTTTGTGTTGATGGTTGATTCTGACCCAGTTTAGATTGAGATGTATATTTTCTACCCGTTCGTGCGTATGACAAATAAAAAGCAAAAATAAAAAGAAAGAAAGAAAGAAAGAAAGAAAGAAAGATATGAGTGTTATAAACTAACTAAAAAAAGCATTTCGTCTGAGTCCCTATCAAATTTGTTCAATGTTTGCTCAAATCTATTTTATTTTCCTTTTATTCTTTGCTCTTCGGGGCTTTTCATCTGACCACGTCATGTTTCCTGATACAATCAGTAACCAAATTCTGATGAGCTCTGACCTTTGGTGGCTATCTTCCAGTTTCATAATCACCTCTTTTTCATTAATTTGTTTATTTAGACTATTTTACCGAGAAAAATTAAACTGCATCACACTAAATCAAAAAGCAAAGATAAAAAAGTGATTGAAACAGTTCAAAATAAGGAAAAGAAAAGAAAAAATAAAGATAAAAAACACTAATCAAAAACAACAAAAAAAAAGCTTCCAGTATTTTTACTGCCACTTTTATTACTCGCCATCCTCAACTTTCTCTGACACATCATGCGTCTCATGACCACTATGCTACTGCCACTACCACAAACAGAAAGACAACTATGATTATTATCGGTGTAGCTTCTACAATACTCATCCCAACTGCTATCAAACATTAACCACCCCAGTACAGCTCTGACCTGCTAAAATACTAATATGATGATCAACACATAAAGAGATCAAGGTTTATGAGATCAGGTTAGGCATGTATTTAGAGGCATTTTCCCATGCCAAACAAAATCCAGATTTTGGTATTCGACCGCAACTCTTGCTTTTCACACTCAAATCAATCTCCTATTGCCGGAAATCCTAACCCACATCAAGTTGAAATGATGAAAAATGATGAAATGATGATCAAGTTGAAAATATTTACAAAATACTGGAATTTGGAGCCTCTTACTTTTACTCCTTGTCTTCACACATCCTTCCAAAAATTTATCAACTTTAATTATAAAGTGAATATAAAACTAATTTTCGAAACTGTTAAAATATTAGTTTGAATTGGGAAAGTGTACGTTAGATACCCGAATTATAAATTCTAGTAGGGCGCCTACCGTGGCAAACTCGTCTTGCAGAAAATTTAAAAGTGTTAAATACTGGATTGAATTCTGGTGTTAAAGACAGAGATGACTTCGTTAGACAGAATAGCCCTCATTAACAATTAAGCTGTCCCTGTTATTTAATACAATTTCAATATACTTAATTGGGCCACAGCTGAAAATTAAGCGAACGAATGTCAAAACGAAAAGGCTTTTCACTTTCCACTGTATAATTATGTTGATCATCTGTATGTGCCCAGATCTGAAGGAGGCAGAAGATTAATTCAACTAGAATTGTTTTACAAGATAACAACAATTAGTCTTCGAAGATAACCTAGAAACTACAGAAGACTGGATGATGATGTGTGTCAATGAACATGAAAGAATAAGAAACTTTATTTATTATCAAAGGAAGCCAACAAATTCAAAAGGGAATTTCAAGTGGGTGAAGAAGTGCAAATAAACTATTATACACATACGACTAAAAAAAAGCAAATGCAATGTACAAAATACAAAAATGATGGCAAGTCACTTCATGGTTAATGTTCTGCCTGAACCATCACTGGTTACGCAGTGAAAGATTAACATCTGAAACCGAAGGTTTAATTCTTGTTGCAATAGATCAATGTCTGTTAACTAGAAATTACCAAGCTGCATACTGAAAAATTGTGTCAAACTAAAAACAGATTCTGTGATAAATATCCAGTTAAAATTGATAGATCTTGTCTCGGGTTGCACAGTAAATGCATGATAGAGTGGGCCAATATTTGCACTGAAAATATGCAACTTTTATAGGAAGGAAACTGCAATAAACTGGTATAGACATCACCTAGACTCAGTTAAAGAGACAAAAACTGGAATAATTTTATGGGGCTTTACAATACACACAGACAGAACAACCAAATCTAATTACCCAGATATCGTGATAAAAGACCACAGAAACAGAATGTGCTTTCTTATTGACATGGAAGTCCTTGTATATTGTTATGTATCTTTGAATATTAAAAAATTATTAACATTTTTGTAGTGAAATCTCATAAATGTTGTACATGAGAACATCAATAATTCCGGTTGTAACTGGACGCCTCAGATTGATTGAAAAAAATTATCCGACAAACCCATCGAAGGGATTCCTGTTAGACCATGCCATAACGAAATACAAAATTTTATTTACAATTATAGCTCACACATTACGAAGAATTTTATCTATGCAAAATGTGTGTGAAATTGTTTATTTTCTTTTGTTTTTATACAAAAAATAAACAGAAGAAAATGCCATTAAACCGATTCTGAGCTTAGGTCTCTGTTTGGGACCCGGAAGGAAATGTGTATATAATAGCAATCAAAGGAAATAATAATAATAATAATAATAATAATATAAACTATTAACATCTATTTTAACAAAACAGACATATTTATTCTTAGAAAGAAATGACATGATACCGCTTGAACAAAAAGGGTGCAAACGTGGCTGTTATGGTTGTAAAGACCAATTGCTAATTAACAAAATGATCCTGGAAGACTGCTACAGTACAAAGAAAAATCTTAGTACTGCCTGGATAGATTATCGAAAGGCATTCGATAGTGTGCCACATTCCTGGATTTTAAAGACTTTAAATATATACAAGATATCGCCCGTCATCATCAATTTCATCAAACAGTGCATGTCTATATGGAAAACAACCCTTTACCTCAATCATATAAATGGAACCTATAAGTCTGATGAAATAAACATCAAAAGAGGTATATTTCAAGGTGATTCTTTATCTCCCTTACTATTCTGCATATCATTAATAGCACTAACCAGTCAACTTAATAAGACAGAATGTGGTTATAAAATAGGCCAAAAGAAAATAAGCCATCTATTTTACATGGATGACTTAAAGTTATATGCTAAGAATGATAATGAGCTGGAAGGTCTTCTGCAAACTGTAAAATGCTTCAGCGAAGACATTGGAATGAAATTTAATTTGAATAAATGTGCTAAAGCTACAGTTTTACGTGGATCAATACAAGAAACATCCTCAATTAGCTTAGACCCTGCTGTAACAATAAAAGAATTGAAACCAGAAGAAGCTTATGAATACCTAGGTGTAAATGAGAGCGAAAACATTCACCATAAAAAAATGAAAAAAATAGTGCGTAAAGAGTACTATAGAAGGCTACGAATGATATTAAAAACTGAATTAAATTCACAGAACAGAGTTATGGCCATTAATAGCCTTGCAATCCCAGTTGTCCAATATAGCTTTAACATCTTAAACTGGACTCTAAACGACATCAGGCGAATGGAAGCTAAAACAAGAAAGCATCTTTCTAAGCATAAGATGCATCATCCAAAGGCTGATGTAGACCGTCTATACATACCCCGTAAAGAAGGTGGAAGAGGTCTTATTCAGCTGGAATTGTCATACAAGACAACAACTATTGGCTTACTAACATACATAGAAACAACAAAGGAATTGGATGATACAATTAGTAAGGCAACATGAAGAAAGAAAGAAAAAATATTCAATAATAAAAGAAGGCAGTAAATACAAACAAGATTTACAGTTAGTAGATTCTGTAGAAAAGCAAAACAGAAGCCAAGAACCAACTATTGCGGCAAAAAATATGAAAATGAAAGCCAAAGATAAAGCTCTTGAACAGATGAAATAGCGCTGGCAAGACAAACCTCTGCATGGACAATATCCAGAACGTGCCAATAAATCCAATGTTGACAAAGTTAATACTCATCGATGGTTACGTGCATCTGGATTAAAGTCTGAAACTGAAGGCTTTATTCTTGCAGCACAAGACCAAAGTCTTTTCACTAGAAACTTTCATGCAAATATTATGCATAATAATATGGATCCAAAATGCAGGTTTTGTGATAAACATCAAGAAACAATAGACCACCTAATCTCAGTCTGTTCTGTGCTTGCCCCAAATGAATATAAAAATCGCCACGATAGAGTTGGGCAATATTTACATTGGGCAATGTGCAAACATTATGGAAAAGCTGTAAACAAACACTGGTATGAACATCACCCAGCACCGGTTACAGAAATAGAAGATGTAACCATTCTATGGGATTACACCATCTACACAGACAGAAAAATTGAAGCAAACAAGGCCAGACATTATTGTTAAAAACCAGAAGGAGAAAATTTGTCTATTAATTGATATGGCTTGTCCAGCGGATTGTAACATAGCAATCAAGGAATTTGAAAAACTGTCAAAATATAAAGACCTGGAAATTGAAATAGAAAAAATGTGGAAATTGAAAACAAGAGTTGTGCCAGTGATAGTAGGTGCACTTGGAATGATAAAAAATGGAACAAAACAACACATTGAAAGAATCCCTGGAAACCCCAGCTTAAGAGATATACAAAAAATTGTCTTATTAAGTACAGCCCACACACTAAGGCAAACTTTATCTATGTAATGCTGGGGATGATAGGGAAGATAGAAAAACATGAAATGGAGCCATAACAACACGTCACTACCTGCCTTAGGTCTCCCCGCAGACTTGGTTGGTAGTGAGACCAAAGCAGAAATCGAAATATGATGAAAAATGACATAATAATAATCATTGTCCAGCGGATTGTAACATAGCAATCAAGGAATTTGAAAAACTGTCAAAATATAAAGACCTGGAAATTGAAATAGAAAAAATGTGGAAATTGAAAACAAGAGTTGTGCCAGTGATAGTAGGTGTACTTGGAATGATAAAAAAATGGAACAAAACAACACATTGAAAGAATCCCTGGAAACCCCAGCTTAAGAGATATACAAAAAATTGTCTTATTAAGTACAGCCCACACGCTAAGGAAAACTTTATCTATGTAATGCTAAGGATGATAGGGAAGATAGAAAAACATGAAATGGAGTCATAACAACACGCCACGACCTGCCTTAGGTCTCCCCGCAGACTTGGTTGGTAGTGAGACCAAAGCAGAAATCGAAATATGATGAAAAAAATGACATAATAATAATAAATCCAAACCATTTTTCATTTGGCAATTCTTACTCACTGAATCTCATTTAGGGAATTTTGAATGAGAATTCCGTGAAATGTGTTTCCTAAGTCATTAAATATTTTCTGTTGAATCGGTCTGTTAGTCTCAAGCTGATTTTTATATTATGTATATCATGAATTAATGATTCAAATCGAAGCAACATATACACAAGTACATACAACAGCAATTAAGAAGTGGTTGAATGCTTCTCACAACCTCCCTATTATCATAATATATTTTAGGATCTGAAGTTGAAATTCTGTAAGCCTTGGCATCATCAAGATCAACATCATAACATTATTATTATGATAGTTATAAGATTATTATTATTACGATTTTGATCATTATATTATTATTATATTAATCATGATTAATATGATTGTAATTTTATGATCGCGTTATTATTTATAATATGATTATTACTGTTCTTGTAATACTTGTTTTTGTTTTGTTATCTTTGTTGTTCGGCTTTCTGAACGTTAATTTTAATAACGTTATTTTTTGTTTTTCTGCTTTAATCATTATCATCATTGTATTTATTCTCTCATCTTCTCTTCGTCCTCATTCACCGCCCATCCTCCTTCTCACTTCTCGTCCTGTCCCTCATCTCTCCTCTTTTTCGATTCACCTCTTCTCTCTTCTCTATCACTTCTCTTCTTTTTTTCATCTCTTCCCTTTCTGTTACAAAATCTATCCTGCCTCACTTTCCATTTCTCTCTTTTTCTTGCTTTCTAAATTGTTATTCTCTTCTGTCCATATCTCTTGCACTTTTTTACCCTCACTATTACTTCTCTTCTCTTTCCTTTCCTCTTTCTTTTTTCTTTCTGTCTCGTAAACCCGGATCAAAGTGGAGCAGATACATGTAATAGCGTTAGCGGAAGACATTCAAATCTACACCAACCCACCATTTCTGAAACCTAGATGCATTAAAGGTCTGTAAGTTGTTTGATCGTGAGATGCATCCGGTCACCCTGATGTAGAAACAGCTATCACCCACTTCCAGCAGCATTTCCACCGGTCCAGGTAACGAGAAGTAGGCGTAGCCTGCTCGCTTTGACGCTTGCCGACACCTGAAAAACCCTTGTTCGCACACCTCAAGAGGAAAGACGAAACCAAAACCAACCGTTATAATGGATAATCGTACCATTTGAGCATCAACTTCGGTTCCATCGGCACGAAAAACGTTGCATTTCCATTCGATGCACATCGAGCTGTAGAAACCTTCTGAAATTCATTTGAACACAAATATATCAATACGAAACAATCAATCTTTTAAACCTAACCTAATTATGAGAGTGACATTCGAAAGTATGTAATTAAACAATTAACGCTTTGCTTAACGAACAGAAGGAAGTAGTAAATTGAGCTAATTTCGTTTTTTATTTTTTATATATATATATATATATATATATATATATATATATATATATATATTATCAAAAAACATTGGGTTTATTTTTTTTCTGGTTTTGATATTTTTTTAACTAAAGAAAATAAACAAGAATGATAAAAGAAACCACAAGTATAATTATGCATAAAAATCAAAGACGCGAAGTGAATATAAGAGTTACTGTAGAAAACTTTACCGGGAAAATTGTTGCTGTTTTATTTATTTTTCAAGTTATTTCCAAAGAGTTGATATATATATATATATATATATATATATATATATATATATATCAACTCTTTGGAAATAACTTGAAAAATAAATAAAACAGCAACAGCTTACAACAAATGAAGGCACGATTACAAACTATTACTACGCTATATAAAGCCAAACCACGAGTCAAAAAGGCCGAATAAAATTATGTAGATTTTAGACCGTTCTTTCTGAATTTAAGAGATGAGGAGTTATTATTTACACTGTTTGCATTCTGACTATTATCTTCACCTTTGTTGTAGTTATCACAACGTTTCGGCAGTTGTGACTTCGGCCTTCATCAAGTGTATATCGATCCGGGTAGCCCACAGGAAATTCCAAACTAAAATCTTTATTTAATCTACGGAGTTAGGCTCTTTTGCCTGTAAATTTTATTCCAAGTAAAACCTTAGAACCAAAGAAAATACACGAAAGAAAAATATATAAATAAAATAAATAATAAATGAAATATATGAAAAATTAAATAATAAATATTAAATAAATATATATTTTCTTTAACATTTTCCAAAAAAAGGCAATAAAACCACAAAGATGCAAGGGATTTGTGAGTGTGAAAGAATATAAGAAAGCAAAAAAAATCATTATTAAGGAGAAAGAATAATAAACGAACAAGAATTACGAAGACAGAAGATAAAACGACTGACATTGCATTTAAATGTTTGAAGATCAAAGACTAGAAAACAAGAAGCAGAAACTTCCACAAGCGAGAAGTGTAAAAGAAGAAACTGTTAGCATAGCAATTACGGTTACATCAACACATTTCAACTGTAAAATGATAGAACCTTGCCGCCAATCTAGTACTGCGCTTAAATTGATTAGTTACCATAAAGGCAAATTCATCAGAACAGTTACCATAAAAGTAACTATATAAAATGTACAGGGACGATACGTTACGTTAGATGGGAAAAGGACTGAAATCGAGATACCAGGTCAGGATTAATAACATTGCAGATTCTTCTTTGTATTCAATCAAGAACCTTTAATATATATCAGAAACACAAGACCAGATGTGGTATATAAATAAAATAAACAATTCAGATGTGATGACCACAAATAACTCTAGTCATTAGCCTTAAACAAGAAACAGGAGGAGATATTTACTTTGTATGAATATCGCATTGAGACGTGAAATTGAAAGTCACCATGCAGTGTTAATTCCTATGTCCACGCTGTCTGTCTATCTCTACTTCTTTATCCCTCTCACTTTCTCTTTCTTCTCTCTCTTTTCTCTCTCTCTCTCTCTCTCTCTCTCTCTATATATATATATATATATATATATAGATAGATAGATAGATAGATAGATAGATAGATAGATAGATAGATAGGGAGAGGGAGAGGAAGAAAGATAAATATCTGCTCATAAACCGTTTAAGTAATATGCTTACAATTTAGTGAAGTTATTTATTTATTTAATTATTTGTTTAACTCCGAATTTCTCCGTACAGAGAGTGACCAAAGCAACAGCAAAATAAAATAAAATAGAGCGTGAAAAATTCTAAAAAGTTTCTCATTTATTTCATCGAGTCTTCAGGAGTTTTCAGGTATTTTTGAATAACGATTAATGTGGTTTTGTAATACAGTTCTAGTTGAACGAATCTTCTTCCTCTCTCGGATCTAGACACATATAGACGACAAATCAGTCTTATGATAATGCATGCAGTGGCAAGTGAGAAGTTTTCGCGTTTGACTTGCAATTAAGGATCTTAAAACTGTATTGCACCACAGGGACAGCCAAAATATTTATGGCTGATATTCTCTTTTCAACTCGGTATATAAAATCAGACGCACACGCCTGTAGTATTCTTTTCTTACTTTCTTCTTCATTTCGGTATGCTGTATTCATCTCCCACGGTAAATCCTAGGTATTTATAATCTTCTTCTTACTTCAGTTTCCTAATCTTTGTGAAAAAATGTAGATCTAGATTTCATCACTGAAACATTTTACAGTATTGAGGATTTCTTTCAATGCCGAATGGAATTTTATTGGGGTTATTAATTGGCATTGTTGAAGCTTTCGCAAGGATTAATGACAGATGATAGAGTCAAAAGTTGGCTACCTTGTCATTTCCAGGGAATTTCCAATTTGGGGATTTTGTCAGAGCTTGATTACCATTATTCTTGGTTATATTTTTCTATTTGTGTACAGGTTTATCCTTAATTCTTTCTTGATCCCGTTTGATCTACTCTGCATTAGGATTATATCCCTTTGGGCTGTTCCAAATATTTTCCCAAACCTTTTACGTTTATTCAATAGATGTTGGTTTTATTAATTCTATAACTTCTTTTTACAATATCCCTATAGAAATTCTTGAGGTCCGTTTGGAATATCTTATATTGTCGATAGCGCCTACAACATTTTTCATATTATCTTGTCCCCTATGTCTTTCATCGAAGTTTTATATTTCCGCCTGATTTTGCTGTTTTTCCGTGGTGAAACGTTTGAATTTCTTTGAATCTCATCTTGTATCGGGAATTCATATCTATTATCATTGTTATTATTCGTTTTTTCATTCGCCGACTGTTTTCACAGATGTAACTGATGGTTAACTATTTTCTGGTCTTCCGAAACAGCGAAATTCACTTTTTGAAATCTTTCTTCGTGTTTATTCTGACCCGATTCGCTCTTCTGGTCTGGATTAGATGATCCGTGTGAATCTCAAAACCTTTAATAATTGTTTCATTGTCTAAGAAAGGCTCTCATTTGTGCTAATACCATTGTCTGTGTAGTCAAAATGCAGTCATTTGCACAGTTCCCATTGGATCATATTTCTGGCCCTGTCATGTTTTTCCTTGTATTATTCATAAGCAAAATTATTGCATGCTATGATTATGTGGTTCACTACCATATTTCTATATTCACTCAATCTAAATACGCTGTTTTCATATTCTCTCTCTCTCTCTTTCTCTCTCTCTCTCTTTCTTTCATTTTATCTATTTATATTATTATTATTATTATTATTATTATTATTACTCAACGATCTTTATCCGGTCATTCAAAAAATCATTAATTTTCATTCGTCTGCATATAAACTCTATAATGTCATGAAAAAGTCCAATTCATTCTCCACCTTTCACCTTTATTTGTTATTTTTTTCTTCTTTGTTATTTACTTTTCCGTTCTCAAAAATAATCTCCTTCCTTCTAACTTCTCTCTTTTGTCCTTAATTTGTTTCCTTTTCTTCCTTTTTCTTCCTCACCCTCTCACACTTTCTCATGTTCTGCTCGAGTTTCTTTCTACTCCTGACCACACAAATCTGGGCAACGCAGATAGCCAAAACATTGACTGTAAATGAAATCCTTACAACCGTAACCTTTGAAAGCAATTTTAAAATAACATTCAAATCAAATTTTAATGTTCAAATATTTTTAATCTCTTTTAGCGAAATGGTTGCACACATTTTCTCTTCTTTATTCTTCTTCCATATTTAACCATTTTCTTTGGCTTTTAGACATTACTCAGAGCAGTTTAAATATCTTTGATGATTTCCGTGTCCATAGTGTAAAAAAAATAAGAAAAGAAAACAATGTTTTAATTGCTTGATTTCCAAAATTACCCTCATTGATTTGCCAGTCTGAAAAAAAAACAAAAAAAAACAAAACAACCACTGACTTTCACTTTTAATAGATTTTGCCTTTACCTCAAATCCGAGAACCTTTTTCTAACCTCGACATTTTTTCTGAAGAAAGGCAGACAGAAATGGGAGTTGTTGAAACAGAAGAAAAGAAAGGAAAATATTAGTCGATACACTCTGCATTTTAATTTAAAATTTAATTGATCATTAAATTCGTATTCAAGAAACCATTTTAAGATCCACATTTTATTTTTAAATAAAAAAACTGAAATCAAATAAACCGTGACCCTCGCAGAACATCAAACAGCAAGGCCTCAGAGAAACCTGGTCGATGAAGAATACTAGAGAAAAATGACAGGGAGAATGAGACAAAGGAAAAAATTCGGTAAAAAAGAGTGAAAATAAAAATGTGATTGTAAAAGAGAGAAAGAGAAAGAAAATGAAAACAGACTCGAGATTGACTGAAAAGAAGAAAAAGAGAACCAGAGAAAGAAAGAGTTGGCAAAAATGTAACCAACGAGAGTGGTAAAGGTGAATGATGACACAAGCAAATTTAGTCGTTTCGAATACTCGCTTACCGTTGAGCTTCAGTTCAAAGAATGTTGGACCAAACGGCCGTGCAACAGTGATAGGGTTAAAGCCATCCTGCCAATATGAGAAACTTTTCTTAAGTTTTCTCTCTTTTTTCAATACTTTTCACACTGAAAACCCTTTTTTTATCTCTCTTCCACAGAACAATGATTGTTTTTCATGATAAACATTAAAATGGTTTTTGAAAACTCCAACAATGAATTAGTAGCCGAGTGCTCTAGTGGTGAGATTGTGATGCCAAACGAAGCGTCTACTATTTAGAATAAAGAGATAAAAAAGGACAAGAAGAGGAATCCTAGGAGACATCATTTTGCTTCTTCTTTTTTTTTTCTTTTTTTTTTTTGTCTCAATAATTTTCTAAGGTTTGTTTTTAATTTTATTTAAAGTCATTTTATTGACCCTTTCATTGTATTTGTTTTATTGGCCGAGTTGTTCATCGGAACTGTTCGTGCTGGTCACCGTCTGTCTTTGTTTCTTGAGCGCCTTTCTCCTTTGAACCGATTTCCATTGAAAGAATAATGTGACTAGTACAATGACTACTGCCGCTATAATCAGGGACAGGCTTCGGTTGCGGGTAACTCACCGCAGTAGAGCTTCTGACCAAAGGCCAAGAAGCCAGGATATTTTAGATTCATTTTTACCATTCCGGGTCGGGAAAATTTCTTCTTTGCGTTCATCTAAGAGAAAGTAAAAAAATAAAAATAAAAAATAAACTGACTTCATTTGCCACAACAACCACAATTGCTACTAAAATCACAATCAACTAACAAAGCACTGTTTGCGAGTTGAGCCAATTTATATAATGTTAGTCAAGAGGGGACCAAGTTCATTCACACGCCAAATAATAATAATAATAATAATAATAATAATAAAATAGAAAAACAAAAGCTTTTTATTCTATGTCGTTATTAAATACATCTACTATAAACAGAAATTTAACTAAAACCCTTTTGAAAATAAAACTGAAATATAAATATCCAGCCACGTTTTCTGCTTAATGGCTAAGATAATTATTTATTTCATGTCGTCGCTATTAAATGGGGTTTGAGTTGTGGAAGATGTGAGGTTTTCTCATGTGGATTTTCAAGGCTAGTAACGCCTTCCATTGCTCGTCAATTTAAAAATTCATTCAACACAATCTTCATAACTCTTTTTTATTAATTGGCTTTACTAAATTTACTAAATTTTTATAAGTAGTTATATTCCATGCACAAGGAGCCAGAGAGCCCTGATCATCCACACTGAGAGAATTTAGTTTGACATTTCTTTTTTTTTATGAAAATTTATTCTGTTTATTCCATTTACTCATTTTTGAAACTGATGAAAACTTTTACTTTCATTTTTTATGACACAGGCGATTATGTCTCTTCACAACTTCCTTTTGTTTGATATCTGTAAATTGTGAATCGCCATGACTATTTTTGTAAAAATTAGTGGTTTGTAATTATCATTATCCTTGGAGACTGGTTACCCTATCAAAGCTAGATAACTCAGTCTGCACTTCTATTTAACCTATAGTTGGTTAGGCGGAGACGAGATGGGTTCATGTCTTTTTCAAACGTTTTAGTACTCAAGTGAAATTTGAACTCGGCCTGTTGAATTTTACATTTTCTGCACTGATAACCGTAGCGCTACCTGCACATACATTTTACCTTCTTTCTTTTTTTTTTCTTCTCATGTCATACAAATTTTACTTACTAAGCTTAATCAGGAACAAGGTTACTTTTAATTTTGTTCACCAAAAGTTGGTCTAAGAGGTAAGCCTGCTATCTCACATGGAGGTGAATGACGAGCAAACCCTCTTCAACTCACCTAAACTTCATAAATGACGTTCATTTGTGGTTAAAATTTGAGAAAAACAATTCAGTCCTGTTGATTTTATTAGAAAAAATTAGTTTTACTAGTAAGAGATCGGAATGATGTCTTGTGTTATTTTTTCTAAATTTCCTCAATTCTAATTTTGTTCCTTGACGATGCTTTTAATTATATAATATCCTTCATCACAGGAGATGGCATCTTGAAGTGTTTATGATATAATTAATATGTGCATATATATATACATATATATTTAAAAAAACGCATTTTTTCGGCGCAGACTCACTCACAATAACTATTGCATATAACATTAGACTATTTTAAATTTTCAGCTTTTCAAAGGATATCAGGATATAGAAAAAAGAATTCTGCCTACCACACGGGCACTAGATTGATTCTTGAAAATGATCGAGACGGCGAAAATACTTGAGAAAAACATGAACTTCGGACAGTTTATCCACAATTTGTATTCCAATATTCCTTATTCGAAAATTAGGGAAAAAATTAAACAAAATTGCCAATTCTTTATAATTAAACTTATTGGACTGAATAGTTGTTGCATAAATATACCTTATGTATGATGATTTTCTAGAAGTAGCACAGATGTGGCACGATGCCGAAAGTATAGGGCACTTGGTGAGAATCGAACTCACTACTCAGTCTTAATTGTTCTAAAGCGACAAGAGAATAAGTAAGAGTGTGTGCGAGAGAAAATGAATGAAAGATTATGTTTGTGTATGTGTGTGAGAGAGAGACAGAGAGACAGAGAGACAGAGAGAGAGAGAAGGGCGTGAGAATTAGTGATTTGGATGTACGCCTGTAAGAAAAAAGAATGAAACGAAAAGATCTAGAAATTTTGGAAGCCTACCTGGAAGCCGAAATAGATGAGCCTTTTCTATTGAAGCAATAAAACAAGTTTTTCGCCCACATAAAAAAGAATTCCAGGTATCAAATAATGATTTCTAGGAAAAACTCTCACTTTCAAGATTTGATTAGTTTGGCGTTCAACTTCATTTAATTAAAAATTCAAAAATGTTGCGCCGATTGAAATCTTTTTTTTTTCTACACTGATTACTAAGAACCGACAAAAATCAAGAGATGAACTAGCATCAGAAAATAACATTTGATATCTCTGGAAAATAAAAGAACTCTCAAGAAAAAGGCGTTAATATAAAATGGCAACCTTATTAGTACTTAGGCTAATGTAACTGGGTAGACAGATGTAAAATAGATTAAATAAATATCAAATGCAAAGGTTTCCATTGCGCCAGGCAAAGGTGTAACAAAAAATCTCTCTCTCTCTCTCTCTCTCTCTCTCTCTGTCACACACACACAAACATACACACAGCAATACATACACAAACATACACACATATACACACACATAGAATTAAATTTATTTCTGTATTTTTATTTTAACTATATTATTATTCATTTATATAATATATAATTATATACTTATATATATATAATTATTAACATACTTAATAAATATTAGTAAGTCTTATATGCACTTGATATTATTTAATAAGAATTTATGTATAAAAGTGCTGTTGTGTTCAACACAAACGAAATGGGAGGAGACGAGCTAGGAAAATTGGGTTGTGCCAGCCTCCCAAGTGTTGAAGGCCAACTTATCTTAATACAACATTCAAAATTTGAGTTAAAAACTGATTACTGATACTGGCAGAAAATATGCAATTATTTCAGCCACCAAACAGGTCTCCGAATAATATTATTATCACCACATTATAATTCTCTTTCTTCCTCTAGTCCCTTAGCACGTCCTTTACGTCCTGCCAATATTTTATAAATAATGGACTATTCTGTTTTGATCGCCTAGAAAGTCGGACAGATATATCAAAGATGCTGTTTTACAATGAGAAATAGAAAGAAAAAAGAAATAAGGAAAGAAAAATGAAGGAAATAATACGAAAGGATGATAGAAGACGCGATAGTACTGATATAGTATAATGTTTGCTTCAGTGAAAGTTTTTTTTTAATCATTTCACCCCAAGCAAGGCAGTTTTACTGCCACTGGTGCGCAGGGGGTTACATAGGAAGAAAGTGATGAGAAAGAGGGGCAGGTCATATGGGTGTCAGGATGAGGGTAATAGAAGGATGAGAATACTGGTGTGATGGGGGTGGAGTGGATGGAAAAAAAGCTTGTGAGAAAGTCAGTGAGATAGGAGCTGACTATTGACCTTATATTTAAATTGTAAGAGATTGTAGCTGTCGAGGAAGCAAGTATACGGAAGGGAATTCCACGGGAGGGAAGTGCGAGAAAATAAGCTGATAGAGTAGAAATTGTGGTTACATTTTATCGGTTTCACTGTAAAAGGGTGGGACATAGTTGCTAGTCTAGTAGCTCGATTTAAAATACATAGGAGACACCAGCGAGCTAAGTTCATTGGAGCAGAAATCCTGAAAGTATTTGTAGAAGAAATGGTAAAACTTGACAATATATATATATTCTTATTTAAATAATGTTCTACATTCATATTTGTTATTATTATTACTAAGTATTTTCTGAAAGTTAAGCTCAAATATTTGACAATGCAGTAGGGGATTTCCGTCCATAAGTATTTTATAGTTGTGGAACTCGGAAGGACAATTATAATTTTAATTTAAGAATTAAAATTCATCAGAAAATTCAAATAGGAAAAGCGTCAAATTTTTACGGGTATTGTTACTTATTGGTATTAGTTTATATAAAAATTATATGAGAGTGAGCTGAGAAGTTCTCAGCCCAACGAAGAAGCCCTACCTAAAAAGAAAAATAATACGATCTTTTGGTTATTAGGTTAGATTTTGGGAAATGAATATAGGCAAGAACGTTTCAGCTTTTGTATGTAAAACAAATATGTATATAGGTGTGAAAGTATATATATATATATATATATATATATATATATATATATAGGTGTGAAAGTATATATATATATATATATGTATGTATGTATAGGTGTGAAAGTATATATATATAACTTAAAATTAGTTAACTTTAAACTGGGATATAAATTTCTTAAACTAATAAATAAGCATTTTCCCAAAATAACCCTCTAAGCAAAATCTTCAATAGGAATAAAATAAAACTAAGCTATTCTGCTCCAACAATCTAGAAAAAATAATTAAAGTACATAATAGTAAAATATTAAAAAACACACAACAAAAATAACTCCATCACTAATACTAGGCTACCCCATAATAACAACCTTTGTAACTGTAGAAACCCAAACCAATGCCCCATTCCTAATAAATGTTTAACGAAAACCCTGATATATATGTGTTCAATTTCATCCACGGAAAATTCCAAAGATGAAAAAATGTACATCGGAAACATCATGAACGTATTTAAAAAGCGCTTTTACAATCACCTCTCATCCTTCAATAACAAAGAAAAACAAAACATGACGTCTTTTTCCAAATACTTTTGGCAGTTAAAAACAAAAATAAAACAACTAAAGTTAAATGAAAAATCTTCAAACAAGCAAGAACATCTAAATCAATAAAGGAACCATGTTTCCTTTGTCTTCAAGAAAAAATTGAAATCATTAAATACATGAATAGCAACAAACTTTTAAACAAGAGGCATGAAACCACAGTAAACTGCAGACACATTAAAGAACTAACCTTACAATCATGCTAAAAATACTACAAAAGACAAAGCTAGGACCCCTTAGAGACGATAAACCTTTATAGTCTTAACAACACTCTTACATCAAATTCTACTTATTATACACCACAAACTCTGATCTAATTTAAAGTTTTATAGAAAAAAGTGATTTCCTAAATTCAAAATTAAGGTTAAATATACAAAATTAGATTAATTATAAAAACTGTGTTTAGATATTCTATAGTTGTACAAATAAACATTAAAGATAGGTTCAATGCCATACCTCCCCACCCTTTACACTTATTTCTCTACCCCTCTAATAAACCCCAAAAAATAAAGCCTAGCCATGAGATCATAAACCTATACCCAACCCTCTAATGTTAAATCTGTCTAAAATATTCCCGACACTTTCATTAATCAACTATATTCCCTACCCACCCCACTTTCTTCGAAATTCTAACAAATTACAAGACTTATTCCCTTATCGCTAACCCCCACAAACATCCCACACATAACTCGCCAAATATAAGAAAAGAGACTTTCCATTCCTTTCCACACCACCTGATGAGACATTGTAATTTCAATGTCGAAACAAAATGTACACTTTGTAGTGGATATATAAAAAAAATTGTACATGTTCTAAAATATAATTTATAATAAATATTCACAGCTCTATATTATATATCGAGGATTGTTTTAAATTAATGTTTTGGACGTTGTAAATTTTTCTTCGTTCCTTATTCACTCAGATATATATATATATATATATATATATATATATATATATATATATATATATATATATATATTGTTGTTTGTGTGTATGTGTGTACACGCGCGTGCATAAACGTATATATTTTTGTTTGTACCTATGTAAATCAAGCGAAGTGAAGGCCAATTGCGGATATGATTGATTCGTTCGGGTCGGTCTTTAGACAAGTCACACAGTAAAGCTACGATCATCTCAAGAGGCCCTTAAGGCGCAGGGCACTTGAGCTGTCTGGACCACCTGGTAAGTAAGATCGATTTGACAAGTACATGAGGAAAGGATAAATATGTAGAGTAAGGGAAGAGAGAGAGAGAGAGAGAGAGAGAGATAGATAGAGATTGAGAGAGAGAAAGAGAGAGAGAGACAGAGGCAAAGGAAGAAACAGAGAAAAGAGAGAACGGATCAAGTGAAAAATAACAGGCTAGGCTACCATTAAAAAAAGACCTGTTTACACATTAGTATATATATATATATATATATATATATATATATATATATATATATATACTGAAAAGTCAGTCAGTCAGTTAAGTGCCATACGTGAAACACGCTTGGGCGATCATGTTTCGAAAGAAACATGACTGACTGGGCAGAAGATTATCCCGCAGTAGGTTGCCATTGCTTTCTGCGGGAGACTGGTTGCCAGCCAAGGCTATAGAACCCAATCTGTCCTGTTATTTAACCCATAACTGGAAGGAAGAGAAGGATTAACACCTTTCCCAAGGCTATTTGCGCGTAAGTGAATGCAATGAATTCAACTGGAATTTGAACTCGGCTCCCCGATTTCTCGTTCTGAGCCAATATCCACTGTACCACAAGCTCAAATCACTTTACAAAATCAGTATTTCAATGACCAAAAACATATTACGGACTTTTCTATGAACATCCAATACTACGAACATAATTACCATGCGGTGTTGTTTCTCTCTCCCTCCCTTTCTTTCTTTCTTTCTTTCTATCTATCTATCTATCTATCTAGTCATCCGCAGACAGATCTGTTTCGCTGTATCACAGCTCATCAGCACGGTTAGACATCCGATTGCTTCTAGCGTGGATTGAAACACAACTATATCTATTTATCTATCTATCTATCTATCTATCTATCTATATATATATATATATATATATTAGGACCTTGAATAATTTTACACTGATTTTTTCATGAAAAGTTATCAGTATGAAACATGTCAGTGAAAGTATTGTCCATCGCTTGTCACTATTTCTTCCCATCTTCCTGACAGCATTTGAATTCCACGTCGGAAAAACTACCGTTCTTAAGGCTAAACACGAGTCGACACATCTTTTGGCATTTTTATTAGAATAGAAGTGCTGCTCAGTCAGGCCATGTGCCATCGATCAGAATAAGTGATAATCTGACGGGGTAATGACTGGTAAATATGGCGGGTAGGACAGGACTTCTCATTTGAGCGTTTCACCTGTTTTGCATTATGTGACCTAGCGTTGTCATGTTCCAAAATCAATTTGTTGTGACTCTGCTCGGCTGTTTTTTTTCTTCGGTGCATTAACTGTAGTCAATAACAATCTCCCGTTATGGATTCGTTGTCATAATAAACTAACCCACCAAATGCAGAGCAGAAGCTTCGAACCATGAATATTTGGCTTTGCTGCCGATCTTAATGCATGGGACTGGGCTTACTTCACGATATTCTACGCTTAAAGTTATCATAGTGTATTCACTTTTCATCGCTGGTCACAATACAATGTAAAAAAACTTTCCTTTTCTGCTGTTAAAGCAGCTGTTCACACGTGACAAGACACAGTTCGATGTCTCTCGGCTTCAACTCGTACGGTATACAATGTCCTTGCTTTTGAAACATTCCTAATACTTTCAAACATTAAAAAACTGTTGTGTGATCAACTCCTGACAATTCTGCAAGTTCAGCTTGCGCCTGACAGGAGTCCCCATCAAGTCATGCCATCAATACTTCTTGAAACTTTTTCGGTGCGCAAGAGTGTTCTTTAACATCAAAATCATTATTTTTGAAGCGTCTAAACCAATCACTGCATGTTGTTTCCGACAGAGTATGGTCGCCGCAAGCTTAAACAAGAATTTTGTGTACTTCAGATTTCTTTTGAATAAAGTAGTCAAGTAAAATTCCCCGCAGACACACTTTTTTGGCACGAAATCTGACATGTTTAACGCTGTGAAAAACAAAGATGCTTTCACTTCGGTGAAACGACATACACTGAATTTCAAGCTGACTTATAGTATTTCCTTATAGATGCGTTGCCATCTGAAACTACACGCACGCAGTTTTGGAAACGCCATTTGTTGGAAAACAGCGAGAAATTAATCAAAATCCTAATATATATATCCACACACACACACACACACACACACACACACACACACACATATATATATATATATATATATATATATACATATAATAATAATAACAATAGTAATAGTAGCAAAAATAATAATGTTAATACTAATAATTGTTATACTATATTTTAATTCATCTCGAAAAACCCACCGAGAACAAACTCGGAGGGGAAAGAAGGGGAAGTAAAAAAAGAAACAAACGAAGTACATGATCATACGTCAAATAGTCGCAGGAAAGAAAAAAAAACGATACGAAAACCCTAACACTAAAGCGCTCAATACAATAGTAGAGCAACATATATATATATATATATATATATATCAGAAATACATGATTCAGATGGACAAAGAAAAACATATTTAGGATCAGGACAAGTTATTTTTAAAAACAGAATAATGAGAATCTCCATTTGACCTAGAAAACCTTAAAAATTGTACCCAACTGTCTATCACGTGCGAAAATTAAGAGAAATACATAGCAACGACCCTGATGTAATATGGAGCATAATTTAAAAAATGACAAACCTTACAACGGTGGTTATGTCCGCAGATTGTGCCAAGAAGAAAAGTTAGCCATAATATTATTTCCAGAACAAAAAAAAATGACTACATGAAAGATCAGAAATAATATCAAGATATAATCACATAAAAAAAAATAGGATCATACAATGCTGGATGAAAAGATTTCAGTTCCTTAACTAATTCCTCTCTAATTTAGAAATTCCAGTTATTTTAAACTTCCAGTAGTGAGTTCGTAAAATCCCTATTATACTTTTGAAAACATTGGAAAATCAGTCATTATAAATTCCCTGAAGATACTGAAAAGCTGAAACTAAGACTGCGTAAATAACTGGTTTCCAAATGAAAAATATTCAAAATTCAAAAGCTCTACATTATATATGTATTGAACACTTTTAATACAACAGTAACCAGAATAGAAATAAAAAGTTATATATATATATATATATATATATAGTGTATTTGGATAGCAATCACACTTTCATGCAGGTTTCATTCAAAATGACAAACAAGGTCTTATGGTTAAGTTTTTATAATTCTTCATTTGGTCTCATGATTTTTTCTTTTCAGAATATAAATAATATAAAAATTGTCCAAATATCTTGTTTTATTCCGAGCACTTTCAGCTATACTTTTAGCCATCATAAGCAATTATAAACAGCACAAATCTTCACTTCGAAACATCATCCGAAAATGCGCAACTTCAGTTGACTTAAACTGAAAAAAATAAATTATTTATCTATAATACAAAATTTAAAACCGCTAATCTCATTGTCAAAAGCAACAATTCACCCGCAAAATCTTAACTACAGAGAACCAATATTATTTATGAATGTACATGTCCTTTGAAGAGCTGTAACCTTGATCAATCACAATTCGTAAATAATTACATCGGACACACTACCACTCGGATCACTTGCATCTCTCAGATCATAGTTCAATTCAATCTCATATATCTCATACACGGAGATATATCAAACTCTCTCCATGGCATACTTGTTAATAATACTATTATAATAGCAGTATCCACATTAAAAAAAAAAAGATTAAAAGTAACGGAAGCCTTATTAATAAAAGGGAAAAACCCAATACTAAATAATACCAACTACGAACACGGCAAAAACGTGCTTACAGTGTTCGAAATATAAAACACACATCTAACTCTACACACATACATAAACATTATGCATATTCAGTCACGCGTAAAATAAGATTCATCCTTGATAATGGCTAAAAGTGTAACAGAAAGTGCTCGGATAATCAAAACATTGTATAATTTTTATATAATTTATGTTCTGAAATAAAAATCATGAGATCACATGAAAAATTGTATAAAAAAATTAACTGTATAAACTTGTAAACTTGTCTGTCATTTTTAAAGAAACCTGCGTAGTTACCTCGAAAGATTTAAAATTAATTTTTAAAAATGAAAAATTGTTCTTGATGTTTTTATTTTAATTTTAATTTTTAAGGTAATAGATTAAATTTAATATTTTCAATAAGCAGAATGCTTTGCTGTATTTTTAAAAAGTAATTTAGATTGACCGGAAAAAACAATAATTTCTAAAATCGCACAATGTCAGTACAATGGAATTCTCTTTATTGCTAAAAACTTTTAAAAATGAAATATACTTTCTGAAACTTTATTTAAGGAATATTTTGAGGAATTGTAGTTTTCGCTGTTTTGGCTTTTATTAACTTTTACCAGTTTTATTCTATATTCGCGTTTTTTGAAACTCCATATCACTAAGTATGACCCATTATATTTTAGTTTTGTATTGTTTCTTCCTTTTATTGGTCTTCTTGCATATTTCCTTGCATTTGAATGTAACTCTATTTTGTATTCATTATTAAAAATTACTTTTAAGCATTTTCCAGCATTTGATGATAAATGTTCTTTTGACTACTGTAATTTTCTTTTTTGATGTATTTGTGGGCGGTTTGCTACAATGTAAATGGCATGGTGAGTCCTAGCAGTGAAGGTTAGATCTAACAGAACCAAGGACTCTAGTTCGTCTGAGCACTTTGCATGGAAGTAGCGATAGTGCAGTGAGATACTCGCCTCATCTCGTCTGTAAGAGAAAGGTTAGAGGGTAGAAAATAATTCTCTTATAACAAGGACTCTGACTCGCATTTGAACTCTATCAAAACTTAAAAGTGAATATCGAGCAGCTCCTTCACAAATATGGCAAAAGTAAGCCATTTTCGGCCTGATCTGGCTCTTATGAAGGTAGATGATTGCACGAGGAGTCTGATACTTATTGGAGCGGTACAGGGAGCCCATCATTTTACCTGCATCTTTAGCGATAGATTGTATATAAGAGTTCCACTTGAGGTTGGGTGGGAGTGTGAAGCTTAATATTCTCTCCAGACACGGTGCCTTCTCGAGTGGGATATCCGTTCATCGTTACTGGCCCTAGTCCGGGTTCTGATCTGCGGTGATGGAATGTAACTAGTTTGCAACCAGTCAGTTTTTCCCCATTGGGAAGTCAATGTTAAAATGGAAAAGAGGTCGGTTGCTAATATGAGTTTTCGAGGTGCGACCGTATATCGTCTTTTCATCGGCATAGATGTTTACAAATGATCGAAATGTATTCTTGGGTAGATAATTTATGTAAATCAGAAAGAGGATTGGTTCGAGAAGTGACCACTGGAGGGCGACTGCGTTGACCGCCAGGGCCTCGGAGAACTAGCCGTTAATAACTAACTTCAGAAAGGATTGTATAATTAAGTAAATAGGTGGAGAGTTTGTCTAGCAAACCTTTGTGCCACTCCTTGGCGAAGGGCTTCGAGATATCTAATGCTATGGTCATCGACGTATGTGTCATCAATGGCCTCATTAAGTTTGTGTGCAATGGTAGTGAGGACATCAGTAGACCGGGCTGATCGAAGCTGATGCTGTACGTCTCACACTAGGATGTTAATATGTAGGTGCTCGACAAACTTCTTTCGATTAAAATCTACAAAAAATGAGAAAATATTTAGCATTATATAGTATAAGCATTTTGATTGGAGTCTTTCACGACAAAATACATGATTTTGTTATAATGATAAACATTTTGAAAAGCGAGGATTCGAACACACACACACACACACACACACACACACACACACACACACATATATATATATATATATATATATATATATGAGAGGAGATAGGTTCGCCTATCGTCCTGTTCAATACATACTACTCCTCAGTGTTTTCAACAGAAGTAGAAGTTTTTCCGTGTTTCCTGTTTAGGATTAGATTTCCGGTTGCTTCAACTTTGTACGTCTGACGTCTTCACCTAATCTTTTAATTTTTATTCTGTAATTGTGTAATTGTTGTTTTCCCTCTCCATATGCGTATAGATAGGCTTGCTTATAGTCCAGTTCACACTCCTCCCCGTTCTTTTGAACTGAAGTAGAGATTTATCCTTTGCTGTCCGGTTAGGACTGGGTTTTTGGTTCTATCTAAGATCTACTTCAGCTCTATACTTTTAACGTCTTCGCCTGAACTCTGAAATTTTATTCACTAATTAAATCTTGACGTCTTTACTTTTAATTAGCTGTTATCTTTCCTGCATTGCCCTAAGAAGTTCACTTCTTGTCCTTTTTTTACTCTAATAAAACACTCCATACAGTAACCCTCTACCTTGAGTGACTCTCGATTGGATGAACATTACTAATATATATACATATTATTTTCGATATGGTGCTCTCACGCTGATTAGCCACGACTATAGATGTATAAAGCAGCAGGAGTTCACACAAAAAGATTTGTTCAATTCAAACAACAACAAGAGACTAATATACGTAGATAATAAAATATTATACAATACTCACTCTGGGAAAAAGTCAACATTCTAGAAGCCATTATACGAAAGAAACAGCTCACATTAAATAAAATAATTTTCACTACATGAGATGGTATCTTTAACTGTGTATAAAAACATTTAATATACACACAAAATAATATTGCCTATAAATATTTGATACATGCTTTTCCGGTGCGGTCTAATTCGCTTTTACTGTTACCCATGATGTCACTTTGGATTGATTCAAATTCCAACACTGTTATAAATGGTAAGATGTAGCCACGGAAATAATAAGCATTCCATTAACAGCCAAGCAGCAAAAATAACACAGTGGAATAGAAGTTTTCAGCTACAGAATATTATTTTTATCATGCATTTTCGCCAACAATGAACAAAAGCTCTACATTTCGTGAATTCACAGCTGTACAGAGCCTTTATAAACGTGGAGAACGACACACGTCTTTTGTTGTCAAAGAAACGCCTACTCACTACCGAACTGAGCTTATCTCCAGTGTGTGGTCTTCATAAGTATTCAACAAATTTCGTATAGTGCAATTCAATGAGACAACTCTAATTCAGTCGCACTTTTATCTCACTCTTAGTAGTCATTTAACCAAACATCTTTTCTGTAATATGGAAAAACATAGAGGCAAGGCTCAACTCCTCTGATCATACAACCAGCAATGACCTCGGACGTTATGGAGCAACGTCATAAAATTGGAAGCATTACTTTCGGAGCGTTCATAATGTAACAAGTTATTTATCACGGTACAAAAAACAAAAAAAAAACAAGGAAAGGGGATATTTAGAAAAAAAATTTCGTTTATGATAGTGAGAAGAACATCAACAAAGAAGAAGAAAAATATACATGAAATGAATTAATTTTTTTAATCGAACATATTTTTATTCAAACGGTACATATTATTGTAAGCAGTATTCATTTCGTCAACCGTCATGCACACTCGAAAAATCTTATTAAAGGAAATGTACCCTCCAGCAGAATTCGAACCTGCATCCCTCTTTGCAAGAGATATCACTCTCATCCGGCGTGCTTTAATCGATCGGCTAGGAAGAGCTTCACAATCAAGTAAAGTTCCATTTGCATTGAAAACACTAAAAACAACGTTTGAAATTATATATTCGGTTGTCCGGGACTTCATGCCGATTTTAGTCGTTCATGTTCCAACGCATTAAAACACGTCAAATATATTGACAGATATAATATGCTTAGATTTTTCGATTAGAGCACACTTCAAACTAACTTTTCAGTAAGAAAGGTTAAAATTACTTAATTCGTTTCAATTTTGCATTGAAGATTATAAGGTGGATTTTAGACACCTGATGCTTTTTTGTTATCGTAAATGCCTGGCAAGCAAGATATGCGATTTGTACGTTGAAAGTTCTTTAGCTGACGGAACTGTACAGATGCGGTTCCCTAAGCTTATAGATGACGATTGTAACCTAATTGATGAAAAACGCTCAGACAGACCCCGCCACCACCACCACCACTACAGACGACGACCAAATCAAGACATTAATTGAGAATAATCCACATTACAAAACGCGGGAATTGGTAAAAACACAACATTTATCAAAATCCACATCAATGATCGATACGATGTTTGGATACCACATGATCTGAGTAAAAAGAATCTTTTGGATCGCATTTCTATCTGTGATAAACACAATGAAAATGAATCCTTTTTAAGGAAACTGTGACGGGTGATGAGAAATAGATCGTTTACAACAGTGTATTTTTTCAGCGGAAAAGTGACATGAGCCAACTTAGCCACCGCAAAAGCAGGTTTTCATCCTAAGAAAGTCATGCTGTCATCTTGTGGAATTAGAAAAGAATCCTGTATTATGATCTGGTAACCAGTCAATTTATTCTGAAAAGAACTGCACGCAACTGGACGAATTAGAGGCAATTTAAGAAAAACACTCAGAATTAGTGAGCAAGAAAAGTGTTTTTTTCAAATCAGCAAGACCACGTTTATTTGGCGATCCGGCAAAAATTACTTTAGCTTGTCTTGTATGTGTTTCCTCTCCCGCCCTATTTAACAGACATTACTCCTTCGGATTTCTATTTATTCTTAACCCTAACCCATGCAAAATAATCTCAGTGATAAAAATGTTTAAATGTTTTCCACAGCTTATCAATATTTTTCAGGTTATTTAAAGCCAGAAAATATTTTTGGATTGTAAGAATTTCTTTCTTTATGGGGAATGAGAATGATTTAGTGATACAAGTCTTACTAATTAATCCATAGCTGTGGGGAGAAGAAGTGAATTCATAACTTTCCCAAGATTATTTGCACATAAATGACTATAACGAAGCCAACGGCAACTGTAATGGGGATATTATCCATTACACTATTCGTGCATCCAGCCTTACATCACCTGGTATTCTAATGCGGTCACCGATTTAAGTACTGACCAGGCTTGACGTTGCTTAATTTCAGTGATCGTACAGGAATCAGTGTTTAAACGTGACGTGACCGTAAGCTAATAAAGAAGGAAAGGGCAAAGGAAATAACGGATAAGCAAAAGAGATAAATAGAAATTAAAGCTAAATACAGAGAGGGAAAGGAAAAACAAAGAAATAGTAGGAGAAAGAATAAGGGGAGAGATGCAGAAGGGAAAAATGAGAAAGAAAGAAAGAAAGAAAGAAAAGTGAAAAAGTCATAGAGGAAAAGATAGAGAAGAAGTAAGATATGGTAAAAGATTGAGAGTAAATCACACATAAAAGAACGAAAGCAAAACAGTGAAAGATAAAATACTATATGAAAGAAATGAAAGGGATGAAAGATGAATGATAAGAATGAGAAGAGAGAGAAAAGTCGGGAAATAAGTAATGAGCTACAGAAAGAGGAATAAAAATGGAAAAAAATGTTAGGTAAGACAGAAAATGAGAGAAAGTGATGAAATAAAAGCAAAGAGTAAGTAAATAAAGTTTAAACAAAAAGAAAAAATTTGAAAAATGAAAGAGAAAAAAGTAAAAAGAATTACAATCAAGTGGAAGTAAAAGAGAGTGAAGAAAGTATTTGAAAAGTCACATACAAATTTCATATGAATACTGCGGATATTACGAGGCTTAGTATGATTCATAATCTGAACTCGAAAACTAACGCAGTCTAGTGGGTCCTTTTTTTAAGATGTCTTAACTGTTTAAAGAAATCAAAAATAGATCTGAGTCGGGATGATACTCTGGTGACATAGTTGACATGTTTTTTACCTTATTTTCATCTTGTGCATCAGGTCAACACAGTTTTTACCTTATTTTCATCTTGTTATTTTTACCTTATTTTCATCTTGTGCATCAGGTCAACACAGCATTCATTCTGCAGTGAGTAAACGGATAAGTTATGTTTCTCAGGAAAATGTGGACAAAAAGAAACCATTTTTAATTTGGAATTAAATTTCCTTCTTTCATGAATCAAATTTCTAACGGAACAAGACGTAGAATCAAAAGTCAAACCGGATGAATTGAGTAATCATTAAAAATATATAACAGTAAAGTGTAAACAAATCAATGCAGGATGACATCGTTGGTATTTGTTACAGACATGATGATGATGACTTGGTAGTGGCAAATGATGTTACATGCTTCAAGCTATTCAAATATAAAGTGGATTGATAGAATTAAAAATAGTTATCAACGTTTTTTTTTCTCTCTCTCTCTCTCTCTCTTCTATGCATTTCCCACTTTACGTTCCCATTTTTTAGTCACCTGTCACGTTCACCTTCTGCCCTCCACTGTTAAGGCTCTATGTTTTCGTCTGGGACTGGTGCTAATTTCATAAATACAAGAATATTTTTCAAACGTTATCTACTTTAAAGAAAAACATAGCAAACTTTGAAAGTTATTTTTCCTCTAAAATAGATGTTTAATGACAATCAATAGAAGACAAATATAAAATATTGCACCTCTCTGCATACAAACCAACATTGTAACCATACAGTACGTACTTCCACTCAACTGCCAAAAAAACAGTATAGCATGTCAAAAGGACTCAAACTTAATAAAACCAAAGTTTTATCATCAAAATGTCTATGTTATTATTAAGATAAATTTTGTTGACATTATTATTTTAATTTTTTAATCCTTTCTATCACGTTCGAAATTTCAGTTAAAATTTCTTTTTTTGTTTTCCGCTATGTTGATGTAATGTCAATATTAAGCAAAACATAATATTACCAAAGTCGTTTTTTTGGGGGGCCTTTAAACACACATTAACTTGAATTTTTTGCAAAAATCAACTAATTGTCTGATTTTAATGAAACTTTCAGTACTCATTCACAAATGAATGAAATTATTTATGAAATGATTATTTTTAGAAAATCTTGGTAGAACTAATTTTTTTTACATATGTTACTCCTTCTGCTCCAATTAATTGCATAAAACTTCTAGAAATACATTATCTATACATTTTTTTTATTTATTAGTTAAATGCAGGACTTATTGGGGAATGTAAATAATGTCATTTTTATTTTTAATTATTTTAATTTTTCCGAAAATCTGCTCTAAATAGTAAAATATAAAATGCATTAAAACTACGCTATATTTAATGCCTTTAATTTATTTTATAAATAATATAATTTTAGGATATCATATTCTGAAGAAGAAAAAACTTCGATGAATAATGAAATTTTATAAGATTTTTTTCGGTTTTTACTTTTGCTAATTAAAGTTTCAAACATCTTTTTAAATTTCTTCCAGTTACTCAGTGTTTTTAGTTATTGATTCATTAAAAATAGACTTTATTTACAAATCGAAAATTCATAAGCTTAATACGAATCATTTAGAATTAAGATTTTTAAAATAATCTATTTTTTTATTATGTTAAACTGCACATTTTCTTTGACTATGGAAACTTATAAGAGACATTAAAAGGTCATATGTTTTAAGGGTAGTTCCCCTCACGAAATGTTAAACTGGGTTATGTCAACTTTTGATCACCATACTTCCAGATTGAGTGATAACAGGTGTTGTCATCGCGTATTGACAGGTCAACGAGTCAGTCCTTTGTTACTAAGAAATACTTTTATTCTAAATTTCATGCCATAAACAAGTAATATTTGTTTCAAATTAGATTCATTTAATTTTAAATTTGCTAATTTTCCAAAAATAACGAGTGAGAGATGCATATTTTAAATCCGAGAACTAACTTTTGTTTACAAATGTGTTGATCGCTCAAAAAATGACCGAAAAATTGAAAATTAAGAACAAATCTCAAAATTTTAAATTTCAATGAATATAATTTCTGTTTGAAATATACCAGAGTATTTTGCTTAGTGGAAATAGTAAATTTAATCATTTAGCTTTCAATTAAGCTAAAATTAAAGTTTCAAGAAAAAGTTTTTATTTTTAGAAATTCAATTTAAAAACTTAGGTATCGAAAGTGGAGTGGAGGTACCTATCATATAGATATGTCCATTTCTGTTTACGTAGATTAACATAAATCTGTGCATAAGTATATTTGGTGTGGACATATTTATTCAGTTTCGTTTATTCTGGCAGACGGTCAGATGGGTTTGGCACTAAATGAGGATCAAAGTCATTACAATAGCCAATTAGTTTATGAGATGAATTTTCTAATCATCCTGTTACCAGTGGTCGCCAACGACGTGTGTACTTGCGCGTGCGCGTGTGTGTGAGTACGCATGTGCGCAACTGAAGAAGAAAATGTGAAAATACATAGATAAATCATTTTGTTTATCACTGGCACTTCAGTGTTCATCATTGCACAAATTTAGCGATCACTAAGACATCTTGTATTTCCTTACATGAATCACTGAGTGTTGCATCTGGGAATCTTAGAAATAGAAATCTTGGTCTAACGTTGGATAGAACACCGAAACGTTGGTACTAGACTAATATACTGCTCTTTGAAAGGTTCTAAATAAATTGGTTTGGCATCTTCATAAACTACTGTTTGTGTGCTGGAAAGATAGAAAGAGATAGAAGGAGATAGAGTTAAAGAAAGAGATTGGTGATTAGTGAAGAGGATTGTATGATAAAGAGTCGGAAGATAACACTTTGTTTTTGTTGGCGCTAGAGAGAGTTACATTAACAGACAAAATGGCGGCAGGAGGGGAGCTATGTACGTTGAGTAGATAAGAAAGAAAAGAAAAAAGAGAGAGAAATATCAGCTGACATTATTTTAAACAGGCAGAGAAAGAAAGAGAGAGAGGAAGAGAGGGAGAGATGTGACTGCATTTGCGTATGTGTCGCCGGGCATACAGGAACCCATGAGTGAGTGTCTGGGTCTGTGTGTGGTCCACTTGATTTTATGAATACGCGCATGCGCGTTTCTGCCTCTCCTTGTGTATGTATGTGTATGCACGCGTGTATGTGTGTGTATCAAATCGTTTGCCAATTTGCAAGAATCTGTGCTTGTCCCACTTAGTACTCATAGTAGTGAGGCTAAATATGTGTGTGGTCTTATTCATTTTTTATTATATATTCTTGAGATATAAGTTTCCTTCTCATGAGAATCTCTTTCTCTCTCTCTCTCTCTTTCTCACACACACACACACTCACTCTTTCTCTCTCTCTCTCTCTCTTTCTCTCGGACACTCTCATTTTCTCTCTCTCACACACACATGCACACACACAAAATGTAGATGCATATATGTTTTTGTTTAGGTGTTTGACTGTATCAACAGATGAATGTATATAAGTAATCAAATTTTGATTAACAAAAATCAAATTTGTTCTTAAACTGACTTGAATAATAATTCTCATAATTATCTGAGAATGATTGAAATAAACATCGAAATAGTTGCAGAATTAAAGACACTTTCTTGCGCATTAATATTTTCATTCAGTTCCGTTTGTCAGTCATTGTATCTCTTTTTGTTTACCGCGATAGCATTTTTTTTTTTTTACATTTCCAGATTGACCGACACACCATCTCTTTCTACTTGCTTGTACGAATCATTCATCCAAATTTTGAATCTTTTTTTCTCTCCATACAGACGCACGTTAGCTCCATAGATGAAATAGCCAGGAAATTTCCCAGTGGCATATGTGGCAGGTTCGAGCTCAAGTAAAGCATCCAGGTATTCTTCAATGGGAATACTGACGCAATATACTCTTCCTATATCTGGCATAGATATGTATCTGTATGCATGTAATGGCTCAGACACACACACACACACACACACACACACACACACACATATATATATATATATATATATATATATATATATATATATACCTATATGTGTGTGTGTATATGATCATATGCATACAGATATATATATATATATATATATATATATATATATATATATGAAAAATTAAGAATTTATGTAGGGAATGTGGAAGTGGAGGTGGTAAGATGCCCTCCCCCGCAATATCGTAGGACCAACCAGCAAGAAATGTCGGTAGATTTAAAGATCACTAAGTTGTCTAAGTGTTTACTTATTTATGGCTTCTTTATTACTTATTCCTTAATTTCTTCCTCTTTCTTGCCCTCCCCGTTCCCCCTCTGCCGTAATACAAATCCCCACATACCTTCTCTTTCATTTCCTCTCTTCCATTTTCTCAAGTGTCTACATTTTTATTTCTGTGTTCCAGAATTTATCTATGGACACATTAGTTTCCACAGAGAAGAGCAAATTTACAAACACACCCACAAGAATCACGTGAGCAAACACAAACAAAGGTGTTTATCTCGGGTGTAGTGCAGGTGCCAAGCTATATTTCCTCCTCTCTCAGCCGTGCACCTATAGCTGAGGAGTAGGCACTCCGACTTATATATATATATAATTACCTCCACTCATTTTCGATAACTAACTTCTTAATTGAATTTTTGAAAATAAAAAAGTTTTTTTTGAAATTATTATTTTAGTTTTAATTGAAAGCTAAATGATTAAATTTATTATTTCCGGTATGCAAAATACTCTGGTGCATTTCAAACAGAAATTATATTGATTGGATTATAAAATTTTGAGATCTTTTTTTTTTAATTTTTAAATATTTCGGCAATGATTTATAAAAGTATTATATCACTACACAAAAATTTCCAAGTTTCAGAACAATACTGTTCTTTTTCAGGTGATATTTTAAAATGAATGATGAAAATGATTTATTTAGAAAATATAAGATGAATTCATAGTTATTTAGAAAATGAAGGGTTAGTAGCTGGAGAATATGTTTGTAGGTGTGTCGATATCGTTCAATGAAAATGAGAATTAGGCTGAATTATGAAGTTAAAGATTTGGGTCACGAATGGAAGCAGAGTGGCCTGGTGTCAAGGCATGCCATTTTTTAATTTTTAAGTTATATTGGAACATAATTTATAAATGAAACATAGTAATTAATTAAATTTTAAAGAATAAATATTTTCAATGTTTTTCAATTCAACTGAATCGTAGAGATGAATTGGCCGTTTTATGTAAAAATCGAAAATATTTTTCTTTAATATTTAATTAATTACAATAAATAATGTAATAATTTAAAAGTAAATGCTTGAACAGTGAGTTTTAATCTACCTCTTCTTTCACTTTCTTATAATATATATATATATATATATGCTGAATCCATAAATGTATTGTTACCTATAGACTATGATCGACAAACTAGGATAGATAGATAGATAGATAGATAGATAGATAGATAGATAGATTCAGACTGAAATATAGAGAAAAGATTAAGAGAGGTTGTTAATACAACAAGCTGATACAATTCGAGAAAGACAGAGAAATTAAAAGAAACTTGAATAGAAATTAACTAAATTCAAATCTAATGTGCGCATTCCTAAAACCACGTTTATTTTTTTAAATATTTTATATAAACATTGAATTGTTAACAGACGCCACAACACTCTCTTATTTACTGATAAAATATACATTTCCTATGAGTAAGCTTGTCATGATTAACGTTTCTTTATTAATGAAAGTGGGTGTAAGTCGGTGGGTGTCAGTGTCTGAAGTAAAAGTTATATTTTTTTTTCTTAACTTGACTTTGTGAACGAAAATCTTGGTATAGGGCAGTCCACGTCTGATGCGGTTCACTAGCAGAGTCCAATGCAGATTTGGATGCAATGAAGGTCCTTCTACTTTTGGTAGAATCAACCCTACATTTCGTCTCGGAAGAACCGAGATGGTTCGATGAACAAAGAGTCGCTAAGTCTCCAGGATTACACCGTAATTACACAGATCACTACGACGGTCAATGTGACATGTACTACGCGATTTCTTCAGAGAATCGTTGTAACTCTTTTTGATCACCCCACTGTCACGTTGTTCAGTAGAGAGTTCACCACAAAGTACAATCTTGGAAAGGCGTTGGTCGTTTATTCTATAGACATAACTGCGTTTTCAACAGCTTGGCATCAATGCTAGTGACTTCCACCTTTTTTTCTAGGACCAAGCTTTGGAGGCGACGTCATAAACTGACGTTCAGGGTGTTGAGAACTCAAGGGGTCACAGGTGGTGATGATAGGGGACTTGTAGCTATACAGGGGATTGGTTGATCTAATGACCCCAGGCGTTTGTTGTTCCAGACTCATACAATCTGGTAAATGTACAGTTTGCTTTTCGAGAGACTATTGTCGATTTATTTGCCGATCTTGGCGTCTGATAAAAAGGATTTATCCCTTGTAGAAGCATTGGTGTACTGTTTTGAGTACAAACTCACTGATGGTAATATTTAGAGGTTAATATTCTTCCTAATGTGTAGATTGATGGAAAACTCCAGTCTTCTTCAAGCTTATTTCGAATCCGAAAAAAATAGTAGAAATTGAGAGCAAGAAGTTATACGTTTCTCTGTATGAACAAGAATAGCGTCATTGTCAAAGAGTAGTTCTCGGACGAAGTGGTCCGTCGTCTCGCGTTGGCCTTTACATACCTCAGATTGAACATACTGCTATCAGTTCGGTATCGAATGCATATATCACTTTCTCCATCAGCGTCTTTTCTGACTCTATGGAGTATCAAACTGAAAATATGGCGACGGATAGATACATAGATACATATAGATATTTTGGCGAAAAACTTCTCTTTTTTTTGCATATTTGATTGAAATCAATGAAAAATATTTTAACTGGTATTTTAGTTAATATTTTCTGGTTTTATCACAAGTATTTTATTGATTCAGGAATTGTTTCACTTTCAGTCATTTTGTCCATGTTCAAGGAATAAAGTAGTTTTAGTTGGAATAAATCCTTTTTTTCACCTTATAGTGACAAAATAAGTACTATTACGAAATTCACTGAAAAAAATTCCCAATTAACAAAATAGCATTCAACATTAGAATCAGCATTTTAAATAATTTTTGAAAAATATCACATAGAATTAGAACTCTCAAGAAAATATTCGAGCAGCTGATGGTCAAAACTCAAGCTGAAAATATAACATGAATATAAAATATAACATGATTAAAAGATAAAACTCAAAATATAGCGCTAAAAAGCTTTATCAAAAATAAAATGCCTTAACATCAAATACTTCTTCTATGTGTCCTGTCCTTTCAGGATGTAGGCGAGCATGATCCTCCACGTCTCCCTATCCCTGGTGGCTCTTAGTATGTTTTCTCCTGTTACACCTCGCAACCCCCGTTCCGTCATCCACCTGATCAGGCTCTTCAAATATGTTATCCACTGCCTTCCTCTGTCTCTTTTTTCTTCTATCTGGCCTGTCAGTATCAGGTTCTCCAAGCCCCTTTCCTCATTGCATGTCCCAGGAACTTCAGTTGTCTCTTCCTGATGCTCACTAATAATTTTCTTTTCGTTGCCATTCTTTCCAACACTTCATCGTTGCTTGCATGCTCGATCCACGATAACCGCAGCATTCTTCTGTAAAACCACATTTCCGCTTCTTCAAGTTTTTTCCTCATCTTTGATGATATTGTCCAGCATTCACTGCCGTATTGAAAAAGTGACATCACATAGCAATCTAGCACTCTCTTCTTTGTTTCTAGTGAAATTTCCCTGTGCCTTAGTACTTTACTCGGCTTCTGGAGCGCGTCCTTTGCCATGCCAATTCGCCTTCGGATCTCTGTGTTGCACTTTCCATCTCCTGTTAGAACACTTTTGTATGAAAAAATCTTCTTTAAAGATATATTTGCGTGGTTTTAGAAAAAGGAGAAGAAAAAATGCTCGAAATTTCCGTCTTTGTCAATTTAAAAAATTGTTAGATGTTGTGGTAGCGAGGAAGTTTCGAAATTAATATAAGTAAATAAAAAATTATTTTTTCAACAAATACTGTGTTAACCTCTATGAGCCGGACACATCAAGCAAAATTTTAATATCTACTGGATGAAACCACCCTAGAAAGTTGTGACGTATGAACGGCGCAGCTGGTGTGATATTTTTGGGTGGGATTATAGGTGATGGGCCCATGGCGATGTTATAGTGATGAATCCAGCAGATACTGACTTTTGAAGGTGTGCATGCAACTATGGTTTAGTAAGTGAAACGCTTTCAGAAAGAGGATGATTTTTATGTATGATAATGTTATCACGCTCAATGAATATCTGAATAAAATGAGTTTTAAAGACACTTGTTCGAAAAATAACTGGTCGTCTTGTTCGCATGACCTTAACTCGATCGAAAATTTATGAGGCATTCTAAAGTTTAACATTGCTGGGCGGCAATTTACGAGAATAGACGAACTTTGGAATGTTATTCTGGAAACTTTACACCCTGTTTCATATGAAGCAATCCAACAGCTTCCCATATCAGAGGACGAACAACTGAAATTAGTATCAGGAAATGGAGAATTCATTTACAATGACAGTGTTTTGTTTGTTAAATATATTTGCAAATATATGCAAACATTTCAAAACCTATCTCATCCACATTTTCTTCGAATTGCATTGGTAAGGATGAAGTTACATTCAGTCAGCTTCTTTCCAAGAACTGCTACTTTGTGGAACAGACTCCCGAGACGGTGCTCATCAGATCAGTACGGCCGACTTTAACCTCTTCAAGATTTGAGTTAATTGTTACTTACTTTCAATAACCTCATTCAATAAACCTCGACCATGAGTGGCTCTTCAACCTTGCATTGTGTGAACAACTGTAAAAGAAAAATACGCCAACTAAAACACGACAGATACAAAATAGATGATCATGAAAATAACACCAACTAACAATACCAACTCAGAATAATGTAACATTTGCCTATAGGAGAAAAAAATAATTTCCTTTTCAGAAGAAGATAAAATTCTATACAAAAGAACTCTTTTTCAAATGGAAAAGTTTGTAGAAAGTAAATTCCTACTACGCTATATACAAACACATTACGGATAAAAAGACTAAATATAATGATATAAGCTATATATAAAAACAAATAAATAAATAAACAGAAATCTTTTTTTTAAATAAGAAAAATAAGTAAAATAATAAAATTAAAGGCTATGAGTAAAATTACCAAAAGTATAAGGCTTAAATAAAAGAATAGGGAAAAGGCGATTTCCTTCTTTCTCTATTTCGTTTGATCTCCAAGTGGATTATATAGAGAGTTCGCGAGAGGAATAGTGGCACATGTTTTGGTAAAACTAACAGTCACCATGCAATGATGGTTTCTCTGACAGCACTATGTTCAATATATATATATATATATATATATATATATATATAATCTTTTGAAATGCTATAAACCGACATATATATTTAAATTTATTTGTTTGAACATTATTTTTAATGGATACTCGTATTTGAGTATCCAGTGTATAATTAAACATTACACACACACACACACACACACACACACACACACACACATATATATATATATATATATATATATATATATATATATATATACCGGCCAGATTATTCGACAAATCTTGTTTGGAAAATATGCATATTTTCCTATTTCGTAATATATATATATATATATATATATATATATATATATATATATATAAACATATGCATATATATATATATATATATATATATATATATATATTCTAAACATATGCTGTTAAATTAAATATAAGAGACAATGAATGTCTATTATGTTTAATCATGAGCCGTTCTAAACATCGTATTTTGGCTTTAATTTCAGTTGAAAATAAAGACAAAAATTCACCAACATTTGGATAATTATTTTTTGATTTGCTTCTAAGCTTTCGGCTCACATGAGCCATCTTCAGAGAGGTTATTTAGACTGAAATATAGTAACATCCACACTCACCGACGATTTTATTTTGTATTGATATAAAACACCGCTTGGCAACGGCGATAGTTACCAAAAATAATAAACCCATATGTTTAGAAAATTATTTGCTGCCTCGATATACTATATATATATATATATATATATATATAATTTCTTAATCAAATTAAGGCAGTACATAATTTTTAAGTATTTGAAAATGTTTTTATAAGTACAAAATTTAATTAAAGAAATGAAAGTGTGTAGCTTGTTATTATTGTGTACCTTGTTATTATTTCATAATGTGTAACAAGCTACACACTTTCATTTCTTTAATTAAATTTTGTACTTATGAAAACATACTTATATAATTATATATATATATATATATATATATATATATATATATATATATGTTTATAATGCATATATTTGTTTATATATATATATATATATATCTGTTTTTATATATATATTTCTGTTTTTAACACACACACGCACGCACACACACACACACACACACACACACACACACACACATATATATATATATATATATATATTAGTTATCACGAGCCAAAATTAGATTTAAAAAGTGAGTCCTTATAATAGTTCATATTTTTCCTTTGAATATAAGAGAGCAAATGTGAAACCGAACCCTTTATTTTCGTTAGCCGGTGCAGATTACTCTAGTTACACAAGCCATGCCTCTACCAGAT
Source organism: Ascarosepion bandense (assembly GCA_037127315.1). NCBI lineage: Eukaryota > Metazoa > Mollusca > Cephalopoda > Sepiida > Sepiidae > Ascarosepion > Ascarosepion bandense. Next base: position 540,932 of record JBBBDQ010001059.1, on the reverse strand, counting down.
CTCTCAGTATCAGTGATCTCTCTTTAATTGAACGTTTTTGTCTACGTCTACTGTAGCCAGATATTGGACTCACAACCTTTTTGAGTCAAGTCACTGGATTGATCAAACGCTTTAATCCACTGTTCAAAGTGCCTTGAAGAACTAAAACAATCTACTCCGTTGAAAAAAATAAAGGGTTCAGTTCCAAATTACAATCACCTGAAGAATGCCTGAACGTAAAACGACTGAAACGTCGTGAATATGCCAATAACGATAAGGATAACTGTCCGAACAATTTAAGTAGTGTAAATAACTAAAATATCTCATCTCAGAAATGTAGACAAAAGACTAAATTTGAATTTTGCAAAACTTTTAATTAATTCTTAATTATGTGGCGAATTTTAAATTCTTTCGTTAATCGGCAAAAAGTAACAATGATAGATAGAAGTATCGATGTTATAAACGGAAAAATAGATTAAAAATAAAAAAATAATTGTCACATGAAGACAATTTTATGAAAATAGTTATTTTATACCATACTATATTTAACTAAACCAAATAATTTTCAAATGTTATTCAAAAAACATTTAAAAGTGTATTTTCATAACGTAGGTGGCTAGTATTTAGTCTGTATGAGTCAAAGGTCTATTTATATTTCCGGCTACCAACAGACATACGACAGCCTGAAAGAGAATGACTGTGACCCGTAATAAAAACGAATTGTTTTAACAATATTTACTTGTTGGTAATATTCTGTTGCTGATCATCAATACTTTTTTTTTTAGTTTGTTTTTTTTTTAATATAAAAATCATTACCTTTGGAAAGATAACTCTGGAACACATTCCGACATATTAAATGTTGATAATAAAGAATGTAAGTAAAGCTTGAATACATTTATTATTTTTGATTTCAAGTAATAAAATATTTTTAGTGAAAATGATTATGATAATTAAAGAAATTTTTATTGAGAAAAAAATTTCGAAGTAAAATATTTTATTTTCTAAATAGAAAAAATCTTAAGCACAAATGAAGTATTGGAGCAAAAATAAAATAGTGTTTTACAAGTAAGAAGACAAATGCTAAATATTTCAATGGTTTGTATGCAGATATGAGAAATCAATGCACTATCTACTATATTAGTTTAACTTAAAAGATAAATACCCATTTAAATATTCTACACTTGGGTCATATTTTGAAACTGAGTAGTCACCATAATCTTCCATTTATGTAAAATAAAGCATTTCATAATTACAATTAGCAAAATTTAGTATTTTTCACTTAAACTTCACATTGCAATTACTTAACTTCTATCTGATATATATTTCCCTACCCCCAATGTTACCTGCTAATATGTTGGTTAATTATTCTGTAGAAAACTCTTTTGAAGATAATGCAAGATATATACATTTATTTGTTCTTTCAATCTGTACAGTTTTAGCTAATGTGAGAAAGACATCTGAAAAAAGAAACTGATTACGAATCTGTGCACGAGTAGTTAATACTATTCCATCAACAGCCATATAATATTTATTTTAAATTATTTAAAAAATATATTTACTAATATTTTTGTATATATGTTTTTATAAAGTGTATCAAGTTTTTAAAAACAAAGTCCCAAAGTGGTACATTTATTGAATTATGATATTTTTTAAATCGATATTATAGAAAATTATAAAATTAACTGTAAAAATAAGAAAGAAAAATATTACTTCTTGCAGGCAATAGCCCTAGAATATAAATAAAAGAATAAAATAAAATTCTTCAATATAGACATATTTTATTTTAATTTTTACCATTAAAATTGTAAAACGAACGCATCCGTATTAACTTTTTCGTATCAAAATTTTCGCCAAATTTTTCATTTTCTTGTAACTAATTTTGATGGACTTATTCTAAAAAGTGTAAATTTCAATGTGATTTTAATCGGTACACAAATATAAAATCATCAAATTAAAAAAGTGGGGTACAGTCTCATGAAAATTATTTTTCTCTAAATATTTGAAAAAAGACTACTTAAAAATATTAGCTTTTACATAAATGCCAAATCTTTTATTAAAATCTAATGGTTAGTTGAATTTTGAAAGAATTTAAAACTCGACGCATTTTTATGACCCCAAAAAGTAAGATTTTATGGTGGCAGTTTTTACACAAGTAAGAAACATTTTAAGCGTAAATATTTTATGATGCTTTTTAAATTATAGAAATAATATATATATCAGAATTTTTTATATACTTCTGCTTTTGATTAGTAGGAATAAATTGGTCACAAAATAAAGTTTTATACATGTTTCATAGCATTTTAATTAGGTGTCAAACTTCCGCGATGAAATTTGGGAATTATGTACACACACACACACACACACACACACACACACACACACACACACACACACACAATTAGATACCTCCACTAATTCACTGAAAAAAAAAAACAGCATAGTATGAAGAAAAAAGGGCCCGAACGTAATAAAAAGGAAGTTTTTCCATCAAAATGTGTATGTTAGGAGGAAAGATCAAAGTAAAATTTCATTACTTTTAAAAAAAACTTTTAATCTTTTCTAACACGTTCAAAATTTTGGTAAAATCTTGATTTTTTTTCTTCGTTACCGGGTAACCTAATCGTAACCAGAATTTACTATCTACACAACTCATTTTTTTTCCTGTGAAAAACACATTAATTTGAAAATGTTTACAAATGGCAAATAATCGTCGGATTTTAATGAAACTTTCATGACTTATATACAAATTAATGAAATTATTTTTGAAATTATAATTTTTAGAAAATATTGGTAAAAATATTTTTTACATCTGTTACCTCCCTCATCCACGTTAATTCGTGAAATTTCAAGAAATTAAATTTCGTATCGCAAATTTGTTTTATTAGTTCCTTGAGGAACGTAAATCATCCATTTAAAAAAAAAAAATTGACCGTTTTTCCGAAAATCTGCTCGAATTCCAGTTGAATTCTTTGCATTCACTTACGCGTAAATACCCTTGGGAAAGGTATTAATTCGTCTCTTCCCTCCAGTTATGGGTTAAATAACAGGACAGATTGAGTTCTATAGCCTTGGTTGGCAGCCAGTCTACCGCAGAAAGCAATATATATATTTCATTCAGAAACAAGTCATTTCGCGACCTAGGTTATTACTTTTAGTGTCTTTAGGCGACTTTCAAAATTTTGTAAATCGCCTGAAGACACCAAAAGGTAGAAATCTATGTCGCAAAATAACTCGTTTCCAAATAAAAATATTCAAAAGTTCTAAAATATAATTGCATTAAACACTTTTTAATACAACTGTATGCTAGTCTAATTTTATTATGACCAAAAACTAACTAATTAATATATATATATATATATATATATATATATATATATATATATATATATATATATATATTAAAGACATTATAGTACGAATAATTTTTGTTTCAATGAGAAATGAATTTTTACAAGAATTATTTTCATTTTTTTCAAGTTTCAAAATTTTTTAAAAACTTTATAAAACCTTGTTGCGGTTAGGTTATGAAATTATTTACTGAAGATTATATTTACTAATCGGAAATTAATAAGGTTAATACAAAGCATCGAGCGAATAGATTTTTAAATGATATTTAATTTATATTTATTTATTCATTTTGGTATTTGAAGTTTTTTAAAATATGGTATTTAAAAATTAAATGGTCATGTGTTTCATGGTTTCTTCTCCTTCCAGAAAAAACATTAAGTCAATTCTGGCTTCTGTTTACAATAGATGAAAAATGGCGGAAAATTTAAAATTAATTGTTGTTTTTTTTTAAATTTAGAAAATTTTTTATTCCGATCAATATAATTTCGGTTTAAAATGCACCAGAATATTTTGCTTACTAGAATTACTAAATTTAATCGCTTGGCTTTCAATTAAAGCTAATTTTAAAGCTTGAAGGTAACTTATTTATTTCTAAAATTTAAATTTAAATTTAGGTATAGAAAAATGAGTGGAGGTACCTACTTTTAGGCATATGTGCCTGTTAAGACAAAACGCAAATGGGATAATGGGATGTTTTCGTAAATTGCATGGAGAGTGTATGTTTAGTTGACAGGTCAACAACAACGGAATCAAATATGCTGTCACAAAACCTCTGCTGAATTTTATCAGGAAATAGAGTTTGATTTTCAGTTGGCATAATAATTACATTGCTCTTTTCATACAGTAAAAAATATTGCCGCCTGAAAGATATTTTAAGGTCATATATCAATTAATACCCATTTGGAAGTCCGGTTGATGTAATGTGTAGCAGCTTGAAATGAGAAACCAGAGAGGCGAGTTCAAATTCCAGTCTGGTTTGTTACATTCTTTTACGCGCATATACTCTTATGAAAAGGAACCAATCTCCTTCCATAATATTAGAGCTTATATCTGAAAAAATAATTGTTGTTCTCAAAAGAATTGTTAATGCAATAATTTGTCGCAAAAATAAACTCTATCATTTTCTCAGTTATTTTCATCTCATCATCTTCTAATTAATAATAAGAGAAAAACTGATTAATTTCGCAGTAGATCCTTCAAAGTTTTAAGACGAGCTCTGCATTAATATTTTGTTCAAATTGTCAATGTATATCATCTTTTACCAACAGTCCAAGCATAGCTTGTTTGATGAAAATCCTGTAAAGGAATCAGCCTTTTAACCAAAATGATGTCGACAAAATGCTCGTTTAGTAACACTCTAATCAATAAAATAATTTTGATGAACCATCCTTTCAACGAGAGATGCATACCTTTTATTTAAGGATCATAAATCTAACTTTGCTAATGACATATAGTCTAGATCAATAAATCCCACAAAAACTCAAATAGGTTTAATCTAAAAACATAAAATCAAAAGGATAACCGATAAATTACACATTACAACCTGTAATAATCTTTGGAAAGATTCGTCAGACACAATCAAATGATTTGTCAGTATCGGTAAGGTAAAAGCTACTTTGATCAAATTTGATATAGATTTCTATTTCTCTATTTCGAGGGGTATTTGGGTAAATTGTATTATCTTTGCTAAAATCTAGGAAGAGATCACGAAGGGGGAGACTAATATTATCCTAACAACTAGGAAATCACTTCTAGCTCTGAGCTTTTCCACTTAAAATTTTGATATTCCTGTGGGTGCATATGATTCAGCCTAGAGAGATGCTTTATATTTTAGATACACTTAGTAAAAGAGTAGGTCCCAAACAGATACGCCTATATATTAATGATGGAATCATTTTTATCCTAAAAATTAATAGTCTACTATGCACAAAGATCCAAAAGAGAATTATTTCCATAATATAGGTTTAACCCAGCTACTATATTTCCGTGTACTCACACTTTTCTAATTCTTCTAATGTCGAAAATATAACAAATTCTAATTTCGAATTTTCCACCTCTATAACCCCTGTACACTTATTGTTTATAATTTATAAAATTTTCACTAATATATAATCTCCCCAACTATCTTCCAATTTATCCATTACGTCCTTTCATGTATTTTTAATGTTATTTTAATATCACTCTTTTTTCCTCTTTTAATTTTATATTAATAATTAATTTTTCATAAAACCCTAAATTTATATCACAAGGTTAATATTCTGGTTTAATTTTATAAAACTTCTTCTCTTTAAGTCAATTACCTTCCAACCCAACCCTGGCTCTTATATCGTACCTTTCGTCTGACCACAATTTCTATTTCCGACACGAACTCAGTTCACATTGGAGTTGACAAGCAATACAATTAACATCTTCATCTACCTAAATAGGGTATTTCCTATATGAAGTTATTTTTTCTTTCATTGTTTAGTAAATATTTGCTCTCTATTTAAATACATATGTGGATCAATTCTATAATTTAATATATATAAAATTATATATATATATATATATATATATATATATATATATATATATATATATTCCATAACTCGTTTACAAATGAAAATATTCAAAAGCTCGACAACAAAATTGTATAGAACACTTTTTTATACAAATGTGCACTGGTCTAATCTTATTATGACCAGAAACTAAGTAATTTAACAATCAATCAATCAATATATATATATATATATATATATATATATATATATATATATACCGGCCAGATTATTCGAGAAATCTTGTTTGGAAAATATGCATATTTTCCTATTTCGTAATATATATATATATATATATATATATATATATATATATATATATAAATATTTTCTAAACATATGCTGTTAAATATAAGAGACAATTAATGTATATTATGTTTAATCATGAGCCGTTCTAAACGTCGTATTTTTGCTTTAATTTCAATTGAAAATAAAGACAAAAATTCTTCAACCTTTGGATAATTATTTATTGATTTTCTTCTAAGCTTTCGGCTCACATGAGCCATCTTCAGAGAGGTTGTTTAAACTGAAATATTATAACATCCACCATCACCGACGATTTTATTTTGTGTTGACATAAAACTCCGGTTGACAACGGCAATAGTTACCAAAAATAATATTTCAAGGAAATATTGGATTTATTATACAATACAACACAAAAGGAACATGAATCACAGAAACAAGTCATCCAAAAAAGGCTAAAGAAATTATATAATGGAAAAATTCTTTTACCAAACATCAATGACAACTTCATTAACCTATCGGATTACCAACTTACTCCAGATGAAATAGAATTCCTTAATCTTGGACCAAATTTTCATGTCGCACAGAAACCTAATTCAATGTTTAAACAAATGGAAATTGAAGCTTTATGCCAACAAATACTTCAATTCGAACAAGACAACCATATTACTACACAGGTAGACTTAAAAGAATTACTCAAAGCTGAATCAATCAAACACCGTTACCATAAAAATCCTAATGATATTATAAATACGCCTCTCATAAAAGCAGCCACACATCTAAAAAAATAACAATGATATTGTTATCCGACGTGCCGATAAAACCAATACATTTGTTATTTTAAACAGACAGGAATATCACTCCAAATTACAGGCCATTCTCGACGATCACAATAAATTTAAAAAATTAACTAGTAATACCACCACCCAACTTAAAAACATATTAATAAACTTATTACTGCAAACAATGCTGAAATAGGGTCCTATAAACTTCAAAAGATTATAGGTGGTTATCAGCCCGGCTATCTTTATGGAAATGTAAAAATCCATAAAAAAGATCATCCCCTCCGACCTACCATTTCTCAAATACCCACACCAATACACTTAACAAACTAATTACTCCCTATCTTCCTGGTAAATATAGTATTAATTCCACGGACGAATTTTTACAGATTCTCCATTCCGTAAAACCTAAGAATCAAATAATTGCATCTTTGGATGTCCAAAACTTATTCACAAATGTTCCCGTCCAGGAAACAATTGACATCATCATACGTGATGTATACAATCATGCTACTCTCTCATCAATCAATATTAAACCCACTATATTAAAGAACTATTATTAGCATGCACCACACAAGTACCCTTTCACGATCCCTTTGGCAATATTTATACACAAATAGATGGTATTGCGATGGGATCTCCTTTAGGTCCCCTCTTTTCTAATTATTATATGGCAAATCTAGAAAATAAAATAATTAATGACAACAATAAACCCTCTATATATGTAAGATACATAGATGACATCTTTGTTTTAGCTAAGAATATCGATCAAATGAAATATCTTAAAAACAAATTTGAAAGTCACTCCGTCCTCAAATTTACATTAGAACTTAATATTAATAACAAAATCCCATTCCTTGATGTATTCATTGATTCTAGCGCACATAAATTTACTACTTCTCTATATAGGAAACCAACTAGTATAAATTCGTGTCTTCTTAATTATAATAGTGAATGCCCCCAACGATATAAGTTAGCTGTTATAAAAAACTTACTTCGACGCACACAAATGATATCTTCCAAATCTATATTTTATAAAGAATTACACAACATTAAGCAAACACTAGTCAATAATGGATTTCCTAACTCCGTTATTGATCAACAAATTAAAATATATCTCAACAAAATTAACAATAGCTCTGACAATAATGATAATATTAATAATAATGGTTTACATTAAAATAAACATAACACTATTAACTTATACTATTGCAACCAAATACATAATAATTATAAACAATATGAAAAAACTCTCAAAAACGTAATCTGTAGAAATGTTAAACCAGTGGAAAGTAATAATCAAATTAAACTCATTATATATTATAAAAAGTTTAAAACAATTGACCTCATAGTCTATAATAACCCAATAAGCACTAAACTAAATTCTCTACAAAAAACCAATGTAGTGTACCAATTTACATGCCCATTCAGAGATTGCATCTTTGATACTAATAAAAAAAACCTAGTACATATATTGGTTTTACTACAACCACGCTCTCCCATAGACTTACATGTCATCTTTCTGATCAGAGTACTATTAAACAACATTTCTCTGAAAAACATAAACATGTAGGTAATATCAGACAGGTTTTGGTCAACCATACGGTGATCCTTACTCATACACACAGTAAGAGGAACCTGCAGATATTGGAGGCCATGTACATCAAATCTAAACAACCAACACTCAATAAAATCAACTTTAAAACCGGAAATAACATAATACATTGCATTTGAGTACATGGTTTTGTTATCATTTCGCGCTATCACGCGGTGTGACGTCATAAAACCGCATCGCAAATTTAAGAACTGCGTTTATTATTTTTGGTAACTATTGCCGTTGCCAAGCGGAGTTTTACGTCAACACAAAATAAAATCGTCGGTGATGGTGGATGTTATAATATTTCAGTTTAAACAACTTCTCTGAAGATGTCTCATGTGAGGCGAAAGCTTAGAAGAAAATCAATAAATAATTATCCAAATGTTGGAGAATTTTTGTCTTTATTTTCAACTGAAATTAAAGCAAAAATACGACGTTTAGAACGGCTCATGATTAAACATAATAGATATTCATTGTCTCTTATATTTAACAGCATATGTTTAGAATATATATATATATATATATATATATATATATATATATATATATATATATATGACATAGTGATGATGCACGTATACTGTCTTAATATGTATAGGAAAAACTACTAAAAAGTTGTAAGCTTAAAAATGTATTTTTTTTTACAGTATTTGTTTATTTCTATTATTATATTTTATATTTCAGACCGTCTTCGGTCCTTCATCAGAAACAAATGATTTTAAAATTTAAATTAGAAACGTATTTTACGAGAGCGTCCGTGGAGAGAGTTTATTTACATCACGTGACGCAGAAAGCGACAGATTTTTAAAAAAATATTTGTAAACGTAAACCTATCTTTAATACTTCTTATAAATTTTGTTTTAGAGAAAAAAATTTTTCATTGTATCTAAAAAATGTTTAGCTATTGAAATATTTGTAAAAATTCAAAACACCTAAGTCCCTATTTAACCCTAGCTTGTGTGTATTTAATTTTAATATCCAGTATTTTTCTTTCTTTCTGCGTGTGTGTGTAGAACTAAAATTGGAGTCTATTAGTAAACATTTGCAATTTTATATATATATAAGTTTTTTTACATATATAAATGTGTGTGTGTGTGTGTGTGTGTAAAAATGGAAACGCAACTCAGAAATTCATTACAGTTTATAACCAATTTAAATGATGTGTTGATTTTTCATCCATAGATATCATATTGCTCTGGATAACATCCATTAAGCTCTCTCTACAAGTCTAGCACTTATTTTATATTAAGTAGATCTTGTTGAATTATCTTTGCCCATCACGGACTTGACATAATTACATATATATATATATATATATATATATATATATATATATATATATGAGAAATTGTAGGAGAATTTGAAATATCAACAGAATGCAGAAAGCACTAGACGGCCGTTTCGTCCCATATATGAGACTCATCAGCAGTGCGCTAAAAGTCGATGAATTATTTTCTTAATATTTCAAATCCTCCTACAATTTCTCATCTATATCGTTGCTTGAACCGGCTTCTAATGCTCCAGTGTGAGCTGCTTGGTGATAGTAGTCGTGGCTCTGGAAGGCACAGTCCTATGGTTGAAAGAAGCTCAGCAGAGTTCCACCACGGAATATGTGAATCAGCTGCGCTTTATCGGGTTTAATTCGTTACTCCTTCGTTACCGGGGCCTGTGGTACAGTTGGTATAACATTCGCTTAATACCGCAACTGGCTGGGTTTCAATTTCTGGTAGTGGGTGCGAACTGCTGATGAGTCCCAAATATAGAACGAAACGGCTGTCCAGTTCTTTCTGCATTCTGTTGAGGTTGAATAACACTCGATGAATTACTTACTTAATATATATATTCTAATTTTGTTATCACATAATATCACTACACAAGAATTTCCATGTTTCAGAACAAAACTGTTCCGCTTTAGGTCATATGTTAAATGGTGAAAATGATTTTTTTGAACATATAAGTTGAATTCATGGTTATTTAGAAAATTAGGGAGTGGTAGTTAGAGGAAATGCTTTAGGTGTGTCAATATTGTTCAATGAAAATTGAGAATTATGTAACCATGGTGATTTAATATTTGGATTAAGAAAGGTGGCAGGATGGCTTGGATCTTCACTTTTTTTTAATTTCATCTGAATAGTGAATAGTGGGACCACAGACGTATGATAATGTATATATATATATATATATATATATATATATATATATATATATATATATATATATATTATCATACGTCTATGGCACGACTTGAAGTTTCATGCGTTATGCAATAAATCTTTATAATTTAAGTTACTTACTAATTTCACTCGGTGGGAATTAAATCTTATAAATTTAAGTTACTGCTTTTTTAATAACAAGATTTAAAATTTTAATATTCTACGGTTACATATAGATAAAAATCTAAAAAATCTAAAATAATAATAAAATGCAAGGAGAATAAATCAAAGGGGCGTAAATCAGAAATCTTAACAATTTAAATATTCAAATATTACATGTACATAAAAATGCAGGCAAAATTAAAATATGTAAAATATATAATACAGCTCTGTTCATACATTGAGCACTATTTTATTTACACCTGAATAATAATACTATACACATAAGTACACCCTTCACATATGTATTGTTATTAATTTACGTCACTATATATATATATATATATTTCACTACCTGTCATAATTATTAGGCCACTCCAGTTTTGTTTTGTTTTTTTTTAATTATGTATTTCATGCTATTTTTAGTATTTATTGCCTAGTGGATAATTCTAAATGAAAATAGAATGGTTGTTTTGTTATTACTTTGCAAAATTTTACAAGGCAGCCAGGAAGCCTTTGCTTTGGCCACCCAATAAGATGAAGAGACTAGCATGGAGAAGCGATCACAAAAACTGGACACTAGAACAGTTCATTTAATGCACATGATATTGTACAGTATTAAAAGAACCATTCTATTTTCTTTTACAATTATCCACTTGGCTATAAATACTAAACATAGTGTGAAATACATTATTTCTTTTAAAAAACTAGGGTAGCCTAATAATTATGGCCGGTAATATGTATATATATATATATATATATATATATATATATATAGATAGATAGATAGATAGATAGATAGATAGATAGATAGATAGATATAATATTTCTTATGAGCAAAATACTTTTATGAATTTCAAAAAAAAAAAATGATTCGAATACGTTTTATTTTAATGGTTAAAAACAACTTATTTTAGCCATATTTAAAAAATTTTCACCAAAACGCAATTCTCTTTAAAAATTCATTAGTCTTTGAATTTCTGTACTTTACACATCACTCAATAAGTCCCTAGCTTGACAAATAGATGTTGCCACTAATAAAACTTCTATATGATTTTTATAAAGTACTAACCTTCAAATGGCATGTGACAACATTTGGGCCCAATTAGTTTATTCATTAACAAATTACACTTATTTAAATTAGGCTACTTTTGAAAATTTTCAAAACAATGGAAAAATCTGAATTTTGTGTGTTGATAAAGCATTGTTTTCTGATGCTAAAAAATACCGTTCAAGCAAAGCAATGGCTTGATATGTGTTATTCGGATTCTGCTGCGTCAGAAACAACGGTTAAAAAGTGTTATGCTGACTTTAAATGCGGTCATACAGACACAAATGATGCTGAACGCTCAGGTTACCCAAAATCGGCAGTTGTCCGGAAAACATAAAAACATCCACAAACTCATTTTGGCCGATCGTAAATTGAAGTTACGTGAAATAGCAGAGGAGTTGAACATATCAAAAAGCAGCGTATTCATCATTTTGCATGAACATTTGTCAATGAGAAAGCTGTGTTCAAGGTGGGTGCTCCGTTCGCTCACATTCAATCAAAAACAACAACGCGTCGACGATTCAGAGCATTGTTTGCAACAGTTTCAACGCAACAAGACGGAGTTTTTGCATAAATATGTGACAATGGATAAAACATGGCTCCACCACTTCATTTCGGAGTCAAATCGACAGTGAGTAGACAGCAGTAGGTGAAAGCCGTCTAAAACGACCAAAGACGCAAATATCAGCAGGTAGGATTTTAGCCTCTATATTTTGGGATGCGCAAGGTATTTTGTTCATCGATTACCTTGAGAAAGGAAAAATCGTCAGTAGTGAATATTATATAGCATTATTGGTGCGTTTGAAGGAATAAATCGATAAAAAATGGCCGTAAATGAATAAGAAAAAGTGATCTTTCACCAAGACAACGCACCGTGTCACAAGTCGATCGCAACGATGGCAAAACTACATGAATTACCCTTCAAATTGTTTCCGCTTCCACCCTATTTTCAAGATCTGGCCCCCAGCGACTACTGGCTGTTTGCAGATCTCAGAAGAATGCTCCAAGGAAAAAGATTTGGCTCCAATGAAGAAGTGGTATTGAAAACTGAGGCGTAATTTGAGGCCAAAGACAAATCTTTCTACAAAAAAAGCATCAAATTGTTAAAGAAGCGTTGGAATCAGTATATCATCCTAGAAAAAGATGAATAAAGCTGTGTTATTACATATCGAGCACTATTTTTTTAGTACCATCAATTAATGTGCAATATTTCATATTCATAGCCAGGGAGACAAAGAAAGATAAAAGCAAGAGAAAGGTAAATTAGAATGAGTTAACGTTGACACGGGAGAAAGTGTGTGTGTGTGTGTGTGTGTGTGTGTGTGTGTGTGTGTGTGTGTGTGTGTGTGTGTGTAAAAGAGAGAGAGAGGGAGAGAGTGGGAAAGTGAGGAAAGAGGAGAATGAAAACTACAGTGAATATCTTTGCTGTGTTTATATTTTAATAATGTTACTCTGTTCCAACATTTTCACTAGTGTCTGTGGATCAAGTACCAGCAAGTATCCCACATGTTTTAAATCCTTTCCCAGTCTGTTGATTTTAATAATGCCCTGTACTATATTCATACGTTTAGGAAATTAAACAATTCACGATATTTTAATCCAAAAACATTTCTTCTAATTGAAAACATACTTCCTCAGTAAATTTGTTTGAGTAGATATCTCTATTTTCATCATTAATTTCATCAATTTCACAGTAAATCTTACTAAAAAAAATATATCCACTATTTTAAAAAATGAATTAAAAAATGCAAACAGAATATCCACGTATTCTTCTTATATTCTATAAATTTTGGATGACGAAAATACTTTTTGTATTTTATATTTAGTGCACAATAAACATGTTGAGAAATGCTTTTTTGTTTCCCTACATGCCGACTAAATAAATAATATATAAAATATAATTCAATTGAATGTTTATATTCATTTAACTAAGGTAACACTTAAGAAGGTACCTCCAAAACTTCGTTAGAAAGACATAACAAAAACATGCCTAAACATAATAAAATAAAAATTGTACCGTCAAACTTTTTGTAATATTATTATGATGAAAGAATAAAGGATATTTTATGTAAAAAAAGGTTTTTTAAATATCTTTTAGAACATTCGAAATTTTGGTTAAAAATCTTGTCTTAAATTTGTACGGGAAATTTGAGCGTCTTTTTGCAGTAAAACCACATTGATTTGGAAAATTTTCGCAAAAACAAAATAATTGCCAAATTTTACTGAAACTTTCTGGATATTCGAAAATGAATGAAATTATTTTGAAATGTTTCTTTTATAAAACATTTTTTTTACATCTATTACACCCCACTTATTTAATTTTATGAAATTTCAAGAATTTTTTTTTTGTGTCGCTCAATATCTATATTTGTTTGAAGGACAAGTGCTTGGAGATTTTAAATCATTAACTTTTTTGGTTAAATAGGACCCCCCCCCCAGTTGCAGAAAATCTACCATGAATCCTAAAATGAAACAACGCTCTAAATCTAACATATTTCTAAATTAGAAAAGCTTTTAGCTGATTACAAATCTATAAATAATGAATTTTTACAAAAATATTTATTTTAATTAGAATAATCTGTAAGCTTTAAATTCTTTCAAACTTTTATATTAATTTATGTTTGTTAAATGCTATTTTATTAAAGAAAAACTTTCTTTACTCTTCTTAAATGGAAAAGCTTACAACAATTCGACAGCACCAAATATTTTATTAAAAAAATTTGAAATTTTTTTGTATAAACGTGTCGAATTTTGCAAATATGGACGCCCATACACAAAATTATCATAAAAAAGAGAGTTACCTAAAATAAATTCAAAACTTATTGTTATTTTTCTAACATTTTCTCAGCAAGAGTTGTCTTAATTAAAGCTATAATGCCAAAGCACCAAACATTCATTAAAATATTAGATTATTTAAAATATTTTCTTAAATTTTTAAGATTGCTAGGTCGTTATAGATATATAAAGGCGCTCATGTTATATTAGTCAAGCAAGTTTTACAGATATGCCACCGAAGAAAGAATTTCTACACATAATTGTATTGAGATAATTGTTAGCATCTCATAAAAACACCTACCTTCGTGTTAAAATACTTTTCAATATTTCAAACTAAAAATAAATATCATTTATTTAAAATCAGATTAATTAAACTTTAAATCAGCTAATCTAATTTCTCAAATTAGTTTTAAAAAAGTACATTATATTTTTAAATATTTTTAATACAGAGAATTGCGTTGTACTGACAGATATAGACACACACAGATATACACACACACACACGCTCGTGCACAGACACACAGACACACAGACACACGCACGCACACACACACACACACACACACACACACACACACACACACATATATATATATATATATATATATATATATATATATATATATATATATATGTACAGAGAGAGAGAGAAAGTAGTTCACGTTGAATTCCTCAACACGTTTTTCTGTTATTACTTAAATTTACCAAACATCAGGCTGTCAGTAAATCACGCAACAACTTAGAAAACACCACCTTCGTGTTAAAAAAAGACATTTTAAACAAAAATTGCTTTAATTCAGATTAAACTTTAACTCAATAAATTATTTTCAAAGAACGTTTCAAAAGAGTACATAATACTTTCTTAAAAAATTAATAAAAGGAATTATTTTGTGTTGACATATTTATCAATATGGACGAATTTATAGATATTACTGATAAGTAAAAAAAAAATTCAATCAATTTAAATTCAGTTTAAAACACACGAAAGTGTTTTGTTTATTGAGAATGTTAAATTTAATCGATTATCGAAAAATTAAAACTAAAATTAAAGCTTCAAGAAAGATTTTTAATTTTTAATTATATTTTAAACCTAGATATCGCGTTTTATTGCAAATACGTAAACTTAAGTTAAGGACTTTTACACGAAAATGCATATATCTCCTGTATTTTTCTTTGCTTCGTTCGAATTCATTTTTTTCAGATTTTATTTATTTATTTATTTAAAAAAAAAATTAAGATTTAAAGTGAGACTGTGAGATGATTCCAAATTTACTTAATAATATAAATATAATGCCAAACTAGAATCTGTTATTGGACCCAGATTTATGGCAGCCTAAGTTCAATTTAACAATCGAATTGAATGCAAAATTTGAAATGTGACTTTGTGCGCGTTTACATAAATATGATTATTATTAAATATTTTTAAATAAAATGTTTATAGCAATATCAAATAAATATGTGTGTGAAAATTAAAATCCGATTAAAATAAAGTAGGTACCTCCACTCATCTTTTATAACTAACTTTTAAATTAAATTTAAAAAAATATAAACGTTTTCTTGAGACTTTCTTTTAGTTTTAATTGAAAGCTAAGTGATTAAATTTACTGTTTCCAGTAAGAAAATACTCTGCAGTATTTCAAACAGAAATTATATTGATTAGACTCTAAACTTTTCAATTGTTTTTTTAATCATTCAATTTTTCGGCCATATTTGAGCGATCAACACATTTGGAAACAAAAGTTAATTCTCGGTTTAAAAATCTTGAAAAAAAATATAGATCTGCGATATATTATTTTTGGAAAATTAGCAAATTCAATGTTAAATTAATCTGATTTACACAAGTATTACTTATTTAGAATAAAACTATTTCTTCAACACAGAGTTGAACTTTCTAACCTTTCCACCGCATTTGAAATGTGTTGACAGATTGATAAGTGTATGGCCACTACAAGTGAAAAAATTGTATAATTTTTTTCTTGTAAGAGGAAAAAATCCTGAAACACATGACCTTTTAATGTACACATAGAAATTGCCATACAAAAAAATTAAAATACAAAAAAATTTAAAATTATTTTAATAATACGAAGGCACGACGATTTGTATTAAACGGTTCAATTTTCGATTAGTAAATATAATTTTCACTTAATAAGTTTATCAACTATCCACAACAAATCTTAGCAGTATTTTAAAAATATTTTTAAAACTTTATAAATTATTATAATTAAAAAAGTAATTCTTTTAAAATTTTATTATGAATCGAATGTTTTTCAAACTAAAATGTCTTCGATATATATAATTTATTTAAGCAATTAAAATCTTATTAAATTAAATAATATCATAGTTTTATTGAATTTATTGATTTTTACTGTGTTTCTGTTCACTATCTTGTAGGAAATATATTGAATATCTTGATGCAGGAAGTGTTTGTATATGAGTTAATGAATAGTTATCTACGTTTATTTTTGTGGTGGCTAAACCATATGATGTTTCTTTCTCTGTTGCCTTTTTTCTACAGAGTAGTGTGTATGTAAGTTTTTTTTCCCAAAAACCCACTATCTTTTAGGATTGTATCATAACTTTTCATTTTTTTTAAATTTTTTTTTTTTTTTGGCTTCATTAAAGATGGTTTTATTAGCTGAATTGTAAGATAACCTTTGATTAATTGACTGTGGAAGCTTATTGATTATTGTTGAGGCTGGTTGGAAGATGTGGTTTCTCTCCAGGTGTTTCAATGTGGTTGAGGTTTATATTTTCTTTGGATGAGTGTGATGTCTAGGAAATCTACTTTTTTTAAGTTTGTTTTCCTGTCTCTGTTAAGTCCAATATTTTGAGAATTTTTATGATTATTTTTCTATTTTTGCTTTTTGTCTGTTACGATGTCATAGGATTATAAGATCGTGGTCCGTATAAGTCCTATATACTTTTATTGATTATACTTTTTAGTTCTTGTAATCTGTGTATGACTATTAGAGCACAAGTTTGTTCTATCAAAACTTCCCATTGTTCCTTCTTTCTTTAACCACGCTTCTTCATTGTCAAATAACAGTGATTTTAAGCACTGATTTATTTGTATTTCGCTTTATATATATATATATATATATATATATATATATATAATGATTGACAAAACAACTATCCTACACCAAGAAAAAACAAAATTCAAACTACAGGTTCTCGAAGCAATATACATTAAAAATCTTAATAGAATATTTAATCTGTAGTCAATCAGTTGAGTGACATACGTGATACGCGCTTGGACGATCATGTCTTTTTCGAGACATGACTGATTGGGCAGAAGATTATCTCGCAGTAGGTTGCCATTACATTTGGAATAGACTGGTTGCCTGCCAAGGCTATAGAACCCAATCTGTTCTGCTATTAAACTCATAACTAGAGGGAAGAGACTGGAATTCGAACCCAAGTTTTCATTCCGAGCCGATATCCACTGCACCACGACGATATTCTAAAATATTTATTACAAGAACAGTTTTTTTTTTTCATGCTTTAATGCGTGCATAACCATGACATTAGAACAAAAAAAAATTCCAAGCATAACTGTCAACCGTTTCATTTAAAGCATAAAGAAAAAATTACATCAATATAGCAACACAGTTTCGGGGTTATGTTTTGTTACTACTACTTGCACGCCTGAAGAGAATCTAAGAAGGAGATTGAAAGTGCTTGAGAACTTGAGAAATGGAATATAAAATCAATTTTAAAACTTACAGTGCCTTTCACACATCTTTAAATTATAATACACGAAATATTATTCGTGGTTATTAACAGGATTTTATTAAAACCAAACAGACATAATATTTGTAATTTATTTAATCTGACATGCCTAAAAGAGAATTTACTGCCTATATATATTTTTTTTAAAATGAGCTGTATTTAAGGGGATGTGTACCGCATATCGGGGATAGGATGATTGTAAACAGAAATCAACAGTAATTTGCACGTTAGATCAATTCAAGTGAAAAACTGAGACTCACCATGAAGTATTGGTTATTACACACACACACACACACACACACACACACACACACACACACACATATATATATATATATATATATATATATTTACGCTCTTACACCCTGATTGAGCACTCTGGAAGAATGGTAAGTTTTGAAAAATCAGTAGCTACCCTAGAATCTACGCATCGTTCATTCAGTAATGAATTAGAACACTCTTAGCTACTGGCGTATGTTTACATGGTATATCACACGCTAAAAGTCTGCATTCTTCTACATAGCTCAGAGGTAGAATCGCTGACTGATGTCAATTCGGCCGGGTTTCAATCTCGGCTAAAAGCAATCGTATGTCTAACCGTACTGATGAGCTGTGATACAGCGAAATACATCTGTCTGCGGATGAATATATATATATATATATATATATATATATGGAAACACATACCGTTTTCGTGTATGATTGTGGAACTGTGTGCATATCAACTCTTCTTTTAGCTGTTGCAATTGAACTTTGTCTGAAGTTTTGGGGATTTCAGCCAATCTCGATTTTCTCAACCAACATACATTAAAACAGTATTTAATCCAGGCCTCGGAATGATATAAAGATATAAAGATTATGGCTAATAATGACGGTTGACTTACCAGTGACACCTGATGGTGTTTAATATATATATATATATATATGTGTGTGTGTGTGTGTGTGTGTGTGAAAGAGAGAGAGAGAGAGAGGAAGAGAGGAAGAAGGAGTGTTAATCCGTCGATGTGATTTCTTGATCTTTTTCTTGAGTTGCTCTCATCAAGTTATAAAGCTCTCACTGTTTGCTTTCATCTTGGGTGGAGATCGTCACCATTCACTGTTGGGTGGAGGGGAAAAGCCACCCATAGAAATTTGGCAGGTTTAATTTCGGGGGAAGTTCTGAGACACCCCTTGGCGTAAAAGTGCTTTCCAAGCTAAAGACAGCGATTGTGTATCTGTAAGTGGAACACACGTGTCTCTTAATAGCGAAGGCTGATTTATTAGAACCACACGCATACAAAGTGATGGTTGTAACGATTTTAGTTCATTAGTAAGTCCAGTAAACTGTTGCTAAAGCAGCTATGAGGTTCCATTAAAAAAAAAAAAGGGGGGGCTATTCATTAGAGTTAATGATATTAACAGTTTCCTTATAAGGAAACATTTAGCATTAAGTAACGGAGCAGTCAGTGCTGCTCTCGGTTGAAAAATATTTGTCTTAAAGCAATTTTTAAAGAAAATAAGTTTCTCATGTCCAGTAGCTGTTAGCGCTCTTTCCAGTATTGATGGGGTTTCCTTCCTAACCTTTTATTTGAAGTAATGTGGAATGTCAACATCTTGATTGTGTCATTATTTTCGCTTTCAGTTTAAATTTATAAAATCTTTCTCTTAAAATAATTTTACATGAAAATAGGTTTCTCAAGTCCAGTAGCAGTTAATGCTCTTTCCAGTATTGATGGGGGTTTCCTTCCTAACATTTTGTTTAAAGTAGTATGGAATGTCAACATCTTGATTATGTCATTATGTTCTCTTCAATTTACATATGATATTCACTTTAGCTACTGTTGCTGTTGAAAGTCCTTCAGTGATATTTGTGATTCTCTAGCGCTACTGTGTTCCCCAATGTTCCGAAGAAGGATGTTTTTGCAAAGATATACAAGATTCACTAACTGAAGGGCATTTTAAGCATTAAGCTGAGAAAGTGGTTGCACGTAGCTGATGACTTTTTAGATATTTCTGAACGAGTTTGACGCCATGCGTGACATCCTAGTGAAATCTTCGATCTGTCGAAGTTATTTGAGAACCTGATCCGAGTTTTCAGGTTAATGTTTTAGTTTTGCAGCACTTTGTGGTATTTGGCAAAACAACCTCTGGTGCAGCCTATTCTGTGTTAAATTTCTTTATCTCCTATGTTAAATTTGTTATAACTATATTATTTCAAGTGCTTGGCGTTTACTAATTCCATACCATGGATTCTTGATACGGATTCAGAGTATGTGCCCCACTAATTTCGTTCTAATTGTTGATCGAAGTATCTGTTTTAAAACCTATTTTTTAAATACTTGTTAGGGGTAACTTAACTTCAAAAAGCGAACTGCGTATTTAAGTGCAGTAGAGTAAAAATTTCCAAATAATGCGCAATTATTGGCGACTGCAATTACACCCTTGTGAAAATTAATTGAAACAAAATAAATAATGTCTTTCTAGAATTTTCAGTATACGTCGTCTCTTGGCGTTGTTTCTCTCTTCCGACCGCATTTTCCTTTACGTTTTGGACTGATGGAACCAGTTTGTTACTTCGCCTTGATGACACGACTGACAGCTGAAAGATTGGCACCAACAATATCCGCAATCTCTCCGTAAGGCTTGCAAGTGTGTTCATGCAGCGTTACAATTTTTGATCGCTTCCTTGGAGTAACGTCCATCGCAGACAATGGTCGTAAGACAATCGAGACAACAGTGTGTGGGCGTGATAAAAATCTCATGCAGTCACGGATAACACAATATTTTTCAAGGCCAAACAAATTTTATCATACACCTCGAAAATAGAGTTATATTGCTGTACACTACTGGAAATAATCTAATATGAGGAAAAAATTGAAATCGATTACACCCTGTCACTCCAGTGCGTTTAAAACTGACCGCATGGTGAAAGAAAGGAAACTAAAGCAGCTGTTTCAATTAATTTGCACAAGGGTATATAATAAATTTAATTCGAACATTGCAAAAATAAGTCCATTTTTTTAGAGATCACTCAAGTCCTTGAAAAAATGATCAAAGCGAAACGGATATCGACTTAATGACAGAATTTGGTTATTGTATTAATACACAGAAATAATAAAGAATATATCTTGATATTAAGGCAAACAAATCAATGAGGTTCATCACTAGATTCAATCTTGTCATAAAAAAAATAACAATCGAACCGGAAATAAGCAATGTAAGATCGCCTATACGAACAATTCAAATATTTAATATCCAGTTAAGCGCCATACGTTATAAACCTTTTGGGCGATCATGTCTCGAAAGAGACATGACCGACTGGCCAGAAGATTATCCCGCAGTTGTTTGCCATTGCTTTCTGCGGTAGACTGGTTGCCAGCCAAGGCTACAGAACCCAATCTGTTCTATTATTTAACCCATAACTGGAAGGAAAAGACGGATTAATACCTTTCTCAAGGGTATTTCTGCGCAAGTGAATGCAAGGAATTCAACTGGAATTCGAACTCGGTTCCCCGATTTCTCGTTCCACAACGCACATCCTTTAATATTACATGCCTAATAATAGATTGAACGAACAAATATCACTTTTTATTATCATCCCTCTCGGTTTACCTATTCCCTCTGCTTCGATTACCTTCAAAACGAAAGCCAGAGTAGTATGGATTTCAAGGGCGCCTCCTATAGCGTTATAA
Organism: Ascarosepion bandense; assembly: GCA_037127315.1. Taxonomy (NCBI): domain Eukaryota; kingdom Metazoa; phylum Mollusca; class Cephalopoda; order Sepiida; family Sepiidae; genus Ascarosepion; species Ascarosepion bandense. The sequence continues at coordinate 518,905 of JBBBDQ010001059.1, read as the reverse complement.
TTAGCAAACTCATTTCTTTAGTCAATTCGCTATTAAAGTGTGTCGATCCTCAATAGATACCACCACTAGGTTTAATTTGTACTAGGTTAAACTAAATGTAATAAATATCAAAATCATAACCATAAAGCCATCGTTAAGTAGTTTGTCACGATCAACAAGTGCTAATGAAGTAAGTTCAATTCTCTCTGAATACCTGAGCATTTTGCCATTGTCAAAATTAAGTTAATTTAAGGATTTCTGTTTACATGTTTTGCCAAAGTTAAATCTAAATTTGTTCTTTATGGAAGAAGAAACAGGTTTTTTATTCTGATTTTTTTTTTTATCGTTGGAGTCTATCATTTTTTGGATCACATGTCATACCCATACTCATCCACTTACATTTGCAAAGGAACAATATTATATTTTTATTGTCTCTGATAAAGTGTCCAGCGTTCTACCACTTCACCAAGTGCCATCAGTATGTGTGTGGTCCCAGTAAATCACCATCCCATTAGATATTTAGAACACTTGAAATCGCACTTTACAAATACCAGGCTGACCGCTCAGAGCATTAATATTTTCCTGTTTCTGAAACTAAAGATTTCATGACCGAAAATCACCAACCTAAAAGAAACAGAAAAACATTTACTTTCTTTCCATTTGTCTTAAATTTAATGTTAACCATTTCGAATTAATCGACAGAAAAACGTGTTTATTTACACTATTTATGTTGGGACTATTTTCCTCATCTTTGTTGTTGTTATCATAACGTTTCGTCCGTTGTGCTTTCAGGCCTTCATCAGATGTAATAATCTGGATTACCTAAATGAATTCCGAATTAAACCCTCGATTTAATCAACGGGAATAGACTGGTCTCGTTCCACTGTCCGTATATACTTATATACTCGTCAATACTTTTGTTTGAACAATTGATGTGGCTCATTTGAATTCTCTTAATCTTTTTACGAGTTTGCTTTTTTAAATTTTTCTTCTACTTTTCGCTAAACTAAAAGAAAGCTTAAGAAAAATTTAAGAATAACCACATCTTTTGAAGAGAGATGCTGTCCACAAATTTAAAAAAATCACAACAAAACCTCAGATATTGTTTCTTTTATGTTTTTTCTTAATATTAACTTTTGTTATTATCTTATATTTTCATAATTGAAACTGATTTTAATTGAATTTTTTGTTTTTTAGGTTTCGTATATTTTTTTTAATAAATTCTTGTTGTTTTTGTTGTTCTTCTTCTTCCTTTTTTTCTTCTTCCTCTTTTTCTTCTTTTTTCTGCCGGTGATAGCACCGGCGAAGTTTCGTGAAGGCCCCATTATGATGTCTTCACTCGTCAGGAGTTAATTTTTATACTTCTGTTGTGTCCTACTGGTTTTATTCTTATTTATGTGGAGCTTGGTGTAATTTAATATGTTTCTTATGTGATGCTTCTACAGATGGCATTGCTTTTGAATACTTTTATCGCGTTGACTTCTTTGTAAAGTTGTATTATTTTGATTTTATTTTTATTGCTTTGATTGTACAAGTGGTTGATTTCTTTTTATTGCTTTTTATTATGTTAATTTCTTTTTAGCGCGCATGAATGGGTGTCTGCTTAATTTCTTTATAATCAGTCCTTTTGTTTGAGCAATTGACCTAAAAAACAACCACATACCAACATGGAGCAAATACAATTTAGTTATTCACTAAAAACATACCCACAGCAAACATGCAAAACTACAAAATCAAGCTCACTGAAAATTAGAATATTTCGTGAAATGCATAATATGGAAAGTATTGTAATTCCTCAATAAAGGAAAAACTATCAACTACAAAGACTTCGCTTTCCCATCAAAAAATGTTCACCACAACAGAGCGAACTTATCGTATTTGAAAACGACATAATAAATATAATAAACAAACTAGAAATAAAAAAAAACAACAAATTCCAAACTCAATTAGAAAGAGACCAAAAATTGATAAACAACCGAGAAAAGCTATACATATAAGCCGACAAATTTAGAAAAATCTACAAAATGAACAGCAACGACTACAAAACAGCAGTTCAAAAAAATTACCAAGTTCTGTAAAACCACTAGCAATAATATAGAAGGCAACATAAACCAGAAAGCAAAAGTCATAGCCGCCAAACTAAAACTAGACAACAGAATCTAGCAACTACCGAAAACTGAACCATTCATTAAGTTAAAAGACCATAAAGATAACTTCTTAAATAAACCGACATGCAAAACTATACAAAAGCCAACATCGGAAAAATACGCAAGCAAATAGTAGAGGAAATATGCTCAAAAACAAGGCACAGACTAAAAATCATTCAATGGAAATATACAAACGAAACAATCAGTTGGTACAACAACATCACCAACAAAGAGGAATGTTCATTTATACAATTAGACATAACTGATTTCTAGCCATCCATCAACAAAGATACGCTACATAGCGCACTAAAAATGACGAAACAATATATAAACATCCAAAAAAAAATTATAAATATTATCAAACACTGCAGAAATTCAGTACTATACCACAACAACAAAATATGGTTAAAAATGCACAATATCAATGACTACAACTTCGACGCAACAATGTGAAGCTACGAAAGCACAGATATATGCGAACTTATAGACATATATATCAACTAACAAAAATTATCAGCAAAAATATATAGATTTATACACAGACGATGGACTAATAGCTTTGAGAAACTACAACTGTAGAACTACGTAAAATATAAGAAAACAAATTATAAAAATCTTCAATACTCGTAGGATTCGTAATTGACATAAAAACATCTTTTAATTATTAAATTTCTTAAACATAATACTCAATAAAACAACAATACATACAAACCATACAAAAAAGAAAACAGCAACTCCATACATATCGATAAAAATTCCAACCACCCTCCCAATCTATAAACCAAAGACTATCAACAAACTCCAATAACATTAAAATATTCAACGAAAACAAAGAAATATACGAATCAGTACTAAAAATAACAGCTGATATGCAAGCAAACTTGAATACATAAACAAAAACAAAACAAGCAAAAATGGTAGAAAAAGAAATATAATCTGGTTTAACACTCTAAAACAATACTATAGAAACATTAATAGGAAAAATATTTTTCAACATAATATCAAAATTTTTCCCCAAACACAATCAACTATCATCAAACAAGAAAAACACAGTTAAAATCAGTTACAGCTGCATGGCGAACATGAAGAAAATAACAACGGAATATAAGAAAACATTCAACAAAAACAACATCAACCAACAATACAATCCGAACAACTGCAACTGCCGAAAGAAACACAACTACACGCTTAACAATAAACATCTAACCGATAACATAATATATACAGCTACCGTGACAAATAATATTAACATAAACGAAAAAAATACATCGAAGCAACAGAAACAACATTCAAAGAAAGATTCAACAATCACAAAACATCACAAAAACAATATAACATTATCAAATACATATGAAACAAAAAAGAAACTAATATTACCACCAAAATTAAATAGGAAATCGTAAAAAGAGTACCCCACGCAACACCGATAGCAAAAACTGCAAACCTAACAATAATTAACTTTCAAAATAAAAAATTAAAATAATAAATAAAAACAGACAAAAAGAAACGAAATAATGGGAAAAGTAGACACTCGAACAAATATCTACTTAGCTACGCAAATGCCAGCAAAAACAAATAAACATAACACAAAGGGCAAACCGAAAACTACCACATATAAATATGAATATATAAACACTTAATCACGACAAAAAACAGAAGATAATATGACAAATACTAAACGAAAAAATCACACATAAAGCCCACAATTATGAATACGGGAAAGAGCACAAAAACTGATTTATGACTTAAAAATCTTTTAAGCGGTCACATATACTAACATGGTAAGAAAACGGTCACCCCAACACAATAGAAAGAAAGAGGTCAACCAAAATGACACGAAGAAACCAGCTCATTATGATGTAATTAAGCGGACGCCCATTCACGCGCGCTAAAAAGCAATTAACACAATAAAAAGCAATAAAAATCAACCACATGCACAATAAAAAAACATTAAAGGGAAACTCAACCAACTGCAAATGATACAACATTAAAAAGAAGTCAAGACAACAAAAGCAAATAATCATTTGTAGAACCATTCATACACTAAAATTATTAGATTGCTCCAAGCTCTATATAAATAAGAATAAAGCCTGAACACAACATCAGATAAAATACGTTTTATAAAGATGCGCATATAAAAGACCTAACAAAATAAATCATGGAAGTTTTCTCTTTACCTCGCACTTTTCCCCAATTGAGATTGCCGCCGAAAATTAAGTGAGATATTTTTGTTTATTTTTATTACAATATTACTTTCCAATATTCAAAGTCAAAATAAACTCCAATGACTATTTTAACAAAATTACACAATTCACATCTATTTATATGCAAAATGAAAAATAATGTCAAAAGGACTGTATAAAAACTTGTTCAAATGTATATGAGAAATGTTAATATCTTGCTAGCCGCTTGCTTTAATCCAACGAATTTTTCTCTCCTTGCTTTTTTATCCTTTTTTCAATCAGAGATTTTGTTAGCATTTTTCTAGTCATTGTTTGAATTATGCCTTGATTTGTTGCTTGTAGTCTGGTAAATAAGCAATATATATGGGTAAGTTTAATTGAGTGTTTATCTATGGATTTTCTCGTAAAACAATGTCTTTATAATTAAAGACATTTTATAAAACAAAATATTTCAATAATCTATATAATCACAAAACTAATTATATATATATTTATAAATCTCACCATCCAACAACAAAAAAAAATACCGGACCTATATTGGTATATATGCGGGGGGGGGGGGGGTCTTTAAGCAACGTTATTACAATCATAGGTATTCTTTTTCCAACCCAAATCAGAAATTCCAAACAGCCCTTTCACGAAGATTTTTGAAAATGAAGGAAGAAGGGCTAAACCCCATAGTTAGTTGGAAACTGATAGGCTCAGCTCGTATCCCTAGGAATTTTCACAATAGATGCAATCTATGTTTACAGGAAAAAATACAAATATTAAAATACACTAACCAGCACCTACTCTTGAATTTAAGAAAAGAATTCATTAGCAAATGCCGCCACAAGGCGAAATTTGTGAACGTTTATACTTTGAATTAAATTTGAAATTTAGTCTAGGAAAATAAATTAATTTTAATTGATTAATTGATTAATTAATTTAATTTTTAACTAGTAAATTTGAACCCCACTATCAATGACTGATCCCAGTCTTATAGATTCCTTCTTCTTCCTTTTTCCTATCTTAGTATCTGCCATTTAACGAGTAAGAATATTTAGACTAATTTTACCCCCAATTTTTTCTGCACCTTTATATATATATATATATATATATATATATATATATATATTGGTTTTGTGAAGATCCTTTTACCAGGGCCCTTACTATAGATACAATAAGTATAATAAAATATAATAAAATTTTTCGTTCCTTTCGTACTAAGCCGCCTTTAATTAGTTTCTTAAAGTTTTCAAATATAATTAGAATCGAATTTAACTCATAAATTGCGAATATCCTTTACCCTTTTAAGTAATTTATGTTCAGGAATGTGTATGTGCATATGCATAAGTGTGTATATGTGTAGGCTTTTGTACGCGTGTGGTTGTGTGTGTGTGTGTGTGTGTGTGTGTGTGTGTGTGTGTGTAGGTGTTTTGTGTGTTTATTGTATATATATTTATATATATGTATGTATATATGTATATATATATGTATATGTGTATGCATATTTATATATATATATATGTGTGTGTGTGTGTGTGTGTGTGTGTGTGTGTGTGTACACTTGTTGAATTGATATACTCCTTAAGTTAAATTTTTTATTTTCATTTTTTTATATTTTAATTCTTATTTTTTTATATTGTTTATATTTTTTATGTTTTTTTTATGTTTTATTAATTTTTATTAATTTTTTTTTCCTTTTTAATTTTTTTATTTAAATCTGGTTTGATATTTAAATTTAAATTGTACGTCAAATTTTCCTAAAAAAAATTTTTTTCTATAATATTTATCCCATTTATTTAAACCAAAAACCGCTATGATTTATTTTTCAACACGATTGATAACAATTTCCCTTGTTTCTATAGAAATAAAGTTTTTCTTTTTTCTTTTCTTAGCTTACTTCCCTATCAACAACATCTTCCCCGCTTTTTACTTTCTTCCTTTTTACTTCCCTCTACCATTTCTTTTGACCAGACAAGGCTAAATTTCAACTTTTAACTCTCGACTCAGTTAAGGAGTAGGGGTTTTCAAAAATCTAAAAATAAAAATAGACATAGATATCTGTCTGCTTTCTTATTAATCCCACTTCTTTAATTTTCCGTGATGAAATGTTTTTGGTACTTCTGCCAGTAAAATATCTTTGTTCATTTTGTCATTTGAAATAAAATCGTTGCTGATGACACGAGGAATTTCTCGTAGAAATTTCCCGTAGAAATGACCATTCAACGAATTTGAACATCGGAATTTGTTTTATTTTATAATTGGCTCTGTAATTTGAATATAAATTGCATTGAAGCCCTTCACCTTGATCAGTTTTAATATTAATGTTATTAATATTAATTAGGATCGGGTTTTGGGATTTATCTACCTGCTTTTCCTTTGGATTATAGTTATAATATATATATATATATATATATATATATATATATATATATATATATATATATATAAGAAGTACCGAAAACTAAGAACATAGCTAGTTATAAATGGTAGTAGAACGATTCCTTATTACGTTCATGGTGCACCAGTAAAATTTTTCAAAGTCAAGTTAATGCGAAACCACGAGCTATCGATAACCATGAAAATTAGTCCCACATCACCTCTGATCTTATTATGTGTAGTAAGTACCTCCAGAGGGTGTGCGATCATGACTCTCCACATCATCCTATCCTTTGTATATCATAGCAATATTTTTTTAAATATTCCTCACACTCTCTGTTTACCATTTAATTCTTCTTTTTTTGTGTGTCGTGACCTTTCAGGACATAGGCGATTATGGACTTCCACTTACCCCTATCCCCTGTGGCTCTTAACACTTTTCCCCTTCGTATCTCTCACAAATCCAGCTCCACCATCAACTTGCTCAAACTCATCAAATATGTCTCGAGCTGTTTTACCCTGTCTCCCTTTCCCGCTATCCGTCCTATGAGTATTAGATTCTCCAAGCCCTCCTTTCTCATTACGTGTCCCAGAAACGTAAGCTGCCTCTTCTTGGTGCTAATTATAAGTTTCATTTTCGTTTGCATCCTCTCAAAACCTTGTCATTGCTTACGTATTTGGTCCATGGTATCCTCAGCATCATTTAGTAGAACCACATTTCTGTTGACTCGAATCTCTCCAGCTGCCATATAGATACAGATATCACAAGCCCATTAGGTAGGCTTCTTTCTGTTTCCGTTCTACACTTTTTGTCTTCCATATATCTTACTAGTATCACATTTTCTATGCTTTCTTTTCTCAGTATGTGTCCAAGAAATTTCAACTCTTTCTGATTTTGAGGAGCGAAACCTACAAAACATAAAAAAAACATAGAATGATCTGTAATATTAAATTCGGAAATAAGGTCTGCCTTGGCGAAGATTAATAGAAACACACAACCTTACCAGATTTGATTGTAATAGAAATGCTATCAGCCTTAGATGATTTCAGGATCGGCAAAATTACTGAGATGATAAACAAAATATACCAAAATTTAGTATATCTATCTTCATAGTGATATCAAAGAAGACAGGTGAAAATTAATGTAAGCTTCATTGGACAATCAGCTTAATGAAACACATGCGTAAACTTATTAGAATTTTAATGGCTAAAGTTAGGAGCAGAGTTTGACTTAAAATAGGGCAAGAATAGTGTGACACTAGAACAAGACATTTTATGTTTATAATCAGAATGTTATTTGAATGAACAATACAAATGCAGATAAATATATACCAGTATTTTAGAGATTGCATGAAGGTATTTGATAAGGCACCACAGGAAGACCTATTTCAAATTCTAGAAAAGCTTAATTTACAGAGTAATTGAATTTTCTAGGTACAAGCAGCATGAATACAAATATAATTCACTGAGTGCGCAAAATTAGAAAAAGGCTTTAGGCACGGACGCATTTTATCAATGTGCTTAATTAACCTACACAACCAATACTAAGAAAACAAGAAGATCAGTGAACAAAAAAAATAAAATTTATTTCATGAACGGAATTATGTAACGAAATAATTACATGGATGTAATTTTACAACCTCTCTTAACTAATTCAATAATTTACGATGGTTCTAAATGATTTTAATTAATGATTTAGTTCTCCGAAATAAACTCATAGTAGAACTGTTTATAATTACAACGAATTATCATATTCGCTAAAACTTACAACTAAAGTTGGTTCATTTCGCTTGCTGAATTGATTACTTTTACTTTTTTGCCGGTGAAAAAACACATTAATTTTAAAATTCTTTCAAAAATTAAATAATGATGAAAATTTAAAGACTCATTCATAAATGACTAAAGTAATTTTTGAAATAATTATTTTTACACAATCTTGATATTTTTTTTTTTACATATGTTACATTTAATTTCTTGAAATGTCTAGAAATTCGCGTGAGTTCCCCCTTAAACCTAATATTAATTAAATTCAGGAGTCACTGGGGAATGCTACTGTCATTTCTTTTTCTAAATTAGCCCTTTTACAGAAAAGCTGCTATAATTTGTGGAAACAAAAATGCAGTAAAACTATACCATTTTTTTATTTTGATAAACTTTTAAGTAGTTTTATAAACAATATCTAAACTTATTTATAAATGGAACTGTGTGTGTGTGTGTGTGTGTGTGTGTGTGTGATAGTAACCTATAGACTCTGAAACGGCTGAATCAATTTTCTGGAAAATTTACATAGTTGTACTATAAGCGTCTGCGAGTGTTCTTAGCTAGGTTTTGTGTCGAGCTACCCCCGATAAATATCGAAAATCAATAATCGAAAAAATCGGGTTATAGAAGGAGTGGTCCGATTTTAATCAAATTTGAGACACTCATAGACAACGACATAAGAAACGATATTCAGAAGTTTCAAGGTTGCAGTTCTTACAATAGTATAGAAAATTGATAATATATATATAAAAGGCAAGATGTTTGTGTGTGTGTCTGTTTATCTACTTGTATGTCTGTATTTTTTTCAGCCATTTATTTTAGTTTTTGCTTCGGGTTTGGCTCTAAGTAGGTATAATTGTAGTTCTTAGTATCAGCCATGATAACATTTACTCAGAGGACTTATTTAGCCTTCAAAATTCAGTTTACGACGAAAAAAATTTATTAGATATCGATACCAGGAAATCAAAATTTGACTTACAGCTATACATTTTTCTTTCAGTCTACGGTTTCGCTTTAACTGGAAACAACTATTGCTTTTTAGTCTTTCGTGCCAACGTCCAAAAAATCTGAGCTCCAGAACCATGGATTAGTTTTAAAGCTTTTATTACGCCCGAGCAACGCCGGGCTATACTGCTAGTATATTAAGGATATCATAGTCAGAAAAGAAAAAAAATCAATGAATGATGAATTCTTACTTATTTTTTTCATTTTTTTTAAAAATCATTTCACACCAAGTAAGGCATTCCACTGCCACTATTGAACAGGGGGTTACATCGGGGAAGGTCATGAGAAAGAGTGGTTAGATATAGGAAATGTCAGAAGGAGGGTGATAGACGGGTAAGGATATAGATGCGAAGAGTGTTTGAGAGAATGGATGCGAGTTAGTATGTTAGGAGGCGTCTATTGAGATTGTAGCTATCGGGGAAGCAAGTATGTGGAAGGGAGTTCCACAGGCAGGAAGTGCGAGAAAAGAAGCTATTGGAGTAGAAATTGCGGTTACATTTTATCGGTTTCACTGTAAAAGGGTGGAACCTATTTGCTAATCGAGTATCTCGTGCAAATTCGTGCCTAGGGGGCACCAGTGATCTAAGTTCATCGGAGCAGAAGCCGTGAAAGTATTTATAGAAGAGGCACAAGGAAACCACGTCACGCCGATGAGAGAGTGACTGCAGCCGGTCTGCCAAGTCGGTATCGATCAAATAACAGATTCTCCGTTATATTTTGTCAAGAAGCCCAAGGAGAATAGCAGGGGCACTCGACCAGATGTGGCAGCAGTATTCAGTACACGGGCGGATGGTAGATTTATATATGTGCAGGATAGATTCAGACGGAAAAAAACTTCCGGTCCCTGCACAGAGAACCGACTTTCATAGCAGCGGATTTAGCAATAGATTCGATATAGTCATTCCACTTGAGGTCCGCTGAGAGTGTGAGGCCAAGGAGGCGTAATGTTTTACTCTCTGAGAGGCAAGCTTAATGGGAGGTAGGTGCGATTGTCTATGATGGTTAACTGATAGCAGCTTCGTTTTGGAAGCATTAAATTTACGAGCCATTTCTTACCTCAGGCCTCTACGGATTGGCGGTCCTTTTCAAGCTCGGCAGCGAGGTTCGCTTTGTCGCCCACACCAGATTTTTGATCGAGGCGAGAATAAACTGCGGTGTCATCGGCGTACATGCCTATAAACTTTCAAAAATCTTTGCAAATTTCCTCCTTCATCGTTAACGCTGGGTTGTTCAGTTAATGCATGAAGACTATATTTACTAATTGAAAATTGAAAAGCTTAATACAAATAATCGAGCCATTCGATTTTTAAAATGATTAAAACATTTTAATTGTGTGCGTATGATTACCCATATTTTCTTTTTACGGGTAGCCGTACGTGATACACTAAAAGATCACGTGTTTCAAAGGTTGCGCTCTTTACAGGATAACAAAACTATATAAACTTTTTCGGCAGAGTACAATTCTTTTATCTCGCTTCCGTGTTTCCTATGCCCTACGTTTCAAGATTCAACGGATTTTGCGAGTCATCTCTTTAAAATTTAAAGTAAATTTTATATTTTAATTCCTAGTTTCCTAATTTTGTTGAAAAAAAAACTAATTGTAAAATTCACAATTTGTGGAGGTATCTAGTTAAGTACAGCCATTCATTTTTTTTATATCTAAACTGAAACTTAATTTTTAAAATAAAATGGTTTTTGAAGTTTTAATTTTAGCTTTAATTGAAAGCCAAGATATTAAATTTACTAATTCTCGTTAGCAAAATACTCGGATATATTTCAAACTGAAATTATATTGATTGGAATGTAAATTTTTCTGATTTAAAAAAAATCAATTTTTCGGCTATTTGTCATCGATCAACTCATTTTGTAAACAGAAGCCAATTCTCAATTTTAAAAAATCTTGCACAAATAAATTATACCACGCTGAAACATTATTTTATTCAAATCAGCATATTTAAACTTACCATAATCTGATTTGAAAGTAGTATTACTTGCTTACTGCCTAAAATGTACTATAAAAGCGTTTCTTAATTACGGTAGCCTTGTTATCAGGAGTAGTCATCATCGTGTTATCAGACGGAAGCCATCAAAAATGCTAAGTAAAGAGGTCGAATTTGACATAATTTTATTTTAGCTTAATCGTACGCTTTATTCTTTTGGTTTTTACCAATCTAGTAAAATTCAGAATTCAACACAATATTTTCAGCAATTATCCAATATTTTATAGAATTTTAGTTAGTTTAGCTTTATAGCCTTATATTTGAAGATGTTTTATGAAAAATAAAAATTAAAATAATATTAAACTTTCTTTTAAAATAATTTTACAATTTAATAACAGAATGAAATTATATAACGACAGAAGTAACTCAATAATTTAAGAAAAGTTATGACATTTATTAATTTTTATTTTTAATTTCTATTTTTCATATAAGTATTCGAGATTTTGAGGATACGTATAATTAAGTGCATAACAGAAATACTAGTCTAACAGACGTTGACTGAAATCAGACTTAGGGAAATTCGTGATTCAGCTATTCAACAAAGGTGTCAGTGTCAGGCAGTGCTAGTTTGGTGTCAGCGTCAGTACAAGTTTGAGAGTCAGATTTCACTCGGGTCTGACTACGTGTCTGGTGGTCAAACGGTTTGACTGAATAGTAGCTTGAGTTGTATTTCGATGGTCCTACATCTACGACGACGATCACCGGCCTAAGAAGAAAGCACTAGTTTGTGAACTGATGATTTTCAATAACATTTTCAATGCAAATTATGTGCTGTTAATTTTTTTTCATTTAGTACCGTGGAGATTGGACTATCAAAGCTGATATTTGTATATTTTATGCCATCGATGGTTTCTGGGTATCATGAAACGAAGAAAAAGTGTGTGAAAAGAGAAAAGAGAAAAAGAGAAGAGGGAGAGAAATAAAAATGAAAGAGAAAGAAAAAGATGTGAGATGAAGAGAAAGAAAAGAAAGAACTAAGTTATCAGAACAAGATAGGATTTTCATTTTATATCTGACTTTCTAATATTTACAAATGTCAGATAAATAAATAGATGAATAACACAAGAATATCGCACCTGCAAACAACTTTCTCTCAACAAAGAACAAATAAAGGCAACAATATTAAAAAATAAATTGTTTCAGCGGGTTTGCAATTCAGTTTGATTTGAACGTGCAAACCTTTTACTTTCCGAATAAACACAAACACAGACATGTACTACGGTTTACTCTCGTCTCGATCAAAAATCTGCCGAGGCTGACAAAGCAAATCTCGCTCCCGAGCTTGAAAAGATCCTCCAATCTGTGGTGGACTGGGGTAAGAAATGGCTTATAAATTTTTAATGCTTTTAAAACGAAGCTGCTATCTATTAAGCATCACAGACAATCGTTCCTCCCACCCATTAACATGAATCAGGCTTCTATCCCTAAAAGTAAAACACTGCACCTCCTTCGATTACCTCTCTCATCAGACCTTAAGTGGAATAACTATATAAAATCCATAGCTAAATCCGGTTCTCTGTGTAGAGCCAGGAAGTTTTCTCGTCCGAAACAATCCTGCACATATACAAATCTATTATCCGCCCGTGCATTGGGTATTGCTGCCATATCTGGTCGGGTGCTCCTGCTATCTTCCTAGGGGTCCTTGATCAAATCCAACGGAGAGTCTGTAATGTGATCGATCCCGACTTGGCAGCTAGGATACAGTCGCTTCCTCATCGGCGCAATGTGGTTTCCCTGTGTCTCTTCTACAAATACTTTCACAGCTTTTGCTTCGATGAACTTAGCTCACTGGTACCACCTATGTATGAATTTCCTCGAGCCACAAGATTAGAAACTAGGTCTCACCCTTTGATTGTGAAACCCATAAATTGTAAACGCAAATTCTACTCCATCAGCTTCTTTTCTCGCACTTCCCACCTGTGAAATTCCATTCCGCATACTTGCTTTCCTGACAGCTAAAATCTTCAAGAATTCAAATGTAAAGACATTAGTCACCTCCTGTCTCACTAACTTACATCCTCTCTCTCATGCTTTTTTCTCCGTCCAGCCCACTCATCAATATTCTCTTCTTTCTCACACTCTCTTTCTGATACACTCTATAGCCTGTCACACTTTCTCATAGCACTCCTCCTATGTAACCCCCTGCACAATAGTGGCAGTAAAATGCCTTGCTTGGGCCACACGATTATATATATATATATATATATATATATATATATATATATATATAAACGTAAAATGAACACGTAGTGGTGACAGTCTGTTTCATGTTTGAACGCAATTTTTAGGCTATAATTACATATATATATATATATATATATATATATATATATATATATATATCTGTGTGTGTGTGTGTGTGTGTGTGTGTGTGTGTGTGTGTGTGTGTGTGTGTGTGTGTGTGTCATTTGAAAAACAGTTATTTCCGCAGCCTAGGTTTCAACCTTTCGGTATTTTCAGGCGATTTATAATAACTGATTTTCCAGCGTTTTCAAACGTATAACAGGGATTTTTTCGAACGCGCTACTGGAAGTTTAAAATAACTAAAATTTTCAAAATTTGGGAGTTTTTAAGCATATTAAACGCTTTCATCTAGGTTTGTATGATCCTAAAATATATTTTCTTGAGTGATTACACCCGGACATCACTTCGGATTTAGTAATGTTTTTTGTTCTGGAAGTAATATTATTGCTAACTTTTCTTCTTGGCACAGTCTGCAGACATTACCACCGTTGTGAGTTTTGTTTTTGTTTTTACTTTTATTATACTCCAATTATATCAGGATCTTTGTCCTTTTTTTCCACACGTGGTTGGCCAGTTTGTTACAATTTTTAAGGTTTTCTAGTTTATCTGTATAGTACTATTATTCAGGTGTTAATAAAACAGGTGTTTATCTCTCTAGAGAAGAAAATTTTAAAAACAGTTTCCACTTCTGCGATATAAGCATTACTCTTCAGAAATGAATCGAGTTCTTTCGGTGACTGGCGTGTGTATACACTGCTTATATACAACACGTTAAAATTTCCCTTCTCTCATTCCGTGCGCCTATGGCTTAGGGTGTAGCGAATCCGGCTGACGCCAAATCGGTCTCGTTTCGATCCCGGCCAGAAGCAAGTGGATGTGTGTAGCCACACTGATGAGTTGTGATACAGCGAAACAGGTTTGTATATGAATGACTATATGTAAAGAAGTGTATTCGTTTATTTGTTTGATATAGATAGACTAACTCGTTATTTTACTGCTCTCAGTATTGAACTCAGAGAAATATTTTTAACATATTTTGTTTATTATGAAGGAAAAAGTCTCGCTATCATTTTTCTGTTACACGAAAATATTTGTTGTAGTAACAATTAAAATTGTCAGATGAAGATTATATTTTCTTCTTTTTTTTAATTAAATATTCGCTAAGTTATGGTCTATTATTAATTACAGAGTCGTTTTTCCATGACCTGTCTGCATTCTCCTCTATCAGACATGGTTGCTTACCAGTTGTAATGAAAGATATTAGTTTGGTGATAATTAGCATTTGCAAATAATTATGATATACATTCTATAAATAATTAAGAAGTCACCAAGGCAACATTTGAGCAATTTTCAGAATTAATTTTGTCTTTTTTGAAAATTGTCTGATTGACAAAAATTTACTTTTTTCTTCATAACATATTATCTAGCAACGTTTTTGCGTCATTTCAATTTTGTAGTGGATGAAGACGTCCACTTACTAATTTATTTTTTAACGGTCGACTCGACGTAACATTCGTTAAGGTTTGAAGCAAGATTTATGAATGAACAAGAAGGCGAAAGTAAACGGAAAAACAATATATTGAAAAAGGTTACATAGGGTTGAGAAAGCATGCATAAGAAGTTGTAGAGTCCGGTTTCAATGAAAGTTAATGTCAGAGAAGAAAATTAAGAGAATAAAAAATATATGCGCCACTAACTGCTACCCGCAATTAGTGCGCGTGTGTTTGTATGAGTTAGGGAGGCATGTCTGTTCTTGTCTGCCCTCGCCCCGGGACGAAATCCTAACTGCTGTCTCACGTGCTGTTTTCGGTTTTTAAAGGCTTCGTTTTTGGCGGGAACTACGACTGTCACGTAGACGCCGCGTGACCATGCGTATGTATGTGTGTGTGTGGGTGTCAATGTATGAGACCCACAATTTTCTGTTACTAAAGTACTGTAGAATTTTCGCATGCGATGACAAAGAATCAAAATAAATGTCGACAATAATCCTAATAATATAAAGGCAAAGATAAAAAAAAATGTGGCTGGTGAGGATGTTACAGTTCCATTGACACCGATCAACCGCATTCTTCACTCTTCCCCCTTTTAGCGCCCAGATCCTCCGACATGTACGCTGACATTTTCTTGACGTTACCATTTACAGGGTTCGCTACTCATCTCGTTAAAATGTCGATTCTTTAATAACATTGGGAAAATTTCGAACTTAGTAGATGGCATACAGTCGACCAAAAACAGTTCTATTTATTTCTTTTTACACTCTTATTCCTTCAGGAAAAACTTTAAACACCGTGCTTTAATGTCTAAAGCTTTTGACAAAGTAACTTTTTAAAGCATTCTTTTTGTTTTCCATAAAAATGACTAAATATTCGATGTTGATAATTATTTTAGATTTTTGTCGATTTTTAAATGACATACTTTTTTGTAAAGTAAGATTTGTGGTGATACCGACCCGTATAAACTGATTATATAACATGTGATTACCAAAAATATATTTAAAATTCTTCTAAAATTCGTGCAGAATACAGTTATGGGATAAATACTAACTGTACTATATTTTAACATTTAAAAAATAAGAAGTTGCTAAAAGTCAATACCTTAGCTTATATTGCAGTTTTAAATTTTAGATTTAACAGCATTAATTGACCCTCAGTAGATAATTTGATATGAGTTCCGCAAGGATTTACATTTTAATAATATAAATACAGTTAATTTCGGATTAATATTTATTGAGATATCATAAAACAAATTAAGGTTATGGGTTACACCAAACTGATTCCACCAATGATTTTTTTAAAACTTCAGTAACCAGTAATTACTTATAAAAAGTTTGATTAAAATTTATTCGTTAGTTAGATTTTAGTGGTTTATTTGACCGAAATTGATAGATCTTCCAATTGATTTTTATGCCTTTTTTTCTGATTACAAATGTAAACTGCAATAAATATAAATTTAGAAAAAAAATATCTCTATTTCTATATAATGTAAGAAAGTACTCTTTATATCAGATTTTTCTCCAATACTTCTTTTTAAATATATTTCTAACAAAAAAATAATTAAATTTTCTATGTTATTGGAAAAATATATTTTTTGTTCAAGAAATTTCGATCCCGTGGTGATTATACTTCTAAGCAATGAAATATCTAAACTTTTGTCTCTGAAAAATAATTTTTTGACAAGAGTGTAGTGTATCGACATTCCACTTTCAATGTTAGTAATGGTGATTTTATAAGCGCAGCTTAAATGTGGCAGAAGGTTGAAAGTATGGGGTACCCGGTGAGGATTGAACTCACTACTCAATTGTAATGATTTTAGCGAGACATGTTTACTAACTATTACACAAAATTAAGGGGTCCTCAATGCGGGTAATTTGAAATCGTAGAACGCATACGTAGAGATATTGAAAATAAATTTCGAGGAAATTTCATGAAGAACATTGAATTCTGAAGAACTGAAATTTTATTAAATTTCAATTTCCGAGCAATAATTTTTGCCGACATTTTTGTGAGCATATAAGTTCATTTGCATTTCTCGGTGTTTGTTACTCAGATGTTAAAAATGTCGATCAAGTCAACCATGACTTTTCATTCCTACAAATACATATGTATACTTATATGTATATATTTATTTTGATAAAGATTTGCAAGTGCATCACATATATTTATGGATATACAATAGGATCTTTTTAAGCATATCTAAATACGCATATCTGATACATACGTACGCACTATATATATAAACATAAACTTTCTATAGATATGCACACGCACTGATATATATATATATATATATATATATATATATATATATATATATATATATATAATCGTTTCACCCCGAGCAAGGCATTCCATTGCCACTATTGGGCAGGGGGTTACATAGAGGGGAAAGTGGTGAGAAAGGAATGGTTAGATATAGAAAATGTCAAAAGGAGGGTGATAGAAGAGTAAGGATGCCGAGAATGAGGGTTGGATAGATGGTGAGAGTGTTGGGAGAATAGATGCAAGTTAGTGTGATAGGAGGTGTCTATTGACCTTACATTTAAACTCCTGGAGATTGTAGCTGTCGGGAAAGCAGACATGTGGAAGGGAATTCCACAGGCGGGAAGCGCGAGAAATTAAACTGTTGGAGTAGAAATTACAGTTACATCTTATCTGTTTTACTGTAAAAGGGTGGGACCTAGTTGTTAATCTAGTATCTCGTGTAAATTCGTACCTAGGCGGCACCAATGATCTAGGTTCATCGGAAGCCACGTCACGCCGGTGAGAGAGTGGTTGCAGCCGGTCTGCCAAGTCAGTATCGATCACATAACAGATTCTCCGTTGTACTTTGTCAATAAGCCCGAGGAGAGTAGCAGAGGCACCCGACCAGATGTGGCAGCAGTATTCAATACACGGACGGATGGTAGATTTATATATGTGCAGGATAGATTCAGACGGGAAAAACTTCCGGGTCCTGCACAGAGAACCGACTTTCATAGCAGCGGATTTGGCAATGGATTCGATATAGTCATTCCATTTGAGGTCCGCCGAGAGTGTAAGGCCAAGGAGGCGTAATGTTTTACTCTCTGGGAGGCAAGCCTGTACCATGATAATGGGAGGTAGATGCGATTGTCTATGGTGGTTAGTTGATAGCAGCTTCGTTTTAGAAGCATTGAAATTTACGAGCCATTTCCTACCCCAGTCCACTACGGATTGGAGGTCCTTTTCAAGCTCGGCAGCAAGGTTCGCTTTGTCGCCCACACCGGGTTTTTGATCGAGGCGAGAGTAAATTGTGGTGTCATCAGCGTACATGCCTACTTGGGATCTAATGGCATCGGGGAGATAATTAATGTAGATCTGAAAGAGCGTGGGACCTAGGATAGAGCTTTGAGGGACGCCCGCGTTCGTATGGTAGTTTTGAGAGGCATGTCCATTTAATACTATCTTCAATGTGCGGTTAGAAAGGAATGGCTGGATGAGGTTAAATAAAATATATATATATATATATATATATATATATATATATATAAATATATATATATATATATAAAGAGAGAGAGAGAAATGGATTTTTTATTTATTAATTCGTTATTTTTTTCATTTATTAATTAAACGTTATTTTTAATATTTGAATAGATGCTCTGTTTTAATTTATATATTAGGAAATCCATTATTGACAATTGTTTGCTTAATGTTGTGTAATTCTTTATAAAATATAGATTTGGAAGAAGATATCATTTGTGTGCGTTGAATTAAGTGTTTTTTATAACAGCTAACTTATATCGTTGGGGCATTCACTATTATAATTAGTTGGTTTCCTATATAGAGAAGTAGTAAATCTATGTGTGTTAGCATCAATGGGACTTTGTTATTAATATTAAGTTCTAATATAAATATGAAGACGGGGTGACTTTCAAATTTGTTTTTAAATTGTGTAATTTGATCGATATTCTTGGCTAAAACGAAGATGTCATCTATGTATCTTACATATATAGAGGGTTTATTGTTGTCATTAATTATTTTATTTTCTAAATTTGCCATATAATAATTAGAAAAGAGGGGACCTAAAGGAGATCCCATCGCAATACCATCTATTTGAGTATAAATATTACCTAAGGGATCTTTCACGATTCCTAACTCCGTTATTGATCAACAAATTAAAATGTATCTCAACAAAGTTAACAATAGCTCTAACAATATTGATAATATTAATAATAAAGGTGTACATCAAAATAAGCATAACACTATTAATTTATACTATTGCAACCAAATACATAATAATTACAAACACGATAAAAAACTCTCAAAAACATAATACGTAGAAATGTTAAACCAGTGGATACTAATAATAATATTAAACTCATCATATATTATAAAAACTTCAAAACAGTTGACCTCATACTCTCTAATAAACCTTCAAGCACAGCACTAAACTAAATTCTCTACAAAAAACCAATGTAGTGTATCAATTTACATGCCCATTCAGAGATTGTATTTCTGGTACTAATAATAAAACCCATTACATATATTGGTTTTACTACAACCACGCACTCCCGTAGACTTACCTGTCACCTTTCTGATCAGAGTACAATTAAACAACACTTCTCAGAAAAAACACAAACATGTAGGTAATATAAGCCAGATTTTAGTCAACAATACAATAATCCTTACTCATACACACAGTAAAAAGAATCTTCAAATATTGGAGGCCATCTACATGAAATCCAAACAACCCACACTTAATAAAATCACGTTTAAATCTGGTCATAACACATTACATTGCATTTGAATACATGGGTCTGTTATCATTTTGCGCTATCACGCGGTGTGACGTCAAAGAACCGCATTACAAATTTGCGAACTGCGTTTGTTATTTTTGGTAATTATTACCGTTACCTAGCGAAGTTTTATGTCAACACAAAATAAAATCGTCGCCGATGGTGGATGTTATTGTGTTACCAATCGCCCGGTTCACACTCCACCCACGTCTATTGAACAGGTGTAGAGACTCATCCCTTGTTCCCTGTTTAGGATGTGGTTTCCGGTTTTCTCTTTTCCAATCTTTTCACTTTTCTTCTTCTTTTTTTTTCAATTGGAGTAAATAGACTAAACTATCGCCCGGTTTACACTCCACCCACGTCTATTGAACAGGTGTAGAGGCTCATCCCTTGTTCCCTGTTTAGGATGTGGTTTCCGGCTTTCTCTCTTCTAATCTTTTCACTCTTACGTAGCTCCCGGAACATCAGTGGCGTTACCGCCTTGCTCGGGGTGATATGATTAAAAAAAAAAATAACCTCTCTGAAGATGGCTCATGTGAGCCGAAAGCTTAAAACCAACGTAATAAAAATTATCCAAATGTTGGAGAATTTTTGTCTTTATTTTCAAGTTTAGAACGGCTCATGATTAAATCATACCAATAGATATTCATTGTCTCTTATATTTAACAGTATATGCTTAGAAAATTATTTGCTGCCTCGATACACTATATATATATATATATATATATATATATATATATATACAAAAACATTTATCTATGTATACCAATATATCAGTTAATATATGTGTGCGTATATTTATGTGTGTTCGCGAGTGTAAGTGACGACTTGAACTCGTGAAGAAACGATACATTATCTATGCTAATAAATTTAAAACAAGTTATAAGATTAATAATGAGAAAATAATAAGAAGATAAACGCCAGAAATGAATTTACAGAAATTAATCAGATCTTAACAGAAAGAATATTTTAATTGAACATGTACAAAAGAAGATTTGGTATGAATAGTTGCGTTTTATTCGGGTGTGTCTCTACGTTCATATTCATTGTTTTTGACAGCAAAATTTGGTTGTCGTTCCATCATTTCGAGTCAAACAACGAAAGAAAAGGCCAAAGGTCTGAACAGATTAGGAGGATTGCGAAACATGTTTGACTTCCACAAACCTGTCAACTATTTCACTTTCGACATAACCGACCCTTCACTTATCCGTACCCTATCAGCACTTGTCTACTTTCTTCCTACCATTTAACTTCTTTCTTTCTTTCTTTCTTTCTTTCGTTCTTTCTTTCGTTCTTTCTTATTTCTTTCTTTCTTTCTTTCTCTCTTCTTCGCTTGCTCTTGAAGTTCTTTTCTGCTTTTTCATCTTTCTCATCTTATTTTATATCACCAATATGCACTTTGTTTACTTTGAAATCTGCAACAGTGAAAACTAATCCTAAACAGATGGACACGATTTTATGAAAAGTTCAAAAATATCTGCGTTTCTTTACTGAAAAATTATATAAATTTCCTCCAATCTCTGAATTAAATGATTAAAATAAACAAAATCCCAGGTTAAAAGCAAGAGCTACGGTTGTTGCATAACGTATATATTCATATAAAATTCTATATTATATGAAGTTCAAAACATTTGTGCAAAAATTGGTAATTCGTATCTAATAAATCTCGTTTCGCCAGAATGTTGGAAGATTGCATCCGAGAACAAAGATTTAGTGAAGATTTTCTGAAGAACACCTGAGGTAACGTTGAGCATGAACCTGAAAATACTAAGCTAACAATTTCTAAAAAAAAAAAAAAATAAAGGAAAAAGTTAATCAAACAAATATGCCCAGTGTAACAATAATATAATATTTAATACTTTTTTTTAATAATCATATCGCTCCAAGCAAGGCATTTTACTGCCACTATTGTGCAGGGAGTTACATAGGAGGAAAGTTATGAGAAAAAGTGACAGGTTATAGGGGGTGTCAGGAAGTGGGTAAGAGAAGGATGAGAATACTGTTGAGAGTGGAGTGGACGGAGAAAGGAGCATGAGAGAGAGGATGCAAGTCAGTGAGATAGGTGACTATTGACTACATTTAAATTTTTGGAGATTGTAGCTGTCGGGGAAGCAAGTAAATGGAAGGGAATTACACAGGAGGAAAGTGCGAGTAAGGAAGCTGCTTGAGTAGAATTTGCGTTTACATTTGTTTCACAGTAAAAGAGTGGGACCTAGTTAGTGGGACCTTCTTAGCAGCGGATTTAGCTATGGATTCTGTATAGTCATTCCACTTGAGGTCTGTTGTGAGAGTTAACCCAAGGAAGCGCAGTGTTTTGTTTCCGGGAGACTAGCCTGATCTATGCTAATGGGATGGGGTGGGGTAGGAGTGATTGTCTGTGATGGTTAATAGATAGCAGCTTCGTTTTAGGAGCATGAAAATCCATTAAAATTTAAAATAATTAGAATAATATTATATATATATATATATATATATATATATATATATATATATATATATATATATATATATAATAATAATAATAGTATTTAGTATTCACTTACATTTCAGCTTGTCTTTTCCTATAGTTTCTTGAATTTAATCTTTACCAATGTATTTCACCTAAACAATCAACATATTTACGATATTAACGTTTTATTAAGCTATTTCTACTAAACTACATTACATTGTCTTGTAAATTAACTGAACAAAGTCAAACGTGCGATAGAATTTATTTGTGAAACAGAAACAAACAACACGTCATATTTCCTAGATATTATATTTCATGATACTGATAATGACTATCGCTAATCAACTAAATGAAAATGACCTCATTAAATTTTTTATTCTCCCCATAACAGTATTTAGTATATATATATATATATATATATATATATATATATATATAAGGGGCATAATTTTTTTTTTCAATTGGTGCATGTACCTGGTGTGAAGGTATAAAAGCTTAAAAATACTGTACGAGGAGGGTGGCAGAAAGTTATTGTCCCGAGGAAGTGATTTAAAAAAAAGTTTTAGTCATTTGGGAAGTGGGTCGGACTGAAAACTTTTCAGCTTTCTCTCGTATTTAATAGATTTAATATTTTTTTTTAAATCGCATCGAGCTGATGTCGTGATAATTTTGATTCCGGCATAAATTTCAAGCTTTCAAAAATAGTAAACACTTTACCATTGACCTAATAACTTGAAATAGCGACATTTACAGAAATATAAACCGTAATTTCTTTTAGAAATATTTTAGTGTGTTATGTAAAATATTAAATTTCTCTTCAATGGGTTTATATTTTTTAAATTCTAATTTAGTTTTGATGAAAAAAAAAGTTGCGGTCATGAGACCAGCAACCCAAACTGACTGATTTTGAGTCTTTGAATTAAATTCTGTTAGTGATATTTTAATAATGTTTCTCGTGTTTTCATTTCTTTCTCTTTTAACTTCTCTTTTTTGTTCTTTTCCTTTTTTTACTTTTCCTTTCTCTTTAATTATTTTTACTCCTTACACTTCATCTTTTTCTTTCAGATTTCTTTATTTGTTCTTTTCTTCTTCTTGCTGTATGTTGTTTTTCTCTTTTTTTCAACATTTGTTCCTCTTTTATTCTTTTCTATTCTTTTTTCTATTTTGCTTCAACTCCTTACTTACTCGTGATCTCTCATTTTTCACATTTTTTCTGAACTCTCTTCTCGACTTACTCCTTCTAAACTTGCACACACGATCGAAATCTTTTCTCTTGAATTACTGAATACAATGTTCTCTAATAACAAGAGACGTTTCCATTTTATGACTTCGACCTATTCGTGTCTAAACCACACCTTTCCTACCAGAAGGCCATTCGCCTCATCACCAACACCATTCGATGCAAAACACCTCCTCAAAGTCTACGACGAATGTAGCTGTAGCTGAAATAACAAAAATATTCTAAAGACGGTAAATGGAGAATGATACCATTCTTTAAATACCAGTCACATTGCTTTCCTCGGCTGAACGCAGCCAGTCAAATCATCCGAATGAATCGCTGACATTTTGGAACAAGCAACAAGAAAGACAAAAGAAAACAGAAAGAAAGCAAAAGGGAAAAAGGGGGAAGACACTCAGAAGAGGTAGAGAGGTAGCAGGAAAAAGAGAGAGTAAACAGAAGAGAAGAGAAGGAAGAAAGATTAAATAAGAGAGTGAAAGAAAGAAGAGAGAAGGAAGAAATGATTCGAAAAAAGAAAAAGAATGGTAGTAGTAGCGATAGTTGTAGTATTAATTTATTATAATTATTAGCTACAAATACACGGAGTGTTTTCAAACGCCCAGCGAGTTGTTTATTATTATTATTGTTGTTGTTGTTGTTGTTGTTATTATTATTATTATTATTATTATTATTATTATTTCCTTTGATTTCTCTTCTATACACATTTCCTTCCGGGTCCCAACCAGAGACCTATGCTCAGAAATGACTACATTACATTTTCTACTGATCATTTAAAAAAAACCGCAACAACAAACAAAAAAAAAAAAACTTAAGATAACACACATTTTACATAAATAAAGCTCTCCTCGATGTGTGAGTTGTACTTGTGAGTACATATTTTGTATTTCTTTTAAGGTATGGGCCACCAGGGATCTTTCAATGAGTCTGTCAGAATCCTTTCCAATCAATTCGTGGGCTTCAAATACAGCTGGAATTATTGATGTCCTCGTGTGCCACATTTTTTAGATTTCTATTTCGAGATCCTTGTATTTTGATAGTTTATTCTAAAGATCTTCAAAGATACATTACAATTTTCAGGATCTACCATGTTAATAAGAAAGCATATTATTCTGTTTTTGTAGTCTTTCATCACGATGTCTGGTCGGTTAGCTTTGATTGTTCTGTCTCTGTGTATTATAACCTGATACAAGATGGTCAATTTTTTTCACATATTTTATCGCAGAATTTGAATTTGGGGCTAACACAATTTTTCAGTATGTATGCTTGGAAATTTCTAGTTAACAAGCATTGGTCCTGTGCAACAAGAATCAAACCTTTGGTTTCAACTTTTAACCTTTCACCATGTAAGCAATGATAGGTACTGTGTTTTTCGACATCAGTTTGTCTGGTACGGGCAGTGTATTGAGAATGGAGAGTCTCATCTTACCTTCGTTTTTGCATTTACCATATTGAATTTGCTTTCATTTTAGGTTCTTTGCCGTTGTATTAGGCGCATTATGGTATATTTACACTTCTTCACGTTCTTGAAATTCCCTTTTGAAATTTTTGGCTCTCTTTAATACTGAATAAAGTTCCTTATTTCTTTCATTTCCTTTGACACAGATCATCATCCAGTCTTATATAGTTTCTAGGTATCTTTGAAAACCAATTTTTACGGTTTTGTAAGACAGTTCTAGTTGAACTAATCCTCTGCCTCCTTCGGATCAGACAATCAACATCAGCCTTAGGATGATGTATCAGGTAGCAAGTAAAAACCTTTAATCTCAGTTATGGTCCAATTAAGGATGTTGATACTGTATTGCACCACAGCTACAGTCAAAGTGCTTATGGTTAATATTCTGTTTTGTGAATTCAGCTCCGTATTTAACACTAGACGCAAACGCGTGTAGTATTCTTTTCTTACTTTCACTTTCGTTTGGGTATGCTGTATTCCATCTCCTTCGGTCACTCCTAGTTATTTATAGGCTTCTTCTTGCTTCAATTCCTTAATCTTTGTGACAAAATCTAGATCTATTATTCTGTAATTATCCCTTTCTTGAATCTTAGTTTTGCATATTCTTCTAATCCGAAATTCATACTGATGTCATCACTGAAACATTTTACATTATTGATGATACACTTTAACTCATTGGCAAAATGTTTGATATCATCCGTGTAGAATAAGTGATTAAGCTCATTCTATTTTTAATTTTTATCCATAGTTTAGTTTATACGAAAGGGAAAAGGATGAATAGAACAGAAAGGGCGATAGTGAGTCTCCTTGAAAGATTCCTCGTCGGATATTAATACAATTCGAAGTGGCATTACGTTTCTCAGTGATTTAAGTATAAAGTAGTTTTCCACAATTCCATGCTATATTTAAGGAAATTTACTATCACCAATGATACTTTGTATATTTACAAAGCCTTAAGAATCCAAGATTGTCGCACACTATCAAAGACTTTACGGCAATCTATCCAAGCTTTACTGATTTTCCTATCTTTTCTCTTGCAATTATTATTATTCCCAGTTTTCTGATTTTATGGTTTGGTACAATCCTGGTACAATCGAGGTAGCCGAGTTCGAATTCTAGTTGAATTCCTTGCATTCACTTACGCGCAAATACCCTTGGGGAAGGTATTAATCCGTCTCTTCCCACCAGTTATGGGTTAAATAACAGGACAGATTGGGTTCTTTAGCTTTAGTCGGCAACCAGTCTACCGCAGAAAGTAATGGAAACCTAGTGCGGGATAATCTTCTGCTCAGTCAGTCATGTCTTTTTCGAGACAAGATCGCCCAAGCGTGTATCACGTATGGCACTTAACTGACTGACTGACAATCTTTTACTAAGTCTTTTATCAGACATTTGAGGTAAAGGAATGTTTCTTAGGAAATTAATATGCTCAATATCTTTCTAAGAAAAACCTTCCTTATATTGCGAGAGTTTTTTTTTTCTGGGAGCAAAATCTTTTTGTATCTCGGATAACATTCATGTTTTCTGGGATATTCATTATATATATATCAGTATTCTTTTTAATAATTCCTGGTGTTCTTGTTATTAATGAAATAGTGGTTGTGTTTAACATTCTTGCAATTTCTATTTGCAGGTCTTTATATGTTGAAGGCAGCTATATTCCTTAGAAAAAGAAACAGAAATATACAGTAATTCTCAAATATGAATGTATTTCGTTTAAATGACACTATTTATATTTTCTTTCGTTTAATTGCAACTATTACTTTTCGTAATAAAAAATAAAAATGATTATACCAAACAAGTTGATTGCCTTATTGTAGAAAAACGGTTTGCAATTTTGTATGGTAGACACATCGACTAATATTGTGAGTTCGATCCTTGTCTGCTACTTCTCATGTTACCACGAATGTTAAGCAATTTTTAAATATTATAATGTTTGGCAAAAAATGTACCAAACTTTTTTTTATTAATAGTAGTTTTCGTCTTTTCTTGAAAGGTAATTCAAATTTTTATTATAAAGAAGATTTATGAGAAAAAGTATCAAAGAAAATTTGTTTAAATGCTACTTTATTTAACGTTTTTGCAATTGACTTATAAAAATTAATCTTTATTATGAAAGTGTTTCATTAATTCTTTTACCCTACATACACACAAGTACACACAAACACACACACACATATATATCACTTTCGCAAATTTGAAAAGAATATTTAAATGTTATACTTATGTATATCTGATATCTGTTATTTGCATAGTCTTTGCATATATATATATATATATATATATATATATATATATATATATATATATATGTTGTACATTTGTATAAGACATAAATACATACAAATATACATATAGATAAAGACAGATAATGAGAAATTCAGATATCTATCAAGCGTGCAGTGACTTAGATGAAAGAAACAAATTAAAAAGGCAGATGTCAGTGTGATGAGGCCGGAGATTTTGGTAAAAAGGCGAACTCTTCTATTGCAGAGTTTCGCACAAAATGGGAGTTCAAAATTAAAGATGGTTTGAGAGAAACATCAGAAAGCATAAATGGCGAAAGAAAAAGGATGAATGAAAATGAGAGAGGGAGAGAGAGACATGTCAGAAAAGAAAAAGAAAGAAAGAAAAAGTGATTACAGAGAGAGAGAGATTGACATTCATATGGAAGACTATCATGTGGAGAAATACGTTGATAAAAAAATAGTGAAGACTATAGTGTACCTGCCGTAGAGTGATTATTAATTTTGCTAATCAAACAGGAAGCTATTGAGTTCAATTTTCATTAGAAGCTCCGTTTTATGGCTTTTAAAAATAATGTAGACAAAGAGAATTATTTCGAATTTGTTAATTTTGATTCTATGTCAATCCATTTGGAGGATTATGATTAAGTTGATTAGATTATTATAAAACACCAGTTTTTCTTGTCTTATCTTGGTCTGCCTTTAATGCACAATATAGATCACTGGCGATAGGACAGTGGAAATATATTTCGATCAATCATTTCTCTGAATTATTTGTGCTTCATGCATGTGGTATTTATTTATGCAGCCACCAAGGCTGCATCCAAACAATAGGTTGGAAAAAGCAAACTCTCGATAAACAGCTTGCAAGAGAAAGAGAGAGAAAGATAACTGAGATTTGGCATGAGTGAGTGAGAAATACCGAGACAGAGGAAGTGAAAGAGAGTTATGTCTTTCCTCGCTTTATTACAGTAAATATTTAAATTAGTCATTGTGGTAAATGAAATAAGAGGACATGGTGGTTCCATTTATTAATGGATTTAGGTAAATTCTATGCAATGTGTTATGATTGTTAAAACTTGCGTATCTAAAAGTTCTTCGAAAAACATTTATTCGAAATGTAAATTGTTCGAATGAAAATTAATTGAAAGGACAATTATAATAAATGAGAATTATTCGAAATACCAATGTTTGAAATACGTATGCGGTTTTACTTTGAGAGAATCAATGCTGATTTACCTAAAACTAATAACGCCCTTGAAGGATGGGTTAGGGCCTTTCTTTTTTTTTCTTTTTTTTTTTTTTTGCAGCAAGTGTCATCCTGTCGTTCCACAATACGGAAATTCTTAGACGTTTTAAAAGAGACCAGGACTTACAAGAAATTCATATTGCAAAATTAAGACAAGGTTGTCAAAATATCGAGAGCGTCAAGAAATACCACTTACGTTAATGGAAAACTAAAAATATATTTAACGAGAACTCTTCAGTAGTTGATTATTTGCGTGAAGTATCATTTAACTTAAGGTTATAAGGATTTTGTGTGTATGTGTGTGTTCATGTGTGTATATATGTGTGTGCTTGTGTGCGTGAGAGAGAGATAGAGAGAGAGTAGTCAATTATTAGAGAAAATGTTGAAGATTTGATTAATAGTGGAAAAAGGTGGAATATTTGAGAGATGAACGTGAAATAGATTATAGAGATGATTTTCTTTCTGAATGTTCTGTTTGCGATCTGCAGTTTAGTACAGACACACACATACACACACATATGTACGTGTGTGTAGTGAGTGAGTGTGTACCTATTTTTTCTTAAATATAAAAGTTCATGATGTTTGACGAAACCACGTGCTGGGCGAGATGTTGCGACTCATGATGAGCAATCGCAGGAAAAGGCGGGGATGAAGAGGCACAGCAAAGCGAGGGAACCAATTTTTGAGGTTTGGATCAAAGTCAGCACGAATTGAACACCGCCCACAAACCAAATAGTCATCGTTTGGGTGGGGATGTTTTTTACCGAAATGAATACTTCGGACATTATCAATGACCTGCTGACAACGACTGTTTAGCGTGAGATATTAAAAAAAACATTCACACATACCCCCCTATATATATATATATATATATATATATATATATATATATATATATATATATATGTACCGTTAGGCATTGTCAGGCTCTTGTGCCTGACGATACCACACGGTTGAAACCCGGGAGCTTGATGAGTATATTTTCGCTCTACTTTCTTCTGAAAGTACTAAGCACATTTTTATTGCTTCATGCTTTCGGAAGCGCTTGTTTACTGTCTTCCACTGAATTATATATATATATATATAGCATGTGTCGTTAAAAAAGGTCGATAATGAAGATTTTTAAATTTTTTTTTATTTAATTTTTCTAGTATTCTTACATGTTTTCGTTTTGTTGGAAATAAAGAATGTAAAAATGTTCCATATATTTCCTATATTTCGACTTTCCAAGCGCTTTCAGCCACTTCACTGGCGATTTTCAAGGATTTTGTTTTTCCGATGTTACTATTTGTTCTCATGTTTGACTGTAACGTATTTTTGTGGGGTTTTTTGTTTTGTGTGTGTGTGTGTGTGTGTGTGTGTGTGTGTGTGTGTGTGTGTGTGTGTGTTTTTCAAAAAGAGTTTTGTAAAGCCATCACGTGATGTACACGGATGGGCAAAGTGTTTAAAACAACGAACAAAGCGGAGATTTATACAAAATATGCTGACGACATTTTTGCTTTCATAAAAATTCTGGACGACATTGTAAATTTGAAATTAAATCTTGAAAATATCTCATCGATAAAGTTTACCTATGAACACATGGGCAATAACAAAATTCTGTTTGTTGATGTTAATATAGAGCTGAAAACCAACGAATATATTACTTACCTGTGGAAAAAAAATACACTAGCCAATGCCCGGAAAGATATAAAATAACAGTAATAACGAAATTCTTAAATAGAATACATAGAAATTCTTCCACCCAAAGAATATTTTTGAGTGAACTAAATTTAAAACATTAGTCAAAAATAATTTTCACAATTATATCATTGATAAACAAATAAAATTATTTTTACAAAAAATAAAGGAAACCAATACAAAAAAATCAACAAATTTTATTGTAACCAAATACACAATAATTATAAACAGAACGAATTTGCTATACAAAAAATTATTAAACACCATATTTCTGCTGTAATTCCTCAAAAACATGTAAAATTTATAATATATTATAGAAAATGGAAAACTGCAAAACTTGCTATTTTTAATCAAAATATCCCTATTAAATCTAAACTAGCGATGACTAATATAGTTTATGAATTTCAATGCCCTGTACAAGATTGTGTTGTCATAAATAAATTAAATCAAATCAAAGGCATCTCGCTATATGTCATCAATTTTCTCTTAGCATCAAACTTACATTATTTAACGGTGGAAATGGAGTTTAAAAGTTTTTTTTTAATAAAAAGACGTGCACAACCGTGGGCATGACGTGATAGCTTTAAAGAACTCTCTTTTTCAAAAACGCAAAGAAACACAAAAATTACGTTACAGTCAAACATGAGGACAAAATTGCAACATCTGAAAAATAACATCTTTGAATATGGTCGGTAAAGTGGCTGAAAGCGCTTGGAAAGCCGAAAATTATAAAACATTTTTACACTGTTTATCTCAAGCAAAAAGGAAAATGTAAGAGTAATGGAAAAATTAAATTAAAAATTAATAAAATCTTCCTTGACAGTCGTTTTTAACAAAAGATGTTTAAATGAAAGATTGCTACCCAAATATATATTAATAAATTTATATATATATATATATATATATATGCCTGTCAATTACAAAAAAATATATGTTTTTAGATAACATAATTACTTGACTAACGGATATATATTTTTAGATAACATTATTACTTGACTAACAGAAAGATTGTAAGAATTTGTTATTCCTGAAGCTCCCACTCCTCTCGAAGCCTACTAAATTCTTAAGAAAATGGCTGAGTTCGCAGATGTCATTAAAGGACATTATGTTATCAATAAGGTAATGAAATTTTGAGGACATTTGTTGAAACTTTAACGATGGAAATTAACTCAATCAGTACAAAATGTTGATTGTTCAAAATCAGTTTAGTTGTAGCTA
Organism: Ascarosepion bandense; assembly: GCA_037127315.1. Classification (NCBI taxonomy): domain Eukaryota; kingdom Metazoa; phylum Mollusca; class Cephalopoda; order Sepiida; family Sepiidae; genus Ascarosepion; species Ascarosepion bandense. Next base: position 487,431 of record JBBBDQ010001059.1, on the reverse strand, counting down.
CGGAAATATTAGTTTAGCACAAAAGTTAATATTGTGTCTGTCATTGTATGGGATTAAGATCGTATAGATTTAATTTATAGGGTCTAAAACGATCGCATTTGATTATATTGTGACAGTTTTCATAACAACGTGCAATTTGTAAATTGACAAAACTTTCTTAATTTGATCTAACATTGAAGACAAGAAAAATCAGCATCATTATTAAAAAGTTTTTTAATATAAGAAACGTAAAAATGCAACACACACGCAACAAATACGAATTTCTACAGGTTATGAAGAAGTTTTTGTGAATGGCGGAACATATAAAAAGTTGTTCGCGAACGGTGGAGTAAATTATTTGAGTTTTTGATGACAATTAAATGAATTTGTAACTTGAAAATAATCAACGGTATGAAAAACTGGCGATAGATTACATACTCAAAATTACCAAATTAACTGCTGAAAAATAATTACATCTTTTTGTTATGTCAGTCGCGTTAATGTATAGCTTCTATATGAGAGTACAAAAACTACTAGACTCTTTTTTCTTTTGTGGTTTGTTACTTATACGTAAAAAATATCCAGATATTGAAACAAGTGCCAATCAAAATTGCATCAATGTAGGATCATAATTTCGCAAACGAATTAAATCGCATTCAATCCTACCAAAGCCGGTTTTCATTAAAAAGTAAAAAATGTTATTATGTTGCCAATGAAAGCGGAAGAGAGGTACCTACTATGAATTCCTACTGGAAAACTAAGTGATTATTTAAAACCAATATTACTCTCTGACCAATCAAAGACTGCGATCAACAAAAAGTATTACTAAATGAGGCTAACGATAAACAGTATTATCGAGTTTTTCTCGATTGTAAATTGACAAAGATGCATTTTTAATTTTAATGGCATATTTTAGAAGAATTATCACTTACCAATCAGGCAAGAAATATTTATTACTTCTTGGCCGGAAGTTTTCACTCCCTCACAGTATTCAACGGAGACTGCAACTTTGAATTACCATTCCACGCTTATGCTGTTTAATAAAATCAGTGTTTTGGCTTAAAATATCGAATACAAAAAAGTATTTGTAGCAGCATAAACTTTAGAACAAAGAGTTAAACTAATAAAAGAACAAAAATACTTGTTATATTTATATAATAATGATCTGTGGGTTGATGAGGTGAGTGCGATATTTGGTAAACAATTTTCAGTTGGTGTCAGAAGCTGATATTTTCCTGCTAATCAATGTGTTCTTTTTGGTGCTTAACTGATGTTGAAACTGATTCGAAAGGATTTTACATACCCTCTATGTTAGCTCTGTAATTTATGAATTCAGATGTTAGTACAGCTCTGGCTGTGTTGGCAAAACTGGTCAAAGGTTGGAAGCCCAGTTAAACCAACATAACACCCAATACTTGCAAGGGAAAGGTGGACAGGTTACATAGGTGCGTTAATGTAACAATTTCAGCGATAGCTTAACGTTTAATTAAAAACTAGTAGAGTGCCCGGTCTTATAACCCAAATATATTTTCAGTGCTGAATAAGGCTAATACTGATTAACACGTGAAAGTTTTGCAATTAGTGTATATTAAGTCCTACTTGCCATCTCTCTGTAAGCAAATAGATTGACTCGGGGGTTTAATGGTAATTAGCCTTTAATACTTTCATTAGTCTAACAATATGCAACCCTGCGAAAATATTTCAATATCTGTCCTCCTTCATGATTTCATTATTCATTATCTCTTTCTAATACGGAATTTTGTGAATTTTTTATGTTGCTTAAATTATTTAAATTTTATCTTTAAACCATAAATCCATTGGATAACATGTTTAAAATAAGCAACTCCGATATAACCACTTGACTAAACCATTAAGTTTCTGTTTATAGCAGAAATTTTGTGGGGATTGTGATGATCCATTCATTTGTTTTAAATTGATATAAACACATTTTTATTCTAAAACTTCCCTTTACATCGAAATCTACTGAATGGAATCGGTATGGACGAGAAAACATTTTCCTAATCATTGCAGATGGAACTTGACCGATTAAATTTACCATCTCGTATTTCGATTATACATTTTTCGGTATTTTTACACATGCTAATGCCGGTAATAACTGTTAGGGAGTGAGAAGTCGGCTGTTAAAATTAAAAACAAGATTGTTCATTCAGAATCCAGAGAGCATTCTGGATAAGTTTGAGTCTGGTTCTTATGCTAGTGCCTTGGGTACAGTAAGCAATGCGTTCTTGACTTTCGGAAATTCAAGTCTCTTTATGATATAAAAAAAAACAAATGTTTGGAAGCCATCTTTGTATGATCAATAACCATATTATTACAGGAGACACATTGTTCTGATAATAACCATTTCCATTTCTTTAAAACGTATTTCGTTGAACTTTAATCGTCATAAGAAAACATCTGCCTTGCAGAAAAACTCTAAACGCAGCCGCGGACAATAAAAACGCAACAACATCCTTTGAGAAATGTGCCAATGAGGCCTCTTCCTGAGTGAAAGCCAGTGTCAAAGCTTTCTCGCCAATAGTGAAATTTCAATCTTCTTGGGTTTCTCCTGCTTGTTCAACCGCTATAGCCAACCGGAATCACTTCTTTCAGCTATACCAAAACGATTGTTACAGAAATCATTTTCTCCTTGCTTGTAATGTGTGTAAACGTGTTCTTAAAGAGGCGAATGCACTATTTGAGGATAGAATGAGACTTTATAGCCTCTCACAAGTTTGATTCTATAGATTACTGGCTACTCGGCAAGAATGTGCTGAACAAGAACAAATCCTCAGTCCCTCTTCTCTTCAGTCAATTTGATTTGCTTATATCTACTGCAGATAAATCAAAGTGTTTTGCTTGGAAATTCTTTTCCAACTCCACTCTAGACTGATCTAGACTATCTCTGCGTAATTTTCTCCTTATAAAAGTATACATAATCCTGTCTGTCATTTCTACACTATAACCTCACAAGACTTGCGAATTCGACAGTACCCCTGCAATTGTCCTAAAGAAATGTGCTCCTAGTATGTCTCCTGTTCTCTTCAAACTTTCCAATAAATGCCTCGCTGCCTCTTACTTTCCAACTTGTTGGGAGTCCTCCACTGTAGTTTCTGCTTTTAAAAACACCGGGAAACCTTCTAGCCCCTCAAATTGTCTTTTGTGTGTTTAGTAGTAGTAGTGATCCGAATCTATTTCGGGCTGGCTGAAAAATGGTCCTCTTAATGTAGTAGTCATTCGAATGACTACTATTTTTGAAGGGACATTTTCGGTCAGAAGACCTGTAACATATAGCGAAATATAAAAAAGAAAATTGAATAAAATCTACATAACCAAAACGTTTGCAGTTTTACTCTCTTTCAGATATACACTTTTCTCTTTTTAGAACAACAACAATCTCTCAACAACAACAATATATATATATATATATATATATATATATATATATATATATATGATAAGTAATTTTACTTATGCCTGTCATTTTACACACTGTACATTTTTTTGTCTATGTAGAAATCCACAGTGCACGCCCATACTGCTTGCAATAATATTGGCATTTATGCATCTGCAGCCCAAACACACACACACACACACACACACACACACACACACACACACACACACACACACACATCTGCACATACATGGACAGGCACATACATTGACCGCACACGCACAATCACTCGCACTTACACACTCACACATACACGCGCACATGCCTCCACCTATACTGTGGAGTATAATTATGACAGTTGACATAGGCAAGATTCCTCGTTACATTTCTCTCATCGTAGCCTTTATTTTATTTGTATTTACATTGCGCGAGGGTCCCACCCGTTTCAGTCATGCCATTTTCGACACTCAGAACTCCACTCCACTGTCCTCTACCCTCTTTTTGCCAAATCATCCAGGGAAGACACGACTCATTTTGTTCCCTGCCACGCACTCACACCTATAAATCTCCAAACGTTGGACCTGGCAACGTAATGGACCATTGCAAGACGATGGGTGATGGGCGAATTGTGAGGTGTTCAAAATGAGATGTCGGGTGGGTCAAAAATATGCGCCGACACATTTTAGTAAGGAGAATCTGTAGGCATGCGATGGTTAAATCTGTGGCGGTGACGTGGTGGTAAGTGGGATGGAGGAGAGAAAAATGAAATGGGTTTCAGAGAGGAAGAAGAGTGTCGACCATGTGTTGTTATTTGGGGGAATGGTTATGGCGCTTTATATCAAATCAGACAGTTTAATGTTTGTTCAGCGTTCGTGCGTGTGTGTGTCGGAAACTGCGTGTACAGAGACAGAGACAGATAGAGACAGGGGGAGAGATGAAGAGAAATGCAAATGCGTGTGTACGTGTTATATATATATATATATATATATAGAGAGAGAGAGAGAGAGAGAGAGAGAGAGACTTTCTAACTTAATTTCTTAAAAAAGACCAACTATGGTTGAAAATACTGGAGACATAACGCATAATTTCAGCAAGTTATTTTACAAGTTTCCACCTGATACTAAATGACTTATTCGGTATCAAGAGAAATTGACCAAACAGATTCTCTAGTCTGTTCCATGTAATAGAATATGTTAAAACGAATATTCGAACCTGCATACTCTCTGGAGATACCACCATTAAATAGTTAAATTCGGATTTTGCTTGTCATATTTTTGTGGTTGAGTAATAAAACACACCAAATCTAACAGTGGCATCTACTCGTTATTTGGGTGTATGCAGGTTCGAATCCTGCCTGAATATCGATATTTTCCATGCAAGATTTCTCAAAATATCTAGGCCGGTGGGTAATTAAAATGTACTGTTTAATTATAGAAAAACAGACCATCCACTAAGATACGAGTATCCATTAAAAATAATATTTAAACAAATAAATAGGCACCTCCATTAAATCGCTGCAAAAACAACGTAGTATGAAGAAAAAAGGTCCCAAACTTAATAAAAACGAACTTTTTCCATCAAAATGTTTATGTTGTATTATTAAGAGGAAAAATCAAAGTATTTTTTAATTGTTTTAAAAAAGTTTTAATCTCTTCTAACACGTTCCAAATTTTGGTAAAAATCTTGTTTTATTTTCGTTACTGAGAGCTAAATCGTGTTTTATTTTCGTTACTGAGAGCTAAATCTTGTTTTATTTTCGTTACTGAGAGCTAAATCTTGTTTTATTTTCGTTACTGAGAGCTAAATCTTGTTTTGATTTTAGTTAGCGTGTAAATAAATCGCTACGAGAGTTTACAATGAAAAACGTAAAACTATAAACTCAGTTTTTTTCGGTGACAAACACATTCATTTGGCAATTCTCGCAAAAATCAAATAATCGTCTGATTTTGATTAAACTTTCAGGACTTATTTACCAATAAATGAAATTATTTTTGAAATCATTATTTTAAAAAAATCTTGGTAAAAATATATTTTCGATTAATAATGAAATTTTAAAAGAATTGTTTTCATTTTTTTTTATTACAATAATTTATAAAGTTTCAAAAATATTTTTAAAAATTCAAAGACTTGCAGACGTTGGGTTGGTAAGTTATGAAGTGAAGACTGTATTTACTAATCAAAAATTAAAACGTTTGGTACAAATAATCTAGCCATTGTATTTTTTAAATAATTTAATTTTTTGTGTGTGTATTTGAAGTTTGTTTTTTTATATGTGGTAGTTTCTATCTGTACATTAAAAGGTCATGTGTTTCACGGTTTCTTACCCTTATAGGAATAAATTGTAAAATTATGTCACTTGTGATCGTCATACACTTATCTTATCTTACATCTGTAAAGCTGTCATCACATTTCAAGTACGAGGGAAAGTTTAAAAAGTACAACTTTGTGTTTAAGAAATAGTTTTATTCTAAATTTCATCCTATAAATAATTAATGCTTGTGCAAATCAGATTAATTTAACATAAAATTTGCTAATTTTTCAAAAATAGCGTGTCAAAGATCAATATTTCATTTTTGTAAGATTTTTAAAACCTAAAATTATTATTTGTTTACAAATGTGTGGATTGAGAAATTACAAAGATATATCTCAAAATTTTAGATTCCAATGAATATAATTTCTGTTTGAAATACACCAGAGTGTTTTGTTTAGTAAATTTAATCAATCAGCTTTCAATTAAAACTAGAATAAAAGATTTAAAAAAAACATTTTTTTAAAATTCAATTTAAAAGTTAGTCATTGAAAATGAGTGAAGGTATCTAATATATATGAATAGAATAAGTAAAGAGTAAGTAGGAAAGTGTCTTTAATCTAACATGTTTTTAACTCAACTTTTTAAGTTATTTGTTCACCACTACTATAGCCTAGAATTGAACTCACAACTAACCAGCGACTATATCCACTGGGCTCTGTGTCTTCAAGGTAAGGCTGCAAGAACATCACAAGGCTGTAACACAAGAGGAAATAGAAAAATCAGGCATAGCTAACCACATATGGAAGGAGAAATGAGATCATCACCCTCTATGTGATGAAGTTAAAATATTTGATAGAGAACACCATTGGAAACCCTGAAAACTTAAGGAATCAGCACATATGCTAGGCCCCAAAAATCTCCTAAGCCGGTCAAGAATAGAAATGAATACAATTGAAAACCGGTTATCCTGAGTGCTAGAAGAAAGTATTAACTCCAAAGATGCAATATAGGATCTGGTAAAAAATGGTTACTGAGACATTATGGTTTATGTCCCAGGAATTCATACGCTGATGTCCTCAAGGACACATGGTCCAGTAAAGATACGCATTAGTTAGTTGCAGTGACTTGACCCAAGAAGTTGTGAGTTCAATTCCAGGCTACAGCAGTGGTGAACAAATCACTTAGAAAGGGAGATAATGACATGGCTACCGGAAGTGGCATCGCACATGAAATAAGAATGATAAGAATGATATATCCCAGTGATCGAATTAAAGGGTTTGGTTCAAAATTCCTAGCACCTGAAGAAGGCCGGAATGTACAACGGCCGAAGCATAGCAATAAAGATGAGGACAACAGTTCGAACAATGTAAATAATGTTTTTAATAAGTTCTTCGGAGATTAATTAACAAAGATTTCTTCATTTTAATAAGCTTCTTCAAAGATTTGTTAAGACGGATTCGCTATTTGTTCTTTTAATTTCTATACACACTCGGCTATTTTAGTGCGATTTTTAAGATTTTCTAGTTTGAATATTGATATGTGATTATTCCATCGTGTTTTAAAATTGAACTCAGTACATCCTAAGTATATTTTATCTTCTACTTCTGCTTTTACAAACTTCTTTCTTTTTCTCTACAGTTACATTTTTCATTAACGGTATTCTGCCACACGTTGTTTTTAAAAATTTTAATGTTTTGTCTCTTTATGTGATTTCACTTCCAACACACATTATTATCAATAATTTCAACACGTGTTGCAAAGTCTTCTTTGTTGTGTTTTATTGCTGTAAATTCTGTTTATTTCATTTTTCAGTTTAATAAAAGAATCTTCTATCAACTACTAAGATATGTAACACGGGTAACTTACATTAACAATACACTCGATTCCTTAACACTGGTGACCCCGATTAAAGAACTGAACGAGTCATAAAAGTATATGAAGGAGAGAACAGAGGAATCTTACGTACAACAGGTAAATATCAGAGCAGCAGAATTTATGGAAACGGCAGTAAATGGATGGATTTCCATAATAGAAGCACAATTCCATCTACCTAATATAACGGCGTCAACCACAAAATTCTTTACGTCTCTACCGGCTGAGACGATGCCAAATATACCCATATCGGTACTGAAGTCGCAAAAACATAAAGAAATATAATAGAAGCGCACAAAAGGACAAAACCAGAGCTTCTAGACAAACCAATATTCACAACAAATATTACAGAACGATCTTCGGCATACATACAAGAAATGCTATAAAGAGTAAAACGGATAAATATCGGCGAGGAAATTGTGCTATTCAAGTTTCTCCAGGAACTACCATCAACTATTTCATAAGTTATTGCTTCACAGTAAGGATTTAACCTCTACTCAACTCGGCAAAATAAACAACAATTACCTAACAAAAATAAAGTCTACACTAAAAAAACATAATCGAGACAATGCTGTACCGATAGATATTAAACCATTTTACCAAGAACGACCCAGAGTATGCAGAGCACACCTATACTTTGAGGAGTATGCGAGGACATGTAAACCGTGGTATAAATGACCCAAGAAATGCAGTGCGCAAATGTTACTAGTTCCCGACCATCAATTCCTGCAGCAAGCGACTTAAAAAAAAATAATTGCGCGAACAAGTACTGTCACGCTGAGTTCGCCGCTACTAAAAATTAGTGCACAATGGCGGGGAAGAAACAAAATAAAGTTTATAATAGACACAGGTGCAAGTATTTAGATAATACTGATGTCAATAATAAATAGGATAACCATAGACCCGATTCCCGTTCCTCACTCTACTAATAATGATGAGAAAATAAAATGCTCTGGATAAGCAAACTTGTAAATTAGAATACTCAGTTTAAGAAAATCCTTCACTTGGACATTCATGATTACAGATATCACCAATTCACTCCTCGGATTTGACTTCTTTAATAAATTTTGCCTGGTGATAGACTGCAGCAACAGGACAATTTACGACTCTTTGGCTGCTACAAAATGAAGTTAAAACTAACAACAACATCTCCGGTGAATCTCGGATCAACAAAGTTGAACCTCCTTCATTTATCCAAACCACTTGGACTCGTAAATGATTTCACCACACAATAATAACAATAAAAGGTACTACTGATTTTATTACAGAATCTAAACGGGAAATTATCCGCCGGTTCTTGTAAAAGTCAGGCAGCTGTCTGCTGAAAAACGCGAAGCAGCGAAAGCGGAATTTAAAAACGAAGGTGTGATCTCCCCTTCCAAGAACGAATGGACAAGCCCACTACATTTGGTTCAAAAACAAAACGGAGGATACCGCTGTTGCGGAGATTATCGTGCATAATTTTTAGATTATTTTAGCATAACTAAAAATAACAGATATTCCATGCCGAATATTAACTCGCATATAAACAGCAATTTTTGAAAAGTGACTTAATTTCAGCCTTACCAATAATTCTTCTTGGAATTCGGAGATGCTTAACAGCTTTGATTTTTCTTCCTCTTATGCTATTACAGGAACGCAAATGTTACTACCGAAGTTACTCATAGACACTACAATTAAGGAAACGGTCACTTAGCATTTCACTGGAGAATTAGTCAATGGTACATTTTGATCAGAGAGATTTTTTGTAAAAGATCAAGTAAATCACAAAAATCCTATGTCCCAGCTTCAGATAAAGTCAGAATTAAAATAGATCGTGTTCGAAGGTCATTAAAAGCATCCTATTCAACTCCTTATGCAGTTCGTAAGGAAACACTCAAATATTTTCTAATCAAAATCAACGATTAAGTTTCATTGCACAGATTAAAACTCTATATAGAAATAAAACAGAATCATACAGATGAGCCGAGTGAAGGAAATCTAGATAAAAATAAAATGAATAATAGTTTGTATCAAGAAATAACAGCAAAAGAAAAGCGTCTATCAGAGCTACAGTTTCATACAGAATCGTTTCGTGAAAAAAAAATTAATGATTATTTTTATTATTAAGACACTGCGTTGTAGTGCAGTGGATATCGGCTTGGAACGAAAAATCGGGGAGCCGAGTTTGAATTCCATTTGAATTCATTGCATTCACTTACGCGCAAATACCCTTGGGAAAAGTATTAATCCGCTTCTTCCCTCCAGTTATGGGTTAAATAACAGGACAAATTGGGTTCTATAGCCTTGGCTGACAACCAGTCTACCGCAGAAAGCAATGAAAACCTACTGCGGGATAATCTTCTGCCCAGTCAGTCATGTTTCTTTCGAGACAAGATCGCCCAAGCGTGTATCACGTATGGCACTTAACTGACTAACTGACTGTCCTTATGGGAATGGGAGATGCTGTTATGGTTCATGACGAAGATGATTTTATTTCACCATAAAAAATAATAAAAATGAAAAAAATTGAAATTTCAACATTCTAAAAATAACATTATCACTGTCGCCAGTGACAGTCTGAAACAGGGACACGATCGTTCCCCCACAAGTTAAAATGAGTAAAAAGTAATAGTGAGCCCGACGCATTATTTTCGCCTTATTTTCGCTCCACGAAAATCCAAAATTTGACGATTTCAAACGCCTCCCACGGAACTTTTTCGAACGATTATAAACAAATAAAACAATTTCAAAAAAGAAAAAAACAAGTACGCTAAGAACATTTATACTCGTCATAAACGTACAAAAAAAAAACAGTATTGTAATAATTTATCACAATATTATCATTAATTTCAACACACGTCGCAAATTCATGTTTGTTGTATTTTATTGTTGTACGCTTTATTCATTCCCTTTTCAGCATAAAAAAGAAACTTCTATCAACTACTAATTATATGTAACACGGGGTAACTTACATTAACAGCACACTCGACCTCGTAACAAAGTATTCCCTATATTGAACAAACATAATCGAATCAGTGCATTCTATAAGAACTTTAACAAAAATACTATAAAAGTTAGCTATAGCACGAGGCCCAATATTGAGAAGAACATTAAGGGGTATAAACAGAAAGTGCTGGGGAGTAACAATATAAAAATGTGTAATTGTCGAAAAAGTTAAAATTGTTCCTTAAATGGGCAGTGTTTGATCGACAACATTGTGTACCGTGCCGAAGTCGATGTAGAAGACCGCCCATCTCCACTAAGATGAATTACCGACCGAGGACGCGTTTAGAGGAGACGTACTATAACAATATAACTTCATTCAGATTGAAAAGACCTTCCTGTGAAAATAGGTTTATAAAATTAAAGATGGAAAACCAAATATAAGATGAAGTATAGTAAGAAAGAGTAAAAGTTACACGAGAAGTTGGCAATATTGATGTCGCCATATCCAGATTCTTTATTAAGAGATCTGATATTATGACAAGATGTTTACACACAAAAATGTATTTAATATCTAATATGGAACTCGGATGACAATAACTTCTGGTAAGAAAAAAAAACAGTTCTCAGTGTTTAAGACCAGTGTCAAAAGTTTAGTAAGAAAAGGACTGAACTTGACCCGAGGATCCTTCAATTTAAGTGTGAAACTCGAGTATGTTTGTTTTTATTACATTTTCTTACATTTTATAGGTTCTACATTGTATTGAGCACTTTTTATTACTAGCATCACTATAGTAGTTTCTTATCAGCTACCATTATATTTTGTTATATACACACACGCACACACACACACACATATATATATATATATATATATAGAGAGAGAGAGAGAGAGAGAGACTGACAGACAAAGACAGAGACTGACAGACTTAAAGTGAGGACCTACAAAGAAAAAACAAGAAGTATTTGTTCATAAATTGAAAGGATAGATAGCCTGACTCTGGACAGATTGAAACCGATTGAAAAAGTGTGTTTTATCATGAGATTTAGAGGGAGATAAGAACACAGATTATTCGTACAGATACAGAGAGATAAGAAATTTGCATAAATGCGCATGGCTTGCATAAATCGCCATTTTTACTATGGCATGGACATTGAAATAGAGAATGATTGAGCGGATATAGAAAAATATTAAAAAATATAAAACAACGAAAAATAAAAAAAAAAACAGGGAGAAGAAAAGACCGAGAATGTGTGCGTTTGATGCAGTTATTAAAAACAAGTTAGGTGGATCGGAACATTCATCAGACGGCTTCGCACACATAGATGAACACACCTATCGCAAACACATGTATACAGTGCATACGCAGTTCACCGATTCACACAGCTTCATCATTCGATAGAAGTATATTAATTATTAAGAAACCAATTCCGATGGAACTGAACATTTCTCCGAGAATTTTTGTTGGTTAAACTTTCAGGAAACTTAAAGCGTGAGTTCAATTCATACTAGGTGCCCTATCCATTCGGTCTTGTACTGAAGTTAACGCGTTATGCAACCAACATGTATATATATATATATATATATATATATATATATATACAGCGTCGTTATTTTTTATTTTCCTACCTCTCAATAATAAAATCTCAGGTTTCACGTTTGTAATATTCTCAATCTACCCCCTAACGTCTGATCCTCTTATTTATTTCGGATTATTTAAAATATTTTACTAACCATCAATGCCTTGTTTTGAATCTTTGGATAAAGAATGCTTTTACTCTTTTCTCTGCCTTTTTTCCCTAATCCAAACCATAAAATTTCCTTCCGTCTTTCCTTCTTTCCCCTTTCTATCTCTATCCATTTTGTTTACTCTTTTTCTCTCTTTGTCTCTTTCTTTCATTTTTTTTCTCTTTGTCTCCCTGACTAACACTTTCCTCCTGGTGTCCATTGTCTTTTCATAGTTCCTAACCAGCCGACAGTCCGCTCAATGATCCAACATCAAAAGCTACCGTCAAGTAAAAACAGCAAATTGAATTAATTATCCAAGTCACACAGGCGAACAAACATCTTTTTAATTTGAAAATAATTTGGAAATCATATCTATAGAATCATCAAAGACAAAATTAGTACAAAGATATTTTTGCAGATGTATATTTAGCCACACACACACACACACACACACACACACACACACACACACACACACACATACATATATATATATATATATATATATATATATATATATATATATATATATAGGGATCAGTAATAGTCTGGGACGTGTTTAATATTCGGAAAATTTCACTGTAAAATATCAATTTTATGTGATTAAAATTCAGAAACTGGATTAAGTGTATTGACAAAGAATATTATGCTATAAAATATTTGCTGTAGAAAAAATGCTTTTTTCATCATTGGACGGTAGAATTATTTATGCCTTCACACACATAAATATATGTACATTTTTAAAATCAATTAAGAAAGAATATATATATATATATATATATATATATATATATATATATATATATATATATATATATATACCCCCTTTTAACAAAATTGTTAACAAAACATTCCTCGCTTAGATTATGAAACACTTTCCGAATAATAATCCATTAAGTAAGCGTTTCAATAAAAATACGCTAAAATTTAGTTATAGTTGGACAAATAATTTGGAAAACATCTTAAAAATCATAATAATAATATTTTAAATAAAATTTAAACCTAATTGAAAATAAGAATTATTCAATAACTGAAATCAATAATTTGGACAATAATAAATGTAATTGTAGAAAGCCTATAGAGTGCCCGTTGGAAAACAGGTATCTTACAGAATCCATTGTTTATCAGTGTACTATTTCTTCTATGGAAAATCTTAGTAATGTAAAAATTTATGTGGGTAGTACTGAGAACTCTCCGAAAACACGGTTTTATCAGTTTCATGTCTTAATTTAATAATAATAAGTACAGAAATAGAACATCCCTATCGAAATATTATTGGTATCTAAAAGAAATAAATAAAACTCCCACATTAAAATGGAAGAAGCTAAGATATGTAAGTCTTTAAACGACTTATGCCCCTTGTGTCTATATGAAAAACAATATATTATTATATTTCTTAAGTATAAAAATCTATTAAATAAACATAATGAAATAAATGTTATATGCAAACATTGCAAAATTTTCACTTTAGAATATGGTGAAAAAGATTCTTCACAAAAATATATTTATTAACTTAGATATATCTAATAATTTGTTTTATATTATGAAATAACAATTATTAAATAAATATTAAAATAACTAAATAGATATTAAAATTTTGTATTATGATATTATAAATTGCATTAGAATATAATCATAATATATTAGATTTTATGAAAATAATATGGATATTAAAATTTGTAATAATTAAAGAGATATTTAAAAATTTGCAAATTAAAAGTTTTATGAAAAATTAGAAAAAATGCATCCTGAATCGAAATAAAAATAATATAATTACACTAAAAGTTCCTTTAAGTCAAATAAAAAATATAAAATGTTTTGTTTCTTTCTTTTTTGTTTAAGAAAATGATGGGATACAGAAAAAGCTAAGATAATAATCTTGTAACAATAATGAATGCATAAACGGAAATGCAGTCTAGACAGGCGTTTTGATCGACTGACACTCGTGCCGTTAAGATTGAAAAAATATAACTTTTTTAAAATTTAAAGTGAACCTCTATTCTGATTAGTTAAATTGAACACACACATAAATTTTTCTGTCTTCTCACATCCATAAATAACAAACGCATTGTTTCTTATTTTCAAATGAAGATAATTTTCACAACAATGGGCTAACACTGCCTGATGAGGTAAAAATCTCGAAATAGAAATTTTTGTGTCGCAATGTAAACTATATTAATTTTAAATATAAGGAGAAGGACAATTTAAAACTGACGAAGCACACACTATGCAGACGACGAAATGATGATGTTTACATTGGTTCTATAATCACGATTGTGACAGATGTGATATATATATATATATATATATATATATATATATATATATATATATATATATAAATTGATGCTTTTAAGTTTATTTGTGTAGTAAACATGCTTTATTGTTAAATCACTGTCTACCCAAATATAGAAAAGTTGATAGTGTTTATTTAGATCATAAAATTGTTAAATTATTAGGACCTTGAATATGTTTTCGCTGATTCTTCATGAAAAGTAATGTTTTATTTACAAAAAATTAGTAAGAAACATGTCACTGAAAGTATTGTCTATCGCTAGCTACTACTTTTTCCTATCTTCCTGACAGCATTTGAATTCCACGTCAGAAAAACGATACGTCTTTTGAGGCTAAGTACGAGTGGAATCATTTTTGACATCTCCATAAGAATAAAAGTGCTTCTCAGCCAAGCCATGTGCCGTCAATCAGAACAAACGATAATTAGACGTGGAAATGTCTAGTGAACAGGGCTGGTTGGGTAGGATCCAGGGAAACGTTTCCAATTAGGTTTTCACCCGTTTTTAAACATGTGGCTTAGCGTTGTCATCTTGCAAAATCACATTGCCGTGTCTCTGCTTGTATAGCGATCGTTTTTCTTTAATATTCGGCTCAAACGCATCAGTTTGTAATCAACAGTGATCTCCCGGGATGGTTTCGGTCGGTTTGAGCAGCTCATAATAAACTACACATAGCTGATCTCTCCAAATGCAGAGCAGAAACTTCGAACTATGGATTTTCGGCTTTGCCGCTGTTTATTTATGACTGGGCTTAGCCACGATCTTCTACACTTAGGATTATCGTAGTGTATTCACTTTTCATCGACGGTCACGATACGATGAAAAAAAAACTATATTTTTTGCTTTTTTTCACACATGACAAGACGCCGTTTGACGTTTCTTGGCTCCAACTCGTACGACATCAAATGGTCCTGCTTTTAAATCAATCCTAAGGCTTTTAAACATTTCGAAACTGCTGCGTGATCAACTCCTAATGATTCTGCAAGTTCAGCTTGCACCTGACATAAGTTGTCATGAAGTAATGCCTTCAATTTTTCGTTTTCAAACTTTTTCAATGTGACAGGGGATCTTTATCTTCAACATCAAAATCTTTATTCTTTAAGCGTCTAAACCATTCTCTGCATGTTGTTACCGACAGAGCATGGTCGCCGTAAGTTTCGAAAAGAATTCTGAGTGCTTCAGCTGAAGATTTCTTTTGAATAAAGTAGTGCTGTAAAATTCCCCACAAATACACTTCCTTTGGAAGAAAATTACATGTTTAACGTTATGAAAAACAAAATGATTTACACTTCGGCGAATACACTGAATTTCAAGCTACTTTATAGTGTTATAGATTATGAGCTAGTGAATAATTTCCTGAAGAAGTGTATTTTTATGAAAGAGTAAAAATATGCAAACAGCTAGCAAAAGAAAAATAGACATTGTTTTGATAAATATTTGATTGTTGTCAAAATTAAGAATGCGGTTAAAATTCTGTGTCAGAAAAATATTTGATTGTCTTGAAACCAGCATAGCTAAGGTCAGATAACGTGGGCGTTGGAATTATGCAACAATGTGTCAGGATATGACGTAATCGCTGATATAAAAGCAAAAATTATTAGTAGTAAGCAGTCGGTCGAGAGTTTTGAACTAAGATCGAGAAAGACCAAATAAAATTGCGGACAAGCGCGGTCCCTGGCCTCTCTATGCGTGTGTGTGCTGTCAGCTTCGAACATACCTTCCACTTTACGACACGTCACACGATGAGAGAATAAACTAAGTGAATATATTTTATACACACACGTTGTTCGTCGTTATATTTCAAGGGGATCATCATCATTGGTTTGCAGCTTATACAGTCTAAGTCGCATTAGTATACAACTGTAACCCTATTTCTACATATGAGAAAATGTAATTTTTAGTTTAATACGACGGAGCGAAAGAAATTATTATTAGTGGTGTTGTTGATTTTGCAGTTTATTGTAAATCGCGATATGAGCTCTTTGATTAGAAATATTTAATACTCGGATGCTTGTAAAATCCGGAAAATAGAAAAACTATTTGGAAATTGGGAAAAAAAGAAAAATATATTTTTTCCATTGTTATTCAGAAGCGAATTTTTGGCCGATAAAAGTGGAAAATAACGATAACAAATTTTGATGGGGTTAGAAGGTCAGGACTTGACTATGAGAATAGAAATAAATTACAAATCTCACTGGAGTTAAAATTTCCATGCTAAAGGCTGGATTTGCTGACATAATCAGTTGAATTAAGAAGGAGAAAACGAAGAGAAAATTACGTCAGATGGGGTGTTGTTGCCTCATTCGTTGAACCATAAACTCCACCTTGAAATGTGTAGGTGGAAATAATCTCATTGGTCAAAGATCTGATTTGCATAAAGATACCTCGGGTTTCTCAGCATCCCCCCAAAGAATTGGGGACATGTATAAAAATCGAGACCCTAGTGAGAAAAGTGAGTAGTTCGAGTTGAGTCAGGAGCAGTCGAGATGTAACGACTGAGAGAAAAGAGTTCCCAACTGGGAGCCATGCCGATTGGGTGACAGCTGTAAAGACAGTGACGGTCGCCTACTATAGAACTCATGACTGTAGTTAAAAAGAAACGTAGAAAAGCCAGCCGCTGATCAACTTAAAAGAGTTAAAGTCGAATAATGCGCCTCCGAGTCCTAGCTAAAGATGTATAGAAACAGAATGAACCGAGAAAGAGTTAAACTAGCTGAAAAGAGATTTTTTTATTGCCGAGCGAAGGGGGCAAGACGAATCTACTATCATCACCAGAACGCCCCACTTCGACCGTTTCCGTAAAGCTTCGGTATAAAGCCAAGTTAAGTTTCAGCTTCAGTCGCTATATACCTTCTCTCCCCTTCGGCTATTTCCGTAAAGCTTTGAAAAGAAGCCTGAAAGAACTTTTTGTTTTAAGAGTAATTGGGAAAATTGAAAGCTCTGATTATTTAAACGAATCTTTCGCTCTGTTGTGAACATTGAATTCGACGATTGTACATTCTGCTTTTATTGTTAATTTATATTTATATAGAATTTTTCCGTAACTCATCCAGGCGTCTTCGAACTTATTCATTTTTTTTTTTTTTTTGGTGTCGTTTTTATTGTTTTCAGTACAAGTGTACACATGTGTCCGGTCTTGTTTGAGGTGGTAGAGAAACGGCTACCGGGTTTTCAACGTGTCTTTCCTGAGATAAAAAAAAAACAGAGCATGGGCAGGGAAGTTCATTGTTGCAATAGACGTCTTGAGGACCAGCTGCTGTGACAAACCGTTGGAAAACAGCAAGAACTTATTCAATGTCCTAATATTATTTTTTCTTTATGAATGATTTTATGATTAGACAATAAATACCTGTCAATGATGATTTCATTAGATATTTCGATGCCCATATCATTAACGCAAGCGTCTCTCAAGTCTGGATTCTCAGTAGAACACTCTTTCTACTTTACATTAAATATCCGCCTAAGATTATACTGCGATCTTATGTGGATATCTAGCCGCTGATCTTTAATCTGATCGAGCTCTAGCAACTTAGTAGGGGAAAAGCTGGCAAGTCACATTCAACGTTACAAAAACCAAACTAGTGACGTTCCATCATGAATGGATGTTTACTCGGGGGGAAGTGGGGTCATGAACACCTATCAGAACTTAGGCTCACCCCTAACCCTTCAATCGAAAATCGTACATAGGATCATTCACATTGATATGACTCTTTGCAAGAGCCATATCAAGGCAAAATATGCGAAAAGGAGCTGCACAGTCTTCATTTCCAGTCCCAATAGAGTCCAAAAGCGTCAGTACGGTCTTGTGGCTGATTAATTATTTTCTACTTTCTAAACCTATTCCTTTAAACAAAACCTCACAAGTCTCACTATTCCCATGGAAAGTGTTCAGATGAACTATATTCTTTACTTTAACCAGTTATAATCATTTCAGCTAAAACCCGCCATTCCACGCGATTGTATAGAACCAATCTCATTGACTTCGTATTCTGTTGTTGAGAAGAGTAAGTTCCACTCGAACAGCTTCTTCCCACGAACTGCTACTTTGTGGAACGGCTCCCAAGAGGATGTTTCCTCGATCATTACAATCAGCCTGTGCAATTCTAGAGTTGACCGTTATTTTTCTCACGAATTTTCATAAACTGTACCGCTTACCTTTTACTCTGTAGCCCTCTACCTTTAGTGACTCTTGTTCCTTGTACAGAGTTTTTTTTTTTATATAAGCGTTTCACCCCGAGCAAGGCATGTCACTGCCACTACTGCACAGGGGGCTACGTAGAGTGGAGAAAGGATGATTAAATATAGGAAATGTCAGAGGGTGGGTGATAGGCGGGTAAGGATACTGAGAATGAGGGTTGGGTAGATGAGAGTGTTCTGAGAATAGTTGGGAGTTAGTGTGATAGGAGGTGTCTGTTGACCCTACATTTAAACACCTGGAGATTGTAACTGTCGGGAAAGCAGACTTGTGGAAGGGAGTTCCATAGGCGGGAAGCACGAGAAAAGAAGCTGTTGGAGTAGAATTTACGGTTACATCTTATTTGTTTAACTGTAAAAGGGTGGGACCTAGTTGCTAATCTAGTATCTCGTGTAAATTCGTGCTTAGGCGGCACCAGTGATCCAAGCTCATCGGAGCAGAAGCCATGAAAGTACTTGTAGAAGAGGCACAGGGAAACCACATCACGCCGGTGAGAGAGCGGCTGCAGCCGGTCTGCCAAGTCAGTATCAACCACGTTACAGATCCTCCTTTGTATTTTGTCAAGAAGCCCAAGGAGAGCAGCAGGGGCACCCGACCAGATATGGCAGCAATATTCAATACACGGGCGGATGGTAGATTTGTATATGTGCAGAATAGATTCAGGTGGTAAAAATTTCCGGGCCCTGCACAGGGAGCCGACTTTCATAGCAGCAGATTTGGCAATGGATTCAATATAGTCATTCCATTTGAGGTCCGCCGAGAGTGTAAGGCCAAGGAGGCGTAGTATTTTACTCTCTGGGAGGCTAGCCTGTCCCTGTAGATGCGAGTGTCTATGGTGGTTAGTTGATAACAGCTTTTTTTTCGAGGCATTGAAATTTACCAACCATTTCCTACCCCAGGCCACTACGGATTGGAGGTCCCTTTCAAGTACAGCAGCGAGGTTCACTTTGTCGTCCAGACCTGGTTTCTGATCAATGCGAGAGTAGATTGTTGGGATCTAATGGTGTCGGGGAGATCATTAATGTAGATCAGAAAGAGCGTGGGACCTAGGATGGAACCTTGAGGGACGCCCGCGTTCGTATGGTAGTCTTGGGAGGCATGACCATTTAATTCCACCTTCAATGTGCGGTTAGAGAGGAAAGACTGGATGAGGTCAAACAGATGTCTAGTTATCCCATAGCTCCGCAGTTTGCACAAGAAGCCAGCATGCCAGACCCTGTCGAATGCTTTGGAGATATCCAAGGCAACGGTTCGGGCTTCACCATTCTTGTCGAGTGCCTGGTATATGTACTCGGTAATGGTCGTTAGCATATCAGCAGTAGACCTGGTGAAGCGAAACCCGTACTGTTTGTCAGAGAGAAGCCCGTTGGCCATAAGATGCTGAATCACCTCGGCGTTGATAATGGCTTCGAAAACTTTGCCAAAGATTGGAAGGAGACTAATAGGACGGTAATTGGCGGGGTCTGAGGGTTCGCCAGAATTCTTAAATATAGGAACTACGCAGGAGGACTTAACATTATTATAAAAAAATTCGTAAGCGGATGACATTGTGTTAATGGCAGATTCAGAAAGGAAACTGAAAGAACATTTAAAGAATGTAGTAATAGAAAGTAAGAAAGAATGGCTACTAATTGCAAGAATCTATATATCAGGACTATGGCGTCACAGATGACGTAAAATGTCTCTGAAATCCAAAGGCGCAATAGTTAATATTTCTTCCAGAAACTAAGCATATATTATATCCCAGATATGCACTGTTTTCTCTATTTATAATAGCATTTTCCTGTATCTTAATATTTGGGCAGCGAATGCAGGACAATTTCCTCGCAGATAAGAAGAGACTTACAACGAGATATGCTTCTAGCGATGAATACTACGAATACTATGGACAGATCAATGAACAATGATAGGGAAAAAAAAGAACAAGATAACACTAATGGGACAAACTGAAGGTAGGAGAAGCGGGGGTGATATTTGCAAGTTAATTTGTGTTAACTAAATCCTGTACTTGTTTTCCATTACAAACAGCTGAAAACAGATTTTTGCTTTAATTTCAGAAGAATGAAAATATTGAATCTCAAGTGAAGTTTAAATTGAACACCTCAAAAATGGAGTTAATTTTATCACGCACATATAAACACACACACACACACACACACACACACACACACACACACACACACACACACACACACACACACAAGGCGCTCGGAAAGAACAATAATTTGTACAACTTTCTTGTCAGTCATTTCTAACATAGATTATAACATTTATTAGAGATGGATTACTGTCTAATACACAACCATATATATATATACGACGTTTCCTGAAAAGTTATTCTGCCGTGTCTGCTGGGGTTTCAGAATACGCCAACTATACCTCATTGAGGAATACCCATCTCAATGAAGCGTCCTGCATATGACGATAAGCTACATCCAGGTCTTGGGTATTACGATAAACTGCATCCGGCAATCAGGCTTCTAACTGGGAGATTGTGGGGAACGTGGAAGTAGCTCTTAATTACTGTTTTTCCAGGTACACCCTGACTCGGGATGGTGGCACCTGTTAGGGCCCTATCTACTGGCAAGTATTTACCCCCGTCTAAACTGGGGTCAAAATACAATGAAATATAAAAATAGACATTTATAGTGGAAATTCCAGCAATACATTTCGAAAAAATATATTACAAGTAATACATTTTTGAAGAAAAAATATTACCAGCAATCTATTAAAAGAATGTATCCCAGCAATGCATTTAACTTTGAACAAAACCCTCCTTACAAAAATACGTCAATGAAACCTGATCTACAAATTGATTTTTGCAAACAATA
Source organism: Ascarosepion bandense (assembly GCA_037127315.1). Taxonomy (NCBI): domain Eukaryota; kingdom Metazoa; phylum Mollusca; class Cephalopoda; order Sepiida; family Sepiidae; genus Ascarosepion; species Ascarosepion bandense. The sequence goes on along the minus strand of JBBBDQ010001059.1, from coordinate 465,958 downwards.
AATATTCTATTCATATGAATCTATTGCAAATGTTTTGTCGGTATTAAATAACCAATTGAGGTAAAACAAACCAAACCAAACCAAAAATTATTGATTCGTGATTATATGTGTTTCGTGAATTATTACATGAACTGGATTCTCAAAATTCATTTGCCTCTACATATTTTTATACAACGGATTTATAGAGAATCTTTAAGAAAGCTCACATTTTGTCAAGTCTCTGCAATGACACATTCTTCTCTCTCCACCCTCACTCTCTGTCTAACTTTTACACGTGCATGCGTATAGCAAGGCCATTATGTCCAGCAGAGCGAAATGACCATTTGTCACAAAGCAACGCATCACGTTACAATTCAGTTCGGTCAAGCGATAAGCAGTGACCATTTTCACGGCTAACCTAACAAATCATGACCACAAATGGCCATTCGTCTTTTATTGAACCACTTCATTCTTTCCCCAATGGCCAAACGTTGGTGTTTTGGATCTCGTAGCCATAAAAACGAAAGGACAAACTAACGCCCACAATTATGTCGGCTGGACTCCCATATCTTTGCAACCACGCCCAGCTTTTATCTCTGTACAATGAAATCAATGGCATTCTTTCGTCAGAATCTTGTTAACGACATTATAGACAATGGTCAACAACTGGCCAGGGGTCGCACCCTGTTGTAGTTATTTAAACCATTCGTGGCATTGTTTGCCTCCCGTCAAATCCTTTCTCACAACACAATCTTGTTTTTACGAAACCAGACGCACGATCAGATATCTTTATTGTTGTACAGTTTCGCATCCTAACATTGTTGATATGTACCAAGGTTATCTTCGTCTGCTATATAGCCAGCCATCAACGTGTAGCCCCCAATGAAGAGTAAACTTATTACAGCGTCTGCGGAAGAAGCTCGTGAACCATTACTCTACAGCAGTGCGCATTCAAATGTTCGATTTTCTCTCGTATGATCGATGAAATCCTTATTTCAACTGCTAATTATAGAAATTATGAATTCATAAAAATAAAAAAGACACAATCAGAATTTGAATTGTTAACGTGTTGTTCAATCATAAATTTCATCAAAATATTAATATAATACATGCTGTAGAAAAAATCCGAAAATAATAGTTAAACAGTGAACATATACAAGATGTTTGAAAATGTTTAGCCTGAATCAGTTCCCAACATCTGACCAAATACTCGCACACCTTTGTTTAATATATCGGGTGACAACTTTCTGGCTCTCATCCTTCTCAATTGAGCTAAGAACATTTTTTAACAAATTTAGTAAACATACAATTTCAGATTCCATATTCAATAGAAGAATGTATGTATTAAAGCCCAATCTAATCTAACTACAATTAGAAAAGTCTGTGCGTACATGCACTGAGATAATTTAATAACAGATCATTGTATGAAAACTAACATGGCTATTTCCTTTTATCGGTAGAATGTTTGAAAAATAAAGTGATAACTCTAGGGCTTAGAATTTAACGACATATCTGATCCATTATATTTTAACTTGCTGTCTTACAATTAACATAAACGGTAGAGAATTTGTGCAAATGATTTTCAGTAGTTGATTTCAATATTTTGAATATATTTCGAATATACTATCTTATCTATAGTCTATTTTCATTTAATAAACAAAACTACGGTGCGGTGTATTAACGATAATGATTTAGTTCAGCGAGAACTATTAGAAAATACAAAATCTATTGTAATTGCGATTTAAGCGAAGCAACAAACCATGCATACTACTCTTTTCGTGTGCTCAATATATAGGCCACTGGAGATTTATGGGAATTTGGTGGATGTGGGAAGCCGGTCTGTTGCAGTTTTTGCTTAGGGATAAAAGTTTAGAATATTTATAGTCCTGGTTTTTATTTTGTTTATTTTATTTATCTTTAGTTAATCTTTTTATTTCAGTTTATGAAATTTAGTACGCTTTCTTCGGTTAGAAATTCTGGTATTTGAAATAAAGTTGGTCAGGTTTAGGCTATGGTTTATTGTTTAGTCTTTTGAGCCGTGATATGGTGGCACGCAACAAACTAACTCCTACTATGTTACCTACGACAACATCCTGATTGAAATTACTAAACAGTTTTTTTTCCTTTCCCATAATGCCCCAATGGCTTATATGATCTGGTGTATCGATTAAAACCTGAAATTGATAGTCCCTACACATTGTTGAATCCTTTGTCCACACTAGTCGTCCATATATATATATATATATATATATATATATATATATATATATATATATTTCCACTATAAGCAGACAAAAATATTTTTGTTACCACCTATAATGACGGTATTTTCTTTAAAAAATACAAAACTGAAAAACGAGCTGTTTGCACAGAGAAGGTTTTAAAGTTTGAATGTAGATGGCCTTCAAAACTTTGAGGTGGTAACTTGAGTGGCACGTGCTTAAGATAGAAAATGTGTCCACACTAAAGCTAGGGGCACAATTATGGTTATTAATAAGGTGCTCTTCAATAGAAAACCCATATGTATTGGTCAGCCTATCAGACAAGGAATAATCAAAATTCCGATTTTTTATTTGCGTCCCTTTAGCTGAAACTATTGACATATGTACTGAAGCTTTGTATCGTAGTCAGTTTTCATCTCCCGTTATTCCTGAAGAAGTATTTGTCGAACTGATGCAATTTGCTACGATGTCTGTTGAATTTACTTTCGACGTCGTCCTGTATAAACAGATTGATTGATTTTAGCAAATATCTTTGGTGGATTCCATGATGAGAGTGTATTATCTGAATTTAATAGACCTGATGTTTATTTCCGTTACGTAGATGATACCTTTTGTCTCTTTAACGACGAAATTGAAGCGAACCAATTCCTTTTGTCTCTTAATCATATGTATCCAGCTTTAAAATTTACACAAGAAAAGGAGATTAATTCTTCCCTTCCATTTCTTGATGTTTTGGTGAACAGATTTTCTTTTGGTTTTCTAACTTCAGTTTATCGAAAATCAACATTTACTGGTTTGTATACCAGGTGGAACACTTTTTGTCCCAAAAAACGTAAAATCAATTTAATTAAGACCTTTACCATAGGGCCTTGATGATCTGCTCTAAAAATAAGTTGGATGACGCACTCAGGTTTATTACTACCACTCTCTGTAATAATGCCTATCCATTAGATGATGTTCAATCGGTGATTAGGAATAAGGTATTGGAAATCAATAGGGTTAAACTAGCAACAGTACCAAGTTGTCTGTGTATCTGCATCTTCCTTGGCTGGGTTTTGTTAGTGATAGATTTGCTAAGCGGGTTTCGGTTGCTGTCCAGCAATGTTTTATGCTGCCAAAGCGGGTTTCGGTTGCTGTTCGACAATGTCTTTTGCTGCCAATAGTCGTGTTTTTTTTTTGTTTGTTTTTCTAAATCTGTCTTTCCTTCTATAGAGAAGGATGTTCTCCCCCTAAACCATAATAGCTCATTGATTTATATGTTTTAATGTAGTTGTGCATCGAACTACACCGGGAGAACTACACAAAGATTAGATTTTAAAGTTATACAGCACGTCCCCACAAATGTCTGGAATTTAGACTATTCCTTGTCTGATAGGCTGACCAATACATACGGGTATTCTACTGCAGAACACCTTATTAATAACTATAATTGCGCTGCTAGCTTTAGCGTGGACACATTTTCTATCTTAAGCACGTGCCACTCAAGTTACCACCTCAAAGTTTTGGAGATCATCTACATTCAATCTTTAAAGCCCTCTCTGTGTGCAAACAGATAGAGTATATATTTGACCTCTAACTCATATCCATTTAGTTTTTTTTTTCTCTGTATATCTTCGCCATTTTTTTTTAATGCTAATTTCTTTACTCACCTCGATTTGGCTCTGTTGAGCGAGGTGCAAAACCGGTTGGCCAGTTGACCAGCCCGTTTTTCAATTATATTTTTTAAAGAAAATACTATCATTATGTGTAGTAATAAAAATATTTTTGTCTGTTTAGAGCGGTAATCAAATTTTGTACCATTAAACATATATATATATATATATATATATATATATATATTATATATTGAGTGTTTGTGTGTGTGTGTGTGTGTGTGTGAGAGAGAGAGAGAGAGAGAGAGAGAGAGAGGACCGATATAGAGGGAGTTGGGAAACTTCTATAAAACACTACTTCAACTATATTTCCATAACTCTCTCCTCCTTTCCCATGTCTGTATATACATATTTTCTCTTTTCTATACACTTATGAAAAAAATATACGCCTTCTCAATTTCTGTAAATCTTTACGTCATTCCCTCTAACTAGATCTCCACCTTTTTCCCGTTGCGAAATCAAAATCTCTCCCACTTTTCCTATTTCTGTAGATCTCTGCTTCTTTTCTTTGCCTCTAAATATCTACCATTTCCTCATTTCCATTAATCTGTATCTTTTCCATTTCTATTCATTCCACTTCGGTAAACGTTTCTTATTTTGACCTTGAATAAAGTTCTTCATTACGATTCTTTTGCACAATATTCTCAAATCAATTTGTGAGAAACTAACAGAAACGGTTCATAGGGACACGATCTTTAATTTACTAGTATTTTATTGAGATTCTTTATTTTCGTTGATCTTATTTTGTTTGTCATTTTTCCCTTTTTCCTAATATATTTATTTAGATTTTCTAAAGATGCCGATTTTTGTCTACCTATGTTTTTTGAAAAACAAAATTTCAAATGGTTTTATTCGAGTTCGTTGGGTGATCATTGCTGCTCGCCATAATTAACTTAATACCCACCAGGCATTTACTCATGTATTAACCATTTTAATTAATACGATGACTACTTGTGATAATGATTGTCATTTGTATTTTGTGACTATCTCTGCTTTCTAATCGTATATTTCTTAGAATAATGTTTCATGTTCAAATTTTATATTCCTAATCGCCAACAACCAAATATCTCTAAAGTTGCAATATCTTCCTCATTATCTCAGTAGGATCATCGTGATTTCTTGTTTGTTTGTTTGGCCAATAACTTCTATTAGAAACTACTCTTTTTTCTTTGCCCATTTAACCTTCAAGCAGCTTACTGATTGGTCCTGTCTTTGATCCGGCTGATGTCAGATGGTTGGAAGTGGGCAACGATAGTTAGCTGTTGTAATCTCGTCCGCTAAGAATGGACACAAGATTATGGGTCAAGGCTTATCAACTCATGAGTCTTTGTAGTCGATTATTTGATGCTGTCAAAGAATGTGATAATGCCGCTTAGAATGAATTCTGGGAATAAATATTAAAGGCAGATATGAAAAGAGACAGAAGAAGAGAATATATAAAAGAAGGAGAATTTGCAAATGTGAATATGAGAAGTTCTTATCATTCATCGGTCGGTGTTCCAGTTAATAAATCGCTTAGAGAGGGGAAGAGAAAGGGAATGTGGAGGAAGAAATGAGAGCGAACAAGAAGAAAGATGGAAATAATTGATTTAGGCCAAAATATTTTCAAGTCAAATCATTTTACTATTTTGAATATTTTAAATATTAGTATAGTATCCGTCAAAAATGATTAAATTAATTACGTATGGATTGGCATGTTTCCATCGATTCAAAGTACATATGCGATTTTTCGAGATGTAGTGTAGTATCTGTACGCTCTCCCTGACTTAGTATTTGCAGTTTTATTGAACTGTTCAAGCAGTAAAACGTTGGCGTAATCGGTATGTTGTTTGCCTGCTTGTCTCCAAATCAGGGAAGAGTTCACTTTCGAGTGACAAATATTGAAAGTAGAGAAATACGTAGATTTTGAAGAATTTGTTAATTTCATTTTTCTTCTTCTGTGATTTCTTTCAACTTTTGTTTTATTCATTTCAGTTTAACGAAGCCATTCTCACTTCGCAAGTTATTTTAATGAAATCTGGCTGGCTAAGATAGAAATGATGAGACCTTTTGACAGCCGATGTATAAAATGCGTACCTCTCAATTTAAAGCATCACTCATCTTCTGACATGCAGAAAACCCTTCCAAACTTTCTTTCTTAGAGCTTAGACATGCAACTTTAAACAAACATCACAAAGAGAAACGTGTAAATTGGAAGAAGTACATGAAGACTGGTCCCTCAACATTAATTTTTATTGATGACTGTAGAGCTACATTGAATGGATCTGACAGCCATACAAGAAGTTGTTTTCTTCATGATAATAATCAGCCAAAACGACTTAGAATACAACGGTTGGAAGGTGAGGTAATGTTTTAGAGAGCAAAATGATAGATATCTTCAAAATTAATGGTATTGCCAAAATAATGATAGAAAATTATGTTCTTCGATAATAATTTTTCGCGTTACATTTAACAGCTAAAGGATTTCAGCTAAAGAGTATACTGATGCAAAACAATGCACTTTTTACTACTGCTATTGCCAGTTTGTCAAAAAGTTTCAAAATTCCAAAATCATCTTCAGATTCGAGACGTGTCCTAAAATTTTTCATTCCATGTAGAGCCGTGATCCACAACCTCACCAAAGTAAGTGTTATTCCTATCATGGCTTCTGTAGCAAATAGCTTTTTACGGGTTGGAATTTTTTTATCATAGTCTCAACAGGTTTTCGAATTTCAAATCATCCTTCTCTTAGACCGTTTACCAACCAAGAGAATTCAGTCTGCCTTGCTAGTTAACCGATAACTGGGAAATAAAATGGATTCTTACCTTCCCCAAAGGTGCGAAAGTGAGCGCAGCGATCGAGGTCAAAATTTGAATTCGACTCGCTGATTCCACTTTCCTTGTCGGTAACCTTGCACTATGCTCACATCAATAATAAGATAAGCATAATTCGGCCAATATTAAAACACAGTACACGCTGTAAATAGAACGTGCTATGGTATTCCTCTTGCAAGTTTGAAGAGCGTTAATATTTCGCACGTGTATTTGTGATTCAAAACCAAGATTTAATGAGATTTTTGCATGCCAAACAGGGCGGAAATCCAGGAGAAATTCAGTGAGAATTTATTGCTGTGTATGGCGAACATTAGTAGGAAGTCCAAGAGAAGCGTTCAGGAAAAGCTTTGTGTACGGCGTTCACGTTAATCAAAAACAGAAAAAAGGATTGCATGCTTTGAAACTTTAAATCAATATGATAGACGGCACGAAACTTGTGGTGTATCTATGACCGTCAATGAAATCGTACACGTGAAATCTTTTTGAGGTCACAAAGCAGTTAACTGAATAACAGATTCTGACACATCGCAAAAGTCTTTCAGGGGTACATGATCACGGATTAGAAATCCAGGGGTCATCAGGTTATATACAAGACAAAGGGTTGAATCTTTGACCCACCAACCCCGCCAATATTTAAATTTCAGCAGTCTGCGAATAAATTGATGGCATCTGTGTGCTGGGATGCAAAAAGCGTGGTGCTCTTCTTGGCCTTCATACTATTTGATTAAACAACGCAGTCAGATACTGTGAATTACTTTACAAACCAGGGAAAGATACTTGTTGATAGAGACCAGAATGTTTGTCTAATATACTGTTGTACGATATCGCCATTTTACACAAGATCAACTTGACAAAAGTGTGACTCTAACGAAATGGCTTAAATATTTTACGATATACATTGCACGATTCTAACTTGGCTCCTTTAGATTATCTTTTCGTATCACTCAAACATTTATTCATATCGATGATGCTGTTGTTGCAGGAATGCAGAAGCAACTCTTGTCGCTTGATTCCACACTGTTTTTTGGGGTGCAGGGATAATATTTATATACCCCTAAATTGATAGCGTAAATGCCTCGATTACCTAAGTGCATCGATGGTAACTATGTAGGGAAATAGCAATAGGCATGTTGGATTTATAAATGTTTGTTCCAGCATCACTCGCACTAATCCAGTATAAAACTTATGGTCTGTCATAGAAAGAAATATATATTGGAGTTGAAAAATATTTAAGCAGAGAAATAACTGAGAAGTAATAAAAACTGTTGCGAGTCGAAACAGTAGCAAAAATCCCATAAATACGAATAAAGGTCATCTGAATGCAATAGAATGAAAAGAACTGTAATAAAATAGTAATTTATTGAAGTTTGTGGAATATTACACTAATCAAATATAATGTTGCTATAAATTACATCTTTTGGAATTATTTATAAAGAAATATTAAATTTGTAACTAATTTCTAATAAAGCCTGTACCGTGAAACGAGTTTTATAAATATTTTTTTAAGATGATTAAGTCCCATGAAATATAAGTATATCGTGATTTTTTAAAAGAAATACAAACACGTGAAAAGATTTACATAATGAAATTGACACTATATATATATATATATATATATATATATATATATATATATATATAGAGAGAGAGAGAGAGAATGAGAGTTGGATAACTTAAAGAGTGAAAAGTCAAAAATGTTATTTTATGTGAATTAAAAAGCTCTTTTAGAAGTATTTCAACTATACCAGTTTCATATCTATTAGAAAAAGAATATATATATATATATATATATATATATATATATATCGTTCATTCAGGAATGAATTAGAACACTCTCAGCTATTGGGCGCTTATAATGATAATATACACGCAAAAAAGTCTGCCTCCTTCTACCGGGCGCCCATAGCTCAGAGGTAGAATCGCCGACTGACGCCAATTCGGTCGGGTTTTAATCCTGGGTAAAAAACAATCGGATTTCTAACCGTACTGATGAGCTGTGATACAACGAAACAGATCTGTCTGTGGATGACTATATATATATATATATATATATATATATATATATATATTATTTACATATTCCTTTTCTAATACATATGAAACTGGTATAGTTGAAATACTATTATGCTCTCATTACGATAGTCACTCTAAAGAGGAAAATTTGAAAAAGCAGTTATCACTTCGGCAATATATGCATAACTCTTCAGCAATGAATTGAGTTCTTTCGGTGACTGGCGTCTGTATACGCCGCTTATATATAACACGCTAAAATTTCCCTTCTCTGATTCCATGTGCGCATGGACACCAAAACTGACACCAAAATGGTCGAGTTTCGATCCCGGCCGGAGTCAAGTGGATGTCTAAACATACTGACAAATAGTTAAAACAAATAGTTATATATATATAGAGAGAGAGATAGATTAGCAGATTGATTAATATGAACAGAGATAAACTTATATGAACGAATAAAGATACAAAAATGTTTAGACCAGTGTTTCTCAACCTTTTTAAGCAATGACACCAACACAAATAAAAATATTACAGCACACTTAGCAAAATCTCTAAAGAGTATACGTTTAAATGTTATGAAATATAATCATAGATTTTTAAAAATACACGCAGATATGAACTTACTTTGTTTAAATGTTGCTATTGAACTATTTAAAAGAAAATAAAAATATTTTATAAAAAGTGAATAATAAAGCAAAGTATGTAAACTAACCTAATAGAAGAATAAAGAAAAGAATTTTTGAAAAAATGTTTAATATCTTTTTTTAATTTTTTCAAATACTAATGCTGTACTATTATTACTTCCACACGTACGTGCACACACACACACACACACACACACACACACACACACACACACACACACATATATATATATAGGTATATATTTTTCTAAACATATACTGTTAAATATAAGAGACAATGAATGTTTATTATGTTTAATCATGAGCCGTTCTAAACATCGTATTTTGGCTTTAATTTCAAGTGAAAATAAAGACAAAAATTCTCCAACATTTGGATAATTTTTATTAAATTGGTTCTAAGCTTTCGGCTCACATGAGCCATCTTAAGGAATTCCATTTCTTGGTGTTAGGATCATTTAATGCTGCGGCATTTTCTTCTTCTATGTGCTCTGTCCCTTCAGGACGTAGGCGATCATGGCTTTCCACATTTCCCTGGTGGCTCTGAGCATGCCTTCTCTTGTTACACCATGCAACCCTTGCTCCATCATCCACCTAATTAGATCCTTCAAATATGTTATCCGTTGCTTTTCTCTGTCTCTTTTTCCCTCTATCTGGCCTGTTAGTATCAGATTCTCCAAGCCCTCCTTCCTCATTGCATGTCTCAGGAACTTCGAGGCCGCAGATAATTTTCTAAACATATACTGTTAAATATAAGAGACAATGAATGTCTGTTATGTTTAATCATGAGTTTTAATCAACTTAATAAAAAAATATCCAAATGTTGGAGATATTTTGTCTTTATTTTCACTTGAAATTAAAGCCAAAATACGATGTTTAGAACGGCTCATGATTAAACATAATAGACATTCATTGTCTCTTATATTTAACAGAATATGTTTAGAAAATTATCTGCTGCCTCGATACACTAAATTTAGGTGTATATTTATATAAACATCTGTATGTCGTGACAATAATTTGCGACACATTTAAGGGGGTCGCTCGGCTCACTAGTGTGCCGCGGCACGGCGGCTGAGAATCACTGGTTTAGACATCTTGTTATGCTCAAGAAGTTATTGATTTCTAAAAAGCAAGATGCAAAATGCATTAACATTGTCGCTTTTGCTTTCATTTAGGGTTATTATCACGGCTCTAACTTCAACTAAAAGTTCTGAAATGAAAAGAAAAAAATATGGATAAACACTTTAAAATCACATTTCAAAATGAATGTTTAGTTTATAATTTTCTGTTTTATTTTTCAATTCATTATCTATGAATAAACGCAAGTATAATTATCTACATTTGTATATGTTTGGGAACAAGAATCACAATCTTAAGTAAAAGTTTAGCTTACATGTTTCGGTGAAATTATGAATTCGCGTGCGTCACTCTTTTTCCCTATGGTTTTGAGTTCGCGTACGTGTAGTCGTAAGGAGAGCTGCTTCTGTAAATGTGTCGAATATTTTAATTTACGCCTTATTTACTTTGTCTTTCCGTCCATTTCATTCCAAATTATTTTCTTTCGCTATGTGCCCATGCACGTTCCATGACTGCTCGTTTATTTCACTTCCAGACCGACCGTCCCACTCTCTGACTGCACATAAGCACGGGTATAAACAAGTATTTATCCATAACGCAACAAATAACAAAGAAAAAAGTACGGCGCGGCTGGACTGAAATTCCTGTGTAAAATCTCGCACCAAAACCCAAACCTTTTGCTAAAATCACAGTAAGCAGTGATAAACAATGCCAATTCTACGTCCTCCCTTTAACAATAAACCGGTAAGGGAGACCAAGCCCCCTCTATTGGGGGTATATTGATTCTTCGATCCGGCGCTGTGTTTAGTGGTGCATTCCAAAATGTGCGAATCTCTTTGCACTGAGTCACTGCCTCACCCACAGCTCCTGCTAGTAATCAGGGATCGAAACGGTCATGGCTCGTTTCCCTCCGCGGGGTTCCAATTCAGCCTCATTTCCTCTTCATTCCATTACATAGCCGGACAAAAGCGATCGGGAGACGTGTGGCCGGAAGTTGAATATCCGTAATTACCCGGATATTCCTCTGCTTCCTTGTTCGGCTGCATCCGCTTCGAATATTTCGAAACATATATTTGCCGGCCCCTTGGCCGCTGGTTCTATGCACAACGCTAAAATTACACTTATTATATCGACCGGGATTTCTCTCTGCACACACCCATGCGCGCACTCACACACACAATTCCAGACGTAATCGCCCACACACATGCACTTGCAGTGTATGTACACACGCAGGCATATGCACATGAGTTCATTACGCACTTCTCACCGACGCAAGCATACAGATTTATATGTACGTGTGCGTTTATAAATCTGAAAGACAGAAATTTACTTTCTGACGATAGACATTAACGTTCAAACCCAAGTAAGATTTCAAGAGTAATGGTTTTCAAATATTGCCGGAATACAATCTACAAAAAAATCGAATAAGGTGAAAGCAAAACTGATTATTGTTGGACGCAAGTGACTCTAGATGTTGCGAAGGCAGATATGATATCAGTGGAGGTTGTGTGAACTAACCCGACGGTGCACTCATGTAGCTGCAAATGGCTTTGCATATACATTAAGAATATACATTCCAAAGCATAAATACGTATATAAAGAGATAGATATCATTATTATTCTTCTAATTTCTCTCTTAGCACGACCGTTAAGTCCCATAAATAATGAACTATAAAGGGTAGACTTAGAAAACATACAGAGAACCGACTTAGCTTGTGAGAAAGAAAAAAGTAAGAAAGAAAGTTATAAGTCTTTAACATCTGCTTCAATGACATAGAAAAAGTTGTCAATTTCAAATCTTCTCATTTGTACTGCCTTATTTCTTAAAATTTCAGCATTCATACTTATGATTGTTATTACAATATTTTGTTAAAATTGTTAAGCTCAAACATTTACTGATGCGATTTCTATAGATATTTTTATTGTCCTAGAACTTGCCATGAGCTTATTCAATCCTTAACTTAAGAATTAAGATTCATCAGAAAATTAAAATAAGAAAACCGTGAAATTTTCACTGGTATTTCTAGTACAGTGACACGCATAAGTATTGGATACATATTATTTTCTGTTATAACTCTAGTTTATGATCGCCATTTTGCCTGATATTTGGTAAGTAATATCTCGTAAAGTTGTTTTAGTTGTATGTGGAAGGAAAATTAAAAATTCATGGTTGAATCTATTTTTTTTATCAATGTTCAAAATTACCCTATGCAAAAGTATTGGATACATGACACTTTTTTTCAAATTTCCAATCAAAACTTTGTATTTTAAAAGACTTTAAGTATTCAAATTTTTAATAGTATTGGAATGTTATCTCTGACCAATCAGAGAAGCACACAATTGCTTACAAGATAGTGCTACTAATCATCTGACTCTTTGATGAGCATTCTGCAATTCAGGGATTAAAAATGGCAAAAACTAAAGAATTATCCAGAGATATGCGAGATAAAATCATTGAACATCACAAAGGAGGACAAGGTTACCGAAAAATCAGCAAAGAAATGAATCTAGCACTAAGTACAGTAGAAAATATCATCAGAAAGTATAAGCAGTATGGCGACGGTGCAGCAAACCTTCCAAGAAATGGAAGACCGAAAAAAATAAATGAGAAGACTTCAAGGTGGACCAGCAAAAATGTGCAAAAAACTCCGCCATTACTCGTTCTGAAATTAAAACTGATCTTGAGGGTGCTGGAATTAATGTAAGTAAGGATACCATTAGCAGAGCTCTATATCATACAGGCTTTCATTCAATATCACCAAGAAAATGCCTTTACTGAAAAGCAAACGTGTCAAAGACCGATTAACGTTTGTCGAAATTTATGAAAAGAAATGTATGTAGTTTTGGGAAAAGGTAATCTGGTCGGATGAAACGAAAGTTAAACTATTCGGAAGGAACACAGCAACAAGTGTTTGGCGAAAAAATGGCACTGCCTTCAACAAACACAATACCGTGCCCACAGTTAAGTTTGGGGGTGGTTCCATTATGATATGGAGATGATTTTCATTCAAGGGCACTGGTGAGTTACAAGTTATCCACGGTAGAATGAACGGTAGCATGTACAGGGAGATTCTAGAGAAGAACCTTCAGAAATCTGCAACTTCTTTAGGACATGGTCGGAATTTCGTGCTTCAACACGACAATGATCCCAAACATACTGCAAAACTTACAACGGAATGATTTGAAAATAATGGTATTAGTACTCTCAATTGGCCAAGTCAGTCTCCTGACTTGAATCCAATTGAGAATTTGTGGAATACTTTGAAGGTTAAAGTTCATATAGTGGAATCCACAAAATCTCGAGCAATTAGAGGAATTATGCAAGGAAGAATGGGGTAAAGTAACGGGGGATCAGTGTAGAAAACTTGTGGCCAACTATAGAAAGCGACTGGAAGCAGTGAAACAAAACAGAGGCTACGCAACAAAATATTAAATTGATGTATCCAATACTTTTGCATAGGGTAATTTTGAACTAAAAAATGGATTCAATCATGAATTTTTGATTTTCCTTCCATATACAACTAAACAACTTTACGAGATTTTACTTACCAAATATCAGGCAAAATGGCGAACATAATCTAGAGTTATAACAGAAGATAACATGTATCCAATACTTACGCGTGTCACTGTATATAATATTAAGACCTTGAATAAGTTCTCGCTTATTTTTTATGAAAAGTAATGTTTTATTTAAAACAAAAATTAGTAAGAAACATGTCACTGAAAGTATTTGGTTTTGCTGCCGATGTTGATGCATGGTCGGCCTTACCCAACGATCTTAGCTTAAGGTTATCTTAGTATATCCACTTTTCATCACTGGTCACGATAGAATGCAAAACGTCTTTCCTTTTCTAACGTTGAAGCAACTGTTCACATGTGACAAGACGCCGTTCTACGTCTCTCGGCTTCAACTCGTACGGCACCTAATGTCCTTGCTTTCGAATAATTCCTAATGCTTTCAAAAGTTTCGAAACTCTTGTGTGATGAAACTCTTAATGATTTTGCAAGTTCAGCTTGCGCCTGACATGAGTCATCATGAAGAAAGGTCTTTAATTCTTCGTCTTCAAACTTTTTCGGTGTGCCAAAGCGTTCTTTATCTTCAACATCAAAATCATTATTTTTTTAAGCGTCTAAACCAATCTCTGCATGTTGTTTTCGACAGAGCATGGTCGCCGTAAGTCTCAACAAGAATTCTGTGTGCTTCAGCTTCATATTTCCTTTTGAATAAAATAGTGCTGTAAAATTTCCCTGCAAATATACGTTTCTGCACGAAGTTTGACATGTTTAACGCTATGAATAACAAAGTTCTTTACACTTCGGTGAGATGACATGCAGTTAACACGCCGAAGTCTAAAGAACTTTGTTCAAGGGAAAGCCAATCTGTTGGAAAACACCAAGAAAACACCAAGAACTTATTCAAGTTCTTCTCAAATATTTTGCTGTACACTTTTATAAGATAGATAGATAGATAGATAGATAGATAGATAGATAGATAGATAGATAGATATGAACAGACTGAGATAGATAGATAGATAGATAGATAGATAGATAGATAGATAGATAGATAGATATGAACAGAATGAGATAGATAGATAGATAGATAGATAGATAGATAGATAGATAGATAGATAGATAGATAGATAGTCAGTCTTATGTAGAACGTTTCGTGTTCTATCGATATATAAAATTAGAATTTAAAGTGTTATTTAGTTTTTTATATTTTATTTAAAGGTAGTAATTTGAATGAAATATCCTGAATTTTGAAAGGTTCCAATTAATATCTACATTGAGGTTTTTAATTTTTGAGTTCTTAATACGTATTCGAGTGTTTGGTAAATGAAATTATTCTCGATTTTTCTAGAAAAAAACTTTTAAACACCTTTTAAATTCGAAATACTCATAAACACACGATTTAGTGAGTTCGGTAAACCGTGCACACAAACTACGAGTTTTTCAAATTATCCATTGTCTTGTCAATCTTGCGAACAAGTTGTCCTCCAAAAAGAAAACATATTTTCGCAGTCTGTCTCTATTTTTCTTTCAACGATTCCTTTAATCGGTTTACGAAGATAGTCTTCTACATTAAATCTTCGATTCTTCTGAACATAGTCAATCGTCAAAATATCTTTCTCGTCCTTAAAAAAAACCCATCGTCATGACTTTTTTTGGTTTCTTTTAGATAATGAATTTATTTAGCTGTGAAGAACCAAAGTGTTGCTACTGTATAGACTATTGTCTAGTATCCAGATCATGGTAACGTATCCATGTTTTATCAATATTATGAGAAATTATTTAAAAAAATAAAACTATCACTAGACCCCTGGAAAAGCTATCAATTAAACTTGAATGTTTTTATTCGATATTGTTTCTGGTTAGCATTCAAATATTTCGTCATCAACATGGCTGAGAGCGACTCTTCATGAATTATAAACCCAGCAATTTCCTTGGAATATCGAGTCTCAGCAATTTGTTTAGTTGAGATACGTCGATTAACCAAAATTAGGAGCTATATTAAATTATTAACCATTATAATTGAATTTATCTCTTTGTGAATTTATCTCTTTGCTTATTATGTTCTTTTATATTTTATTTTGTCAACGTAATTCCTTTCCTCCTTCGCTTTTCTCATTCATTCTCGATCCTTCTTCTTTCACGGTCATTTCACTTTCTATTGAAACGGTTCTTCTAGGTTCGAAACTGTGTCCTTACGAAATTCTTTGGATTTTTTTACTTCTTTTTACTTTTCTCTTTGTTGCAATTGAAAAACATTTCTTTTCATCACCAGATTTCTTAGTTTTCTTGCAAACGAAGACGCATGATAACGTAGAAAAGGTGAAATGGAGAATTTTCGAAAATCGTCAATATTTTTGTAATAAAGTCATCCAATAAAGAGGTATCAAAATATGGAAAATCAGACACAAAGAAGCAGCAATCAATTTACGTCAGAGATAAACTTCCGGTTGCATACAATCTTCTGAAAAAAAAGGTGGTTCGTACCACGTAACAAACTGTAGACTAGTGCCTACAGTTTGTTACGTGCATCAATCTATCAATCTATCTATCTATCTATCTATCTATGCGCTATATCAGATTAAATTATAAAGGTAACTCGGTATTGATAAACTGGCCTTGGTAAAATCTTCAAGATATATTTATATGCTATTTATAGTGTGTGAATTTATAATTTGTACTAATTAAAAATATTGTTAATAACTTAGTTTGGTAAGATAAGGTAAGATTATGCTAATAAAATAAACGCGACATATATTTCTAGTCATGAATCCAAACAATACAGGTCACAGAAGCATATATTTAATTAATATAATATCTCATATATCCAAATAAATTATATTATTCTTATTATTCTATTAATGCGGACTGAATATTGTCTAACTCTCAATAGTCTTTCAACTATTGATCTTTATAACTTTTCTAGTGTCTAAAATTTATCATTACTTGTTAATTTATTAACCTTAGATATTTTTTGCTCCATTAACTGTTTAAAATCAACAAAAAACAGTTTAAATCGTTCACAGCTACATGAGGAACATGGAAAAATAACCAAAACACTCAACAAATCAATAACAACATCAATGAACAATGCAATACGAACAAATGCAACTACCGAAAGAAAGACAACTGTTTACTTAACAATAAATGTCTAACCGAAAACATAATATATAAAGCCACTGTGACAAATAGCATTAACACAAATGAAAAGATTTACATAAGAGCAAAAGAAACAATATTCATAGAAAGATTCAACAGTCACAAAACATCACTTAATGCAGAAAGATACAAAAACAATACAACACTATCCAAATACATATTAAACCAAAAACGAAAATAACATTACCGCCAAAATTAAATGGGAAAGCTTAAAAGATTAACCCATACAACGGCAATTACAGAAGCTCCAAATTATGTTTAGTGGGAAAACTAGCAATAATTAGCTTTAAAAACAAAAGTAAAATATTAAACAATAATAATAAGAAGAAAAAGTAGACATTCAATAAAATATTTACTTTGCTACGCAAATACTAACAAAAACCAATGAACATAACACAACACGCAAAGCAAAAACTACCACATATAAATATGAATATGTAAACACTCAATCACAACAAAAAACAAAAGATAATATAACAACTACTAAACGGAAAAAAAATCACACATAAAGCCAACAATCATGAATAGTGTCAAGAGAACAAAACTTATTTATGACTTAAAAATCCTTTAAGCGGTCACGTATACCAACACGGTAAGGAAAAGGTCAACCTGACACAATAAAAAGGAAAAGGTCAACCAAAATGAAAAAAGAAGCCAACTCATTATAAAGCAAATAAGCGGACAGCCATTTACACGCGCTAAAAGGAAAGTAATTAATAAAATAAAAAGCAATAAAAAGAAATCAACCACCTGCACAATAAAAAGAAAACCAACCACCTCCACCTGCACAATAAAAAGAAAACCAACCACCTGCAAATAATATAGCATTAAAAAGAAGTCAACACAACAAAAACAATTAACCATCTGTAGAACCACTCACATATCAAAAATATTAATTACACCAAGCTCCATAAAAATAAGCATAAAACCGGGACACAATAACAATTGGAAAAATAAGCCCTGACGAGTGAAAATATAATAATGGTGCTCTCACGAAGATTCAAAGTCGGCATGATTCTGCTCAGTTAAGTAACAAACATCTCCACATTAATCCTATTAATGGTCTATCTCTACCTCGGTAAAGAGCACCTTACGACAAAAAACCTGCTTGCCAAAATATATTTTTAACAGTAAAACACTGAGATAACAACAATCTTGGCACTAAACCTCATCACAACTCAGCATATATATATGTTCAAGAATTTTTTAATTAATTTAAGGTCCTTGAAACCTTGGTAAGGTGAGCAATAGTCAAATTTGTAAAACATGAAGGCACATTGTTTTTTATGAATTACTCTTTCATTGTAAATCTTCTTTACATTGACTCAAAAATAATCTTATCCAAAAACTTACGGTAATTCTCTGAAATTCATCTTGATACTATCTTTAACTTTAAAGAGACCTGTGATTTTATTGCTTGCAATACGAACATAAAACATTACTACACTTTTCTATAGTTGCCTTCTAATTGCTGCCGGTTGACTATTTCTGAGAATAATCTAACTGCTAATCCAGTCCTCAGGTCCATCCAATATTGTTCTACATTCATCATTAAAAAATACTGTTGAGAAATCAGTTTTCATATACTTCTTCGCTCAATTTACACAATTTTCTATTTGGGTTTTGATATAAATGTTGTAGTTTGGCAATTATCACGCCATCATTCGTAATATTCTGCAACTTTTTATTTTATTTGCACTATTTATATTCGAACTATTGTCTTCATCTTTGTTGTTGTTGTTGTTGTTGTTGTTGTTGACACAACTTTTCTGATCCCGTAGATTAAATAAAGTGTTCAGTTTAGAATTCCCTGTAGGTTACCCAGAGCGATATACAGCTGATGAAGACCGAAAGATCCAATGGTCGAAACGTATATAGTGTAAGTAATGTCATCTCAGAAATTCAGATAGAAATCTTTTCATTTATTTTTAACATGCAAATTCAGATCTTCAAATATTTTCTAACCTTTGTATAGACAAAATAAAAAATAAATATAAGTAACAATATTATTTACAAGATGATGAGCTCTGTAGTAATATCTCACGCCACGAAAAAAGGAATTACAAATATTAAAAAATAAAAACAAGTATTACAAGTATTACAAGCTGAAATCTTCATAGTGTATTTAATTTATCACATATGCCGAAAATTTTAAAACATCGGATGATTAATACCAAATTTAACTTCGGAAAAAAAATAATAAAAACATTAACAAAATCAGTCATACATAAAGCATATCTAAGATGGATAGATGCGTACACGAATTGCATGCGAACTAAACACACCCTCCAAGCCAGTCTGATGGGCCGAGGCACGCATAGTCTCCACTCACCCCTTACCTCCGGCCGTCCTGTATAGATCAAGGCTAAACAACCGGCATTGCAAAATGATTGGTTAACAGCTGCTTTTCTCTTTCGTTTTATTTTTTCGATTTTATTTTGTTTATTTATTTTTCTACATACGCTTTTCACTATGTCCATTAATGGCGTTTGAGCTAAGATTTTTTTAAATGTTTTTTTAGGAGGGGATCTTGGCTCAGCATTTCTCTTGCACCCCCTGCTCTTCTTTCTTTTTCCTTGCTTTACATCAATTCTTCTTCATTCAGTAAACATTAACAATCAACGGGAATGGGAAACGAAAACCGAAAAAATTAAGATTTAAATGACGTGATCCGTATGGTCAAGGCAGCAGCGGCTCGGACCCCTATCTACCCCCCCCGAACAATCTTCTTTTTTTTTTTTGTTTACTGCTGTTTCGTTTAGAACTCACTCCAAAACGTAAATTTATAGTCCTTTTTTTACTTCAAAGCATCTCTCCCTCGCCCACACACATTTATGTTCTTGTTCTCTTTCTCTCGTCTTAATTTTAGTTATTGATTGCTATATTTGTTCGATTTTCATCACATCTCCTCCGACCACACCTCCTCCGACCACTATCACCACAAGTGAGTAAATTCGTTTATAGAAGATCTGGATCCTTTCCTCACTCCTTTGGGCAACATTCGGCAACCTCCCGCGAACGATCTTTACAAACCCTCCCTGACTATCACTGTTAAAATGTGACAAATGAAAATACGTAATAAGTTAATGTAAAGATGAAAGACCGACAGATTCAGTTTGCCTGTTAACGTTTGTATGTGAGTCGATCGGTTAGTCTGTTGGCCGGCTTTTCTCGCCAAAAACTACTGTTATCTACTTCTACCCCCCCCTCTCTCTCTGTGTATTTGTCAGTGTGTCAAGCAAGACTTTCACACATGTATAGCTACTTTTACACACACGCGAGGTGTATAAAGAGGTTTCCGTTTATGCAACTCATAAGACGAGCAGGACGTATAAAAATATTAAAATCTTTCATTCATTAGAAAACTTCTGGTGGAAGATGAGGAGTGAAGTAATAATCACGGTTGTATTTTAACGCCGACTTCATTTGAACCCGGCATGACATTGGTAAGATTTTGGTTATTCATAATCTCTGTCCATTGGTTTTACTGATACTCCATTCTTCACACATTTTATTCACTGTTTACACCAAAAAAACTAAACAAATTAAGCAAGGATTTTCACTATTTCTAACTTCAATTCGTTTTTAACAACTTACAATACTCAGTTGAGTACACTGTGATTTTTTAGGGTAAAACGGTATCATTGTCCGAATTAATGGACATTAATTCAGAATAACATTTACCCTAAAAATAACACACACACTTTTATGCCCCCCTCATTGTGTGTGTGTGTGTGTGTGTGTGTGTGTGTGTGTGTGTGTGTGTGTGTGTGTGTGTGTGTGTGAAACAAGTGTCACTCTAAAAGTAATTAATGTCTCATATTTACATGAAAACCATGACAGATCAGAGTAAAATCGTTGGATTTAGCAAGTTTGCTTTTAGGAATAAAATATGATTTTTCCACAAAATCACCATCACTATACATATACATTTACTCCAACGGCAAACAAGAGACAAAAATTGAAAATAATGCTAAAATGAAGTGAAAATAAAGCAAAGATTTCTTCTGGAATTGTTTTTAGTTAAGACAAGCAACAGAAAGTTTTCAAATTATGTCAGGATACACACTAAAGCATGCATATCAACTAGTATACATGGGCAAATACCAAAGCAGAAAAAAATGTCTTTTCTATTTTAAGACTTTATGCTTGGGAAAACTGAAATATTTTAGACTTCATAAGTTTTACTAAGATTGACAAATGACAGGATTATAAAAGTAGCAAAGTACTTAATTGATATTAATGAAACCAGTAATAAAGAATTCAATAATCCAATCAGATAGATAGATAGATAGATAGATAGATAGATAGATAGATAGATAGATAGATAGATAGATAGATAAGAAGGAGAAGATTTAAATAGATAGACAGACAGACAGACACATTGTTAACATAAGAACCAGTACTGCATGATACACTATCATTAAATTTATTTATTATTTATATTTTTCATCTATTTATTTGTTTTCTATATTTTGGGTATATTTATTATATATCATTGTATGTATTTTTTGTTCGAAAAATATATGAAAAATTAATTTGGATATTTTACTGTATTCCATTTAGGGCGGTTCTGTCGGACTACCAATTCGAAAAACAAAGCCAGTGAGCTAAGATCGATTTCTTGTTGTGACTGTTCGTGTTACTTTTCTTGAGAAATGCATGGATCTAATCCAAACTATGATGTTGTCACTGACAAGCCACGGAGACCGACGAAAACGAAATAAAGAAATGTGAGAGTATATGGACAAATTCGTTTTATACTATCTGTTAAAGTAATTACAGCCAATCAGCTTTTAGTTGCATTGTCACTTGTGGCAGATGAGGACCAGGGAAGTGTACATATTTGAAAGCAAGAAGAAAAATATTTCTCCAATTTCGATTATCAAGAATTCTATTCATTTCTTACCTTCTTTTTTCTTATATCCTTTTTTTTTTTACTCTCTTCTAAAATTACTAATGACACCAATGAATTTTAGTTAAACTCTACTTATTAATGACACCAAACACTGTAGTTAGACTCCGCTATAAATACTAATAAATTCAGCGCACTACAATTAGGCTATACTACAATAACAAATGCTACCAAAGCACTGCAGTCAGACTCTACTTCATGTATTAATACCACCAATGCATTCCAAGTGAAACCCAACCACACTTACAGGTAGGGTTCTTTTGCTATTCCAAGTGCGCCTTTCGATTTCTGCATCCCATTTTCCGTTGTCTGTTACTGCACTTTTTTAAAATAATGTTTAACCTGTACAAGAACCAAGAGCCACTCGAGGCATAGGGTTACAGAGTAAGAGGTAAGGAGCACATTTTATGATGTTATATGGGGAAGATAACGGTTAACACTAAACTAGAACCGGTTAAGATCTTGGGAGACGGTTCCACAAAATAGCGGTTCGTTGGAAGAAACTGTTCGAGTAGTGATGAGATGTAGTGAAGGGAATGAGGGGACATGAGGTTGGTTCGCTAGAATGTGTTCGGCAGAGTTAGGGTCTTAGCTATGTGAATATTAGAACTGGTGGAATTAAAGAATGTAGTTCGTCTGAACACTTTCCGTCGAAATGTTCTATCTAAATAACTATCCAGATAGTTAAATGCGTGTTCGTGCTTTATTGTGAAGTCCTCAATCTGTAGATCACGCCTTTAGTTGACTCCCTTACTGACGACCATATATTCTGTTTTCTTGCTTTTCATATTCACCTTCCTTTACTAAGCGTTCTTTCGGTTTTCCTTTTGCGCCAACACAAACACAATGCCATCTGCATATCTCATATTGTTAACATTATTTCTACCGATAATAAATGCTGTTATGTCATAGGACTATTTCGTTGCATAGGCTAAATAAGGCTGGTGAGAAAACGCATCCTTCTGTTACGCCTCTTTCTATTTTTATGCTCAATAAACTCGTTTTTTATACGAATGTAGGCGGTTTGTTCCCAATAAATGTTACGGATTAGTTTTAATATTTTTCCTATGAATAAAAATTCCTAACAGTTCAAGTCAGTAAATGCTATCCAATGCGTTTCACTATGAATCATAGGTAAACAGTCTTTCTGCATCTGTACTGCTCGCTCTAATAGCATTCGGATCATAAAAATAGCATTTCTTGTTTTAGTATCTTGAGCAATTGTTATTGCTCTATTTCTGGCCTAATTCTGTTAGGGCTCGACTCGTTAGAATCATAATTATCAGTTTAGTTATGTGGCTTATTGTTCAGTGGAGTTTGCGTTCATTTGAACCTGGTTTCTTTGGCATCATTATGAAGCTATATCTGCCAAGGTATTCCAATATTTTGCCGCTGTCATATTTTTTTTTTCGGTAAATCCATTACAATTCCATGTGGTCCTGCCACTTTATTTCTGTTTATCTTGCTTTGTGCTGATCTTATTTCCTTGTTTTTATATATTTTAGGTTTCATTTGTCTGTTTTCATTGAATAAGTCTCTTACATATTTGTTCCTATTTTTAAGTATCCTTACTTTCCCCTTTATGAACGCTCCTTTTTTATACTTAGTAGATCCTCTCGAATAAAATATCTTCTATCCTGTTGTGTCAGTCGTCTCAATAATGCCTTTTATGTTTATGTTTCACTGTGTTTCTATCACTTCACATTCCTTCTTCAGCTATTTATCTTTTGCCTGCATTCAAGATCATTGCTGGTGTAGAAAGTTTAGTTTCAGCGAGATTTTCCGCCAGACCAAGTTAAGCTTATCTACACTACTCTTAGGACAATAAGACAATTTATAACAACTTTATAAAAACAGCCATGGAATCTTAGATCAGCAACAAACAAAAGTAAATCAAATTCTACGTGATTATTTGTACATAAAAACAAAACCTCCACAATAGGCAAACTATTCTAGGATATTTCAAGTTCTTGGCGTCATTTTGAAAACACACACACAGAGGGAGAGAGAGAGAGAGAGAGAGAGAGAGAGAGAGAGAGAGAGAGTAATAAAATTAGATTTTATGATTAACAGTTTTTTTTAATTTAAAATGTTTACGATCATTACCTATCTTTTTTCTATTCCTTAATGAGAATAAATTTTCGTTAGGAGCAAAGAAAAACAATGCTGAATTACGATGTAATATCAATTGCTCTATACAACAGTGAATGTTGAAGAATCTCCTCACGGATGAAGAATGAACTTGAAACAACAGACATCTGGTTCTACAGAAGGATACTGGGCAAAGTATGTAAGCAATTGGGCAGCAGTTTTAATTGAAAGGGAAATAAAAATTACTTATACTCAAAAAGAAGCAGCTGCGATTTCTGGGAAATATAATGAGCAAAGAAATCTTGGAGAATTTGACACTGAAAAAATATAATGAAAGTAAGAGAGATAAATGAAAACATCGATTAACCAACCGAATTATTTTGTGTAGAAGAAGAAGAAGAAGAAGAAGAAGAAGAAATTTTGTAAAAACTTTCACAATTATTTACTGATAATAGTCCAAAATATTGGAAGTCTTTCGAATAAAGGTGAAGCGAGAGAATGCAGAGATATCTTCATATTTAAAGGATTCATTTTCGCAAAATGAATATAATTGTTGTTGTACAACAAAAATAACACTTTTTCTAATCAATAATCTGATCGTACCTGAGCTTGGAAAATACGAAATGTAGTAAACTAGATAGATTGATACTTTGTCATTTTAAAAATGTGTATATTTTGAGTATTTAAAAAATTCTTTACAAAGACAGACTAAAGAAGGAAAACGGTAAAGAATGAACGACAGGCACAAAGAAAACTTTCTGGATGTTTTCCAAAAAGAATTCAAACACAAAAATGAAAAAAATAATTTGTACGCTTTAAATCTTCAACGAATAGACGCGCATACATTGTAAAATAGATAACTGATTGTAACATTAAAGGGACCTTTCACTTTTCTACATAAAAGTCTAGACTTTAACAACGGAACTGGACCAGGAAGTGTATTATCAACAGATTTAGGTGGGTAGGGTGGATAGACAAGAATGGGCGGGATGTTCATCGTATCGATGGTCTAATCAAGGGGATCATACTCCACCAGCCACTCCCACAAAAACCACAAACCTTCCCACCCTTACGTAGTATGTACACGCCCACCAGATATCGAGTTTCTCTTCTTGCTGCAACTCTTTTCGTTCTTTTTCTTCTTCTTCTTCTTCTTCTTCTTATTATTATTATTATTATTATTATTATTATTATTATTATTATTATTATTATTATTATTATTATTTCTGTCCATATTTTCTTAATGCTATTATTGACTTCATATTAAACACCATCATAGGCAGCAGCAACAACAACAACAATAACAACATTGTATTTTTTCTTCGTTTTTCGCGCCGCCTTCATTTTTTTTTATCTCTCCTCGTCCTCATCCTCTTCTGCCTCCTTCTCCTTTTCTCCAGACTGCTTTCCCTTTCCATAATAAACAAACGTGAGCTTCTACTTCATCTCCATTTTTTTTCTCGCTGATTGGACTACTCCCTCCCTCCATCACCCTATTTTCTTTACTCCGCCTTCTTTTTCTGAAACCCAACGCTCCCTTTTAATTATTGTCTCTACTTCTTACTCTTTCTCCTCCTCCTCCTTCTCCTCCTCCTCCTCCTTCTCTCTGTTTTATCTCCCTTTTTTCCTCTTACTCTTGTATCTCTTTCTTTTCTCGCCACTTTCTCCCCCTCTTCCTCCCTCTTCTTTAATCAACCTTTGTTCAAGCCGACTTTAATGTGAAATTGTAGTTTTTATAGTCTTTAATGAAACCACAATTTACTCAAATGTTTTCAGGTTTTGTTTTCCTTTTTCTTTCTTCATTTATTAAATTACTGTGTTGACTTTTTATCTTCCTTTTAATTAGCCACAATTTTTCGAACTTCATTTTAAATTTTAAGGAAATGAGTTTATATATATATATATATATATATATATGAATCTTCGACACAAGTTCAGAAATACAAATATATCACCTTCTCAACAGAATCATTTATGGTAATGAATTTCCTTTTATTTTCTGACGAAGATGGATTATAAATAAAAATACGTATCAATAAAGTATAAGTATTTTCTGCTTTCCTTTTGCCCCATATTTGATATTTCGTTTTGAGGAGGTTTCTCATCATTTGTTGCTTTTTTAACCACAATTTTTGTCAAAAAATGATCAAGAAACTTGTCAAAGTTAAAAATGTGGGTCATGTAATAAAGATGCTTGATTTCGTAATCTCAAATTAAGGCTTTCTATTAAGAAGAAAATTGTCTTTGTAACCTTTCAAATTTTTTTACTAAATAATTTAAGATCACAGAAATAAGTAAAAGTAATTTTACGCTGCCATGGATCTTTCTCTATTGACTATTTCTGCAAGTTTATAGAAGGTAGTTTTTAATTGTTTTGTTTAATCAACATTTGGCGAAGAAAAATAAATAAAAATATATATTTTTACTGGTTCTCTCAGTGCGGCCCTGAATCAAGTTTACATAAATTTGAAGTTTGTTCGCTTTTTTTTTTAAATTTAATTTGAAGAAAAATTTTACTCATGAATTTAAGTCGTTCAAATGATAAAAAAATAATTTATCAATACATTTTTGTCTTCAGTATTTGTCTCTACTTCAGAAATGAGGTAATATTTCCATTATTTACACTGTTCAGACGGTTGTCCTCATCTTTACGACGTTTCGGCCGTTGTACTCTCAGGCCGTTCATCAGGTGCTAGGAATTTTTAACTGAGCTCTTTATTACTGGAATATATCATTCTCATTCCATGTGCGATGCCACTTTCGGATGCGATATTTTCCTTTAACTTTAACATTCTAAGTTATTTGTTCACCACTGCTGTAGCCAGGTATTAAACTCACAACTTTTTGGATCAAGTCACTGGAACTAACCAATGCTTATATTCACTAATGGATATATATGGCCTTGTGGATTTAACCAACGGTTAAATCCACCAGTGGTGAACAAATAACTTAGAGAGTTGAGTTAAAGGGAGATAACTACATGGCATCCGAAAGTGCCATCGCATATGGAATGAGAATAATATACCCAAGTAATCGAAATAAAAGGTTCGCTTCGAAATTCATAGCAACTGAAGAAGACCGGAGTGTACAACAACCGAAACGTTGTAAACATGGCAATAAAGATGAGAATAACAGTCCGAACAATGTAAATAATTGTTTGGTCTTTTATTTGAATTTTTGAGAATCAAGGAATCAGTCAGTGATTCTTCTAACAACATTTTTCTAACATTTTTGGGCAGTTTATCTTGCAGTCTTCTTCCAGAATATATAATATTCAATAACCTTCAGAAGATTTTAGCAAACGCTTTTGATTAAACGTTTGATTAAATTTCAATGATGAAAAACGAGATGTTTGCATTTCACTGTGTTTGTCTATTTTCGAGGAGATTTGATCTCGAAATGCTCATCAATTCATTTTTTTTTTAAAAATCATTTCACCCCAAGCAAGCATTCCACTGCCACTATTGCACTTGGGGCTACATAGGGGAAGGTAAACAGAAAGAGTGGTTAGATATAGGAAATGTCAGAAAGGGGGTGATAGATAGTTAGGTGGGTGGGAAGAGTGTTTGAAAGAATGGAAGCGAGTTAGTTTGTTAGGAGGTGTCTATTGACATTACATTTAAACTCCTGGGGATTGTAGCCGTCGGGGAAGCAGTCATGTGGAAGAGAATTCCACAGTCGGGAAGTGCGAGAAAAGAAACTGTTGGAGTAGAAGTTGCGGTTGCATTTTATCGGTTTCACTGTAAAAGGGTGGGATCTAGTTGCTAATCTGGTATCTCGTGCAAATTCGAACATAGGGGGCACCAGTGATCTAAGTTCATCGGAGCAGAAGCCGTGAAAGTATTTATAGAAGAGACATAGGGAAGCCACGTTGCGCCGGTGAGAGAGAGACCGCAGGTGGTCTGCTAAGTCGGTATCGATCACATTACAGACCCTCCGCTGTACCTCGTCGAGAAGCCCAAGGAGAATAGCAGGGGCACCCGACCAGATATGGCAACAGTATTCAATGCACGGGCGGATGGTAGATTTATAAATGTGCAGGATAGATTCAGACGGAAAAAAACCTCCGGGCCCTGCACAGAGAACCGACTTTCTTAGCAGCGGATTTAGCAATGGATTCGATATAGTCATTCCACTTGAGGTCCGCTGAAAGTGTGAGACCAAGGAGGCGTAGTGTTTTACTCTCTGGGAGGCAAGCCTGGTCCATGCTAATAGGAGGTAGGTGCGATTGTCTATGATGATTAATTGATAGTATCTTCGTTTTAGAAGCATTAAAATTTACGTGCCATTTCTTACCCCAGTCCACTACGGATTGGAGGTCCTTTCCAAGCTCGGCTGCAAGGTTATCAGATTTTTGATCGAGGCGAGAGTAACCTGTGGTGTCATCGGCGTACATACCTACTTGGGATCTTATGGTATCAGGGAGATCATTAATGTAGATCAGAAAGAGCGTAGGACCTAAGCAGAAATGTCTTGATGTCTCTTGATCTTGGTCTTTGTTTCGACGAATAAATTTCACGGTCAAGAGAACTCAGAGATGGGATTAGATGCCGATTCCATCGGCTAATCTGATATTATTCTTGGTAGTTGAATCTGTGAACTCGATTCAGGAAGAGAACAAAATTTTTCAGTTACGAATTAAAATCTTCCTAGAAAGGCTGGTAGACAAAAAAAAAGCGAAGACGTATAATAACACAGAGTCTCACTCGAAATAAAATAAAGAGTTCCGTTAAACAATAGCCTGGACGTTAACAGATGTGACATGAAAACCGAATATTAAACAGATTGAAAAGTGATGAAAGCAAAAATACGCTACTGAAAGAATAAATTAATTTAAGAATTATTGACTACTTATCAATGATTGAATATTTAAGGATTTGTTTGAAGATAATGTAATGGCTCCAAATATTTGGCGCAGTAAGTTGTAAAATAAATAAATTTGACATAGCATCAAATGAATTTGTGTATGGTGAACGTAGAGGACTTGGCTCTTCAGAATATGCACCACCTTTTTTGTTAATGTATATTAGCATGCTTTACATTAGCATGTTTTCTCAATCCATACGTTTCTCATACTTTGCTGCTTAATGCATAAGCTGAGCCTAAGAAAAATTTATATAAATACAATGATATCTATCTATCTATCTTTATTTATTTATTTATATATGTATGTATATAACGGTCATGTCACGTTGGATACACCGGTTCCCGCTCGATCACCGAAGTTAAGCAACGTTGAGCCTGGTCAGTACTTAGGTGGGTGACCACTTGGGAATACCAGGTGCTGTTAGCATTCACGGATGTGCGTTGGGGTGCGGTGGATGTCGGCTTGGAGGGGGAAATCGGTGAGCCGAGTTCCACTTTCAGTCGAGCACGCTGCATTTACTTGCGCACTGGTACCCTTGGGAAAGGTATTAATCCGTTCGTTCCCTCCAATTATGGGTTAAATAATTGAGGTCTGCTGTTCGTGCGATCTGTGGCAGTCATCTGCACCAATTGTTTGTTATCAGCAGTTCCAAGAAGTGTGGATGGTACTACACAATGCCTTCACCACTATAAAACAAATCTCTGTGTGGTTGTCTTGCTGGAAAAAGGTTGGACCCTCATACGTTGAACGCGACGGGAGAATCCATTATTATTATGTATATAAATATGCAAGTGGGATATATCGCTCATTCAGTGAAATGAATTAGAGCACCTAAGCTATTGGCCGCGTATAATGATATGCGCTAAAATGTCTGTCTATTTCCACCGAACGCCCATAGCCCAGGGGTAGAGTCGCCGACTGACGCCATTTCGGTCGGGTTTTAATCCTGGGTAAAAAAGCAATCGGTGCCTAACCGTACCGATGAGCTGTGACACAGCGAAACAGATCTGTCTGCGGATGGGATGACAATTTATGTATATATTTGAGCAGCAATCTTTCTTTTAAATATGTTTCGTTAAAAATGACTGACAAGAAAGATAGAGATAAGGAATGTAAAAGTGTTCCATAATTATTAATTTTCCAAGCGCTTTTAGCTACTTCACTGTCTATTAATAAAATCTTTTTGGTCAGTCGATTTTAATGAAATATACATACATACATATATATATATATATAAAAGAAAACTCAACACGTCATTTAAATTGGTTATAAATTATAATTCATTTCAATGAGCTAAATTTCATCAGACCACACAATGAGCTAATTTAGCTCATTGAAATAAATTATAATTTATAACCAATTTAAATGACGTGTTGTGTTTTCCTATATAAATATCATATTATTTTGGATAACATCCATTGAGCTCCCTATATAGATATAACACTTAATATTTTATATTAAGTTGATCTTGTTGGATTATCTTCGCCGTTTACGAACTGGACATCTATACCTATATATATATCCTTCCATTTTTCCCACTTTCTCAGGATTTTTACATTCTCTATTTTTCTTTACTTCTTAATCCCTCACGCTCTCTTTTCTCTCTTTTTCTCCTTCTGTTTCTTTCTCTCTCTTACTCACTGCCCAGTTTTCCCTGCTTCTCACTTTCTCTTTTTTATTTCAATCTTTCTCCTCCGCCTCTCTCTCTCTCTCTCTCTCTCTATCACCTCTTTTTTCTTTTGCATATTATCTCCTCCCCCCTTTCTCTCGTTCTTATTTCGTTTTTTTTTCCTTTTACACAATTTCACTTTTATACCTTTCCATTTTCTCTCTTTCCTCTTTTTTTTTATATTTTTATCCATTGTTTTTATTCCTTTTATTTTCTTTTTCAGTTTTCCTTCCTTTTTCCTCTGTTTTTTTTTATTCGCATTGCACTTTCGATTATCAACATTCCACGCCCTTAAAACATTTTATTTGCCAAACATTTGTCCTTTGATGATGATGACGATGATGATGAAAGGGGTTAGGGAGGATGATGATGATAACGATAGTGCTAAACATTTCACAGATCGCAGAGAAGAAAGGCTTGTAAGACATCGACGTTATGCTCTACTGCACTGAAAGGCTTTTGTGTTTAACAGTCAACAAAATGAAAGAAAAAAAGAGGTTGTCTTTGAAAAAAATGACATTTATCGTCATCGAAATCAAACAATAATAACAAAAGATGTGTTCCGACCAAAATCAATTAAATCACATCCAATTATATTTTTGTTTATATTTTCTTAGATTAAAACGAATAATGAAAATATCTACAAATCCTTCGAGTCTCATTTTGAATCTGATCATGGGTAAGGGGTTCTGTTCGTGTCGACATTTCTTTAGCTAAGCCTGCTCTGCTTCAGAGCCTCTGTAATGAGATATATAGTGAGGAACAAACTCACTTCAGAAAAGCGTACTTGTTAACTATCACGCAACGGAAGAGCTTTCTATAGTTTTTACAACACCATTTCACTAAGTGAATACTGTACTAACTACTTGCGAGATTAGATTACTAATCATTAAAATACATCAGGTATGTTTGACATAGTTGAAAACGTATGTGCATGCCTATGTATGCACGTGTGTGTGGTAAAGTATGGTGTGTTTATATGTGGTAGCATGTGTGATTTGTGTGTGTGCGTGTGTGTGTGTGTGCATAAAAATATAAAATGGAAATAATTTCCCCATTGAACCGTGTATATTGTCGCCATTTTATATTTTCAATTTCGCACATGAGCGTTGTTTGTTTTTTATTTTGTCGACTGTACAGTATAGTAGGGACAGTTGGGCACCACCAGAAATTTAGAAACGACTTACTGAACTGCTTGACATTCGAGCCATAATTTCTAATAGGAACATTTTAGAGTGTTTGGGTGTCAATCTGAGGACACTGCAGAAGATTCAGAACGAGTTGGATGAGTTTAATGATGATTATGAAGGTGTTTTGAATGATTACTAGAGATGGTGATATGTTTTTATTCATCTTCCTATGGGGCTTTAGACTCAATAAGTTAGCCCACATCAAGTGCGTTAAGGAGATAGTGCTATCATGGATTAAGAGAGTGGCTGCTGTAAGCCCCTACATCTGGCAACAGGACTCTGTCACACAAGCAGGAGAATACAGTCATGACTGTCCGAAAACTTCCGTGACCACATCCCCCCTTACATCTTGCCACTTAACTCCTCGGACTGTTACCCACTTGATTATTATGTGTGGGGCGTATTTGAGAGTGAGTCCAACAAAACTTCTTGTAACACCAAAGATAAACTGAAGGCAAGGATTATGCCAGCATTCACCAATTTAAACCAGGATAATGTCCAGAAGAGTTACAGAATTCTGAATTCGTCTTGAGGCTGTGGTTGAAGCCAATGGCGAATTTCTTGATTAAATTTACTTTTTAATATTTCATTTGATGAGCATTGCGAGATCAAATCTTCTTAAAAAGAGACAAACAGTGAAATGTAAACATCTCGTTCTTCATTATTGAAACATTCGATTAAACGTTTCCACTCAAAACTTTTTGAAGGTTATCGGATATTATATATTTTGTGCAAATTTTGCAAATATATCTGTTAAAACGAGATGGCAGTATTATTTTCCTTTTCGCGTTATTTAGACGTCAATTCATTCATCGCACCCTGTATATTTATATGAATGTTAAAATGTAAATTTATATCAATGTGTGTGTGTGTGTGTGTGTGTGTGTGTGTGTGTGTGTGTGTGTGTGTGTGTGTGTGTGTCCTTATAAGTTTCTACCTGTATGTATCTGAAAGTGTATCGATTTGGTTTTCTCCTCTTTGTTCACATTTTTGGTTTTTATTTACTTTTTTGCATAATTTTATTTCCTTTTTTTTCTGTCTTTGTTTTCGCTGCTTTTTCTTTCTCTCTTTTTCTTTATTACTTTATCGATGCTGCAATGTCGGTTCCCTAGAGAATTACATGAGCTTTTTTAATGAAAAATGGCGAGGCGGAATCGCATTAAAGTGGAGGCAACTGACAAAGACAATAGATAAACGCAGAATGTCAGGTTTAGAAGTGGGACCGGGGAGGTCGGTCGAATGTTGTAAAAATTAATACAAACCCCTTTTGCTGTACAAGTCCGTTTAATCAGTTTTTTAAGGTTTAACCTTTTTCACCTCCCTCCTTCCTCTCTCCCTCCTTTCTCCTTCTTCTCTCTCTCTCTCTCTCTCTCTCTTTCCTTCCTTCCTTCCTTCCTTCCTTTCGTCATCTCTTCGTTCCTTTCTTACTTCTTTCTTTTATTCATTCATTTCTTCTCTTTGCTCTTTCCTGCTTTCAACTCTTCCTTTCTTTTAACACTTCTCTCATATTTTCATCCTCGTTTCTTTTCTTTTGTCGGTCCTAACTTACGCTTTCTTCACGTTGTATATTTTGTCAGGTGCAAAACCAAATTCAAGCCAGAATTTTCCATACGGATTTTCAAAGCAATAAATCTCTGTTCCCTTTGACTGATGCGCAACATAATCTTCTTATTCCCAAATCAGATTTATAAAGGAAACTGCAAATATTAAACACTCC
Organism: Ascarosepion bandense; assembly: GCA_037127315.1. Classification (NCBI taxonomy): domain Eukaryota; kingdom Metazoa; phylum Mollusca; class Cephalopoda; order Sepiida; family Sepiidae; genus Ascarosepion; species Ascarosepion bandense. The sequence goes on along the minus strand of JBBBDQ010001059.1, from coordinate 432,445 downwards.
CTCTCAGTATTTATTCTTAACTGACCTGATAAGCGCAAGATCTCTCATCGAGTAGGGTAGATATATAAAGTATAAAAGTTGTGATGATTTTAGAAGTACATAAAATTACTGTTAATGGAATAGAGAAACTGCTTCAACAATATTTCAATTTGAGTAGGTCTGCCTCCTTTGAAAATAAGGATTCAAAACTCTAACTTTTACATGGATTGGAATACCAAAAGCAAGAACGAAAGACAAATAGACAACTTTCTCTGTCACAAGCTGATCTACACATGGCAACAGAATTTGAAAGACATGTACCCACTTCTGTATATTCATCAGTATTTCAATACTATACAATAACAGACATAAATTTTACGTGTGTGTGTGTGTGTGTGTGTGTGTGTGTGTGTGTGTGTGTGTGTGTGTCTTTTGTGTGGTTAAAATGCAATATGAAATAAAAATTCATTGCAGTGATTTCACTCGTAATAATACTGGTCCTCATGATGACGCCATACTAAGCATGTATTAGTGCATGGATTACTCGGGTTTGTGATGATATTTGCATTTTTCCCGAATAACCCAGTCGAGTATGACGTTCCGCAATGAAGATAATCATCCTATATATGCCATGTTGCGTAAGACAACTTCAATAGCTCATTACTTTCAAATAACCAAATTCTTATCAATTCAAACGTCCATCCCGTCGTTTAAATGATGCAAAAAGGAAAATAACACTGACATCTCATTTTAACAGATATATTTCCCAAAGTTACAACAAAGATTATCTTGAAATACTAAAGAGTAAATTCATTAAAAAAAAGTCACCATTGGCTTCAACCACACCCCCAAGACGACTTCGGAATCTACTGCATCTCTTCTGGAGGCCTCCGTGTTTAAGTTGGTAAATGTAAACCATAATCTTGCCTTCAGTTCATTTTTGACGTTATGAGGAGATTTGTTGGTCTCTCGCTGCGCTCCACACATAATAGTCAAGGGAGTGGTAGTCTGGGGAGTTAGGTGGCCAGATGTAAGGGGTGATGACTGGGTGATCCTGCTTATGTGGCATGGTGCAGAACCCTGTTGTCAGACATAGGGTCTTCCAGTAGACACCCAAGGGAGCACTACATCCTCAAGGCACTTGATGTAAGCCTCCGTGTTGAGTTTGAGACCCTGTGGGGAGATGAATGGAGACATAACGTCACCATCACCAGTGATCACTCCAAACGATATAATGTTGAGTGAATATATCAAACAACTCTTTCCGAATCCTTTGCACTGTCCACAGATTGACACCCAAAAAGTCTTAAATGTTTGTATTGGAACTTTCGGCGTAGATGCCAATCAGTACAGCATGCCGTTTCCAAATTTCTGGTGAATTGAATTGTGTCATAGTGCTCTTTTTCTCATAGACGATGTCCAACTGACCCTACTATACTGTGCAGTCGACAAAATCAAAAAGAAAGAACGCACATGCGCAAACTTAAAAATTCAAAATGGCGACAATTTACTAATCGCACCCGATATATGCTAAGTTCTACCTCAGAATTTCAGGGAATTTAAGATGCCTAAAGTCTGCACCCTCCAAAAAAATTTTGTGGAATGATTTCGAATGATTATTCTAGCGAGAAACAAATATCTAGAAAACGTGACAGATAAGAGATTTATCAGTCAGTTTAAATTTCCCGATCTTTTGGATATCATCTTACACACATGCGTACGCGAACGCGCGTACGCGCGCACGCACACACACACACACACACACACACATGCATGCATATTGTTTAAAATTTGCTCTATTACGGGAGTAACAGTTTCAGTATCATAAATAATGTGAACGTAAAAATAAACACCACATTATTATTTTTTACTACAAGGCTCAAGAGCTACGCACAAAGTAGAGGGCTTCTGAATTCAGGTGCCAGGAATCAAGGCAGCGAATACATTCCATGTGTCAATGTTTTCGCGAGCTCTATATATATGCCCCTGATTATTAAAGGAAGTAGGGGAGAAGAAAACACGCCCTTCTCACTTCTTGTTTAAGGCAAATTTCAAGTCATAAGGGTGGTTTTCGACGATCGTCGGTAGGGAGTGAAAGGTTTAGGGAAGAAGATTTTGGAAGAAGGTATAGGTTTTATCAATTCACGCTGGGTAGATACGGGTTGGTTTGTTGGACCTGTGGCCATAAAGGCCACAGGACGATGAATTACCCGACGAAGCCGGAGTGCCCTCACCCCTGACTTCAATGATTATGAGAGCACCAGGTGTGGTGAAAAAAGGCACAGAGCTAGATGGTGTGGGCTTGACAGGGGCGTTCCACCATCTCGAATAAAAAAAAGACCCGATAGAATGGGAAGAATTAAGATGGGTCGCCTCAGCATTAAGAAGGACGGTGGCCCGTATCAGAACGACTGGAATAATGTGCTGGTTATGTGGCTGTGTGGGTCATTTTGCAGCAAATTTCCTCATGAGAAGGTGCTGGTATTGTGACAAACCAGGTCACCTGAAGAGAAGCTGTCTTCGGCGACTAAGGACGAGCGAACTGAGTAGGGTCCGCTTTCGGTCACCTAGATGGAAGGGACCAAAGTGGGATCCCAGTATGGAGATGTGCTACTATCAGCGCCTTTGGTCGGTTGGCGGGAGAGATAAGGTGCTAGGAGACGAAAGAATAGAGTGAAAATAAAGTGATTGATCGCTAATTTAAGGGAGTAAAGATAAGAAATAGCTAATACTACTGAGGCGGTGATGAAGTATAGAAATTAAACAGGTTTATACAACAGTATTATCAGTTGGAAGCTATCCTTAACAAAATGCGCCAGGTTAGTCAGTCCCTAACAATTTTATTAGAGCACGTGGGGGGATCAGCTAGACATATTGTCCTTGAGTTACTTGTCCCCAAGTATAGTAACCTCTGGACATTTAAGGGAATTGTTAATCAAGATACAAACTAAATTATCGCACCATTTAATGTTACCGGTAGACCCCTCTAAGGAATTATAGAAATATTATAGTGCCCTGAGTTGTATAACTTTATTGGAAAATAACAAATTGTTGGTTGTTGTGCCCATACCGTTACTAGACAGAGACAGTTTGTTCTAGATATATCGGATTATAAATTTACCTACTCCATATCCCCGACCACAAGAAGGCCTGGGATGGGGGCAATAGCCAGATACCAAGTTGAAACAGAGCATATAGCTATGAATTCGGCCCGGATAAAATTTATGATGTTACCAACAGAAGAAGCTAGAAAGTGTAGAAATGGTGCTCTGGGAACATGTACCTCACTGAGTCCTATTTATGTGACCAGTGAACACCGGCTGTATATACTCGAATTATTTAAAGATAATAGAAAGGAAGTTGAGGAATATTGTCAGATCGAGATACTCTACTACATCAAGCAATCAGTATATCTGATGGGGTTTGGATAGTGGTTGCTCAGAAACCCATTGATCTTTCCAGAGTGTGTGAAGGATAACCCACTAAGACAATGATGGCAAGAGAACCATATTCCTGGTGGAAAATATCTGTGGGGTGTTCTGCACAAGGCATATCCATCTCTCTACCCTTATATTAGTAGGCTGAAGAGAAATTTAAAGAAAAAGACTCAATAATGGAATTAATTGACAAAATCTTAAATAACGGCACACAATTATGGGACCCAGTAATAAACAAATACCCTAGGGCCACGATAGAGCGAATATCAGAGTTATTAAAGCTAATAGATAAAATCAATATGGAGTCGTTAAAAGACAAATTAAATACATTGGGAAAAGAAGATATGAGTTGGAAAAAGAATAATGTAATTTTGGTAAACTGGTCAGTGGAGAGCAGTACTTTGCTGATCGTTGTTGTGGTGGTAGTGGTAGTGTAGAAAATTACAAAATACAGAGAGAAACGGAATAACGAAGTCTCAGTGAGCGTACAGCAGACGAAGAGGGGATTACCGTCTTGCGATCCATATCTGGACAGAACAATTCCAGCAGGGGAGGACGAGATCCAATTGAACCTGACCGCAGAAGATGAAAAAGAAACGACTCCTGTCAAGAAGTCACTGAAACCTATCCTTGCAGAGAGGAGATTGGTAACAAAAAGAAATAAACCCTAAGAGACACATACGTAATCACACCCGCACACACACACCTAAAACATATGAAAAAAGAAATATTCAAAGAACATCACACACAAATATATAACAAAATAATAAAAAAAGGAAGAATGAACCTATTGTTATTCCTGTTAAAAGAGTTGTGAACCCTATGTTTTAATAAAAACACTTTTGCCGCATGAAATTTAAAAATAAAAAAGAAGAAAAAATGCATGTTATTGCATGACATTAAAGAAAGGACATTTTTACATTTGCATAGGATGAGAAGAAGGCATTTCTATTGTGCATAGAAATTGTTTTCTTATTAGTATTGCTTAAAATTAATACGTTCAGTGCATGATTGCATGAAAATTGTTTTTTTGTGGGGATATAGCCTAAAAATTAATACGCATGCTTAATAGTGTAACTAGTAGTTACAGTGTCATTTATTTCATAAATGACAGGTGACGTTGGGAGTGAGGTAACTCTATTTCCAAATGGCTGGTATTCATTTTTTATTAAGTGGAGAATACAATTATTTTGTCGGGAAAGTAACCGAATTGATTGAACCTATGTAAAAGTATCATAGACAAAATATTGTCGTCCTGTTTTGACAAATTGTTGACCCTAGGTCAAAATTGGACTGTGAATATTTTCTATCTTGGGTTACCTGGTTTATTGCGTAAGGACAGGCAAACCGTAAGAAGGGGTAACTTCTCCCCTTCAAGTATGAAAGGGCCGGAGACTCAATCGAAATGGATAACTGATATTGTTTTCATTTCAAGCTGTTAAGAATTATACAGTGAGGGAAAATTGAACCCCGTAGTTGCTTCCTTTAACCACCCCGGTTTTGTGCCTTTTCAACTAAACCGAGGTGGAAAACAAAATTAGCAGATTTGGGGCCCGTGATTTGAATAAGACGGTCAAATTGAAATCGTCATGCTGCTAAAAGCCGACTGAGCAAACCACCGTTTCCGAGAACATTGTTACTGAATTTATTATTGAAATACCAGCCAACTGTTGCGTATTACCAGCTTTGACTTGCTTATAATTGTGTGTATATATATATATATATATATATATATATATATATATATATATAAACTACACCCATGACGTTGCAGTGTTCTACTGATTATATTCCGTTTGCTAGCTATCAGCTTCCGCGGATCGCGTAAATCCGATCTTAACAATATATCCGACCTCTCTCGTGTTTGGACTAACCTAGCCATGTGATAACAGTCAATCCTACTTTGGCTGATCTAAGATGAAACAAACACAGCGTGGACGGATTGGTTAAGGGTCAGGAGGAATTGGTCAATCGATCGTTCAGTCTCTGAAATCTCACAAGCTATTTGTAGTTGTTTAAATTCTCGTTAGATTCTGAAAAGATGTCGTCTAGTTAAACATCCCGAGGTGTTGCTCCATGATTATTGATTTCTGTTGCTATCAATATTTTTATCTGCATGGTCTTGTCAATCATCCTATAACTATCAATATCATCGATTGTTTGACTGATCAATTAAAGTGTCAGTGCTGTTTTTGTCGTTTATCTCATTTTATTCAAATGCACTTGCTAATAAAATCATTATTGTATTGGTCCAGAGAGATTTGAATTTATCATACCATCGCCATTAATTGGCGCTCACACCAAAGAAAATATCTGAATTTTCAATAGAAACTCATAAGACTAGCAGAATTTTTTTTTTTTTTTTTTAATTTTTTCGAAAATTTTACTGTTCGTCCCATTTGGTTTTCTGTTCGACTAGGCTGAATTTAATAAATACACATTTGTACCTACTTTTTTTACTTTATTAATATCTCTCTTCTTTTTCTGTAGTACTTTTCTGTCTTGCTTATGCCATCGTTTCTTTCTTTCTTTCTGTCGCCTCTCTATCTCACTCATACTCTTTCTTTCTTTCTTTCTTTTTCATTCTTTTTGCCTTCTCTCAATCTTTCTTTCTGTCTTTTCTCTCTTTTTTCTTTCTTTCTTTCTTTCTTTCTTTCTTTCTCTCTCTCTCTCTTTATGTTTTCTCTCTCTTTTCTTTCTTTCTTTTTTCTGCCTGTCTTCTCTCTCTGTCTCTTTCTTTCTGTCTTTTCTCTTTCACTCTTTCTTTCTTTCTTTTTTCTTTTTTCTGTCATCGCTCTCTCTTTCTTTCTTCCTTTCTTTCTTCTGTCTTCTCACTCTCTCACGCTTTAGTTTTTCTTTCTTATTTTCTTTCTTCGAAACTAACAACTTTTTCAAAATTTGTATTAGCACTGCATCACATTCAGTTATCTTAGACACCCACTTTTCACTAATCTACCTCATTCCCCATCGCCCTAAATATTCTTTTTCACGTTGTTTACCTCATTCCTAACACGCCTAATATTTTTCCACCTCATCATTTGACGAATTTCCTCAAATGTTTTTGCTATCAAGTCAATCAATCGGTGATCAGATCGAAGTGCGTCTACCCTGACACCCGTATCACAAAAATAAAGAATAAAGGGATTAATTTCGCCAAAGAGAAAAAAGGCAAAGATAATTTTAAATTTTCATAAAGATGATTCAATTAGCAGTAGTTTTGTCGGCATGGCTATTATCTTAAATGTTAAGCGGCGACACCCGATTCTACAGAATGTTAATCCTCAGTTTCACCAAGAACGTCACCCACGCACCCACATCCATATTGACCTCTTATCAGTATTTATATTATTTTTATTTAACCAGCTAGCTAGCTAGCTAGCTAGCTAGTATTATCCTTGGTAATTTGTAAAGTACATTCCACGAGGAATCGTAATCGATGAGAACTCAATGTTAAAATTTAACAGTCTTATAATGAAAATAAATTGAACGAATTTACAAAACCATTGGTGATAATTCATTTCATGAATGTATTTTTTTTAAATATAGGTCTGAGGATTTTGATATTTTTTAATAAATATTCATTATATATATATATATATATATATACATGGGCAGCAACCTTATAATTATCTTTTTCAGCATTCTAAGTTTTTTCCGTTTTTGAGAAGGCAAAGAATATAAAAATTGTCCATATTTTTTATAGTTCCGAGTGCTTTCGGATAGTTTCGATATAATTATTCTCTGAGTGTTGTACTACATAGTATTTTTATTGTTTGAAGATTCTTGTATAAGAGTGGCCGTTTACACACGGAGAATAACTGTACCGAATGCAACACCCTTGTGAATGATAAAACACTGGCCGAAAGTGCTAGAAATAAGAAAAACTATGGAAATTTTTTATTTACTTTAACTACTGAAAAACGAAAAAATGTAAGAATGCTGGAAAACCTCAATGAAAAATTGATTAAATCATCGTTATCGGCCGGATTCAATATATATATATATATATATATATATATATATATATTAATGCAGGTTTCATTGAATAATATAGACAAGTTTTGTCTATTAATTTTGTGTAGGATCCGTTCATACCGTCTGATATACTTGATGGTGATGTCGTTAAAAGACAACAAAAAATCACAGTATTTGTTGAATTTTTTATCGGGTCTTTCGGCTCACATAAGCCATTATCAAAGAGTAAATATTAACACACAGTAAACATAGAACATTTAAGCTATTAACAATAAAGATAATTGAATTGAAAATATAAGTCCATCCCTACCGTGGCGGATGGCCGAAGACAGTGACAAAATAGTGGTGTTGTGAAACCTGCATTAATGAAAAAATGCTGCCAAAATACACACAATTTATATATATATATATATATATATAAACAATATTTGATTAAAAGAAAAGAATATATCTAAACTTATTTATAAATGGAACTTTGTGTGTGTATGTGTGTGTGTGTGTCCGTTACCTATAGACTCCGAAACGGCTGAACCGATTTTCTTGAAAATTTACACAGTTGTACTATAAGCGTCTGCGAGTGTTCTTAGCTAGTTTTTGTGTCGAGGTACCCCCGATAAATATAAAAAATCGATAATCGAAAAATTCGAGTTATAGAAGGAGTGGTCCGATTTTAATCAAATTTGATACACTCATAGACAAAGACATATGAAAGGATATTCAGAAGTTTCAAGGTTGCAGTTCTTACAATAGTGCAGAAAATCGATAATATATATATATATAAAAGGCAAGATGTTTGTGTGTGTGTCTGTTTATCTGCCTGTATGTCTGTATTTTTTTTCAGCCCTTTTATTTTAGTTTTTGCTTCAGGTTTGGCTCTAAGTAGGTATAGTTGTAGTTCTTAATCTCAGCCATTTACTCAGAGGACTTATTTAGCCTTCAAAATTCAGTTTACGACGACAAAAACTTATTTGATATCGATACCAGGAAATCAAAATTTGACTTACATCTATTCATTTTTCTTTCAGTCTATACGGTTTTGCTTTAATTGGAAACAACTATTGCTTTTTAGTCTTTCGTGCCAACGTCCAAAGTGTCTGAGCTCCAGGACCATGGATTAGTTTTAAAGCTTTCATTACACCCGAGCAACGCCGGGCTATACTGCTAGTGTATATACATTTGATGAAAAGAAAAGAACATATATATTTGATGAAATGAGTATGTATATTGATGAAAGAAAAGAAAAGAATGATACTTATATATATATATATATATATATATATATAAACAATATTTGATTGAAAGAAAAGAAACTATGAAGATGCACTAAGAAAATCTGGCCATAAGAACATTTTAGAATTCAATTCCCAACCAAACAGACGAATAAAAAACGATGATAGAAAACGAAACATTATCTGGTTCAACCCATTATTTAATTTAGAGGTAAAAACCAAAATAGGACAAACATTTTTAAACTGATCGATAAACACTTTCCAAAAAGCTCAGAACTAAACAAAAATTTTAATATGGATACAATCAAGATAAGTTAAAGCTATACTAGTAATCTAGAAAATTTCATAAAGAAACAAAACGCCAGAAATTTAAATAGCATTGTACAAAAGATCACTAATAAAGAATGCAAATGTAGGGAGAAAAATGCCCACTTCAAGGACTTTGTAATACAAAAGAAGTCATTTACAAAGTGAGTAAGTTAGGTGCCATACGTGATAAACGCTTAGGCGATCATATCTTGAAAGAGACATAACTGACTGAGAAGATGATTATCCTGCAGTACGTTGCCATTGCTTTCTGCAGTAGACTGGTTGCCGACCAAGGCTATAGAACCTAATCTGTCCTGTTATTTAACCCATAACTGGAGGGAAGAGACGAATTAATACCTTTCCCAAGGGTATTTGCGCGTAAATGAAGGCAAGGAATTCAACTGGAATTCGAAATCGGCTCTCCGATTTCCCGTACCAAGCCGATATCCACTGCACCACAACGCACATCCTGCAAAGTACATGACTTAAATGGTCAAAACAAAACATATTTGGGATCAACCAAAGACACCTTAAGATAAAGTGGTTCAATCACAGGTCTACATTTAAAACAGAAAACATAAAAAATTGCACAAAACTAGCTAACCACATGTGAAAATTGAAATTAAAATATGGAAAAGACTCAGATATAACGTGGAGTGTAGTGAAAACAGCCAAGCCTTACAACGGTGAAAAAATATGTAGACTATGCCAGGAAGAAAAGTTACGATTATGCTATTCCCAAACAAAAATGAATTGTTGAATGAAAGAACAGAAATTATGACTAAGTGTAACCATACCATAAAATACCTGTTAGGTTTATACAACCATGGATGAAAACGTTACAATTTGTTCTAACTTTAAAAATTGCGCGTTCAAAATTTCCTCGTTACTTGAGCGTTCTTAAAAAAAAAACAAAGAAAAACGGTAAAAAAAAAAACAAACAAAAAACAACCGGTAAAAAAACTTTAAAATCAGTTATAATCGCCTATTATATATATATATATATATATATATATATATAGTGTATCGAGGCAGCAAATAATTTTCTAAACATATACTGTTAAATATAAGAGATAATTATGTTTCATCATGAGCCGTTCTAAACGTCGTATTTTGGCTTTAATTTCAGTTGAAAATAAAGACAAAAATTCTCCAACATTTGGATAATGTTTTATTAATTTGGTTAAATAACATCCACCGTCACCGACGTTTTTATTTTGTGTTGACATAAAACACCGCTAGGCCACGGCAATTGTTACCAAAAATAACAAACGCAGTTCGCAAATTTTCAATGCGGTTCTATGACGTCACACCGCGTGATAGCGCGAAATGACAACAGAACCATGTATTCAAATGCAATGTAATGTGTTATGACCAGATTTAAACGTGATTTTATTAAGTGTGGGTTGTTTGGATTTAATGTAGATGGCCTATAATATCTGAAGGTTCTTTTTACTGTGTGTATGAGTAAGGATTATTGTATTGTTGACTAAAATCTGTCTGATACTACCTACATGTTTATGTTTTTCTAAGAAATGTTGTTTAATTGTACTCTGATCAGAAAGGTGACAGGTAAGTCTACGGGAGAGCATGGTTGTAGTAATAATAACCTCTCTGAAGATGACTCATGCGAGCCGAAAGCTAAGAACCAAATTAATAAAAAATTATCCAAATGTTGGAGAATTTTCGTCTTTATTTTCAACTGAAATTAAAGCCAAAATACGACGTTTAGAACGGCTCATGATTAAACATAACAGACATTCATTGTCTCTTATATTTAACAGTATATGTTTATAATATATATATATATAATTATCATCCAGTTATTGGTCAGAATTAAATTAGACTAGTACACAGTTGTATTAAAATGTGCTCAATATATATATAATGAAGAACTTTAAAATATTTTCATACAAAATTCAGCCCATCATGCAACCTTGCTTTCAATCTTTCGGTATCTTCAAACGTTTTCATCATGCAACCTTGCTTTCAATCTTTCGGTATCTTCAAACGTTTTCATCATGCAACCTTGCTTTCAATCTTTCGGTATCTTCAAACGTTTTATATTAACTCTTATAATATTTATAAAATGCCTGAAGATACCAAAGGGTTGAAACCAAGGATGCGTAATCGGGTGAATTCTAAATATATATATATATATATATATATATATGTGTGTGTGTGTGTGTGTGTGTGTGTGTGTGTGTGTGTGTGTGTGTGTGTGTGTGTGTGTGTGTGTGCAATATTAAACAAGTTGTATTAGATTTAGCTGAAAAGACCTGAGTGATTTCGACTCTTTCAGTTCTTATCTAGAAATAAATCTTTTTATGTTGACAAGGCTCTGTCATTTTAGAAATGTTGTATTTCTGATTGAAATGTACTTGCATTGTATAAGTGATGTCATGTGTAGAAGGGTTTCACAAAATTTGACAATACCGAAAAAATTTATATAAATACTTTTTATTTATTGTTTTATGAAACATTTGAAATTTACATTTTAAAACGCCGTTTCCTGTGGTGAAAGATAGTTCTTTTCATTTAGACATGTTTCTCATTCTTTTGACTAATGATATATTTGTATTTTAAGTCTGTCTTCACGGCGTGTGCTGTATAGTATTTTCGTATTTTTTACTAATATTTGGGAACTTCAACGGGGTTGTAATGGTTAGGAAGTTTGACTCGCTAGAACCCCTTACAAGTGAGTTCGATCCTCAAGGGTATCCCAGACTTTCGGCTTTGTGTCACATCTAAACGGCGCTTAGAAAATCAATTATCTGCTGATATTTGCTTTATGTAAATGATAATTCTATTGTTGTCTGTGATGTGATCATCAATATATGCGCGGATTACACTTAACTTCGATAAGTAACAGGTTAATCTACGAGGAAGTGTTATGCATATGTAACTGATGTATTTTTTTTTTATGTTGGTATTGGATATGTAATCTCTCAAAGCAGACGAGAATTCATACGAAATGTTAGGAAGATTTTTGAGGTCCTGAATTATTGGTAATGATTAAGTTAAATGTTTTAAACTGTTTTAATTATAAATGATAAATCTAAGGTATTTATTTACTAATTGATGTTCCAATTAATTATATTTTAATACTGGTTTTTAATGCTGTTTATAGTTAGGATTCTTCTAGTTATGATAGAATAAATTAATGATGTTTTCCTTTCTATTGTTAGTTATATCAGCATGATTGTTTCTCTTATTTGTCTCTGAAATTCTTTAAAGATAATTCCATTTGCACATCTGCAACATGAATGGGAAAATTATGGTTGATAAGTGTTTGTTTCATATTGCTTAATTCGTTATAAAATAATGGTTGCAAAGAAGAATCATTTCTTCTCGTTTAATAATATTTTTATAAGACTTGTTTTATATCAGCAAGGATATTCAATGTTGTTTTAATTGAGTAAATATGGCTTTTTTATTGTATTTATTTTATAGAGGGAAGGGAGTAAAATTCTATCTATTAGCGCCTCTGCTAAAAGTTGAGTAATTCTTTATTAATCCTAAAGCTATCTGTTTTATTTTGTTTCTTTTTTCACTCGTATGAATATGTCATTGATATATCGAAAATGAATCATAAATTTGCGACAATTATTCAATTTTGGGAATGTTGTATAAAATAAGATAAAGGAGCGCCATTCTAAGTTCAGACTTGATTTGTCTTACTTCTTTTGATAAAGACTGCGTTCATTTCCTGTGGTTATGTCTACTCGTTATGGCTTCAACTTTAAACTTTAACACTCTGCATTATTCCCTAATTTCCTTTCCACTATATTGTTTTTCAAACCTCCTCTTCTGCACTACTTATTTCAGTAATTTTATGTTGCCATAGCAGGATATGCCAGCACCACTGCAAAATTCAAACACGCTATCATTCATTCATCTGAGTTACTTGCAGAGGCAGGATAAATTATGTGTTTTGCAAACAAAATCACCTCCAGTATGTTAAAATTTAAGAAATGGTCATAATTCAGATGTGCTTTTTCTTTTTGTAGTTCTTGAGATTTTAAAATTTTAAAATTTTAATTTCCTCTCTTTTTATGTTACTGTCAAAATTGGAATAGAGATGGCAGTTTAATCCTAAACTAAGGAGTTCGGTAAGTTGGTGGTTAGGGAGATTAATGAAATTGTTTAGTGAGTTTGGAAGATAGATATATGTGGAAATGGGTTTTAGTAGAATGTAGGATATTATCGTAACAAAAAACGTAGATAATCAAACAAAGTAGAAAACAATTTTTTAAAATCATATCACCCCGAGCAAGGCGGTAATGTCACTGATGTGCAGGGGGCTACATAAGAGTAAAAAGATTAATTAAAAGAGAGTGAAGAGAAAGTTAGAATGGAACAAGAGAAGGATGGGAATACAGGTGTGATGACAGTTGCAAAGGTGGAGAGAAAGGAAAGGATATACGGGGTGGTGAAAGAACTAGAGTCAAGTAGTTAAGAGATTATTGACATTGCATTTAAATTCCTGGAGGTTGTAGCCGCCAGGAAAGCAAGAATATGGAAGTGAGTTCCACAGGCGGGAAGTGCGAGAGAAGAAGCTACAGGAGTAGAATTGTCGGTTTGCATTTGGTTAATTGCATTTGGTTAATCTAACTGTGAATGGGTGGGACCCAGTTGCCAATCTAGTTGCACGCGTAAACACCTGTTGCAGAGGCACCAGTGACTTAAGTTTGTTGGAGCAGAAGCCTTTAAAGTATTTTTAGAACAAACAAAGAGAGGCCACATCTCATCGGTGGGGTAGTGGCTGTAGTCGAGCCGAAAAGTCAGTACCTATCACATTACTGATTCTCCTTTGGAGCCTGTCGAGAACACTGAGATGAACAGCAGGGGCGCCTGACCATATATGGCAGCAGTGTTCCAATCACGGACGAATGGTTGATTTGTATATATGCAGGATGAATACAGGTGGGAAAAACATCCTGGCCCGACACAGTGACCAAACCTTCTTAGCAGTGGATTTTGCTATGGACTCAATGTAGTGGTTCCATTTGAAATCAGAAGAGAGGGTAAGGCCGAGGAGGCGCAGTGTATTGCTCTCAGGGAGACTCGCTTGGTCCATGCTTATGGGAGGCAGGAGAGGTTGCCTGTGATGACTGACTGGCAACAGCTTGGTCTTAGACGCATTGAAATTGACAAGCCACTTCTGACCCCAAGTTCACCACAGAGTATAGATCCCTTTCAAGGTCATCAGCGAGATTATGTTTGTCTGCCACGACGGGTTTCTTACTGATGCGGGAGTAAATTGTGGTGTCATCTACGTAGATGCCTACTTGGCTCTTGATCTCGTCTGGGAGGTCATTTATGAAAATAAGGAAGAGCGTCGGGCCCAGGATAGAACCCTGAGGGACACCAGCATTTGTGCTGTAGGATGTAGAGGCATGCCCATTCAAAACGACCTTCATTTTGCGGTTATTTAAAAAGGATTGGATGAGATTAAGCAAGCGTCCGGTAATACCGTAACCCCGTAGCTTGCATAGAGTGCCAGAGTGCCAAACCCTGTCAAAAGCCTTGGAGATGTCCAGAGCAACAACACGAGCCTCGCCTGACTCATCAAGGGCCTGGAACATGTACTCCGTAACGGTCGTTAGCATATCGGCCGTGGAAAGCCATACTGCCTGTCAGAGTAGAGCTTGTGGGCAGTAAGATGTTGAACTATTTCAGCATTAATTATGGCCTCGAACACTTTCCCGAAACACACAACGCGTTTAATATATTATAATGTAATATATTAATATATTATCAGATAATAGGGTCAGAAATTACTTCTTGTATTAAAGCTATTAACATCTGGATTTGAAATTAAATTGATTGGTGAGTTGTGTATGAGCCTGGTCTGAGGTTGCCCGTGGAGAGATGTGAAATAAGTGAGCTTTCAATGCATTTCTCCTTAATGAATTTTCTCTTCTGATTAAACTAGCATTTATTAGATCGAAATTCTTGTCACAATGTTACAATGAATTTCAATTACATTTACAGTTTTATCATGCAGTATATCTTTGCGATGTTATTATAGTCTTCTTTTCTTTTTTTTCTTTTTAGATTTCTCGATGTGTAGTAAATAGCATTTTGATTCATTTATTTTGCATATTTTTGTTGTGACGCAGTGGATATCGACTCGCTACGAGAGATCGGGTTACCGAGTTCGAATTCCAGTTGAATTTCTTGCTTTCACTTACGCACAAATACCCTTGGGAAAGGTATTAATCCGTCACTTCCCCTCAGTTATGGGTTAAATAATAGGACAGATTGGGTTCTGTAGCCTTGGCTGGTAACCAGTCTACCACAGAAAGCAATGGCAACCTACTGCGGAGTAATCTTCTGCTCAGTCAGTCATGTCTCTTTCGAGACATGATCGACCAAAGCGTGTATCACGTACGGCACTTGACTGACTGAAGTTTTTGTTTTCAGTGGTGGCTGTTCACGTGTTAGTGGGTAGAATTATATGGCTAGTTTTGCCAGAGTAGTTGGGATTATTGTTATCTGTGAAAATGATGAAAACATTTTAACACGAAGAAGAAGTATTTCCCTACTAAATTCTGCTGCTTGGTCATTTGATAAGATTTTGGGAAATAGATGAAGCCTAGAACTTTACGCCACCCCTTCGGTTATAAATATTTATACTAACATATCAGTATCTATCAATACATACATAGATGCGGTTTGTATTCACTTGTAAAGATATGCCATCTTTACTATATTCTTTTTATTCATAAATGTCACCCCTTGAAAAGATAAATTCATTTAAAATACCAAAAATACTCAACTCATAAAATATCATCATCATCATCATCTAAATTATTATTTCATATATTTATATACCCGACCGTTAGATTTTTCTACCTATGATCAGAGTGTAGTATCTATCCACTCCACAACCTTTTTCAGCGGAAATCATGCTTTCCGGCCAAAAAACCTACATGTGTGGGAGAGAAGTACAAAGATATGTCGCAATGGATAATCATACAAGAGATAAGGGAGAGATTGAGTAAATGCAAACAAAAGATTGGGTGGGGGCAGAAGAGCAAAGGCTTGAAGCAATGGATAATCTTCGAAGAAGTAAGGGAGAGAATGAGAAGATACAGACAAAAGTGGGGGAGGGAATAGCATAGGCATGAGGCAATTGATAATCTTAGAAGAGATAAGGGAGTGAATGAAACGTTATCAGTAAGAGATAGAAGAAGATAGAGGCTTGAGGTGATTGGAAATTTTATTTTTAAATTCATGCGAAATTTCAGTCGGTCCTTCTTTTCAATTTTATTTTGTCATTTGTTTGAATGGACTAAGTTTACGATTTGACAGTTTTTCTTTTTAGTTTTCCATGCTTCAATCTAATCTCATAATTTTGATTTAATCGTACATTTGAGTTTTTCTTCTTGTTACGAGTGCAATTTCTGGTTTAAGTATAATACCATTGATCGCATATTTAAATGCCAGCTGTTTGCGCAATTCCTACTAGAACACCTTTCCTATCCTATCAGCTTTTGCTGCACTATTGATATAATTTGTGCAAGCCGCATTCACCCCTAGTCGAGTTGAACCGGCTTCCTCCCCGATGGAGGAAGTTTCATTAGGATTTGTTTAAGAGCAGAGTCCCAAGTCCTACCCTGGTATCTAACCCATAACTGGAGGGAAGGGACAGATTAATACCTTTCCCAAGGGTACCAGCGCGTAAGTGAAATGCAAGGCATTCAACTGGAATTCGAACTCGGCTCACCGATTTCTCTTTCAGAGCCGATATCCACTGTACCACAACGCACATCCGTCACTAAACGCTTACAGCGCCTGGTATTCCCAAGCAGTCACCTCTCTAAGTACTGACCAGGCTCAACGTTGCTTAGCTTCGGTGATCGAACGAGACCCGGTCTATTCAACGTGATATGACCGTAACTAATGATATTGGCTATTCTGATGTGTCCTGTCTATTATAGAATTAATAAACTTTCTTGTATTGCTGCTTTTTGCTTGATTCTGGTATATATTTTATAACTATCTACAATAAAATACAGATTTTTGTGCAGTAAGTAAAGAATGTCTCCCAAGTTTCACACACGTTTATATATTTTTTTCTTACACAAAAAAATAGAAAGTAAATATGGATCAGATAGATGGAGTATATTACGAGAGATAATGTCTGTGGCTTAAACTGAGGAACTTAAAAAAGATACAGGCAAAAAAAAAAAAGGCTCTATGGTGATATTCTAAGCTTAAGATATTATAGCTTAGATGTGGCACAAAGACGAAAAATTCACTATGTCATATTTTACATTTCTGTAGAAATACAAAAGAAAATATTTCAAACAACCAGGAAGTGATGTAATGGTAGATATGAACATGCGCACTGAATAGTAGGTGGGGCCATTTTTAATGTCGCGTTTTTCTATGATCTTTATTGGATTTTACTTTCAGTGAGAAGTTGACCTTTGTATTCGCTGCGCTTTCTCTTTTAATAAATTTGGGCAAATTGTGACCGAATAAATTGTAAGTACGCTATGAGATATTTTTTTAATCACTGAAAGTTTTAAAAACTGATGTATGATTTCGTAGTTTGTTTTGGACATTTGAAGGTAAATAAAAAAATAAAAATAAAAATCTGAAAATGTTTAATTAATCCTGCCGATTTTCTTACACAAATAACTCCGTATGTCATTACCTTATTTTGCCGCTTAATTGGCATTGCCCAGTTTCTCTACCTAAGAACAATTATAATTAATGTTTGGAGTAATTTTATAGTGAAGAATGTAGTATATCACTCTATTGGGACTTCATAGCAGTGGATGATTCTATAAAGTTTCTTTGAACAATGTTAGGGTTCAAAACTGACTCAAACAAGACTGGTTCCGAAAAACATTATGTTAACGATTCTACATTAAGTTTGATTCTTACGTCTGGTATGATTTACATTAATTCTACAATCGCTAAAAAGCAATGGTGAGGAAGCAAAACTATGCCTTCGCTATTTTGTTTTTTCTCAACAATTTTCTTTCTGTTTGTTAAATGAAGCTGATATTGTAACAAATGAAATTTTCGTTCCAGTATGTATTTCTGCTCGAAACCGCAACGCTTAAGTCGTTACGGATTTTGATTAGTTTTGCTAATGATAGATTCTTTCATTTAGTCACAACCGATTCACCGAAAATGTGTAGATGTATCATTATTAGGGCAGAAAATCAACAAAAAAAAAAAATGAAACAATTTTTAAACATTTTTATTTTCTTTAATATTTGTTTTATTAAAAAGATTAAACAGTAAATATTCAGTTTATCAAATCAGTGCATTTTTATAGGAAAATCTGAACATATCTTCCGTATTTATAGAATGACAATGATCTTCATTTCTTACGGAAATTAATTTTTACGTTTCTTTTTTTTAATGGTAGGGGGAATCAATGGAGAACATGTATTTTATTGAATAATATTTGACCCTTGATTTTTAAGTAATTTGGATGCTCTGAATACGAGTCCCAAACCTATATGCCTTTTTTCAGATTAAGACTAAAAAATAAATTCTTGTTAACCTATTTTAAAGTTTCATGAATACAAATAGTTCAAAACTACAGCAAAAATACGTTATAACGATAGAAACTAAAATAATAAAACATACGAAGCTTTCAATGTGGCAAAAATTTTATTTAACAAGACATTTTAGCGTATTTGCTTGTTAATAGCAGGACTCTTTTCAAGCAATAGCAGAAATTAGTCATAAGGTGGGAGTCCCAGCGGCCTTGGTAATCGTTCTTCCGTAATTTTGATATCTTGATAGAATCTCTTCCCTTCTTCATCACTTAGATCACCTAAATTACTTAGAAATTGGTCAAGACGGTTATTCAAAAATATAGTAACCTAATTCTTTAGTGTACATTACAATATTTTTTTACTATTTCTTCGTAGTTTTCTATCAAGTCCACGAACGAGAACCAACGATTTTTTTCGTTTTCATTTATGACATTACGAACATTGCTGTCTTTAATTAAATATTCTTATTTGCCAATCGACGAAAATTCCTGTTTTTTTTTCTCTATAATTTGGAAATTTTTAAGCTGCGCATTTGAAACATTCGCCGTTATTAAAAGATTTTACATGTTGTTAAACGAGGCATTGTTTGATATACTGAAGAGGAAATAGAATTTTATCTCTGCTCACTAAAGGCAGATTGTTTTTTTTTTGTTTTTGTTTTTTCGCCAGTAAGTGATATTCGTGCTGGTCAGTTATGTGTGAAATATTGTTCTTCCAAGATCCCATAAGCAAAGGAAGAAGAAATATTTCGTATACCCTTGTTGTCTTGGCAGAAAATTAACCATTTTTAATTCAACGCATATGATCCAATCGATTCTCCTTATATTTGATAAGACTTAAAACCTTTTCTATGTGTTCATACTTTTAATTTTGCTGAGTGCCAAATCGGTGTCGAGTCGTATAATTTTTTTTTTTTTTTTTTCATAAAGACAGAATAGAGCGGCCTCTTTATTTTGCATATTAAGTTGAAATTTTTGTTTGGGGTGGGGTTTTTGGTTTCATGTACCCTTCTTTTTTTTTTCATTATATTTCATGTGTAATTTTTATATATTCTTGTATTGTATATAAAAATGTTTATGCATGTGGGGATTCATTTTAGGTTCCTTGAACGTATGAGGAATTTTGGTACATGGAGGATTGACTGGCCATGGATAGGTTCTTATGGTGAATGGGAAATTGTAAATGTTTGGGTCGTGATTCGGATTAGCTAGGTATAAGATAGTTATTGTTGACCAACAGCAGTTCCCCTTCAAACACTGGCCTTGTGCCAAAATTGTATAAAAATTCAACAAATATTGAGTATTAGAGTTTGCCATTTCCGATAACGCTTAGAGCCACTTTTCAAACTGTCAAAAGAAAAGCGGCAATCATAAGACTCAAACCCCCACCCATTTTTAATAAATCGAGTAAGTCGCAGCAGTAGACTAAAGTATTAGTTCGAATAGTTATGTTCTAAAATATTTAAGTTCTTCTCGTGTGTTTGAAATAAGCAAGATTTTAAAATTTCTGCAGCGTATTTTTTCTTGTCAATTTCGGTCTCTTAAAAGATCATTCAACTCAACCTGTTTAAACTTTTTTGGGTCACTTTCACTTTCAAATAGGTTGGTGTCAAAATCAGTGTCCTGTTAAATCACGATGACACTATTACTCACCAAATATTATGCAAATACCCAAATTTAACTGATTGAATTGACTGTTTAACTCCGGAAACGAGTTGCTTTTATATATTTTAGTTGTCCCTCTATATTATCCTACAGAAAACAGGATCGTTCGGAATTTATATTTTTAGCTTAATTTACTACTAATAAAATGGGCTAAAAGTTAAAAATATTTTTAAGGTATTACATATATACGAAATACAATAACAATTATACAAACACCTAGATAAAAACTTAGTTGTATAATGTGTAACCACAAAAAAACTTGGCTAGTATTGAGAAAAATACGTTTTATGAATACCACGAAAGAGGAGGTGTGTTGAGCCAAACAAAGTAAGATTCATGCTCAGCGCAACACAGAACTGTCAAATTTAACTCGGTAAACAAAAAATTGAAATTTGTTCTTCAGCGAATCGATCAGTACCGTAAAAATAACACTAAACTGGGTCCTTTGTGATAGTTTTATTCAACTAGCCATTTTTATCTTACGCAGTAATATTAATTTTGTTCTAAGTACAGAAACTTAAAGAAACAAAAATGGAGAAAAGTGCATTCTTTATCTCTGAAAATATACAATTCGTGGAGTTATGTACCTCCAGTACTTAACAGAAAAAAATGAAACATACTGTGAAGATGCTTCAAATTCTGGGTCACGGTGATTGCCTATAAAATGGGAACATTTTTATAGTTTTATTAAATTTGATGAATAATTGAAAGGCATTCGACTTGACCAAATTGAGTCAGACTTCGTTTTGAAATAGGCCTATGACAAGATAAGAAAGTCTTTAGGACGTTTTTTTCCCTTCGTAAACTGAATATTTTTACAATTCTTCCTCGGAAATAATAATTATTGTTCGTTATTAAGTAATACTTAACTTTTCTATATTCTTTATATCATTGAATTTGATAAGATCTAAATTTTATTACTTAGAAAACAAAGTTAATTCCACTTTTTCACAGTCTAAAAGTGAATACTAATCAGAATTCAAGTGGTTGCCGTTCTGAAACGAAATATTATTTGGGAGAGTGTCGTCAATTTTGACGTCTCGATCGATACATTCTCTGTTTTTCGTTGTATAGGTTTTTTCGGATTTGGTTTGACTTCAGTTTTTCCCCAAAAGATCTTTTTGAATGAATTTACCTTTTTTGTTGGCTGGGATGGCTGTGCACTTCCTACTGGAATCAGTTGTTTGCTTTCGTGCCTAAATAAAAGTAAGGATTTATAGCGCTGATATTTCTTTTTCCTTCGCGTAAATTACTATCTAAAAGATTAGCGCACGTTAATCTCTTCGCTAGCTTTTGAACTTGTGTTATACTAGACAAAACTTACCTAATCTATTTAGCGTGAGACTAGCAACTACATTCTTTGATTTCTGAGTTAGTTATTGATAAGAATATTATATACACAGTTGTATATTTATTGCTAATTACTTTTATTGGTAAAAGCGGTTAAGGTAACATTGCATTTGAATTTTCTGTTCATTTCTGAACTACATTCTTTTCAGTCGTTCCTGTATTTAAGAATTGTGGTGAACCCTCGGACCCATCCAACTATCGCCCTATCAGTCTTCTACTGATATTCGGGAAAGTATTCGAGGCTATAATCAATGCTGAAATAGTTCATCATCTCACCGCCCACAAACTGTTCTCCGACAGGCAATATGGATTCCGCTTTGCCAGGTCCGCGGCCGACCTGCTAACAACCGTAACGGAGTACATGCTACAGGCCCTTGATGAGTCTGACGAGGCTCGCGCGGTTGCTCTGGACATCTCCAAGGCTTTCGACAGGGCTCTATCCTGGGCCCGACGCTCTTCCTTATTTTCATCAACGATCTCCCAGATGAGATCAAGTCCCAAGTAGGCATCTACGCAGATGACACTGCAATATACTCCCGCACCAGTAAGAAACCTGTCGTGGCGGACAGACATAATCTCGCTGCTGACCTTGAGCGGGATCTACACTCTGTGGTGAACTGGGGCAAGAAGTGGCTTGTCAACTTCAATTCATCTAAGACCAAGCTGTTGTCTGTCAACCATTACAGGCAACCTCTCCTGCTTCCAATAACCATGGACCAAGCGATTCTCCCGGAGAGTAATACACTACGCCTCCTCGGACTTACCCTGTCCTCAGACCTCAAATGGAACCACTATATTGAATCCATAGCAAAATCTACTGCTAAGAAGATTGGGTCACTATGTCGATCCAGGATGTTTTTTCCACCTGAATCCATCCTGCATATACAAGTCAACCATCCGTCCGTGCATGGAGTACTGCTGCCATTTATGGTCAGGTGCCCCTGCCGTTCTCCTCAGTGTTCTTGACAGGCTCCAAAGGAGTCTGTAATTTGATAGGTTCTGATCTGGCGGCTCGACTGTAGCCACTTCCCCATCGTCGAAATGTGACCTCCCTTTGTCTGTTCTATAAATACTTTCATGGCCTCTGCTCAGACGAACTTAAGTGACTGATGCCTCCTCAACAGGTGTTTACTCGTGTAACCAGACTGGCAACTGGGTCCCACCCATTCACAGTCAGGTTAGCCAAATGCAGACGACAATTCTACTCCTGCAGCTTCTTCTCTCGCACTTCCCGCCTGTGGAACTCGCTTCCGTATTCTTGCTTTCCTGACGGCTACAACCTCCAGAAATTTAAATGCAAAGTCAATACTCATCTACTAACCCTGGACTCTAGCTCTCTCCCCACCCCTGTATAACCTTCCCTTTCTCTCCACCTATGTATCTGTCATCGCACCTGCTTTCTCAGCTTTCTATTGTTCCTTTCTAACTAGTTTGTACTCCTCACTCTTTTCTAATTAATCTTTTTACATTTATGTAGCCCCCTGCACATCAGTGGCGTTTCCGCCTTGCTCGGGGTGAAATGATTAAAAAAAAATTCAAGCAAGAAGCAGTCTTATAACAAAGTCCAAACGCTTCTATGGCAAAATATTCTTTGATCTGTAGCTGATAGTGATGTGCACTCTGAGATAAAATTCTTGCAAACAGAACAAAAACCGCTAAACTCTGTTTTATTTAAAAACTATAAAATTTGCTTTTTCTGTTCCCTCATAGATTTAATGTTTAATTTTATTTATCTTTTCTCACCCCGTAGTAAGGATTTACAATACACGTTCTAGTTTCTTTGGTTTCTGAACGGTCGATGGAAATTCGCATTGTCTGCCATTCAAAAAAAATTTTTTTTTCTAAATTCTTCATTTATTTTTATTTTCTCACCATAAATGTTTTTTGTGTGATAAAGTTTTTTGTTTTGTTTTTAATGATTATTTGAAAAATAATCTTAAACTAAATGCTAAACACGGTAAAATCTTTTTTCACGAATAAATTTGTCTGGAGCAAATTAATTTTTCGTTATCTTTCCTTTTTTTTTTTTTTAATGATGTAAAAAAGAAAATGGAGAGAAAGCGGAAGTCTCCACCCTTAAGCCACTCGGTGATTTAAATCTTTAAGATTACGGAAGCCTTCGGGAAGATTGGAATATAAAACAAACAAAATATAGTGGCCCTTCCCCTTTCTTAATTCTCAAATTCATGCTCATAATATGTCTATGCACCCCTGCCATCTAAAATCGAACCCGGTGACCCTACCTTATCAATTTAAGCTTAATTTCATCTACCCCCCCTCTAGAAACCATGAAACTTCATCATCGTTGTTGTTGTTGGCAGAACGAGCGTGGCGTTTGTGATAATCGAATTTTTTTTAATATTTTGAATAGCCTTTGTTTAAACTTCAATCGGTGACGTCACATCCGTCCTGTGCGTATGAGACAGAGTTGTTGCTTTTATTCATTTTATGGCTATAGTTGATGTTGGTAAAGAGTAGTCGATATAATGATCGAATGGTGAAATCTGTAGTACAAGTTATGAAACAAAACGAGCTTCTTAATGAGATTTATAATCTTTAGTCATAACTTTGTTGTTCAGTTTGTTTTTCAATCTTTTAATTAATGTAAGATTTTTCTGTTGTATTTGGCAACGAATTTTATGTTATTTACATTGGAACTATTTTCCTCGTCTTTGGTATAATATACAACATTTTGAGCTTCATCAGGTGTATGTCGAAACATTGCGATAACAGCAACAGAGATGGGGACAATATTCTGAATATAAATAGAGTAAATAATGACTCCTCATCCTCATACCATAAATTCAGAAAGTAACAATATTTACATGTTGATAAGTGATAAGGAAAGTAAATATTTTTCCTTTTTAAAAATGTTTCTAATAAGTCTCCATTTACCAAAACCTTCGCATGCAATTAATTTTTGTTTCTCAACCCAAACGTTTCGTATTCAAGTTGAAAAATGAAATTCTTCATGTAGTTTTGTTTTTGAGATTTTTCACTGTCATTTCAGAAAGAAGTAAGTGCTTTGAGTTCACTTGACGTGGAACGCTTTTTATCGTGACTACGGCTCTTACTGGGTGTATTCTTTGCTTCTACAACCTCTTGTTCTGAAGCAATAGTTATTGCGTGGGGTGGAATTTATGGAATGCCAATTAATAGGGGCGTTCGTTTCTCTTTTCTTTTTTTTTCTTTTTGATAAATCTTGATAAAAAAAATATTAATATTACTGCCGATTCACTCACCGCTTAGTATACCTCAGTTTGGCAGTATCTGCTACGAGAAAATTCTTAGAATTTTAGTGATGAAAACTATATATAAATATATATATTTTTCAATCGTTTCATCCCAAGCAAGGTGGTACCGCCACTTATGCACAACGGGTTGCATAAGAGAGTAAACGTTTAAGCAAGAGGAGAGTGAAGAGAAAGACGAACCAGTCACAGGGGGTGTCAGAAAAAGGGCAAGAGAAGTATGGGAATACAGGTGTGATGACAGTTGCAAAGGTAAAATGATAAAAGAAAAGTACAAGATACACGGGATGATGTAGAAAGGGCGAAGGAAGGATTGCGGTCAAGTGGATAAGAGATGGGAATTGACATTGCATTTAAATTCCTGGAGGTTGTAGCTGTCAGGAAAGTAAATATAAGGAAGGGAGTTCCACAGGCGGAAAGTGCGAGAAAATAAGCTGATGCAGTAGAATTCTGTAAAATAAAGTTGTTATTCTGGAGCAAATTAAAACTAAATAACTCTAAAGACAGGTCATTAAAAAAGAATAGAGAATAAAACAAGCCAAAACATTTTTGTTGGTTGAACTTTTGGAATAAAAATATTGTGAAAATGATGAGATTAAGGATTTGACTGAATGACTAACCAGGAAATAATGTGCTTTGTAAAACATTACGATATTGTTTTTATGCAAGAAGATAATGAAGCCAGTCCGTTAGCTTCTTACCTGAGCTGATTGTATTTATACACATTTTTTAAAGTCTAGTGAACCTGTGCCGTCAAGAATAACGACAATTGTGAGAAAGTTTTAATAGTGAGATTCAATGAAACAAAAGTCTTGAAACAATGTCTTCGGATTCATTAAAACGGAGATAAAGAATTCACAACTAAAATAGAGTCCAATGAAACGTTAAAATAACCCATTCCTTTTATATTTTTAGACATTCAATAGCATCTATGTTTTATTGATTACCCCTGGTTTATATAAATTTCTTTTTGCTCAATATCTTTTCGTGTTAAAAGTTTTATGTGTTTAATACAACATTGAAATAGAAATATCAAATAAAAATCCTAAATTGACAAAGATATGAGCGCCTCACACGAAAGGCTTAAACAAATAAGACTGCAATCTAAGAAACGCAGGAGTAAAACAAATTAAACTGTTCGTTTTGCTTCTTAACTAATTTTATTTAAATGTAGATAAATTTTATTTTTATAGATTATCAAAAAGGTTAAGATAATCACTCATAAATTTACTAACTTCAGTTGATTTGCCTCCTTTCCCACTACAATTGAGTCGGGAAAGCATAAATACACATTGATAATTATATGCTTTGATGATTATGGCCAACATACGATCATGAAAATGTTTAAATGTCAGCAACATTAAGAATTTCTGTGATTCAGTTTTTTAGTAAATATAAAAAAGTGATAATTGTCTAAAACTTAGAGCTTTTAAGAGTTTTTTAAATGATGAAACTTGAAAAAAAAGTTATATTCCTTTATACTAAGACAAATACATGGACTGTAAATAGGTTACTTCACGTGACCAGAACAGCTGGCTTATTAGGCTAAATTGCTCTATTCTCGTGCACCAATTAACTAGACTCCCTTTTAGCTATTGTTCTTTAATACAACTGCTAACACAAAATATGGGTTACTTTGTCGGGGCAAGCGAGTTTTAGAGAATAAAAGGTGCGAATGGAGAAAGCGTGGTAGCAAGGGATTTGTAAGTTCAGGCTGATTGCCAAATGTTATCGTCTGAAAAGCTTACTTCGGAGAATACCCAAGTTTCTTTGGTACGTTCTGTTTCAAAAACATCTATTTTTTAAATGATACAAATTTAACCAAATAGAAACCATTTCTTTTAATACTGAAACATAATAGAAAATCCTTTCACAACAAAAAGTAACATGCGAAACCCCAAAATTTCGGGGTCGGGAGCAAGTTTTAAACCCACGGTTCCTTTGACAATAATACATTCATTAAACCCCACTGACCTAACATGGTTTGTTAGTTTCAGACAAATTAATTTTGTCTTTGCCTGTTAATAAAATTTATGTGAAATGCTGAATACGACAAATTTCGCAATCAGATTAGCTTATTCTTCCAAGTTCCGAGGGCTTTCAAAAAGCAAATTAATTAGGATGTTAATCATGCCAAATTTTTTATAAGAAGTTTTTTAATTTGACAGTATTATATTCACTTCTCTCATTTAAAATCTGAGAAATTTTTTGGCTGAAAAAGAATAAAATGATATGTACAAAATCCTTTTATTATCACTTAAAACGCATTTGAAATTAATTCACCAAAACTTGAATACTTAATAAAGCATTCCAAAAACTTCGGTTTCCTATGTTGACTGAAATAATTGTATATTTCGTTCGAATCCTGTCAAAAGCAAGATGTTAAAGGCTAATTTTTTAAT
The DNA here is from genome assembly GCA_037127315.1 of Ascarosepion bandense. Lineage (NCBI taxonomy): Eukaryota > Metazoa > Mollusca > Cephalopoda > Sepiida > Sepiidae > Ascarosepion > Ascarosepion bandense. Next base: position 405,316 of record JBBBDQ010001059.1, on the reverse strand, counting down.
CAAGTATTCTCTAGCACAAATCCTCCTCCTAGCCTCCCTTATTCGACCTTGTGTCAGACTATCAATCTTAGTGAACGGCTAGCTAGTTCTTAACAACCAACAATCTTTCAGAAACAAACGAAAAAATTAATCAAAATTATTTGCGGTTAAAGATATTAACTAAGAACAAATACCTGAATCAGGTAAGTCTATTGTTGCCCTCACTACGAAAAATAAATGGTTACCTTGGAGACAAAACTTAGGAATATTTTTTAATTACGTCTTTTCGTAAACTTAGGTAATAGTTAAATAAGTAGCGATGATAATAATGGTGCCTTTTAAATGCGAATTTGAAAAATCAAAACTGTTAAAACTCCTAGTTAAACAGTTAAGTCTACATTTTTGGTCATCACAAAATAAAACCTCAGCATTAAAGAGCTATAAATTTTTTCTCGGTATTTTTTCTGAATTCCAACGTTAGAAATTTTAGGTTGTTACAAAAATAATGGCCTCTACGAGAAACAATTTTATTCTTGAAAAATTAACTGTAGAAATTTCAAAGTACAAACCTTGAGCATCTATGCACCTTTGCTATCAATTGACGAGATTATTTATTTCTCGTTGATAAAATGTTATTGTCTATGATGCAACGAAATATTGGAAAGCTGATTCCACATCTGGTTTGGACCTAAAAGTTTTACCATTTAAAAATGTGCGTAAGTGCTTAAAAATGATAATCAGTGGGTGAAAGATCAGGAGAATATGGAGAATGTGGTAAAATCTCGTATTCCAAGTCTGAGAGTTTTTACAATGTAATTCTTGCAATATGATGCTACACATTATTGTGGAGAAGAATTGAACCACGTCGATTCACCAATGCAGGTCTCATTTTTTTGCAGGCATGCACGCATTTCAGCAAGTTGATTGCAGTAAATAGGTCTGTATTAATGCTCTGATTGGCTTCCAGGAAGCTGTAGAGGATAACACCAATTGCAGACCACCGAATAGTAACCATAATCTTATGCTGATACAAATTTGGCTTTTGGAAATATTTGGGAGGACTCATCACGATCAAGCCATTGACCTGATCGTTTACGGTTATCATAAAGGATTCAATTTTCATCACAAATGAATATTCGCTCAAGAAAGAGATCATTGGTGTTACGCAGAAAGAGCATCGAGCACACTTCAAAACGTCTAATTTTTTATTGTCATTGTGGTCATGAGAAACCTATTTATCGAGCTTTTTCATCTTGCTAATACTCTGTAAATGGCATGTGACTGTTGCAGTGCTGACACCAAGCGTCAGAGACATTTCTCTGACACTGTGACGTGAGTTTTGCTCAACAACTGCCTGCAATTGTTTTTTGTCAATACTGTAAGATCGTCCTCATCTTCAAGGCTCTCATCACCAGTACGGAATTTCTGGAACTACTTTCGTACAGTCTGATCACTTGTGGGTTCATCTTCCCATGCTCTGTTGATATTGGCAAAAGTTTGGGAGGCACTGTGCCCAAGTTTGAACTCCTGCAAGAAAAGTAAACGACGATCATGTTTTGTCATGTTCGTAATTAACGGTTTATATGCTTCAAGAATATTTCTTTCTGAAAATAAGTTAAAAAGTATTAAAGAGCGCACATTAATTATGTATACTAAAATTCACCTCATACATACCGTGAATACTATGTCAAAATTGCTTAACAAAATACGACTATTATTTATGCAACAACCTAATATGAAACCAGGAGAAACGTGTGTGTTGGGGTGGGGTTGTCCGGTTTGTTGTTTCTAAGATGAATAGCTCGTGGGAAAAGACTGATTCCTATTACGCAGTTCGTTTCATTCTTAGGAAATCGCAAAGTTCAATTTTCTGATAAACCATGTGATAGTAAAAATATATTTGTTTAGTACTAGGAAAGGATAACGGACATGTGGGACGGAAATAAAAGAGAACAACTTTCTTCACCACTACTAGTATGCTAAACAAAATGGAGATTTTTGCTCAAAATTTTCAGAAAGGTACTTTTGGCTGAAAGGGCAGAAGAATAAACTGACTGAAATAATATGATTAAAAAGACTAACAAAAAAGATGAGGGATGCGACTTTGAACAAACATTGATCAGTAAATATTGTTGTTCTTTGAGATTTCTACCAATTCTAATTAAAATCTATGTATCAAAAGTTGACTTTGTCTTACAAATGTTTCTATTCGGATTTTGTTTCGGTAATTATTACTGAAAAAAAACAGTACAAGTCTTTTTCAATGAATTTCTACTACTGGATTAAAATTAAAATGTCAAATTATTTTAAGCCGAGAAATATCCGCTTGTATTGACAAAAGTTTTAAAAGTTAGAATGACGTTTACTGAATTTATTCACTTTCCGAATTCGAATTCGTAGACTGGGAGTAGAAACTCACTTTACCGAGATGTAACGTCGCTTTGCACTTCATTACACTAAGTGCTACTTACCCGATTCACGTCAAAATAAAAATAATTAAATCTTCAGGAATTACTTCAGAATCTCAATTAAAAACTGAAATACTAAAATTGTGATTGATAACAATTCTTAGAGTAACTTAGCGAAAATCTTTTACCAAGTGGAATTGACATAAAAAAGATTAAATGTCGCACATATTGCAACTGAGAACTCCGACTTTTCTGCAATTATTTTAGCCTCGAAGCAGATTCAAATAAAACCGTATAGGTTTTCGTTTTCTGAATGTTAAATTTAATTCGGTACAATTTTTGATTACAGAAAATAGGAATCATGCATTGAAAATCTATATTCGAGGTCCTGCATTTGGGGTTTAAACTTCAACCGTTGGCCATGATAGAAAACTCGCAAAATTATTGATCACAAAATAGTTACGTACTTTATAAATAGGTTAAAATGTTTTAGTTCTTTTTCAAGAAATGTCAGTTATTGAACCAACGTGATATCTTAGTCGTTTAAAATCACGAAATTTGTCTCACTGGACTGACGCTTAAGGGGTTGTTCCCTTTCTTTTAATATGATTTTAGCAATGTCTACAGTTCTGATATGAATAATTTTTATAGAACTCGATATGTCTGCACTACCTCCCCGCCCTGCTATTTCATCCCCTTCCCTTCCTACTGATTTTGTTCATCTTTCTTTCTCCCTTCTCATATAATTAAGCTACCGCATATAATTCCATCTCGCCGGCCTTGCAATCAACAACCAAACGCATGCTTGTACACCACCTTCCTATTCCAGTATCAATATTTATTCTTCACTGGTTTGTGTCCACTTCCGTTCCGTTTCATTTCTCCCTCTTTTAACAATTCCTGTTTTTAAATAATCCCCATTCATCTCTTCTCTAATTTGTTTATTAATTTTTTAACTTCTGAAACCCATTCGCCCGTTAATACATTCAATATCTTCTTCTTTTTTTTTATTCCCTCATTTTTTTTTTTATAATCGCTTCTCTTTTTAACTATCTTCGTCTTCATCTTGTCTTTCTTTTTGGGCATTAAACACTTATTGTTTTCTTGTATTTTTTGATAAAAGGTCTTTGTGCGTCTTGTCTCTTTTTCGATTGTTTATTTCACCAATCTTCATTCTGTATCTTATTTTATTTATTTATTTTTTGTGAAGCCGGTTTTTAATGGCCTTTCTTTTTTCTGTGTGCCTTTTCGGAAATATTGACGCTTCATCGAGTTTGCTTTTCCTCCATTCTTTTAAACAACTTTTTTGCCTCCTAGATGTTTTCAAACATCCATAGACATTCAAAAATTTATGAATACATTTTTAACCCACTTCTTGCCAAACAATCTTAATCTCAACCTCACTAGACTTACAATAGCTAAGCATGTCTAACGCACGCACACACATTAATATCTGTCCAATGGCTAAGAAGCCGTGTATTTCTTACTAGTGGTGATAGTGGTTGATGTTCCAGCTCAGGTAAAAAAGGAAAAATAATTTTCATAGCAGACACTTATCAATTGTCTCAGTACAAACTTTCTCCTTTTACAGATTCAAGTATAAACAAGTAAATTGCTCTATCTTGCGATGAAGTGACACAGGAAAATGTATAATCAATGCTGGCAACTTGAGAGAAAAGTCTCGAAATAAGTTAGCAATCTTTTTACTCTAACACACCCCGATGCATAAGACGCACCTATGATTTGACGATAATATTTAACTAATGATCCCCCATATTTATGGGTTCTTATATTTTATCATTATTTTGACTTGTAATAATAATTTATTTATATAGCACACAAACACTATATATATATATAACAGATTTGTTTCGCTGTATCACAGCTCATCAGTACGGTTAGACATTCGATTGTTTTAACCCAGGATTGAAACCCAACCGAATTGGCGTCAGTCGGCGATTCTATCTCTGAGCTATGGGCGCTCGGTAGAAGGAGGCAGACTTTTAGCGTATGATGTATCATAGGCCAGTAACCAGAGTGCTCTAATTCATTGCTGAATGAGCGATGCGTAGATGCTAGAGTAGCTACTGTTTCTCAAAGTTTACCATTCTTCCATCAGGGTGTGAGAACGTAATTTGTCACTTACCTGATGTTACCTTCAGGATCTCTACTAGAGTTTCATAAACAGACCCTCCCCAATCGCTCCGTTTGCTCGTAAGGGGGTACTATCAACTGATTGTTTATTTTCTCGTTTTCTAAACTTATTTATAAATGGAACTTTGTGTGTGTCTGTGTGTATCTGTTACCTATAATCGGCTGAACCGATTTCCTTGAAAATTTACACAGTTGTACTATACGCGTCTGCGAATGTTCTTAGCTAGGTTTTGTGTCGAAGTACATCGGATAAATATCAAAAATCGATAATCGAAAAAATCAGGTTATAGAAGGAGTAGCCCGATTTTAATCAAATTTCATACACTCATAGACAAAGACATAAGAAACGATATTCAGAACTTTCAAGGTTGCAGTTCTTACAATACTGCAGAAAATTGATTATATATATATATATATATATATATAAAAGGCAAGATACCGGGTCTGATCAAAATTAGTTTTTTAGCCCTTTTATTTTAGTTTTTGCTTCGGGTTTTGCTCTGAGTAGGTATAATTGTAGTTCTTAGTCTCAGCCATGATACCATTTACTCAGAGGACTTATTTAGCCTTCAAACTTCAGTTTACGACGAAAAAAACTTATTTGATATCTACACCAGGAAATTAAAATTTGACTTACATCCATTCATTTTTCTTTCAGACTACGGTTTTGCTTTAACTGGAAACAACTATTGCTTTTTAGTCTTTCGTGCCAACATCCAAAGAGTCTGAGCTCCAGGACCATGTATTAGTTTTAAAGCTTTCATTACACCCGAGCAACGCCGGGCTACACTGCTAGTTTTTTTTTTATAAATGCACCTTTTATTGGTTCAAGGTTGATTTTTTTTTCTTATTCCGCTGTGTGAGTGTATCTACCCGCCTGTGCGTTCGTGTGTCGAATGTCGTGGGTATTTCTTTTTTTTTGTCTCGTTTTTTTTTATTCTCCCACCCCTCCAAAAAAAAGGTTGCAAATCGATATCCGGTTGCTCATGTTAATTCTTGACCGTTCTAATGTTTCTGGTCTTGTTGACTTTTTTTTCTAGTGACCAAATAAGCTTTTGCAATTATATCTGTTGTTTAAGCATAAAATGACCCAAACTCATATTATGTGGCTTTGGACTCACATGAGTTGTAATCAGTATGTGTGAGTGAGTCTATTTTAAGGGAAAGATTATCATATTTATTACCCAAATATCCCTAATTAATATCTCGTTGTTTTTATTATTTTTTGTTTGTTTCGGGTTCTAAAATAAGTTTTATAGACGTAGACTTAAAAAGTTCCCAATGAAAGAGGTACGGTGATAAAATAATGTAATTTTGCTATGCTATACTGGACTCTCGTGGCTTAATGTTAAAGGCACACTTGAATTGGAAACAATTTCTTTGATTTAAAAGGAAATATAATTTGAATTTTTACCAGTAGTTACAAAGTCTTTATTTAGACTTTGGTCTCTATGCAGGTGAGAAGACATTAATTTTACCATTTAAAAATAAACAGAAGTCTTTTCAAAGATGAATATGTTTATAATGATAAGAAATATATATATATATATATATATATATATATATATTGCATAGAAATAAAGCATCAGGATTAGTGTGTGCATGCATGTACAGGCGATCGTGTGTATTTTAAATGTAAACAATAGCCTTTGTTGTCCTGTGATGATATATATACATGAAATTACGACAGAATTCAATCCCGTAGCTGAGACAAATTTACACGAATGTTTTATCAAAAATGAAGTAATCGTTACTGTTTTGAAAATTAGCATACCAAACATACCTGAGCACCAATTAAGAGCATTTAAGGGACCATTGTTACCAGCAGATCAAATGAATAGAACTGAGAGAAAGATTGTGTTGTGCCAGTCTTCTAAGTTCAGGATAAATAAAAGAATGCTACTACATTCGAACACGAAGACACAAATTTCTTCACACATAAAAATCTGTTGCCTTCAAAGAGTAGCGTCTCTCTGTGTGCACACGCAACAGAAGTGAATTGTTTACTTTTCAAAATCAATGATGTTTTTGTGTGTATTATCAACCTTCTCTTAACTCTTGGTCAACTTTGCAAAAGTAGTAGACCCCCTCTTATTAGGCTTTGTAGTAATTCAAATATTTGGTACTCGTAGGGATGGAGTTACTAAAAAGATTTACTATTCTTTTCTGAAAAATATATAAAACAAACATAGTTTAAGGAGTATAAAATTACTTTAAGAGGTGGAGCTCCATACCCATTGGAAATAAATCGATGAACAACTGTTCTGGTTTCTTATCACCCGTTTTGTTTATTTTTCCATTGCTTTACACTAGTTTAAATTTCCTCTCTTTCTTCATTCCGTTTCTAAATGTTCTTTTTCTAAGAATGTCTCATCTAGGTTTCCTGTCTTTTAATCTTTACTTTCTTGTCTACAGCTCCAACTCCCCTCTTCGTACTCCGACTCCTCGATTCTTTCTTTCCTCTCTTCGTACACCGACCGGTCCATTGGATCACTCTCTCCTCTCGTCGTATTCCACCTCATCGGGCCATTTTTAACTCCTTGTATTTTTCTCAATACGTTGGATTTCATTTTAACGTTTACCAAGTTTACGTCTATATTAAATGGGTATGTATGGATTTTGGGTATTTCTTGTAACATTTAAACTTCAGTAATTAAAATATCTAGAATAGGAAGATTACAGAGGCATGTCAAAAAGTCGCCCAAAAAATGGATTAATATTGTATTTATTGTATGTATGTAATTAGATTTGAATTATGGGATTTTATTTAGACTTTTTGGTCATGATGTACTTGTAGATATCATGTAGGAATTTATTTTTGTCTGCATTTAGAAATGAGCCCTGATCATTTTCTTATGAGTTTTTCTTGTTCTGTGAGGGTAATTATTACAATGTGATAAAGAGAGGACAGAGGTGTTTGAAAAATTCACATCATTATTAATTTTAATTAATTTTAATTTTAAAAACTTTTGACATCAATATGTTCTCTATTGAATTAGCAATTGACAAGATCAAATGTGGAAAAATAACATCCCTCATGTGGTGTCAGTTGTCATTGATGCATTTCTGAAGGCGTTCTTGGAAGTTAACCTCGACTCTTTCCAGTATTGCACTGTCGATTTGGGCGACTTCTACGCGACTAGCTTCCTTCAAATCGTCCAGTGTATGGGGATTCTGCTCACGCACACGTGCTTCGCGGTTTCCCTACAAGAAATAATCTCACATGGAAAAATCAAGGGACTGAGGAGGGCAATGAGTATCAGCAAATCTGGAAATGGGGCGGTCACCGAAGAGAGGTCGAAGAACGTCTACTGATGTTCTGTGTGGGCCGTCGTTTTCTAAGGTACGTACCGTTCGTGTGGCTCGCACCGCACTGTAATTCATTAGTGTACCTCGTGTACAAAGTGCATGAACTCATCGTAAGATTGTTTCGAGTGGGAACAGCCTGATTTGGGGGAATATTGATTCGGCGATTAAATTCTTGCTGAACTGCCATGACAGATTCGTTATTCTTCACGGAACTCTCCTAGGTGAACATACAGTGCTCTATCGTCCACAGTGTCATTGCCTCTACTGAAAAGAAGAAAGAAAATGCTAAGATAGCACGGACCGAATGGTAATTGTCAGACATGTATCCCTTGTGCTATGTAAAAGGCATTTTTAAAAAATTCATCCTCACTGTCGCACAATGTACATGTCTCCCTTAGTTAAAGGTTGTATGGTTTTGTGTTGTAAGCTGGCATTGTTCTCAACGTCAGTTTTTTTAATGTTTTGGTTTAATTTTGAGTTACTACATACGCTTTGTCAGGACTGCAGTCTTTGCATTTTTTCCTTATTATATGATGTGTGTAGTTTGTTTCCGGGGACCGTCTTTTATCCCAACATTTTTCTGGGTTTCCTTTGGATCTTATTGTAGTTTGGTATGTTATCTTATAAATAAGCAGTAACCGTTTAATAAACATTCGTAATTTGTTTTGCATTTACAAGTGGGTGTTTTTGGTGTACCGATGATTTTTATTCCATGTTTATGTCAATAAGTAAATATAACCCGTTTACGTTTTCCCCGACCACCCAATCCGCATAAATGAGAAATTAGTCCTACACACACAAAAAAAAACTGTTCTTTCTTCACCTCCCTTTAACTGGTCAAACGAAGTCTTATTTATTCTGAAGATCGCATTGGAACGTGAAAATGTCAGTCTCCATACATTATTGATTTCTTTGTCCTTATTTTTTATATATCTAAACGCTTATTCTGCAAGTTGTAGCACTGTTCAATAGACGTGGGTGGGGTGTGAACTGGGCGATAGTTTAGTCTATCTACTCCAATTGAAAAAAAAAAAAAAGGAAAAGGAGTGAAAAGAGAAAACCGGAAACCACATCCTAAACAGGGAACAAGGTATGAGCCTCTTCACCTGTTCAATAGACGTGCGTGGAGTTTGAACCGGGCGATAGTTTAGTCTATCTGCTCCAATTGAAAGAAAAATAGGGTGGTGAACTGTAGCTTAAAGTCCGACAACCAGAGAAGTTCTTGCCAATTTAAAAAACAAAACCAAACGTTCAATTAAGCATGGGAAGTTTAAAATTAAACAAGAGAAAAAAATGACTTTTGAGAATATTTTAAAAGAAAGTTGCAAACTATCCCAGACATATTAGTGCCTGTGAGCTAAAAAAAATAATTTTTTTAACTTTTTGGCCAGTCCACGTGATACAGTCAACTGTAGCCAGTATCTGTACATCAGAGGGGTCGAGGAATGTAGTGAATCTTAAACAATAATACATATTACGCAAAAATAACAGGATTCAGATAAGGCTGACAAAATGTTCAAAATTTAAAATTTTCAAACTTCCTTGAAAACAAATTGTTACGGTGTTGTTATGCATTCGACCCATTAGGGTCCTAGCGGCACCACATGTACTGCCGCCATGCAAACATTAATCAAGCCCATCCCTCTTCAGGCTTAGAAAACAGATCACGTTGTATAAAAAGAATTTTCTACCAATAACTCTAAGCGAACCGGTTTTTGATCAAATGACTAACCGACAGTTAAAACTAAATACCAGATTCTCTAAGCCAATATAGTTTTTCTTTTTTTCAAATTATGAGTAATGACATTGACTAAAATGTATACTTTTTTCCTTATCAAACACTTGTCTATTTCTATGAAATTTCAGATAATATTGTTTACTAAGAAAAAATGCGATCATAAAAATCAACTTGCACCTGTAAAAACGCCGGCTTTGTTGTAAAAAAAAAATAGTTATGTACAACTCTAAACATTATCAAAATTAATTGGGTTCTTAATTACAATATTTTAACTCTACTAATTACAAATACGGCTCTTTTATCTTTTTTTTTTGTTTGTTTGTTTGGGTGGGGGGGTGAAAGTTGCAACACTCTCCACTGATACCAAAACATTTCCTTCTCTGACCGTTCAGTTTTTAATTCTTCTTTTATGTGCCGTGTCCCTTCAGGAAGTAGGTGATCATGGCCTTCCACATCTTCCTATCCCTAGTGGCTCTTAATACGTTTTCTCCTGTTACCCCACCAAACTCTGGTCTTCCATCCACTTGCTCAAGCTCGATAAGCATGTTACGCGCTGCTTTCCCCTGTCTCTCTTTCCTTCTATCTAGTGAGTATCAGATTCCCCAAGCCCCCCTTCCTCATTATATGCCCAAGGGACTTAAGCTACCTTTTCCTGTCTGTTATCTTTTCGTTTTCATCCGCTCCTAAACCTCACCGTTGCTCGCATGCTAATTACCCGATTTAAAATCTCTTTAAATCCATTTGTTCATATCACGTGCTTTCTTCTTTTTTTCATTTATTTTAATTCATTTTTTATGAAATTCAATTTAATTTATTTACATAATTTGTATTTATAATTCTATGTTTTTTTATTGTTTATTTTCCTTTTTTTTTTTTCAAAAAGACCTTTACTGCTTACGCCTTCGGTTTGTTCATCACTTTTTCAATCAGGATTTACAATCCGTTGCACTTATTTCATAATCTCATTTTACAGCCCTTGTCTCCACTTTTTCCCTTTCCTGCAAAGGAATATAGGTAATTGAAATTATTCAGTACACCTATACAAGGCACTTTTGGCTTCTTAAGTCTCACAATTCGGGCTAATCCAAAAATGGATTCACATGGCTATTCTCATTGGTGATTCTCGTGCAAATCTAATCAAATATCTTGGCGGACTTCCTTATTTGGAACTTTTCATTTTCAGTTCCTTTCTCCTGTTTCATTCTGTGTCTTTCCTTTTCATTTCCGTTTTCAATTGAGAAATATTGAGAAAAATGAACAAATACTGCATGAAACTGAAACCTGCAAAAAGTCGTGGTAAATTTGAACATCCAGATTGAGATTCGACACAGTCACGTGTTGCTCAGAATTGTGTGTTGTATCTACAGGGTGATTGAAACGTATTCTATGTATGAAGAACTCTCCCATGTAACTATGATTTATTCAAGATGAAAGAATTTATCATACATAAAATAGGGAGTTACTTTTCAATCACCCTGTACCATTTACGTATGTGTGAAAGTAGTTAGAACATTTGCTTTCCTACCATGATACCCTGGTTCGAATTTCACCATGGCCGATTTCTCAGGAAGAAACCATTGGAAAACAATACCATAGGCTGACCAAAGCTTTGTGAGTGAAATTCGGCATGGAATTGTTCGTAAGTCATCAATGGTTGTGCTAGTACGAGGCCACAAGTCATCGTGACCGCGTGGGTTAGAGCGTAATGGCATTGTTCAAACTGCGGATCAGAAACTGTGACCACAGTCTGTTCAGTTGCAGTATAAACCACAGGTTGGCTCTGTCTGTGGGCGTTGAACGAATACAAATATGCCTAAGCTAGGCTACCCAACAGACAGAAAACGAGCCATTTCACACACACACACACACGTGTGTATATATATATATATATATATATATATATATATATTGTGTGTATATAGGCAGCATTTTTTTATTGATGCATGTTTCATTGAATAATATAGACAAGTTTTGTCTTTATTTTTATGTAAAATCTTTTCATATCGTCTGATAAACATTTATATATATATATATATATATATATATAATGTGTGTGAGAGAGAGGAAGTATTATTATTGCTAGTAATTTCAACTCTTGACTGGATGACTTACTTGTGGCATGACCTTGTGTCATATTAAACTAACACACAAATTTATGCGTTAATTAGTCAAGAGTGCATGCACATATAAATACTTACAACTTGTATTCTCTCACCTTTTTAATTTTTTTTTAATCTTTTTCTTTTCACCGTTTTTGATTTCGGTTAATCCTTCCCAGCGTGTTCCTTATTTTCATGATTCTTTTTTCTTCATTCTCTACTTAGATCTTTTCTTCTTATCTCTCTCTTTCCCTCGCTACCCACTTTCGTTTCAATCATTATTTTTACAACCTCCCTCTACTAATATCCATTTCATTGACGCATACCTAATCAGCCCCTTACCTTCTTTCCTCCCAACTGTCATCATCCTTCTGTTGTTTAATTATTAAATTAATTTTCTTCTTCGTTTCCGGGATAAAAATTAATGTTCCGTCTTGTTTTCCGTCCGACTACTTTTTTTTTCTTCATTAAAAAATAAAATTAAACAATCTCACAAATTAGATTGTTTCTATTACCCTCTTTAGTGGCCATTCAATCAGCTCTTAAGAAATAAATCAAAAGGTTTTCTGAACGGGATAAATCAGAACTTATTGCTATTATTATTAGCAGCAGCTTTAATAGTGTATAGAGGACTGAATTATTACTTAAAGTGGATTTTTTAAAATATTTGTTTAAAAATATAATTTTGAAAATCATTTTACGTAGTTTACTCTTTCTAAAGTTTTATTCTGGCAAATTATCCAATTTCTGTTTGTTGATTTGCATGTTGCTGTGAAGCAAAAAAAAAAAACACTGCACTTCGTTGTAAGATTTTTGTCGAGGCATTTTAACGATATTATTCTAACTTGAAGAATGAAGCAATTTCCAGTTACATATGAAATTTAATATTTTGGCATCTGTCTGTATTTCTATTGCAATTATTTACACTATTTACATTGTTCGGACCGTTGTTCTCATCTTTGTTGCTTTTTTCAAAATGTTTCAAACGTTGTACGCTCTGGCCTTTTTCAGGTGTTTGAAATTTTGAACTTTGGTTCAAGTCACTGGATTCAACTAACGCTTTTATCTATTAGGCCACTTTATCCTCAAGAACACATGGCCCAATGGATAGAAATATCGGTTGAATCCAGTGACTTGACCCAAAAAGTTGCCAGTTCAATACCTGATTACAGCAGTGGTGAACAAAAACTTTGTGAGTTAAGTCTGAAAGAAGCATGGAACGTGGAACTAAATCAATCTACCTCGGTGAACGAAATAATGGGTTCGGTTAGAAATTCTACGCACCTGAAGTAGACCGGAGCGTATAGCAGACGAAACGTCGTAGATATGGCAACAAAGACGATGATAATAGTCCGAATAATGTAAATAGTCTAAATAATATTTTTGTTTATATTCAGGTTCACTTCGATAATAATAAACCAATTGTTATGTTTGAATTTCTTAAAAAGGTGAAAAGAAAATCATATCAGTACTGAAAAGGGAAAGTCGAAAAGATCGCGAATGTATATATATATATATATAGGCTTCAGAAACATTTTTATACAGTTCGCCAATGTTCCTAACAAGAAAAAGAAATATAAATTTCATTTTTTTGTTAGGAACATTTCCATGTTTTATCACAAATAAAAACAATTTTGACATGTAATTGGACTTTGGCTAAAGTTGTATTTTATTTATTTGCAAATACTTATAAATTCTATAAATAGGAAGCGACTTAGCTTTCACAAGTTTCTTTTGCCTCCTTTGGTTGAATTGTGTTAAATAACAAGAAAGATTGGATTAGGATTTCTTTCTCTTTTTCTAATTCTTTCAATTTTCTCAAAAATTATTTCATCTTTTCCTAACGTAGCTCTTTTTAACGAGATACAAAATCTACACCATCTTTTCAGGTAGAATTCTCAAATTTTATCGAAGCTGTAGTAAATGTTTGCAGTTAATAGCGATAAAAATAGTTTTCTTATTGCAGTTGATATTTTGCGAATAATTGACCAACATAAATCTATGTAAAACTATTCCTAAACGAACAGAAAAATGTCTCATTATGGAATTTCATGTGTGTGTGTGTGTGTGTGTGTGTGTAACCTGATAAACGCTTCACGCCATTGCCACATGCTTAAGAAAATAACGGAACAAAAACAAAGTGTGAGATTAAGTCTTTATTTCAATTCAGTCAAAACTAATTTTTCGACTGAATAGATAAACTAGAAAGAAAACTAAATACCTTAAAGGCGGGAAACCACTCAAGACACAAATGAATGATTCGATTATTTCTTGAAGGTCTTCAGTCACTCAAAATGTTAGATTCCCGACTTCTTTTCATGACATCTTCCTTTTTATTCCCTGCCATCGTCATCATCAGCATCATTTCCACCATTGCAGCTGCTACAACAAAAATCAAGTTTCATTAAAAAAAAAAGTATTCATTTTTGTAATTTCAAAAAGAAAGCTAGTTTAATTTTTTTTTCATAATATTATGAAAAAAGTGTTTCCCAACTACTCAAGTTGATAAGCATACAATTACATCTTCTTTACACTATTTAAATCTTTCGTACTATTGTTCTAGTCTTTGTCTTTTTCATGTCGTTTTGGCCGTTGTATGCTCCGAACTTCTAGTGATATACGCATTAATTTCAAAGCAAACTTTTCTAGTCCACCGACGTAGATTGTTCTTGTTCCACGTCCCTTCTTCTTGGTTTCACTTAATGCCCTTTTAGTAACTCAATTCTCCAAGTTTTTGTTCACCACTGCTGTGACCAGGTATTGAACTCCAACACTTTGGACCAAATCATTTTTGGCTTACTTCAATCAAAGCTTTTATCCACTGAGCCATGTAAATAGTGTAAATGTTTACAATACCTCATCTCAGAAATATAAACAAATACGTCCTCATTTTCATATGTTTTTAATGACATTTCATTTAAATCTTGTAATTCTATTGTTAGCAAAACCGCTTCCAGTGCATAAAGCAATGTTTTAAGTGAAGAGTGAAGAAACGTACCTGATGTGAAGAGGACCCTATTTGTTTACTTAAAATGTCAGCAATCGACATTTTGGTATGGATGATAATTTTTACATTACATCGACAACAAAAATACCAAGTATCAAAGTTTTTTTGACAATTCGCTGAAAGCGACGCACACGTACACGTGGGGGTGCGGAGAAACTACTTTTTTTTAACTCTTACCAAATATGAAGTACCGTTTAGGTGAGGGTTTTGTCAGAAAAGATGCTAAAGTGTGAGTATATCATGCCGTGGAGTGAGTTTGATGCTAATTGGAACTTCTAGTTTTGTAGCTTTGTGCCAAAGTAAATTGAATTTATTTTCGTTCTTCAATGCAAGTCATTATATAAGCAAGATAAGCACATCGTAGAAAATTAAGCGCTACCTAAATGAAACTGGTAATGTCTATCAGTCATCCCACTTAGCTACCAAATACTCGAACAGTTTGACCATGTTCACAAATGCAATTAAATTAGTCCGAAGTGCAGTAATGAAGCTAGTTTGAAAAATATTTTATTCAACTAAATTTTTTTTCAACGTCATAGAGAAAATTATATTTTTTAATTCTACTTGTAAAATCCGTGTTATTGTTAAGAACAACAACAGCATTAAAACAATTGTCAAAAAGAAAATGTAATATGTAAAGAAAACGGTTATCGAACAAAAACAAGCGAAGAGTCAAGAAGAAAGGAAGTTGGAGAAAACGAGAAAAAAAGAAGGAATTTAGCGATTAATATTTTGAGGAAAAGAGAAAAGGAAACAAATTTTGACCCTTACACCCCAGTCCCCGCGAAAAAAAATTGAATGACTAAGTTTACACGTTCATACATCTTTCACTCTTTTTTAAATCTTTACCTTTTGATTTTTTTTTCTTTTTTCTTTCCTTTCGGTCCCCGACCGTCCTTGTATGTTGATGAGAACGGGGAGCTGATGTTGGTGACAAGGTTGCACGTGCCCAAATTATACCGAAAGCATTGAACAATTGTGTGCACGTGGCTTTGAAAACCAACTGAGCTGAACACCGCAACTTCTCAATTGTTTAAAAAATTACAAAGTGTTAAATTGTTTTAAGCGATCGATCAGAATTTCATTGATCCATACTAAATTAGTTTTCAGACGCGAGTAATATTCAGAAAAGGGAAAGATTTAGTCATCGCAGGAATTTAAGATGTATAAAATTTAATTTGTCTCATGCATCTTAATTTCCCCTAGATGAGATTAGATATACTATTATCTAACACCGGGTGTCATTACCAATAAGCAAATATCTCAATAAGAATAAGTAGGGGGAGATCAAACTGTTAATAGATTTTTTTTTTTAAGGTTCGCTTTCTTTGGGTATGTTTACTGTTAATGATTTAAAAGGCATAACTCTTTCTATGCAACGAAAGTGTTAATTTTACAGACGGGCATCGGAGATGATTCAGCTAGAAAATATAATTAATACGACTGGGAAATTATTACTGTAATTTTTTACGGTAGGTTTATATTTTGTACGTATTTCTGTCAAATAATTTCTCTTCGTCTAATACGAGGTGGAATTTAGCCCTTGTTTCTTCTGAATTTGTTCCGTTTTCTCTCTCATCTATATATATATATATATATATATATATATATATATATATAAGTTAATACCGAAACCAAAAAATGGAATAAGATACTAAAATCGTGGTCGGGGGGTAAAAAAAAAAAAAAGAAATTTATAAATTAGACTCCGTTATTATTAAACTCATGTTGCAAGGGACACGATTAGTTTGTTTACATTTATATTACAAGAAAAAATAACAATAATTAAAAACTTAGTGTAAAAGAATAACCTTATCGATTGAACAATTTTCAATTTGAATTATATTTGCTAGAGTAATAAATATTAAATCGAGCATGCAAAGGTGAAATTTAAATCGAAACTAAAAAAAAAGGCAATAGGAAGCAAATCTTGGGGAGGAAAAAGGAAGGAAAGGAAAAGGACAGAATATGACTTAGAAGGGGACGTCAAATACACACACACACACACACACACATGTATATATTGCAAACACAAATGCATAAAACACATCTAAGAAAAACGTATATAAAATACACATCTACAAGATCTTTGATAAATATATATATATCGCTACATAACAAGAACTTATTAAACAAAAACATGTCCAACCTTCTAAATAATAGTAACTCCGCTAACAATTACAGTAAAATTACCGAAAGTAATTGTAACTGCAAAAAAACAACAACAAAAAAAAAAACACGACCTGCCCACTTAACGGTCAGTGTATGACCAAATGTATAATTTACAAAGCTAGTATACATCCGGACGGCGACTCCAAGTTCTACTTAGGATCAACGGACAGTCTTTGGAAATCTAGATTCAATAATAAATTGACTTTAAATAATATTAAATACAAAAATAGTGCTGCCCTCTCCACATTTTTGGTTTTAAAAAATAACAACAAAAACCCAACTATTACTTGGGAAATCACCGCGAAAACCAAACCTTCATAATAGAATAGGAAATTTAAATGCCATACGTGATACACGCTTTCGGCGATCATGTCTCTTTCGAGACATGACTGACTGGGCAAAAGATTATCCTGCAGTAATTTGCCTTTGCTTTCTCTGGTACGTAACAGACTGATTAATACCTTTCCCAACAGTATTTGTGCGTAAGTGAATGCAAGGAAATCAACTGGAATTCGAAAACCCTAAATTATTGAACAGAAGCAGTGAATTGATGACAACATGCAGACATAGAAACAAATCCTTGCTTAAATTCTTAGATCCTGACTAAACCTTATAGCCCCTTCATTTTTTTCATGTTTGTTTCACGATCTTTTCTACCCTATCCCCATTTTTGTTATTTTTTGGTTTAATATTACTAATCCCACTTTTCATTAATATTTTAGAACGCCCAATTTTGAATTTTTAACGACACCAAACTTTAGCAACGCTATTAACTAATATAACACCTATTTATGTATTGTACAAATGTTTTGTATTATTTGATTATCAATTTATTTGTCTATGTCTTATATATATATATTCATTTGTAAACGAGTTTTACGCGAGCTAGGTTTCTACTTTGTGGTGTCTTCAAGCGATTTGCAATAACTGATTTTACCGTTATTTTTTTTTTTTTAATGCTCACGTAACGGAATATTTGAACGCGCAATTTTTAAAATTAGAAGAAATAACGTTTTCACCCATGGTTGTATGACTGTGATAGGTATTTCATGGTATGGTTACATTTAGTCATAATTTCTGTTCTTGCATTTAGTAATTCATTTTTGTTTGAGAATAACATAATAACTAACTTTGCTTTCTGGCACAGTCTACATATTTTGCCACCGTTGTAAGATTTGGTTGTTTTCACTATACTCCATTATATATATATATATGATGTGTGTGTGTTTGTATTTTATTATTTTCATATGTATTGTATGCATATTTGTATTATATATGTGCATTTTGATTCTATACATATGTTGTATTATATATATATATATATATGTGTGTGTGTGTCTTTGTTTTATTAGTTCATGTTTATATATATGCATGCACCCATATTTATTTTCTATGCGCATTTTTATATATGTTGTTTAGGTTTGTTTTTGCGTTTGTGTTCGTAAAGCGCTTTTACAATCACTTCTCATCCTTCAATAACAAAGAAAAACAATACATGACATCTCTCTCCAAACACTTTTGGAAATTAAAAAACGAAAATAAAACACCTAAGATCAAATGGAAAATTCTCAAAAAAGCAAGAACAGCAAAATCTATAAAAGAACCATGCTTTCTTTGCCTTCAAGAAAAAATAGAGATCCTTAAATATATAAATAGTAACAAGCTCTTAAATCAGAGACAAGAAACCACAGTAAACTGCAAGCACATTAGGGACTTAACCCTACAATCATGCTAAGAAATACAAAGAGTTCGATTGATATCCTCATTATAAAAGATAAAAAATGCTATAGAAAAAAATCGATCCAATAAATCCTTAAAGGAAGGCCTATCACTAAAGCCTACACCAATAACCTTACTTAACACAATAACCTTACTTAAATACAAAAATATTTCGTACTAGAAAAATCAAAATTAAATAAATGGCTCCCAAACTTGAAAAAGAATCAAAATTCATATATTCAAAATCAAGATTAAAATATACTACTTCAGAATAATTATATCATACACAAAAATAAACTGTAAGCACACGTAAGATCTAACCCTACAATCACCCCAAAAAAATACTGGGAATTTGAATAAATATTTTTATTATTATAAAAGATAAAAAATGCTATAGAAAAATCGATGTAATAAATCCTTAAAATAAGATCTAATGCCCGCAAAAATATCTAAATAAATAAAATATATAAAAAATTAAAAGAAATAAGATTCCAAACGATAATTTATAGTAAAAGAAGATATAAAAAAAAATAAAAGAAAAACCGACCCTCTAAACTTAAAATTAAGATTAAACATACAACTTTATACAAAAAACTGATAAAACGCTAATTTGCATTTACTTCCCAAAAAATACAAATTTAGACTTCTTGAAATAACTTCGCCTAAATACAATTATACTCCAAACTTGAATATATAAAAAAAGTGGGGGAGAAGGAGGAAAGGAAATAAATAAATATATATATATGTATATATGTTGTTTTCTTTTAAAAAAAAAAAAAAAAAAAGAACCCTATAAAATAAAAAATATTCCATACCGAAAAAATCTAAATTGGAAAGAAAAAACACCCCACCCCTATCACGTCTATGAAAACCTAGACACAGGATCAAAGTAAATACATGAATTAGGTCCGCTAACAGCAGACATCAACCAATTAAATGATAGCCAACCATAAAAATGACCACTCAACAACGTCCTCTTAGAAATCCTAACCAAAAGATATACCCAACAGATAAAAAGATAAAACATACATTCCAACATATAGTACCATTAATCAACAATTTCACACTTACACACCAAATTCCTCAAAAGTCTAACGATCAAAACGAGACATTCACTTAATTACCAATAACCCCCAACCAACCCCTACGACAACAACGAACCAAATATAAACAGAGAATGATTCCAAACCTTTATTTCCCCCAAAGAGGTGTTTAAATCCAAACACTGAAGCAACCATATGATTGTAGGGAAGAGGACATATATAGAAGAAATTATGTACATGTTCTAAAATATAATTTATAATATATATATATATATGTGTGTGTGTGTTTTATTTTTTCTTTCTCTTCCTTTTTTTTTTTTTTTTTTTGTCCTTACGATTCCGTTTCGTATCGCCTACTTTAAACCGAACTAAATTTTACTTTATCATACCCGATTTAATATCTATTAATACTTTAGCAAGACCTAAATATAATTCAAATTGAAAAACCGTCATGCCATGAGTTTGTATGCGTCTGTGGATATGTGCATGTGTATTCTTTATCCCTTGTTTTTTACGCTAATTTTTTTTAGTTATTCTTATTATCTTTTTTAAATTTTTTTAAAAAATTTAAGTGTAAACAAACGAGTTGCGTCTCTTGCACAGTGAGTTTAATAATAACGGACCCTAAATTATAAATTTCTTTTTCTTTCCTACCACGATTTTAGCCTCTTTCTCCATTTGTAGGTTTTCTGTATTAACCTATCTTAATTATACATTTAATAAATAAAAATATTCGTACATCTGATTTACTATCTATAACGAACTTAAAGCAAGAAACGCTAATAACTAATTCGAATCTAGAAAAGCTCCGTTCATAATATGCACCAAATGATTGCTTAACGTATAAAACTCCGAGTCGTCCCTGAAACGTAGGCTATGTTTAATATATTTTTGCTCTGTTATACAGCATTGAGCACTGTTCTAGTCACACCTAATTATTATATATTAATGTGTATCTGCATACACACACACACACACACACACACACACATATATATATACATATATAAAATAAAAAATAATGATCGATAACACAACTATCCTACACCAAGAAAACTAAAGATCCCCGAGACAATATTCATTAAAAAAAACTTAAGCCGTGAATTGATAGAATCAGCTATGAATTCTGTAGTAATGTTCTTAAATATTTCTAAAAAGAATAGTTGTTTGTGCTTTAACACCATGACATTACAACATAAAAAAATCCATTTTGGATAATTTTCATGTTCTAATGAACGCTAAGAAATTTGTCAACCGTTATATTTAAAGCAAGAAAATTTACAGTAATTTTTAGCAACACAGTTTTGCGCTTATTTTTCGTTACGTTACCACAACTCACACCCCTGAGGACGATCTCGGAAAGAGATTGAAAGTACATGGGTACCTTGAGAAATGAATGATTATTACATCTGACATCTTTCAATTATAACACACGAAAGATTATCCGTGAGTATGAACGGGTTTTATTAAAAATAAACAGACACAATGTTTACAATTTATTTAATCTGACATGTCTAAAAGAAAACGTGCTGCCTAAATATACAAATTTTATATATATGTGTGTGTGTGTGTGTGTGTGTGTGTGTGTGTGTGTGTGTGTGTGTGTGTGTCGGTTGCAGTGTAAAAAGACAGTCTTTTTCTCTTCTACCAAACAAATACTGCTAGCTAATGACCTTTACTTTTATTTTCGCCGCCTTCATACTATTTTCTCGTAAAATCCTTTCTATTTCATTTCCATTTACCTCTCTCTCTCTCTCTCTTTCTCTTTCTCTCTCTCTCTCAAACTTTTTAACTGAAAACTTCCGGCTGTACACAAAATCTTTTGATTAGATTTCGGAATCCCACCAAGACAGCTAAAAACCTTAGAAAAAATGTATGACTACCTCTCCTGTGACGAAAGGCGTTGCCAGTTCCAAATTGGAGATCTCTTACCCCCGACCCAGCAACTTGCCACCTTGCCAATGCAGCATCTACCCTCGAGGCTACCGGTGTTATTCGGCTTTTGACTTCTGATCACAAAATATAATTAAACGTCCTGAAACGGAAGCAACAACAGCTTTAATCATGTCGGCTCACCCGTGGGGATTGAGGAAGAATACATATGAGTGTCAGAACTACAGCTTCGGTGACAAAAGGATGATCTTGTTTGCCAAACAAATCCCCATAACAACATATTCCCTCTTAAAAGAGTTTTTCAATACATAATGAGTGGAGTTAATAACACAAAGAAAACGAGGCTTGGTTTATTGATTTGATTTTATTTCTTTATTTATTTTTTTGAGGATTTGATTTTCTATACTTTCTCAGATACGTTAGTATCTCTTTTATCTCTCGCTTTTTCTCTGTCCCTCTCTCTCTCTCTCTCACTTGTTTTCTTCTGTCCCTTTCTTTTCTCTATCTCTTCTGTCACTCTCGCTTTTCTGTCTTTTGCTTTCTCGCTTTTCCTTCACTCATCTGCTCTCTCTCTTTCTTTCCCGCTTTCTCACTTTTTCCCTCGATTTCTAGCTTTCTCCCTCGCGCACTTTTTCTCGCTCTCACTCACATTTTTTCTCTCTCTCGCATTTTTCTCTCTCTCTCTCTCTGCTTTTTCTCTCTCTCTCGCACTTTTTCTCTCTCTCTGCACTTTTTCTCTCTCTCTCTCGCACTTTTTCTCTCTCTCTCTCGCACTTTTTCTCTCTCTCTCGCACTTTTTCTCTCTCTCTCTCGCACTTTTTCTCTCTCTCTCGCACTTTTTCTCTCTCTCTCTCGCACTTTTTCTCTCTCTCTCGCACTTTTTCTCTCTCTCTCGCACTTTTTCTCTCTCTCGCACTTTTTCCTCTCTCTGTCTCTCGCACTTTTTCCTCTCTCTGTCTCTCGCACTTTTTCCTCTCTCTGTCTCTCGCACTTTTTCCTCTCTCTGTCTCTCGCACTTTTTCCTCTCTCTGTCTCTCGCACTTTTTCCTCTCTCTGTCTCGCACTTTTTCCTCTCTCTGTCTCGCACTTTTTCCTCTCTCTCTCTCGCACTTTTTCCTCTCTCTCTCTCGCACTTTTTCCTCTCTCTCTCTCGCACTTTTTCCTCTCTCTCTCGCACTTTTCCTCGCTCTCTTTTTTTCTCGCTTTCTCTCTTTTTCTCTCTCGCTCTCGGTCTCTTTTTTTTTTTTCGCTAGCTATTTGGCTCGCTCTTTCTCTCTCTGGCTCGCTCTCTCTGGCTCGCTCTCTCTGGCTCGCTCTCTCTCGCTCGCTCTCTCTGTCTTTGGCTCTTCTCTAGCTGTTTGGGACGAGGTACATTCCATCCAATATTCAACTTGGAATATTTCAAATGTATTCTTCTAAAATTATTCATAAATTGAACCTTATTAAAAACTTTGCCCCAAATGTCTCTACTTTTTATAGTTGATTCGATAAAATTTAATAACAACAAATATATGAAATCTATCACTTATGTTTGTGTGTTGAATATATTTAATTTGAATCAAATTGAAAAACAAATTCAATACCATTTTGTTGCCAGTCCCTCACAAATTGATCGTCAACTCTTGTATCATCGAATTTTAAGTCTTGTGTCTTCAGCTTTTGCTTTCATGATTTTCGGTAGGGTTAGAGTATCACTTTGTATAATTGTCAATTACAGGGAGTGACATCGCACTCATTAGCATTAGTCATTAATTTTTTGAGATGTCGACGATTCTGAAAAAGACCAAAACATTTCAAACAGTTCGGCTTTGAGGAGAAATAGACAAAACGAAGCTACTGATTAAATATATCTTGAAAAAACATTTGAAGAATCAAAATCGATTTATCAGGTTTAAAAGCAGGATAGAGTGAAACGGAATGTGTTGAGGGGGGGGGGTTCTCGAATAAAAGGGAAGGGGAAATTAAGACAAATAAATACGCAAGAGAAAATAAAATAAGGTTAAATGTGGATAAAATGAAAAGAAAAAGAATTTAAAAGAACAAATGAAGTAAATTAGAGAGAAAAACCTACAGAAATGCTGAAATATGGAGTCGATGAAAGAAAAAATGAAACTAGTTTTATAAAACTGAAGACTTTCCATTTAAACTTCTTTTATTCAATTACTGGGGTCGAAGACAAGAAAAAAATATTTCCCTAAGAAAACATCTTCCGCTGCGTCCAGTAACTAAAGTGTTGAAAATCTATTCTGAATAAGGGAATAAAGAAAAATTAAACTCTTACTTTAAAGAGGACGCTTGTTTTGGGTCAAGTCTAAGCGTGACCGCAAACAAGGAAGTTGAGATTTTGAAAAAAGAAAAGAAAAATCTCGCATAAATTACAAGAGATTTGTGAGGAATTTTCTCAGTCGATCGTCTTATTTGTTCAACTGTAATTATGTTCCGAAGAACATCCACATATTCACTTTATTTATTGAAAGAATTCCTAAAAAGAAGATTTATAGGAGCTTCCAGTAATTACCATTTCCTAACTTTTCGAAGTAGTAGCAAAAATAAACATATAATTATTTCTCGTGTGCGCGAAAGAGAACTCCATTTTAGTCTAACCTAAGTTAAGAAGGTAGATCCCCACAATCTCCCAAATGAAACCGGAGATCAACATTTGGAAACCTCGGCTTCTGCCCGGACTCGAACACAACCCATTGAGGTGGGTAGAAACGATTTCAATCTCCAACCACCAAACATGCTGAGATAGTTCATCATCTGATACACAGCTATAATAACTTGATACTCACGAATTAGATTACGAGACGAGCTTGTGAACCCTCGCTCTACGCTAAGTGACCTATATATTTACTCGGCAGAGGGCGGTTTTCTTTTCTTAATTCCTCAAACTCACGACCACCAGGTAAACTGTAATACTGAAACTATAGGGGCCTATGATGTGATGCTTGGTAAATTGGCCTTGTGTCAAAACACGTCAGAAGTCCCCACAATTTAAATATCAGAAGGTTGGATGTTGAAATGTGGAAGGATAAAATATTTCGTTTCTACGTTAAAGTAATGATTTATTAACAGAAGTGTAAGAAGAAAATATAAGTGAAATTTGTTAACTGAACACTTAACATATTTGTGAGAAGAAAAATGTTCATTGAGAAAATACATGTAGTTTTGTAGTTAAAATTGTTCAAAGAGAAATGTAAGTATTTAAAATGTCCACGGAAGTTTAGAGTTCATGATTGACAGTAGTAAGTAGCTAAGTGTCCCGTGCGTATATGGATAGTGGTAGAATGTAAAGTCTTATGTTCCTTCCTCTTTTTGGTAGGTCGGCGACAGGGTGAGAAAGAAGAAATAAAGAAATAGTACTTGGCGTTTCCTGTTGTTGTTCTCTTTGGCGGCATGGAGTGAAAAGGAAAATTGGAAGAAAAGGTCGAATGAATCTGTGACGTGCCTTTACATCCGGGTGACATGAAGTGAAATTTCTTTTGTTACATTGCCACTAGGTCCGTCAGCTAAACGCTTCCATGCTGGAATACTTTTGACCGGTCACCGACGTGGTTTAAATAGTGAAGCTTCTCATGTTGCCGGCTCCAGCAGACATTTTTGCGTCTAGGTGTGAAAAAATGTCATATATGAATTTTCTATTTTTAATCCAATCAGGATCCAGAATTTTACTTTTCACACTGACTTGTGAAATTTGCATTGGTCTGGGTTTTTCCAAAATGTTTTCGTCGTTTGGATCCGATTTTTCGGGTGTGCTATTTTACTTTGTGTGTTTTAGTTAGTTGATGGATGGTATAAGATTTGTATCCCATAAAACCAACGTTTTTACACACGATCTTATTCTGAAAGGTCATTATAAATTATATTCCTTTGAGTTTTATATAAAATTCGCATAACGAAGCGTGGCTCTTTAGAAAAGAGTGTTCTGTAGATAACAGATATACAGGTAGATAGATTTTACATGACAGCTATTGTGATTGGGTATTTTACTGATATGGATTCATTGAAGAGGGACATATGTTACTGTTGTAATATTTAGCGTGCTCCGACCTAACAGACATGCTGATTAACAAATAATTTTGTCAACAACAAATTAGAGAATGTTTTTCGATTTAAGGTATTTGGAGTCGAGCGGAGAAATAGTTTCTTTACAAAGAAAAAGAAAAATCAATAGAAAATTTACGTTATTGGCACGAAATCAGAGACGGGAAGCTGACATCTCTATGTGGAGAGACCAGCAAAGACATGAACGGGGAGTCTGTTCATGATGTTGCTAGATTTGCTACCAGAATTTATTATTCGCAGATGACACGGTGTTGTTAGATACATAAAATGGCAGGATCTCTTAATCTAGGCTAGTGCAGGAAAGCGAGAAGAAAGTACTAACTCTTAATTGTAACACGCAGTTTATGAAAGTAAATATTATTTTTAAAAAAAGTAATAATAACGATAATATCACTTGAATTCATTAAGGAGGGAAAAATAAGCGGTTGAACTGAGGTTTCTTTTTTTTTATCGTTACCCCCCAAGCAAGGCAGTACCACCACTGGTTCGCAGGGGACTACATAAGAGGAGTGTGAAGGTTTACATAGGAGGTGAGCGGAGAGAAAGAGGAACCGGTTACAGGGGGTGTCAGAGAAAGGGCTTGAGAAGGATAGGAATACTGGTGTGAAGGGAGTTGTGAGAGTAGAGTGAAAAGGGAGAAGAAGATACAAGGGATGTTGGGGGAAGGATAAGGGAAGGACTGAAATCAACGGGATAAGAGATAGCAATTGACATTGCATTTAAACTCTTGAAGATTGTAGCTATCGGGGAAGCAAGTATATGGAAGAGAGTTCCACAGGCGAGAAGTGTGAGTAAAGAAGCTGTTAGAGTAGGAGTGACAGCTGCATTTGGTTGTTTTAACTGTAAAAGGGTAAGACTTTGTTGTCAGTCTGGTTGCTGGAGTAAATTCTTGTAGAGGGGCTAAGTTCGTCGGAGCAAAAGCCATGAAAATAGTTTTAGAAGAGAAAGAGGGAAACCACATCTCGTCAGTGAGAAAGTAGCTGGAGTCGAACCGCCAGGTCGGGACCGATCACATTACAGATTTTCTTCTTGAGCCTGTCGAACAAGCCCTAGATGAATAACAGGGGTGCCCGACTTGAGGAAATGAAAAAAGTGTATGAAATTATTTCTGAAAACGAGGCGCAATGCCCACCTGATGAAAGCCGAAGCTACTCGTGTTTTCAAAATAAACTTTCTTTTAGTTTCTGTTACAATGTAAGTCAGTTATTTTTTTTATGCTGTTCAAAATGGCTTCCATTTTGTTGCTTTGAAAAGAAAAGCGAAATATTTCAAGAAAGACACTATTTCTTCCACTATTCACAACAATTTTTGGAAGGTCATACAAGGAGAAATGGTAAATTCTTCAACACCTGTACATGATTGCATATTTTCTGAATCTCTTAGTCGAGCTTCTGCTTTTTCATTTGCGTTTGCTTTTAGCTCATCGTTTGGACTACCAACGTTTTTAGCTGATGTAGTCAAGCAAACATGTGCGTTGTGGTACAGTGGATATCGGCTCGGAACGAGAAACCGGGGAGCCGATTTCGAATTCCAGTTGAATCCATTGCATTCACTTACGCACAAATACCCTTGGGAAAGGTATTAATCCGTCTCTTCCTTCCAGTTATGGGTTAAATAGCAGCACAGAATGGGTTCTATAGCAACCAGTCTACCGCAGAAAGCAATGGCAATCTACTGCGGGATAATCTTCTGCCCAGTCAGTCATGTCTCGAAAAAGACATGATCGCCCAAGCGTGTATCACGTATGGCACTTAACTGACTGAGTCAAGCAACATTTTCCAACGCGTATATAGCTACAATAATTGCGATACATAAACAAATCAGCAATCATTTCTTTTTTATTTTATATTTAACTTTTTCTTTACTTCTTTAACTTTTTCGTTTATTTTCTTTCTGTGTCTTCAAAGTTTTATTACTTTTTTTTTTTTTTTTGCAGTTTTATCTCTCTATCACTTGTTGTATATTCATGCGGTTTCATCAAATAGTATTCGGCATCAATTGTAATATTTCGCTGTTAGGAAACTGAAGTCTAGTGCCGCTATTAGTTAAATCGTAATTGTTAATCTTAAATCACACTGTTGGAAGCGAAGGCTGTCATAATTTACATAAAAACTGATTCCTGGTAAGCTGTAAAATTGATATAATCTTTTTTCATGGTGTTATTTCTATTTACAATAGTGAAAATTTTTTGTGGTCTTTAGTGCAACTCTTTTCTATAAACGTGAATATGCATTCGGTATTTGCTAAATACATCATCATCCGCTTGATTTATCTCCTTCCTCTTTTGTACATTTACTTTCCTCTCCCCGTTACTCTTTATTATTCTCTCTTTCCCATATTTTCTGCAAAGCAAAACACTTTATTTCTATTTGCTTTTGTCCTTAATCTAAAAAAGCCCACTGGAGTCTGAAGAAGGCAAATACTGCCTACCTGATCCACCTCCCTTGGGATTCCGGTCTCTTTGCACAAACTTAGAGGCCACTACCACTGCTGCTGCTGCCGCCCGACAAGTGCCGAGCGTTCTGGCAAAGAACTAACCAGCTTTTTACTAGAACCAACTTAGTCTGTTTGAACCTGACGCCAATTGTCGGCTTCCAGATGCCATTCCTTTTGGGGTTGCCTGTCTAAGGTCTAGGGAGGGAGATTCCTTCAAATAAATAAAGAGAGATCAGCCAGTCGAGTTGTACTGTAAATTATCTCATCAAGTTTCTCATTTTTACCAACTTTTTTGATAATACGCAAACTATTTTTCTAACCTTTAAATACAGATGGATTGGAAGAGATATTCTGAGATGGAGGAGGACAATGAATTACAGTAATAAGGGAAAATTAAAGCCAATAAGTATTGTTTAGTAATGGAGATTAAATAACGATCGCATAATCCCAGTCAACAACAATTGATCAAATCCAGAAATCATTTGAGGATAGAAAAGAAACATCCAAAATTCGACTTTTATTTATCAAACAACTTTTAAAAAATAAATTCAAAGTTAAGAACAAATCCATTACAACAATTTGGAAAGAAGCAAAAATGATAAAACTTTTTATTGTTAATTTTATTTTGAATTTTTATATCGATCTTTTATAGTTTTATAATATCGATTGTTTTTTTTTTTGTTTTTTGCGTTAGAAGAAAGCAGTGATGTCATGGAGATGGTGCTTTATATATTGATAATAAAATACCTTAGTTTCAAAAAGTTCCTTCCTAACTCCCAAGTAATCATTTTGCTTAATTCCCAAGTAATCATTTTGCTTAAACTCTCAAAAATGCTTCTCCCTATAAGTAGACAATTATTTGACCAATTGTTAGGATAACATTTGTCCTAACGCAAAAATCAACGTGTTTTTTTTTTTTGGTGCTGATTGCATATTTGGTTAATGTTTGTGTTGGTAAGTTACTTATCACCTTTCTTCAAAAAATGGTTAATGATTTTTTGATTAAATTAAGAAAATAAGGTTTTGTCGGCATCTCAGCTTTGCCAAATTATTATGCAATTAAATCAAATTTTTTAAATTTTTAGCAAGGTCAGCTTAGTTTGTTACAGGGTTTTAGTAACAAACCACTCGGTAAGGATCGAACTCATTAGTTTGCTTACATTACAGGCAAATTTCGAATGGGGTTTTGTGTGTACGTGAGAGAGAGGGTGAGTAAAAGATCTTTCTTGCTTGTCTATGCATTGCCTTTATACATAATGTTATATTTATGTATGAATTTATTCCGCTTTTTGGCTGCTCTCTCCATTAACTGTAGACTATTGCACTGGCGAATCTATTTCCTGTCAGGAAAATCGTTCCCCCTTCATACGCACAATTCTGACGCAATTGCAACGGAATATTAAAAAAAACGGTCACCGAATGCGATTCTTTTCATTCAATTCCGCCTAAATAGCCATCATTTCCGGTGTAATTTCGCGCCATTTTGATTTCACTGAAACCCCGTATCACTCTTCATAACCGTTTCACTCACCTTTCGATTCTTAAAAAAATCACTTATGGCTCATTCGATTAAAAATAAGTAATCGATCGCCTCTTTCAAGTTCCGAGCTTTTCTACTTTCCTTTTGTGGTGTTATTTTATATTTATTTTTTGTAAACTGTTGGTTGATTTTATTGCTTTGTGTGTGTGCGTGCGTTGTTTTTGTTATTCAAAACTGAGTGTGGCGGTTTCACTTTCTGTTTATTATTTCGCTTCTCCAGTTGCTGTGCTTCTTCTCTTGTTCAATAATATTTCGATGTTTCAAGTTAGACTCTGTATACTCAGTTACAATCGCAGGAACGTCAATATTACTGCCATGATTAATATTTTTCCTGATCATCATTATTAGAATTTTTTCCATCAAAATTCTCACTAAAGTTTAATTCTACAAATCTTTCTCATCAGTATAATTTTTGTTTGTAATTTGAACGTTTTGATCGTTCTGTTTTCCAGCCTTTTTAAGATAAACGTTGTATCCAGTGGTGTTTGGGTTTCATGTTTTCTTTTTCTTCTCGTCACTGACATTTTTGGAATGTGAGCATCAAAACTTCAAATTAATTTACTGGATACATTTTAGGAAACCGGCAGAACTGGTCAAATGTTGTATTCAATAAAGATAATCATATTAGTAAGTAAACTGCAAAATGTTGACACGTTTCTTATTAGCTTTGAAATAACATCTCCGATTTCTTGCATTTTCGATTTTTGCTTTGTATAAAAATTCCTCTCACTCTTTTTCAATATTCTCCGACAGAATTGTAACTTTTTTGTTAACATAGAAACTCTAGATTATTTGTATTTCTGCAGTTTTCCAATATATGAATCTAAACTTTGTAGCTTTTTAGCAAATTATTATTAATGTTTCGAGAAATAGTTAAATTAATATATCTGCTTGTAATCTTACTGGTGTCCTGAACAAAGCAATCAGGAAATATAAACTTTCCAATATCATTTGTTTTCTCTTATCCCTATATTTTCCTCCAGAGTATTGAACAGTTTCCAACAGTCTAATGAGGTTATATCAGACTTCATCGATTAACTCTCGCATAATACCAAGTATTCCAGTCTTCTGTGCCACCACATTTATAACTAATTAATATTTAATTTGTTTTATACTATTATAACCGTTTCTTCACACTTGTAACAGAAACGATATGAAAGTGTTCCTATCAATTAAAGAGTTTGAGATATATATTTTACTGAGAAAATATTGTCCTAATTTTTTCAGTGGTTCGTTTTTTCTTAATGCCAAGAAAATTCGCAGCTTTCTTGTAAATAATGGCGTCTATTTCCTCAACTTTTATTGCCTTTAAGATTTATCAAGGTTTTGTGGGAAGAGAGTTAGGGTTAAGAAAGAATTTCTACATTCTTGTAGGATTTCCCAGAAAGAGGCTTAGAGCTTCTTTTTTTTTTTTTTTTTTTCTTTTCTTTTTTAAACAGCTACCATCGCCCAGTTTTGGATTGTTGTAGCGATTGTTTCAAATTTTATTTGTAGTTCGATTTGTATGTTTTGTTAAAATACTGATGAGAGAGAGGTAATATTTATTCTATTAAAAGTTATATAAGGCCTAAAAGATTTAATGTTTGCAGTACTTTATGCAACATTATTTTAAATTTATAATTAAAACGTTTACAGTTCGTTTAATGTTCATAAGCAAACGAATAAATAGCGTCCAGTGAAGTCAATTTTCAGGCAATCATCCTGTTACGATTTCTGATGAATATCAGCGTTAACTTTGATTAAATGAGTTTCATCAAAATAGATGTTTCTTTTTTTTTTTTTTTTTCCAAAATAAAAGCCAAAAAAAATCCTAACGCGTTTTTAAAAATTAACCAATTTGGGAATTATTTGATTTAAACGATATTTTCAGCACTCGTTAATTAAATTTTGTTATTATTATTGTTTATCCAATAAAAGACCTAAGTGCCACTCAAGGTAGAGAGTGACTAAATAAGGTAGTCTTAATGTAGGTACCTCTACAAAAAGGTTTAAATTATTTTTTTTTTTAAATGAAAGAGCTTTCATTTTAGCTTTTAATTAAAGACTAATGCGCCGAAGTAGAGAGACTGAGCACAACAAATAATAGAGAAATGCATAAAAAATAAAGGAACAGCGCAAAGGACATGTTCAGCAACAGTATGTATAAACGCAAAAGATGGCACACTAATATTAGAAAAAGAAAAAATACTTCAGAGATGGGGCGGGTAAATCGGAGATCTCTTCCACGACAAGAAAGAACAACCAACAATGCACAAAATTACGAATGGACCAGAAATTATTAAAAACCGAAGTGGAATTGGCAATGGACAAATTGAAGAGAAACAAAGCAGTAGGACCAGACGGGATTGTAATAGAGATGTTGATGTCCCAAGATGATTTTGGCGTCGACAGCCTAACAGAAATAATACACGAAATCTACAGCAGCTGCAATATCCCAGAGGACCTAAGCAGGTCAATCTTCACAACACTACCTAAGAAGTCAGGTGCAAAGGAATGTGAGCTCCATCAAACAATCAGCTTAATGAGCCACATAACAAAACTTATCATCCGGATTCTGATGAACAGAGCGCGCAGTAGAATCGGCCCAGAAATAGAACAAGAACAACGTAGGTTCTTTAAAGATAACGGAACGGGGAATGCGATATTCATGCTCAGAATGCTATCTAAACGAGCAATACAACTTCAGAAGGACCTTTTATAGACTAAACAAAGGCGTTCGACAAAGTACGACGCAAGGACTTGATAGAGATGCTCGACAACCTCAACATTTTTGGAAAAGACGTTAGGATAATCAAGAATCTATATTGGCAGAAAACCGCTTGTGTACGGATAGGAAGTGAACTCAGTAGGCACGCAAAAATAGAAAGGGGCGTAAGACAAGGATGTGTTTCCTCACCGGAACTTTTCAACCTATACAGCGAAACAATTATTAGAGAAATAAAAGCCTTACCAGGATTCGTCATTCGTCATAATCTCAACAATATCAGATATGCGGATGACACGGTGTTGATAGCAGATAAGGGAGGGTAAATGCAAAACCTTCTACAGGTGACAACACGATACACAGATCACAAGCAGCAATCAGCATTTCAGTAGGTTTCTTGGACATTGTTGTTCCCCTAAAAGGTTACTGCGTGAGTAATCACCAAAATGGAGGTTGGGAATAATAGTATATCAACAAATACAAGACTCAGATGCTGCCGGAACACTGCTCGTGAAAAATAAATATATAAATATCACTCTACTTCTACTCCAATAGTGTCCATATATTTAAGAGGATAGGAACATCCCATTACTGTATATTGGCAGGTATGCAACAGTATTTAAATTATTTAAGATCAGATCTGACTTGAAAGAATCAGAAAGCAAGATTTTTTTTTTAATCATGTCACCCCAAGCAAGGCATTCCACTGCCACTATAGCGCAGGGGGTTACACAGGGCGATAGACGAGTTATGATGTACATAGGGGGAGAGTTGGAGAGAGTGGGTGTGGGTTAGTGTATTAGGAGGTGTCTATTGATCCTTACATTTAAACTCCTGAAGGTTATAGTCGTCGGGGAAGCAAGCATGCGGAAGGGAATTCCACAGGCGGGAAGTGAGAGAAAAGAAGCTATTGGAGTAGAAATTGCGGTTACAAGCCACGTCACGCCGGTGAGAGAGTGACTGCAGGCGGTCAGCTAAGTCGGTATCAATCACATTACAGATTCTTCGCTGTATTTTGTCAAGAAGCCCGAGGAGAATAGCAGGGGCACCCGACCAGATGTGGCAACAGTATTCAAAACACGGGCGGATGGTAGATTTGTATAAGTGCAGGATAGATTCAGACGGAAAGAATTTCCATGCCCTGCACGGAGAGCCGACTTTCATAGCAGCGGATTTAGCAATGGATTCGACGTAGTCATTCCACTTGAGGTCCGCTGAGAGTGTCAGGCCAAGCAGGCGTAGTGTTTACTCGATATGAGGGAGGTGCGGTTGTCTGTGGTGGTTAATTGACAGCAGCTTCGTTTTGGAAGAATTGAATTTTACGAGCCATTTCCTACCCCAATCTACCACGGATTGGAGGTCCTTTTCAAGCTCTGCCGCGAGGTTCGCCTTGTCATCAACACCAGGTTTTTGATCGAGGCGAGAGTATACTGTGGTATCATCGACGTACATGCCTACTTGTGATCTTATGGCAATTGGGAGATCATTGATGTAGATTAGAAAGAGCGTAGGACCTAGGATAGAGCCTTGGGGGACACCCGCGTTTGTAGAGTAGTTCTGGGAGGCATGTCCGTTTAAAATCACATTCAGTGTGCAGTTGGAGAGGAATGACTGGATTAAGTCCAACAAAAGTCCAATAATGCTCTACTTCGCAGTTTCCGTAGAAGGCCGGCATGCTATACTCTTTGTCGAATACTTTAGAGATATCCAGGGCGACAGTTCGGGCTTCAAAGAAAATAAATTTTCAGCATAGAACATATGGTTAAAACTAGCCATTTTGACTGTAAAATGATGAAATCTTTTTGCCAGTTCAGTCAGTCAAGTGCCATATGTGATACATGCTTTGGGCGATCATGTCTCGAAAGAGACATGACTGACTGGGCAGAATATTATCCTGCAGTAGGTTGCCATTGCTCTCTGCTGTAGAATGGTTGCCAACCAAATCTCTAGAACCCAATCTGTCCTGTTATTTGACTCATAGCTGGAGCAAAAAGAGATAGATTATATTATATTATTATATTAAGTATGATTAGTGGGGGATCAGTTTATTACTTCATAACGATAGAAAACCAATCCCCAACTTTATGCCCGGTACAAGTTTTAATTATGTTTCCAACTATTATATTCAGTCAGTCAGTCAAGTGCCATGCTTTGGGCGATCATGTCTCGAAAGAGACATTACTGACTGGGCAGAAAATTATCTCGCAGTAGGTTGCCATTGCTTTCTGCAGTAGATTGGTTGCCTGCCAAGGCTATAGAACCCAATCTGTTCTATTATTTAACCCATAACTGGAGAGAAGATACAGATTAATACCCTTTCCCAAGGGTATTTGTGTGTAAGTAAATGCAAGGAATTCAACTGGAATTCAAACTTGGCTCCCTGATTTGTCGTTTCAAGTCGATAGCCACGGCACCCCAATGCACAGCCAATTTAGTACTGTGCTTAGATTCATAAGGTTTAGGTGCCATAGATTAAAATTCATCAGAACAGGAATAGTTTTAGTCCTTGTTTAAAAGACAGTAAAAGAAGGTTTATTGTTCCACTAGGTTCCATATAGTTTGAAATTTTTGTTATTCTGCTAGTGACCTCTTCCAAGGAAAGAATTTCGAAGACCGTTAATCTTTGAATTCAGCCATTTTCGACTTATACTAAGTTAAAACTTAGTAATTTTATATTTCCAAATGTATAAGGAACGAAGAAAATATTAACAACGTTCAAAACATTAATTTAAAACAATGCTCACTTGACTGGACTTTTACTACCATTTTTTTTTTCAATTGGAGTAAATAGATCTATCTATCGCTCGGTTCACACTCCACCCACGTCTATTGAACAGGTTAAAAGGCTCATCCCTTGTTCCCTGTTTAGGATGTGGTTTCCGGCTTTCTCTTTTCCAATCTTCTCACTTTGGTTTCTTTTTTTATTTTTCAATTGGAGTAGATAGATCTATCTATCGCCCGGTTCACACTCCACCTACGTTTATTGAACAGGTTAAGAGGCTCACCCCTTGTTCCATGTTTAGGATGTGGTTTCCGGCTTTCTCTTTTCCAATCTTTTCACTATTACGTAGCCACCTGCACATCAGTGGCGTTACCGCCTTGCTCGGGGTAATACGATTAAAAAAAAAAGGTGTTAGCAAAAGAAAGTGAGAAGAAAGGACTGGGCATAAAGTTAAAGAAAACTGAATGTATGGTCATCAGCAAAAAGAAGAGCCCAATATGCCAGCTAAAGGCCGGAGAAACTAAGATAAAACAAGTAAAAAATTTCAAATACCTGAGAAGTATTTTGACAGATGATGCAAAGTGCGACATGGAGATCCAAAGACGCATTGACAAACCCAAATACGCATTTCAGAAGCTAAGCAGAGTACTGAGAGACAGGAAAATCTCATTAGAAACAAAGAAAAGAGTGCTGGATTGCTATGTGATATCTGTCCTTCTGTATGGAAGTGAATGCTGGATGATCTCATGAAAGAGAGGCTTGAGGTAGCAGAAATGTGGTTTTACAGAAGGATGCTGAGGATATCGTGGACAGAGCACGTGTGCAACGATGAGGTGTTGGAAAGGATGCAAACGAGAAGAAAACTCATTAAATATCAGGAAGAGACAAATGAGGTTCCTGGGACACGTAATGAGGCAGGAGGGCCTAAAGAACTTAATGCTCACAGGTCTGATAAAGGGAAGGAGTCAAGGGAAAGACGTACTTGTTAGGTCTGAGCAAATGGATGGCGGAACAGGGCTTAGAAGAAATACCATAAGAAAAACATTGAGAGTGACAAGAGACAGAGCCAAGTGGAAGTCTATGATCGCCTAAGTCCTGAAAGGGCATGTAACATGAAGAAGAAGAAGAAATGATTAAATTTACTATTTCAGTAAGAAAACTACTCTAGTGCATTTTAAATAGAAATTATATTGATTGAAATAGATTGTTTTTTTTTAATAACATCATCAAAATCGTCCACTTTTGAGACATTGTAAAGTTAGTTCTCGGTTTTTTAAAAAAAATCTTGCAAAAATAAAATATACTTTTATGAAACATTATTTATCTGATTTAAAGTAGGATTAATTTGATTTGAAACAGGATGTGCGTTGTGGTGCAATGGATATCGGCTAAGAACGTGAAATCGAAGAGCAGAGTTCGAATTCCTGTTGAATTCGTTGCATTCACTTTCGCGCAAATACCTTTGGGAAAGGTATTAATCCGTCTCCTCTCCCTCCAGCTATGAGTTAACAGGACAGACTGGTTTCTATGGCTTTGGTTAGCAACCAGTCTACTGAAGAAAATGTAATGGCAACTTACTGTCATTATATAATTTTTAAGTAATCTTTAATCTTTAAAATTTAGAAAAATATTCTCCGTTATCTAATTTTAGTAATGATCGTTCTTATTTTCCGATAATGTCGTATATGCTCCCCATACTTACAAGTATAAACTCGTTCATACGCACAATTAATTTATTTGTTAATATTAGTGTTTGATGATTAATGAGTTCCTTTTATGATTAGTAA
This sequence comes from Ascarosepion bandense, assembly GCA_037127315.1. Classification (NCBI taxonomy): domain Eukaryota; kingdom Metazoa; phylum Mollusca; class Cephalopoda; order Sepiida; family Sepiidae; genus Ascarosepion; species Ascarosepion bandense. Next base: position 368,541 of record JBBBDQ010001059.1, on the reverse strand, counting down.
ATATAGTTTCAATAACATCATCCAAAAGGCAGAAATTAATACAGAATTTTAAAATGTGTGTATACTTCAGAGATGAGGTAGTATTTATATTATTTACACTGTTCGAACTGTTGTCCTCATCTTTATTGTCATGTTTACGATGTTTCGGCCGTTGTACTCTCCGACCTTCTTCAGATGCTAAGAATCAAGTTACAGAAACTAACCAACGCCTATATTCACTAGGATAGAGGTGTTGGTTAGATATAAGCCAGTGGATATAGGCGTTGGTTAATTCCATGCACCCGACCCAAAGTGTTGTGAGTTCAATACCTAGATACAGCAGTAGTAAACAAATAACTTAGAGAGTTAAAGGGAGATAATTACATGGCTACCGGAAGTAGCATCGCACATGGAAAGAGAATGATATACCCCAATGATCGAAATAAAGGACTCGGTTCAAAATTCGTAAATTCATTGTTCATCGAAAAAAAACAAAAAAAAAAACAACATTGTCCTTAATATATCTTATAATTAAAAGCTTTTCTTATTCAATAATGCTATAGTTTTATTGCAAATTTGATTTTACAGTTCAGGATAGATTTTCGGTAAATAGTGTTTCTGTTTGACAAAAAGAAATTGATGATTTACATTCGTTAAGGAGTCCTGCTTTTAATTAATATGAATATATCGTGATTTCTCGGAATAGCATAAAAGTGGAAAGTGGGGGTAAAAAAAATACTTTTACCAAAATTTAAAAAAAACAAAAAAGAAATCATGAATAATTTCATCTATAAATAAATCCTGAAAATTTGATCAAAATCCGACAATGATTTGATTATATTTTTTGCAAGAATTTTCAAACATGATTTTTAAGTAAAATTTTGAACGTGCTAGAAAGGATTAAAAAAGATTAAAATAGTTAAAAATTACTTTGGTCTTTTCTCTTAATAATAACATTTTGACGATACAATTTTGTTTTCATCAGATCTGAGGCCTTTTCATCATGCAATGCTTTTTTAAAGATACCTATTTTGATTACGTAAAGAGAAGGGCTAAGAGGTGAATATAATGAGGATATGTAAGAAAGATAACAGTTGACCTTTGAAGAGGTTAAGGTTGTAATGGTCGGGAGGAAACATCCACACGGAAGTCCATTATAAATTGCAACAGTCCTGGAAAAAGAAGCTGCCTGAGTGGAACTTCTTCTTTACCAGTGGAATATGAAGGGAGTGAGGATGCGTTGACCAAAACCAAGTAGGTGTGAAGATCTGGACTGGTGAAACCAAACATTGTAGTTCCTCCGAAGAGTAGTAAGTAACCGACAACGATGAAAGGGGCAAGAGAATTAAAAACTATTCATCACCCACAAAGACGCTCACTTTTGAACTCCGTCGAGGCTAGAGAGTAAGGATTGAAAGGCTCTGGTCTAAGTGTGGCAGCAGTGTTACAGTTTTGGTCTAATCCGGCTCACATCAAGTATTTTCTGGAACTCTACAGGGAACCGACCATTTGTTTATCGTCTTTAGCAATAGATCGTATAATAGAATTCCACTTGAAGTATGGTGTGAGCTTGAGTCCCAATAGACGTTCCAAGCAAGGGACCTTGTTGAGGATGCAACCGTAAATAATGACGCGTTACTAGCTTACTTTCGAAAGTATTGAATATTATAAGATCCTCTTCCTATTGAGCAGTGCTAGCAAGTTCATAGGAAAGATCAGCTCTCTGAATCTGGTCATCTAGAATTTTGGTGGTTTTTTCGTGATATCGTCTACCATATATATTTACGAGTGATTCGAGAATGTTCTTTGACAGATCTCAACAGATAGCCGAAAAATAGTAAGACTTAGTAGGGAACCTTGGGACGCCTGTATTGATTGCAGGCTTTAGAGAATTGGCCATTAACAATGATTTTTTTATTTTTTTAATGGACCTACCGAATAGAAATGCTTGGGGAGTTTATATAACAGCTTCCTAAAGAATAAGAGCCACTTCCCAACATACAGTCACAACGCTACAGTAAGCTTCCTCACATACCGAAACGTCGTAAATCTGCCAACAAGGACGAGAACAACTGTCCGAAAAGTGGCTGAAGTTGCGTATTTTATTTATTTATTTATTTATTTATAGATATGCTTTCAAAATAAAATCTAAATTTTACTAAAAAGGAGATATTTACATTACTTTAAATGTTGGTACCACCACAGATTCGTGATACCTAAGGTTTAAAATGAATTTTTAAAAATGAAAAATCTTTAAGCTTTTTATTTTTAATTTCAAGTTGATAGATTAAATTTAGTATTTCCAATAAACAAAATACTTTGCTGTCTTTGAAAACTAATTCAAAATGATTGGGAAAGTGTTTTCGTTTTGAAATTGCTTATTTTTTTATGTTAGTCTGATTCTTAGCGATTTTTCATCAGAATCTAATTCACTTTATTTGAAAATCATAAAAAAATAAATCTACTTTTCTGAAACTTTGAGAAATATTTACTGATTTAAAGTATAATTAATCTGGTTTGAAACATATTATTTACTTTAAGTTCAAAAACTTGCAGAAATGCATTTTAAAATTTACTTGCGGGATACAAGGCGAGCACCTTATTTTATATAAATTTTAACTACTCAGTAATCTTAAAAATGTTTTATTTAGTTTTAAGTATATTGGTTTAAATTTGCTATAGTTGCCGCTCTTATTTTCTGATAATATTGTGTAAGAACGTCAGTATTTGCAAATACTGAGATTATTTGCCGAATTGTAAATTTTCTATTTATGTCTAGCAGATATGGTTTTTACTTAACAATATCATCAAACCGGTGCAAATGAATGCAGAATTTTAAAAGATTTCAAACTTTATTTTTTTAACTCTATTCTAATTAAAATTTAAAAACAAAACAATTCCTGTAAAATTTATAATTCATCGAAAAATATTTTTCATAAGACAAGTGTCCATCTTATTCATAAAAGCATTTAAAAGTACTTCTAATTAAATAATCTTAGTTTTATTGCATTCTTTATTTTACGAATTTGAGCAGATTTTCGGTAATTAGAGGTCCTGTTTTACTAAAAAAAAAGAAATTGATGATTTAAAATTTTCAAAGAGTTATGCGTATAATTAATATAAACATTAAATCCCACAAAATTAGTTTCTCGATATTTCATAAATTAAATGTGGGGGAGATATAACAGATGTAAAGAAAATGTTTTACCAATATTTTCTCTAAAAAGAAACATTTTAAAAATAAGTCCTGAAAATTTCATTTCAATCCGACAATTATTCGTTTTATTTCCAAGAATTTCAAAATCAATGTGTTTTTCACAAAAAAAAAAGACCCTTAAATTTCCTATTCTAATCTTTGGTTTCCTGTTGAAGCAAGAAAAACATTTTTATCCAAAATTCTGAACATTCGAAAAAGAATTAAACAATATAATTTAATAATAATAATAAATCCTTTGGTTTTTCCTCTTAATTATAACAGATTTTGACGATAAAACTTTGTATTAAGTTAGTTTTTTTATCATGTATGCTCATTTTTAGCGAATCTGTAGAGATACGTAAGGTATAACCAATATTTTTACAACATAATAAAATTGGTATACTTTAATCTTTTTGCAAAATGTTTGTAAAAAGTTTCATTGACATCTACGAGTTTGAAAGATTTTAATTTTTTTCTAGAATATGACAAATCATCGTAGGTGATTATTATTATCTGTAGGATTTATCTACTTTTATTTTTCATTGCTGCTTCCTATTTATGCCACTGAAGTACAAGTGGTTATATTAAAATGAATTATTAGTATTTTGTTATAGTTTAAGATAGGTTCATTATTTATATTACGATGATTAGTTGCAAAAATAATTTGCTCACCAACGATGTAGTTGGGAAACTAAGTTTTGATTTTTGTTTTTGTTTTTTATAAATAATAGTTTAGAGAAAATCCTTTGAGAGAAAGATTCATTTAGCCTGGTTAATAAAAATTTTTATAATTGCTATTTTATATCGATAAAAGCCTTTGCTCCGATAGTTAAGGAGACGAGTTTATTATGATGACTGGTTTTTCTTGGTTAAATTAATAAAATTCTGATTAAAATCAATAATGACAACGAAAAGATGGATTCTTTTATTGATTTCATGTGAAAAACTAAGTATAAAATGACTTTCAAAGATTTGCTTTATTTTCTATTTGATCAAGATTTTTTGCAAGAAGGCATCGATATAGCAAACCAGGTAATTTGGCTGATGCATTATTTTTTTAGTATAGTAATTTGATAGTAATTTGATTAAGATAGTAATTTGATTAAGATCCCGGGAAATCCTATAGCTACGCCTTTCATTTTTTAGGTACCTCCAGTCATTTTCGATAACTATTAAATTGAATATTAAAAATTAAAAAAGTTTTCAGAAAACTTTCATTTTAGTTTAATTGAAAGCTAAATGATTAAATTTACTATTTCCAGTAAGCAAAATACTCTGATGAATTTCAGACAAAAATTATATTGATTGAAATCGAAAATTTTAAGATTGATGGAATGCATCCTTTCGAGAATATTGTTTGATTTTTAAAGTGACGAGAAATGCTTATAAATACTTTGTATTATAATTTAAACTAGAAATACTTCTGAAACTTTCACGGTTTTTCTGGTGGATCCTAATTCTTAAGTTAATAATGAAATAAATTCATAAAGAGTTTCACGACAATAAAATACTAGAAATTACCCTATTGCGTCGTTAAATATTTGTACTTGAACAAACTATTGCAATAATAGTCATAAATATGAATGTGGAGTTTATGCAATATGTTATGCACTAGATAAAAATGATTGATGATTTTTTTTAACTAGCAGCAGCCAATTGTTACATTGCGGGGGTTTGAACCAGAGATTAACACAAAGATAATCGGATTGGTAACTAGTAACTAATTACTAGATTTTAATCTATCCCATCTTTGCATTATTAGCCTTCATAATTTCAGCAATTCCTTCTACAAGTTTTCACTTGAAATAAAGTAACTTATTCCACAAAAAAAAAAAACTCAGCAAAAGATTCAAAATTCTGTTTAATGTTCTAATAGAAGATGTTCATACGAGTGGGTTCATGCCGTCAAAAATGATGGCAAAATATTTATATCGATAGGCCGTCTAAAATGACGGTGACATTTTATATATATAAACTGAGTATCTTACACTAAGGCATAAGAAAAAATAATTCAAACCTCTGAGCGATACAGGGGAGACATATATATGTGTGTGTGTGTGTGTGTGCACACAATGGTCTTTATTATAATAGGATTTTTTTTCACTGCTAGACGACATAATTATTGCAAAAAATAAAATAAGGCACTGTTAAAGGGCCAACATATGGCAAGATCTTTCATAACTGGTAGTAAAAATTTAATAATTGATAGTAAATAGAATGAGCTGAGCCGACTCTGCCTTGCTATTCTCTCTCTCTCTCTCTCTCTCTCTCTCTCTCTCTGCATCACACACACGTGTATGTGTGTTTACGGCTACATCACAACGGAACTTGGTTCTCGTCTGATCATCGGTTAATCAACATCGACCCTCGTTCGATTCTAGATGGGTAACCGCTTTAAAATACCAGGTGCTGTAAGCTTGAATTTTTCGGGTGGCGTTAATGGATAACAGCACGGAATTACCCTCATCGGAAAGTAGTAAGTTACGCACTAATAAACTTGGGAAAAGTATTAATCTCTTTCTTCTTCCCACATCTATGGGTAAATAGCAGGATAGCTTCGGTTGGCAATCACTTTAAAAAGCTGCTCTCAAATTCAGAACCAACCTAGAGAGGGCCGATCAAAGGGTGGATCAGCCAACGGGAAGTTAGATGGAGAACTATTCATAAAATCCTGCGATTGTAACATCATTTGACATGTGTAATGCAGTGCACCAGGACAGGCCATGAGGCTATGATTGAGAGAAAGGTGGTCAATTTTCAGCGTACAATCAATTTAAATAATTCCCTTGTGCAGATTGTTCCGTAAACACTTAGAATCTACTGAATCATCCGTCGTTCTCAACAAATATATAATTTCACCCCAAGGAAAGCAATAAATCCATTAAGACTTAAAGGGTTACTCTTAGAAAATATGAGAGAGAGAGAGAGAGAGAGAGAGAGAGAGAGAGAGAGAGAGAAAAAAATAAAATAGCAGGAATTAAGAAAAAAAGAAGATAACGATTTACATTTTTGAAGATCAAAGTTAACTGGGAGTCAAGAAGCCGGAAGAGTTCCACACAAGTGCGAGAAACAGCATCGAACTGTTGCTTTTAAGCCAGGAACACACATTTGGACAATCTCCCCTCCCGCAAAAAGATAATTCTACAGTTGCTTCGCGATACTTCAATCCACAATTTTACATCCCTTGTCGCATTCACTGCATAAATTAGTAGCTCCCACCCAAAACGAAATGACATAGTCCAGAGCACATCGCATAATGGAAACGTCTTTGATGACATTTTAGTTCTTCTTTATGAAAGAAAATGTCACTATTTGTCTATATTTCTGACATGAGGTATTGTAATTATTTACACTATTTACATTGTTCGGACTTTTTGTCTTCATCTTTGATGCCATATTTACGACGTTTTGGCCGTTGTACGCTCCAGCCTTCTTCAGGTGATTGGAATTTCAAACTGAAAACTTTAGTTTTACCAGGATAAGTTGTTCTAGTTTTACGAGCCATGCCTCTTCTTTATGTCTCAGTATTAGTTATCTACAAAATGTTGGTTGAGTTCAGTGGCTTGACCCAAAGAAATGCGAGTTTAATACCTGGCTGCAGCAGAGGTGAACAAAAAACTTCAAGAGTTGAGTTAAAGGAAGATAGCTGATACTGAGACATCTGGAAGAGGAATGGCTCGTGGAATGAGAACAATATCGAACGAAATAATGGGTTCAGTTTGAAATTCCAATAATCTGAAGAAGGCTACCACTGTACATACTGCATGTTAGTTCTTGAAGATTATCCTTAAATTCTTCATCTTTTCTTTATATCATTTCAGCTTTCTTTCTCTCATCATAAACCACTTTCTTCCACAAACCACAATCCGGTGCTAAATCTTCTCACTGGTCTGACAAGAGTGAGAACTTTATCGTGTTTTTAACTTTCGTTAAAACTCACTCTTCAGTTACAGATGGCCATCTTTGACTTGGTAAGTTACCATCTTTTATTTTAACTAAACAGTCAGTTCCTCGGGCGATATTAAAAAATCAGTTTTTTTATTACTTCTACTAATGTATAAAATAGGACGATTTATCGACATAATATATAAATTTGTATATCACACTAACAATGAGTAATTGAGTGAGAATTGGAAAAACTTTTACATGACGCATTTCGTCAAAAAAGGACTTCTTCAGACCAATATTATTTTTATCGATGCTGTCGAGTTATTTAGTAGAGCTTCCCAATTTCTCAGCCGTTTGTCATTTAATTTCACTATTTAAAATAATAAAAATAAGCTCTAATAAATGTACCCACTAAAAGTCAAAATAATGTCAGCTGATTTTTTCAAATTCATTAAATGCTTTTTAATATATATATATATATATATATATATAAGAATGAGGTTTGACACCACAAAATTTATATATAGATTTGAAAAAGCAGGAAAGCATTCTTTAAGAATCCTTTTCAACTAATACTTCGTCAATTGGTAAATATTAAATTGACAATGATAATTCGCACTGTGAAAAAAAGAAGGAAGAGAAAAAAGGAACCACGACTAAAATACAAATTTATTAATAAAAACGAAGGTGGGGATATACTGGGGAAAGAGCTAATCTAAAGGGTTCCTAGTGAGCACAACATGTAAATAATTTACTCGCATACCTCTTAAAAGATATAACAAAATGCTCTTTCTGTCTGCACAGAGATGGTTGTTGTAATTTATTAAAATCCGCTTCTAATATGCGTAAATGCTGAGTGGACCAAAGCTCTTTACAAGAAAATAAACGAATCGTCACAATATCTTTTGCCTCCGGATTGCCTAGTAAATGTTGACCAATGGCTGTGTGGTGAACAGACAGGGTACAACGTACTGAAATTAATAACACCCTGTCTTACATATATATATAATGAACTAGCAACAAATTATATATTGTGTGTGTATGATTTGTTGCTAGTTCATTAACAAAGGCGTTTTTTAAATTCCCTGCTACTCATTCGGTACGAATTAAATAATATTTTATCATATGTGTCACTCTCTGATTCGTGTTCACATCTTTTCTTTCTCTCTTAATCTTCCCAAACCTTTCATCTTTGTACATTTGTGAGTTTGTTTTTGAGTTATCTTTTTAGTTCATTTGCCTTTCGCGTTATGCAATTTTTATTAGTTCTGTTATTTGTACATTTTCTCAATAACATTTTATCGAATACCCCTTTTTTTTCTTTTTTTTTTTTTTTTTTGCACCTTTTATCAATCAACCATTTGTCCCTGCATTGAATATTGCTGCCACATCTGATCTGGTGCGTCTGCTATGTACCTAGAGATTCGTAACAAAATCCAAAGAATCTGCAAAGTTTTCGATCCTGATCTGGCATCTCGGCTTTAGTCACTTTCTCTCGCCTTAACGTAGCTTCACTATACCTTTTTCTATAAATATTTTCATGGCAATTCTTTTTGATGAGCCTTCCTAATTGCTACTTCAATTTCATGAATTTAAGTGTAGTATTAAGTTGGTCGCTATGTTTCATCATTTTAGCTGAAATTGTTAGATGTAACAGTAAGTTTTACATTTAATATTATTTCTCTCTTGTGGAACTCTCTTTCCGACTTTTCGCTTTCCTGCCAACTACGATCTTCAAACATTTGAATGCAGCGTCAATGAAAATCTTGTCTTTCAGAAACCGCTCTTTTATTGTCCCGTCTCCTCATTTTCTTTCACTATAAGTGACCCCCTCCACCACCACTTACGGCTTAGTTGCTTTATTGCTTTACTTGAGAGTGAAATGATTTTCATTTTGTTTATTTGTTAGCCTGTAAATACTTTGGGGAATTATAATGCGATAGAACGGTAGTTGCCAAGGTCTTTATCTTCTTTTTCATATATAGTTAGGTTGAAATTTTGAAGTAACTTTCTTTTTTTCAAATTAATTAGATAAATAATTGTTAATCGTTTGCAGAAGTGTTAACCTGCACCTCTCAAAATCTTTATCATTATGCTATTGTGTTAGTATTTTTATTTTCAAATTCTTTCCCTGTAATTTCTTTACTTTATTTTTTTTTCGAAGTTGGTGCATACGCTAAAAAAAAAAAACCAAATATCAATTATTCATAATCTGGTTACTATCCAAGCTACTCTGATATATTGTCGAAACATTCTACGTTGTCCACAATGTCACTGTCGACTAGAAGTTCTGCGCCACACAACGTATTATTCTATGTTTCCTTATAATAAAGTAAATAGTTATTTACTTTCTGCGAGTCTCGGTGACACATTTCAGATGATGGTTTTCAGCGCCACACTCAGTTGGTTCAGTCTTCAGCAAGGTTTTCAACGTTACCAGTGTATATCTTCATATTTTTTATTTCAATTAATATTCAAATTTTTGTCATATTTCGATAGCATATGTTCGTTATCAGTAGTAAACTGCCTGCTATGACGTAGGGCGATATTCTAACCGGCCAGAGCATTACGTTTGTATTTAATTTTGTTTTAATTTTCGGTTTTAGAAAAAACATTGGCAACGGACAGGCCATTTAGTCATTAATTTATGTATTAGTGCCTACTGATCTCCATTAGAATAGATTCCACAATCCCTTGTTCCTTAGCATCTATTGTGTTAGATGAAACAAATTGGGTGTAAATGATTTTGAAAAGTATCAACCTGGAAGGCCAGTCCAACAGAAGATTTGATGAATCGGGGTGGGGTGGGTGCAGTGCGAAGAGACAAAACCGATGTTTCCGGTGGCTATAGTCGATAGGAGTAATTTGCATATGATGACGAGAAGATGATTTTTACGAGTGGACTATTTACAGACGTCACTCGGCTAAAATTAATTGGGATCGTAGTAAAGGTTGACGATAGAATCAAGCGGGATGTGATGGATTTAAAAGGTTTAAAAGAAAAAAGTTGAGAATTGGGTAAATGGAATCAACATAGCTTAATGTCAAGGAAAAAAAGGAGGAAAGCTTTGCACCGTAGACAATTTTTTTGCGTTATTCTTCCTTGATTAACTCTACGATAACAGGTTAATCTGACCACTTTAAAAAAAAAAATGACTCTCATACGTTTTAAATTAGTTAGTCCAACAATGTAATTTGATATACTCACTGTGAAAGAGAGAAGAAATTCTATTTTCGACGTGGGAATGGAAATTCTTCGATTACAACAAGGTACATATATATATATATATATATATATATATATATATGTGTGTGTGTATATATATTATATGATTTTCTGTGTTGGAGACGCTGTAGATCTGGTCTAAGCGGACCTCTCTTTGTAAACAAAGGGAAGTGTTTGCTTTGATTTGCTCTGCTGAGTCTCTAGGATCTTCAGATGTAATAACTTTTAGTAAAAATCCAAAATCTCTTCCCTTCCATCTCTTCCCTTCCATCTATTCATTTCACCCATAAAAGATTTTCTTTTTATCATTTTTCCCCGTTTTATAGTTCTGATAATAGGGGACGAAACCGGTTGACTGGTGTCTTTGTTTTAAAATTTGACATAGCCGATTATAGTAAAAAAAATTTTGTCTTTTATATATATATTTTATATATATATATATATATATATTTTATATATATATATATATATTATAATATAAAATATATATATATTTTATATATATATATATATATATATATATATATTTTATATATATATATATATTTATATATATATATATATACATAAGAAATGTATTTTAAATACTTTAAATGATTTCTTTAAAAGGATATAGCCTAAAACTAGGTACCTCTACTAAATCTCTGAATAAACACAATATAGTATGAATTATAAAAAGCCCCAAACTTAATAAAAACGAATGTTTTCCATGAAAATCTTTATATTACTACGAAGAGGAAAGATCAAATTATTTTTAATTATTTAAAAAAAAAATGATCTATTCTCTTCTAAAACGTTCGAAATTGTTAAAGATTCTTGCTTTTATTTTAGTTAGCGGAGAGCCGAATAGTTACGAGAGTTTACAATGGAAAACGTAATATTACATAATTCATTTTTTTTTTCTGGTGAAAAACACATTAATTTGGAAATTCTTGCAAAAAATCAAATATTTATCAGATTTTAATAAAACTTTCAGGACTTATTCACAAATGAATGAAATTATTTGTGAATTCTTTTAAAAATTTTGGTGAAAATACTTTTTTTTGATCTGTTACCGCCCCACTCCACATAAATTTATGAAATTTTAAGAAATAAAATTTTGTTGGGAAAATTGGTTTTATAAGGATTCATTGGGGAATTTGAATAATCTAATTTTTTTAATCATTTTTCCTTTGTTTCCAAAAATCTGCTTCAAATAGTAAAATAAAAAATGCAATAAAACTATGCTATTATTTAATTTGATAAGCTTTTAATTGCTTTAATAATTATACATATTAAGGACATTATAGACTGAAAAAATTCTTTTTGAATAATAATAAAATTTTTAAAGAATTTTCATTTTTGTAATTATAATAATTTATAAAGTTTCAAAAATACTTCAAATATTTCCTGGCGTTAGTTTATAAACTTATAAAGTGAAGATTATATTTACTAATCGAAAACTGAAAAGTGTAATACAAATAGTAGTACCTTCGTATTTTTAAAATAATTTTTTAATTTTTTTTGTGTGTGTGTGTATTTCATTTTTTTTTTTTGTATGGTAATTCTGTGTACATTAAAAGGTCATGTGCTTCAGGGTTTCTTCCCCTTACAGGAAAAAATTTGTACAATTATGTCACTTGTGATCGCCATACACTTATCTCGCTTCTGTCAACACATTTCAAATAAAGTGGGAACGTTAGAAAGTCCAACTCTGTGTTTAAGAAATAGATTTATTCTAAATTTCGTACTATAAATAAGTGGTACTTGTGTAAACCAAATTAGTTTGCCATTAAATTTGCTAATTTTAAAAAAAAATGTCACAGATGTATATTTTATTTTTGCAAGATTTTTAAAACCGAGAATTAACTTTTGTTTATAAATATGTCAATCGCTCGAAAATGGCGAAAAATTGAAAGATTAAAATAAGATTATTAAATTTTTATATTCAAATCAATAGAATTTCTGCTTGAAGTACACCAAAGTATTTTACTTACTGCAAATCGTAAATTTAATAATTTATCTTTCAATTAAAACTAAAATAATCGTCTCAAGAAAATTTTTTGAATTGAATTTTTAAAAATACAAAAAAAATTTTTAATTATTATCAATGATTGGAGGCACCTACCTAAAACTATTCCGTAAAAAAAAATGCATTTGCGTACGTAAAGTTATACATTTTCTTAAACCTTCACTCGGCACGGTCACTCATTTATCCTCTATTTCGAAGGAAAACGAGGTGAGTTTCAAAGTAATTTGGTGAATTTAATGATTAACTGGATTTTGTGAAAATAATATTTAACATTTTACTTAAAACATAGCGAAAACAACGTTTATTTACGCACGGTAGCCTGTGTTTTGTCATAAGTCACGAACAATAGTCTTCTACTGTCAACCTAAAACAAGACGTAAAAATTTAAAAAGTAAGTCAAAACTCCATTTTAAACACTGTTATTGTTTGTGTTTAAAAGTCAGTTACCTTTAACTTATAAACAGTTTGAGAATATAATTTGTATTTTATATGCTTTTATGAAACTAAGAATGAGTTTGTTTACTACATTAGAAATATGAAAAAATTAATTATAGTTAAATGATGCAAATATTTTGGGGTCAGTTTCACATGACTGTTACAAATTAATGTGGAATCTTATAAGCTTTCAAATTTTATAAATTATTCTAATTAAACCACGACTTTTTCACCTGTTTGATATGATGAAATATAAAATGAGGTCTTTTCCAATTCAAATTTTTAAATTTATTAACTAAAGAAAGTGATAGAAAAAGAGGAAAATGGATTCTTGTTCAGTGATGCTGTTAATTGATTGCCTCCATAATTATTTCCTCCTTGAACTTCTTGAAAAGAAAAAAAAATTCCTTTAAAAAATGTTTATCAAAATTTATATTAAGCCTTACTCTTTTCAATTCTTCAAACATTTTTAAGTACCCAACCACAAAAAGCTATACCTAAGTTTAAAATGCATATTAAAATATAAAAACTTCATTGAAGCTTTTATTTTAATTTCATGTCCAAGCAAATAGATTAAATTTAATATTTCCAATAAAGAAAATTCTTTCGCGTATTTCAAATCAAATTTAGATGGATTTGAATTGTTTTCCCCTTATCAGTAAAATCTACAAATTCGTCTATATTGATAGATCTGTTAGCCCAAAATAATTCTTTCAAAATTAAAATCTATTTATCTGAAACAATATTTGAGGAGAATTAGCTGATTTAAAATGTAATTAATCTGCATTGAAACAAATATTATTTTCTTTTAGTTTAAAATATAACAGAAAAGCATTTCTCTTCAAGACGAAGGTTTTTCTAAAGTATTGAGTGATTTAATTTATTTTATTTTATTTTATTTTATTTTTTTTGGTGGGTGAATTAAGTAAAGAGAACTGACAAATACAATGTGAACACACACACACATATATATATATATACTTGGTACATTGAGAAATGAATAGCATCTGTCAACGTTACAGCTAATTTCTGACATCTTTCAATTATAATACGCGAAAGATTATCCGTGAGTATGAACGGATTTTATTAAAAATAAGAAGACACAATGTTTGCAATTTATTTAATCTGACATATACACCTAGTAATTTTAAAGAATATATTTTAAGCAATTTATTATTTTTATTGAATTATAGATTGTGCTTTGCCTTAGTTGCGAAGATGCTAGTTCAGAAAAATTTAGAAAATTACCAATGAATTTAAAATTTATTATAGGTACCTCCCATTTTCTAATAATGTCGTGTATAGACGTCCGTATTTACAAAACGTCAATATTCTCTTAAAATACTAAGCTCGGTAAATTCTAGTGAGCTTTTCTAGTTATGATTAATAAATACAATTTTAATTTAATAATAATATCACATGACCGTAACAAATCAATGTAGAATCTTATAAGCTTTAAAAGTTTATAAATTATTCTAATTAAATCATTACTTACTCATCAAGAATTGTTTCCTTAAGACAATATTGTTTATAATATATTTTATTGCTAGAATCAATTAAAGATGTTTTGTTAGAATATCTTATTTTCATTGTATTTTTATTTTACGATTCCAGGTAAATCTGCAACTGGGAGTCGTGTTTGAACAAAATATTTTCATGATTGAAATTTTCCTAGGATTTGTCTTTACAAATATAAACGTGAAGCGATACAAAAAAGAATTTCTCGAAATTTCATAAAATTAAATGAGAAAGGTTAAAGGTTTTCTAAAAAGACCGTTTCAGAAATAATTTCATTTTCATTTAAATCCGAAAATTTGATTTTTGCAATAATTTTAAAAAAAAAAAAAGCGCTGAAATTTCCTTCATAAACTTAAGGTCCCGCGTTGACCAATAAAGAAAAAAACGTTTTTAAACAAGATTTGCAGTGTTTTATAAAGAGAAAGAATAATTTCTTTTGATGTTTTCTCTTAACTACAATAAAATTTTGACGATAACGTTTTATTTTTAAGTTTTCGGGGTTTTTTCACACATTTACAAGTAATTTTTTAAATATAAATATTCGGTGTATATTTTTTTATATTTTGCACAAAACTCATTTGCTAATAAATAAATACTGAAAATCATGTTTAAATCGGATAATTCCCTGATTTTTTATTAATTTTTAAAAAACTGTCGGTAGTGTTATTACTTTCTTTTCGAAACAAAATTGATGGTGCCTAATAAACAGATGACTACTAATAATTATAAGAAAAAAAATAAAAACAAGTTAAGTATAACATATTGAGCACACGGAATCTAATCTATCGAAAAATTTGAAAATTCCTGCAAGATGCAAGTCTTGTTCAAAACGAACGCTCTTTATTTTTCGATTTAGCAGAGCCATTCTTTTGAATTGAACTCCGCATTTATACGAACCAAGGTGATTTGGGATATATATATATATGTGTGTGTGAAAGCTGCTCCAATAATTCGCTGAACAAAAAACATCGCATGAAAAAAAAGGCACTAAACTTAATAAAAAACGAAGTTATTTCGTTAAAATGCTTCTTAAGAGGAAAGATCAAAGTATTTTTAATTACTTTTGAATCTTTTTTAATCCTTTCAAGCACGTTCGAAATTTTGATATTTTTTTCTTTTCATTAGCGAGTAAGCAGAGATTATTATGGATAATGTAATAGTACGCAATTTTTTTTTTTCGGTAAAAACACATTCATTTGGAAATTCTTGCAAAAATTTAATAATTGTCAAATTTTAATTTAACTTTCAGGATTTATATACAAAGGAATAAAACTATTTTTTAAAATCATTATTTTATAAAATCCTGGTAAAAATATATATATATATATATATATATATATATATATATATATATATATATATTCCATTTGGTAGTTTTTTTTTCCGAAAATCTGCTCCGAATAGTAAAATAAAAAGTGCAATAAAACTGACATTATTTAATTAGATCGCTTTTATATATATATATATATATATATATATATATATATATATATATATATATTCCATTTGGTAGTTTTTTTTTCCGAAAATCTGCTCCGAATAGTAAAATAAAAAGTGCAATAAAACTGACATTATTTAATTAGATCGCTTTTATATATATATATATATATATATATATATATATATATATTCAAATAAATATCCGAAAATTACATATTTCGTATGGCCATTTCAGCGAGGAAAAACCTCGCTTTCTCAGCGACAAAATTCTTTATTATGCAAATACAAGACAAAATTCATATACCGGAAGTTTACTGGAAAAGAAATACATACACCGGAAGTTTACATGAAAGAAGGAAAAAAAATAAGATAAAATAAGAAAGAACAATGGGAGGGGTGTTAAAAGAGAGAGTGGATTATGTTAGAAGATTGTCATCCAGGCATTGGTATGGAGAGTAGGGAAGAAGGGGAAAAACTCTTTAAAATTTAATTATTATGAGAATTGATAATATTGTCCATATGAGTGCAGAAGTAGCTAATTTTAAGAGTATTTCTATTGAAGACTTTGTGTAGGGGATTGTGGGTGTTGAAATGTTTACTTACTAGTTTAAGAAAATATTTTCCTATATTAATATTAGATAGTCTACAGAATGGGGGAGGGTTAAACCAAATTGCTTTCTTTTTTCTATATTTATTTTTAGCATTAGATGGTTCAGGATTAATAATCAGTTTTTCATATAGCAATTTATTCTTGAAACCATCTCCTGGAGGACCTTGTTTATTCTTTCTTATTTTCATTGAAAATTTTGAGGTTGGACGATAATCCTCGTGTTGTTGGGTATTTGCTTTATAACAGTTGTTTGGTGGTTTGTATATATATATTAATATAACTAGGGGTATTATTGTCCTTGAGATAAAACTGGCGGGAGCAGTCATTCAGATTAAGGGTTATGTCTAAGTAGTTAACTATTTTTAGATTAGAGTAGGCTTCAATTTTAAAGCCAAGGAATTTAAAGGCTCTAATGATTTTTTATGGATTTTATTAAAGGTCCATTACTATTAGGAATGAATAAAAGACCATCCTGCCGATATAATCCAATTTGTTTTTGTTCTAAAATTCTACTTAAGATTTGTGATACGTAGATTCATACAAGATCAGCGATCTGGGCCGAATCATATGCCTCCATAGATACATCAAAATTATCATAAGGATCTTTTGTCCATGTAGAGTGATCGAAGGTGAGAACTGATTTCCTAGTAGCTAAAATAATTTCAGTTTCTCTATCTGTGATTTCTACGTGATTTTTAGCAAAGCTAATACAATTATCTTGGAGGTCTTTGGATATCGAACAATAAAAATCTACTATGTCAAATTTAAGGAAGGTGGATTTAGATTTATCTTTAATATTTTTGAACCAATTAATGGCATCAGTAGAATTCTTCTAGAGATTGTGGTGTAATGTAGATCGTAATTTCTCAGTTATTCTTTTTAAAATTTCTCTAGAGACTAACCCTAAATTACTTTTAGTGGGATTAATTAATCTAGTTTGGAATTTATTTTGAAAATTGGGTTTATGATCCTTAAATAAAATGCATGCGTCTTAAGTCAAAATCTTTTCGATTCTATCTGGATATTAAAATTATCAGCAAACTTGGCCGTATCGCTATCTCAGATAATGTGTTATTAGCTCTATCTACTTTGTAATTGCTGGCATTTTTGTTTTTAAGAAGATTAATGTAGTGTGACGGTTTGCACTTGTCGATGTTGTTTGACTAATCAGACTTAATCCAAAGGTTCTTAGAGTTTCTTAAAGTTCTCCTCACTGAAATGGATATACGACATGTGTAATTTTCGGAGTTTTATTTGAAAATATACATATTTAGATCTGTAAATAGTTAGTACTATTTACATCGAGCCCTCTACCAGGATCATTATTATTAATGAGATTAATAGGATCTGTTTTGAGATTTTACCTACATGTCATTTTCGTGTTAGATTTAAATATCTATTGCTACTATCTCATGTAGTTGAGCTCTCTCGGATCTAATCCCGGATAAAATTTCAAAAACCTGTAATTCATTTTGGATAACTTCACCCTGGAATATTCCTTGAAGACTATACAATATCCAAACCTTCAATCCTTCACCATCTTTCTAAAAAAAAACAAAAAAACTGAAAATTTTTTAAGGAGGTTACGATCGAAAATATATACTTTTACCTCCAATCAACCTCAAGACACAGACACCACCTTTTTATAAATTCCTGGACCCCTTCGAGAAGGACCTTTTCAATTTAATTTAAAAAATTAAATTACGGAAATCTTCTAACCCCTTTCAAGATTTACTTAAAAATGACATTAGAACTTTAAGAAACTCTAATGAATCCAATAAAACTATGACATTACTTAATTAGAAAAGCTTTTAATTGGTTTTGTAAATAAGTAATATTAAGTACATTATTGTCTGAAGAAATAATTTTTTTCTGATAAATAATGAATTTTTACAAGAATTTTTTTCTTTTACATTTTCATTATAATAATTTATAATAGTTTAAAATTGTGTAAAATTCTGTATTGGATGTGATATAGTAATTAAGTAGAAACAAAATTTACGAGTCCAAAATTGCAAAGATTAATAAACGTAGTTCAGTCAGTCAGGGCGATCATGTCTCGAAAGAGACATGACTGACTGGGCAGAAGATTATCCCGCAGTAGGTTGCCATTGCTTTCTGCGGTAGATTGGTTGTCAGCCAAGGCTATAGAACCCAATCTGTCCTGCTATTTAACCGATAACTGTAGGGAAGAGACTGATTAATTACCTTTCCCAAGAGCATTTGTGCGTAAGTGAATGCAATAGATTCAACTGGAATTCGAACTCGGTTCCCTGATTTCTCGTTCCGAGCCGATATCCACTGCACCACAACGCACAGCCGCGTAGTTACGCTTCCCTATTTTTAAAATAATTTTTAATTTTATTTTTTACCTTATTTTCATGTATGGTAGACTGAAATTGCTATTATTATAAAAAGGTTACGTAATTTAAGAGTTTTGTCCCTTTACTTGGGTTTATGAAAATTGTCGTTTTATGGGCATGCGTCATCGCCTACTTTTCCAATCTTTTCACTTTTCCTTATTTTTTTTCTTTCAATTGGAGTAGATAGACTGA
Organism: Ascarosepion bandense; assembly: GCA_037127315.1. Classification (NCBI taxonomy): domain Eukaryota; kingdom Metazoa; phylum Mollusca; class Cephalopoda; order Sepiida; family Sepiidae; genus Ascarosepion; species Ascarosepion bandense. Next base: position 349,683 of record JBBBDQ010001059.1, on the reverse strand, counting down.
ACTATCGCCCGGTTCACACTCCACCCACGTCTATTGAACGGGTGTAGAGGCTCATCCCTTGTTCCCTGTTTAGGATGTGGTTTCCGGCTTTCTCTTTTCCAATCTTTTCACTCTTACGTAGCCCCCTGCACACCAGTGGCCTTACCGCCTTGCCCGGGGTGATATGAGTAAAAAAAAAAAAAAAATCAGTCAACAGTCCGTCAAACCTCCGATCAGAGGAACACGACCAATCGTTAATAATTTGTTTTATATTACTTTTTTATGCTATAAGTAATATTTTTTTTAAATCAGCTTAATTTAACTTTCAATTTTCTAATTTTACTAAAATAAAGTGTCAGAAATCTTTTGAAATATTTTTAAAATCGATGAATTTTTGTTTGTTTACAAATTTATTAAAATTTAAAAAAAAATGGCCGTTTTTTAAGAAAATTTAAGAAATCGAAATTAAACGTGACTTTTAAATCTCTGAAATACACCAGAGGTTTTTACTTAATGGAAATAATAAATTTAATCATTAAGCTTTTAATTAGATCTAAAATGAAACTTTCAAGAATTTTTTTTTTTCCATTTTAAAATTAGGTATCGAAAATCTATGCCGAAAAGTGGAGGTACCTACGTGAAACTCTTTCAGATTTACAGCGAAAAATATACAATAAATATTTACTTTTTAAAAAAATGTCATGTAACTTTGATTTCTTCCTACTGCTAGTGACAAAAGAGAACTTTCTTTAATAATAATAAAAAAAAATGTAAAGCTTTATATTATTATTTTCGAGTATGGAATATTTTTAACAGATTTTCTTTTTCAACATATTAATTTGCTTTTTATACAGAAAAAGAGAATGTCCAACAATTGTGAATTACCTCCCCTATTAAGTTATAAAGCTAAAAAAAATTGTAATCTCTACAAGTTTTTGCATTAAAGGCAATCAATTAACATTATCAATAAGTTGTTATCAATCTCCCAAAGTTATATTTATTACACAGATTTTTTTATTTAATCAAAAATAAAAACAAAAGGATTTCGAACAATTTTATGAGAGAAAAAAAATACAGCCAATGCCAAACAGAAAGAAAAAAGAAAAGAAAATGGGTGGATAAAAAACTGTAAACGTATCACGTTATTTTATTTGTTATTCCTAATAGAAAAAATATTGACTATACTAAGTTCAATAAGGGATTATAGAGAAAAAATATATTTCTAACTTTCTGGATATTAGATCGATTTATATTTATATTTTTAAACCAAACCAGTTTTTGTACCTTTGTATTTTAATTATTTTAAATCTGAAGCAAACTTTCGCAGTGGTTGTCGCCGGGCTGGCTGCTATTGCTTGAACTTGATATGTGGATTGCTATGTTGAAATGTTTTTCACTTTGAGCGTAAATAAGTATTTTCCAAAAATCTGCTAATCCTTAATTTTATTAAGTTCTTAGAAACAAAAACAAAAATTAGGACATTTTTTAAAGAGATTTTAAAAATTGTCTTAAGTATTGTGTTCATTTTTTTAAAGTTAACATGGCAGATCAATGATAAACCTTATTGAAATAGGTAAAATTCTTTTTCTCCACCCCCTTTTGTATAGCTTTAGATGATTTCTTCAAAACAATACGTGTGCCTAAGTATTTAAATGAAGAAAGACATAATTGAAGGCATATTTCCGTTAATGTCACGCAGTCAGTAACTAATAGCAACGTTAATTCGGGATTGTTTTAATGTCGATATTGTAATTTTCTTTTTTAAACAAAAATTTAGCATTAAGAGAGTTTCCTGTTAAGCTAGAATATTTGACAGCAAATAAATCATTTTTACACCAATTTTGCACATTAATTTCTCATTTTGATTTTCTTTTTAAGGTTCTTTATCAAATATTTTTAAGTGTCTATATCCAAATGCAAACAAATTAACACTAAAAAATTTCTTTACATGTAATAATGAAGAAAAAATTTAAAACAGTTTATGATGCAAAGCGAAATTGCTCTGAATTTTTTGCGACTAAAAGTCCACTTTCATTAGCGGATAACCAAATTGCTACCAGAGGTTTACTATGGATAATATATCACACAACTGATTTTTTTTTTTTCCGGTGAAAAACATTAAGTTCTTTCAAAAATCAAATAATTGTCTGATATAAATTAAACATCTAAGTCTTATATACAAATGAATGAAATTATTTTTTTAAATCATTATTCTTATAAAATCTTGATAAAAAGTTTATTTTTGTATATTTGTTACCCACCTCCACTCCACATAAATTCATGAAATTTCAAGAAATTAAATTTTGTATCGAAAATGTGTTTATTAGTTAAGACTTCTTGGGGAATCTATTTTTTTCTTCAAACAGTTGGCTGTTTTTCCGAAAATCTGCTCCGAATAGTAAAATAAAAAATGTAGTAAAACTATAACATTATTTAATTCTATATTTTTTCAAAAGCAATTAATGGCTTATCTATTAAGGACATTATAGTCTGAAGAAAAAAATGATGAATAATGAATTTTTACAAGAATTGTTTGTTTCCATTTTTTTTTTTATAATAATTTATAAAGTTTTTAAAATTCTTCAAAATCTTGTCATGGTTAGGTTATTAAGTGAAGATTATATTTACTAATTGAAAAGTTTTATACAAATCTTCAAGCCAAAAGATTTTTAAAATAATTTTTAATGGTATTTTCTGTGTTACATTAAAAGGTCACGTATTTCACAATTTCTTCCAACGACAGGAAAAAAAAAATTGGACATTTCTGGTCAGCCATACTTAGCTTATCAGCCTATCTAACTGAAATCAATCACTTCACGCCTCCATGATTAAGCAATACTTTTATTCTAAATGTCATGCTATAAGCCAGTAATACATGTGTCAATTAGATCAATTTCACTTTAAATTTGTTAATTTTCCAAAAATAACGTGTCACAGATCTATATTTTATTTTTGCAACATTTATAAAACCGAGAACTAACTTTTGTTTATAAACCTGTGAACTGTCAAAATGGACGCGAAAGATGATGAATTTTGAAAACTGTAAAAAGTTGAGATTCCAATCAATATAATTTCTATTTGAAATACACCAGGGTATTTAGCTCACTGGAAATAGCTATAATTGAAAACTAAATTATTAAATTTCCTAAAATGAAAACTTCAAGAAAAATTATATTTTTAAAAATTCAATTTCAAATTTAGATATAAAAAATGAGTGGAGGTACCTATACGGCTACACTTGAACAATCCAATAAAATCCATTTAGCTTAACTCGCTTCGGCAGTACATATACTAAAATTGGAACGATACAGAGAAGATTAGCATGGTCCCTGCACAAGGATGACACGCAAATTCGTGAAGCGTTCCATATTAGAGGATGTGCGTTGTGGCGCAGTGGATATCAGCTCGGAACGAGAAATCGGAGAGCCGAGTTCGAATTCCAGTTGAATTCCTTGCATTCACTTACGCGCAAATACCCTTGGGAAAAGTATTAATCCGTCTATTCCTTCCAGTTATGGGTTAAATAGCAGGACAGATTGGGTTCTATAGCCTTGGCTGACAACCAATCTACCGCAGAAAGCAATGGCAACCTACTGCGGGATAATCTTCTGCCTAGTCAGTCATGTCTCTTTCGAGACATGATCGCCCAAGCGTGTATCACGTATGGCACTTAACTGACTGACTGACTTCTGACAAAAAAATCTGTCTGTCTAAACTATTGGAATTTGGTTGTTGCATCCGCAATTCGGCCATTATTTTCATTTTTTTATTTGCACTTTCTCAAAATTGAATCTTTATCTCCTCAAAATGTCGGAATTGACTGATATTTCTAAATTGACAAAAATTTTCGCAAAATATTGTTTTGATTTCCGTCTACAATATTCGTTTCTCTTTTTGTTCTTTTCCACATATTTTAAAGGCGTGATTGGTATCTTCTTGTTACAGATCCCTCTGCTTAAAATGGCTACATGTTTAAAAATAAAAAAAGGAACGGATTTTTTTTCTTCTTTTTTTAATGAATGCTTAACTGTAACAAGGGATGTTGGGAGAAAACACATAATAAAGATGCAAATTTTAAGATACAGTTTTTGTCTGGTAGCAGCAAATTATTTCTTGTATGAGGAGTCATTATTTACACGAAATCATTTCCTGTTTCTATATAAATCGTTATTACGTTTTGTAACTCAAATAAAAATAACTCTCTCTAAGGTTTAAAATGAATTTTTAGAAAAATGAAATTTTTCTTGAAGCTTGAAGCTTTTATTTAGGTGCCTTCATGAACTCACTGAAAAATCAGCATAGCACGAAGGGAAAAAAAGCCCAAACTTTTTTTGTAATCCTTTCTAACACGTTCGAAAGTATAAAAAAATCTTTTTTTATTTTTTTTCCGTCACGGGTGACTTAATTTTTCCAGATTTTACTAAGGATATTACGGAATTCAGTTTTTCTTTTTCTTTTCCAGTGAAAAACACATTCATTTGTAAATTCTTCCGAAAGCTAAATACTTGTCGAATTTTAATGACATTTTCAGGACTAATTAAAATGAATGAAATTTTAATTGCTTTTATAAATAATACATTAAGGAAATAAGTCTGAAGAAAAAATTCCGACGGATAATGAATTTTAACAAGAATTGTATTCATTTTTTCTTTATTTTAATCATAATTATAGTTTCAAAAATATTTTTTTAATTCTTCAAAGCCTTGTTGCGGTTAGGCTATTAAGTGAAGTTTATATTTATTAATCGAAAACTGAAAAGCTTAATACAAAAATCTTCAATCCAAATATAATTTTTGTTCAGTATTGTAAGTGATATATTGATTAAAAGTTTGTTTTTCAAGGGTTGTTTCCCTTCTAAGAAACAAAAAACAAACCTTCATATAAACATTTTCGGTTATTTCCAGTTCTTTAATTTCACTCCAGTTTTTTATTAGTACGTTTCAAAATTCAAATTTTCGAATTAGCCCTTAAAAATCCCTTTCATTTTTTCAATTCCGATTTTTCTCAATTTTTTAAAATTAATTGTGAATGTAGGTACCTTAACTAATTCACGAAAGGTTTAAAAAAAGATGAATTTTTAAAAAAATTCAGAAAGCTTTTATAATTGAACTTAGATTTTCACAAAACTTTGCTTTTATTAAATACGAAGAATTGTTATGTATGGTCATTTTTGTTTAATATTTGGGAATTATCTAAAGACCATTAAAAATATTCAAATTTAAAGAACTAAAAAAAATCAAAAGGATTAAATTTTTACCAATTTGTAATTAAAAAGGAAACGCTAAAATTAAACGGACGTGTTTTTTCATGACTCTAAAGCTATGTTAAGAAAAGTCTCGATTGTTTTTTTATTTTTAATTTTCATAATACATTATATTTTTCTTGTTTATTATATTATGATATTTTTAGTTATTTATTTACAGTATTTGATATACGTATTCTATAATCTTTTTGTACGTGTTTACTTATCTTTAGTCAGTAACAATGAATAATTTTAGTTTATTTAAAAGCGTAACATTTTTATTTTATGTTGCTTTTACGAATATGGTCGTAATTTTCTAAATTAGTGGAAAGCATTTTTTCCATTATTAACTATATTCAGGTTTTTGGGGTTTTTTTTGGTTTTTTTTTTTGACATTTAGTATGAATTTTAAATCTTTACATTTTCTTAATTTCTTTTATTTGCAAAGTAACGTAATTTCAGTTTGATTGTAAACGCATTCCCAGTTATAAAGTTATTTTTCGTTTTTACTGCTAGTCAATTTGATCTATTTTTTATCGTTCAAATTTTTAAATTCACACATTTAATTTCGTGTTGTTTATTCCGACATCCAATATATCTATATCTATATATATATATATATATATATATATATATATAGGATGTCGGAATATATATATATTATTTTGGGAATGTATTTTATTTACCTACTGTACAACACATTTTATATTTTGTCCTTTTCATAGCAGTGATTATAATATATTATATTTTTATTTTAAAAAAAAGAGTTTGCACTTTCAAAGGCTTTTCGTTTATTTTAAGCTTTCCTTAACGGGCATTGGGGGAATACTGCAAAGCTATTGGCTTAGAAGGCTTCTTCCGACTTATACTAAGTTAACATTTAATTAAAATAATTCTTTTTTTTATTGGAGTAGATAGACCCTTCTATTTCCCGGTTTACACTACTCTCTGTTCTTTTGGACAGGAGTAGAGGCGCACGCCTTGTTTCTTGTTTAGGAAGGGGAAGGACTAGGACCTGAGGAGAGAAAAGAAACCGGTCTTTTCTCTCCTCAGGTCCTAGTTCTAGTGCTGTCGCAAGCTTTTTGCAGTGTTTGTGAATGGTGGCAACGTCTCTTCTTTCTGAGGGTATCGGGTTGGCAGTTTCCTGGTTGCTGCTTCCGACTCGTAATTAGGAGCCCGAACTCGTGCGTAGCGTCATGAGAGGCTGCTCTGATCAACAGTTGAATAATATCGGGGTTCCATGTCGCTCATGGATGGGTGTCTCTGCATTAACCTCTGATGGGAAACCCTGAAGCCACATTATTCTGCAGTCTGCACCAGTTTCCCTCCCACACATGCTGCATACATCAACTGACTGATTCTACTCTAGGCCTCTCTCCTAATAAAGCATTCATGAATACACGATATCATAAAAGCAAATTTAAACCAGCTAACCTAAAAACACCCAAACCCATCAACATCCCCTTCGCAAATATACGAGGTATACGCACCAACTTTTACAAAGTCGAATCCTTCCTCCAAGTCAACTCACCTGACATCCTAGCTCCCTGCAAAACTAACCTTGATCCTTTTATCCCCTCTTCTTTCTGAAACAATCCTGCACATATATAAGTCTACCATCCACCTGTGCACTGAATACTGCTGCGATATCTGGTCGGGTGCTCCTGCCATCCACTTAGGTGTCCTTGACAAAATCCAACGGAGAATCTGTAATTTAATAGATCCCGACTTGGCAGCTTAGATACAGTCACTTTCTCACCGGCGCAATGTGGCTTCCTTATGTCTCTTCTACAAATACTTTCACGGCTTCTGCTTAGATAAACTTAGCTCACTGGGGCCTCCTATATATAAATTTACTCGAGCCACAAGATTAGCAACTAGGTCCCACCCTTTTACTGTGAAACTAATAAATTGTAAATGCATATTCTACTCCATCAGCTTCTTTTCTCACACTTCCCGCCTGTGGAATTCCCTTCCATTTACTTGTTTTCCCGACAGCTACAATCTCCAAGAATTTAAATATAAAGTCAATAGTCATCTCCTATCTCACTAACCTGCATCCTCTTTCTCTCATGCTCCCTTCTCCGTCCACTCTACTCTCATCAGTATTCTCATCCTTATCTTGCCCACTTCCTGACACCCCCTATAACCTGTCACTCTTTCTCATAACTTTCCTCCTATGTAACCCCCTGCAAAACAGTGGCAGTAAATGCCTTTCTTGGGGCGATATGATTATAAAAAAATATCTAAGGATAAAAAAAATGAATTAAAAAGAAAATGGAAAAACTTCCGTTTTAGTTTCAATTGAACTTTAATTTTTTTCCTTATTATCAAGTTATTAAATTTTAAAATTAATTTAAGAATATTTTATATTATTCCAAAATAAATTTTATTTTTCAGAAACCTTCTTCAAACACAAGGCTAGAAAGCTAAAGTAAGTAAAATTAAATAAAATATTACTTTTAAAACATTACTAGGTAGTTAAAAACCAAAAAAAAGACGGTTCACTTAAATTTCATCAATTTATGTCAATTATGGTCAGACATACTTAGCTTGTGAAAACGTTTGGCTGTCAGTCATCAATCAACCTGTCAGAAAAACAAGACCTCCGATTAAGAAATACTTGTATATCACGTTTCATGCTATAAGCAGGTAATGTTTCAAATCAGATTAATTTAACTTTAAAAATTCTAATTTTCATAAAATAACGTGTCACATATGTATATTTTATTTGTGCAAGATTTTTCAAACCGAAAATTCATTTTTGTTTATAAATACGTCTGAATAAAACAAATGGTCGCTTTTTTATAATTTACTGAAAACCCTCAAAAATTGAGATTTCAATCAATATAATTTCCGTTTGAAATACTAATTTCAATGTAATAGATTAAATTTAATATTTCCAATAATCAAAATACTTTCCTGTTAGACAGAAATCAATTTAAATTAACTGGAAGAAGTTTTTTTTCTAAAATAGCGGTTTTTAGCCTCACCTTTTTTTTTAATAGTCATTCATTGCAATGTAAGTCTCTTTATTAAAAAAACAAAGTTTCAGGAAGTATGTTTTTTTGACGAATATTAACTGATTTAAGTTAATTTGATTCGAAACCACTGCTCTTTACTTTAAGTTTAAAATATTGCAGAAATTCATTTTTCTAACCCGACAGTAGTTGTTTATTTGACAGCTTGATGACAGATATTTATTTAATGTTGTTCTATGGGGGACATTAAGTGTTAAAAATAACTAATATAAGTACTCAGTAATCATTACAAATAATATTTTTTTAAATTATCTCGTGTTTTATTGAATTTTAAATATTTTGGCAACAAATTTACTATCAGAAAATAAGAGCGATAATTAATGTCGTGTATGATGAACCGTTTATAGAAAATCATTTTTTTTTTAATATTGGTGTTTGATTATTTGTACTGAGATTTTCAATTTATGCTTAGTAAATATAGTTTTCACTTAATCTTTTTAAATTATTTATTATTAACTTAAGTTTTAAATATTTTTATTCTAATTAAAATTTTTTAAAATTCCTGTAAAAATTCATTATTCATCGAAAACTGATTTCTTAAAACAACAGTGTCCTTAATAATTAGGAAAGCTTTAGGTTGGTTTTATAAATAAAGTCTTAGTTTTATTGTATTTTTTTGTTTTACGATTTTAAGATTTTCCAATTTAGTGTAGAAAAGACGCTAAATTTCCTCATCCTAATCTTTGGCCCACCTGACGCAAGAAAAATAAGATTTTTAAATAACACACTAGAAAGGATTATAACATTTAATAAAATGAACAAAATCCCTGGTACTTTCCTCTTCATAATAAAATAAAAACCAAGTTTTATCCTCGAACTTTATCATGTGGGGCCTTTTCTATCATGCTATGCTCATTTTTCACTTTAAAATAGATACCCACAAAAAGGAATATTAGATGAAAAATAAATGAACAAAATAAAAAAGGTTTTTGTCAAAACTTTTGATCTTTCATCTTAAAAAAAATATATCCTTTATATTATTATGTAACCTTTTTTTTCCGTTATCATTTTGGAATCTTGGAAATGTTGGTTAAAAATCGTTTTTTTTTTTTGTTTTTTCTAGCATCAACGGGGGGAACAAATTTGTAAAGAAAATTTGAACTTCTTTTGGCGTGGAAAAATACATTGCTTTCGAAATTCTTGTAGAAGTTACATAATTGTGGAATTTAAATGATACTTTAAGGACTTATTTTCATTCATTTGTGAATGTTTTCTTAGGAAATCTTTCGAAAAAAATTTTATTAGTCATTTAATTTTATGAAATGTCTAGAAATTCTTGTTTCTATGGCTTCTATATCAATTATAAGAACAAGTCCTTGGAGAATTTTGCGGGTCAAACAGAACCACCATATTCAGAAAATCTACCCTGAACCATAAAATGAAAACAGGTGCTTAATTTAGAATCAAATTCATATGCTATTCTTTTTATTATCTGAGATTTAAAGAAAAAGGCATCATAATCTTGCAACGGATAAAGTTTGTTAGTTTAAAATAGCTACCTTCACTCCATTTTCGGTACCTAAGTGATTATTAAATTTGACTATTTCCACTAAGCAAAATACTAGGGTGTGTTTCAAACAGAAATTATATTCATTAGAATTTAAAATTTTGAGATCATTTTTAAAATTTTAAATTTTTTGGCCATTTTTTGAGCGAACGACACTTTTGTAAACAAAAGTTAATTCTCGGTTTTAAAAATCTTACAAAAATTCAAACGTTTTATCAAATTTAACTTTAAATTTATCTGATTTGAAACATTACTTGTTTATGGCGTGACATTTAGAATAAAAGTATTTCTTAATCACAAAGGTCTGACTCGCTAACCTTTTAGGCGATGACAGCACCTAATCAATCTGGAATTATGGTGACCAAAAGTTGACAACCCAGTTTAGCATTTTATAAGGGGGACAACCCTTAAAACATGTGACCTTTTAATGATAAGTCTCTTATAAGTTTTCATAGTAAAAGAAAATGTGTAGTATAACATAATAAACAAGAAGAATTTTCGATTTGTAAATAAAGTCTGGTTATTAATTCATTAAAAGTAAAGACACCGAATAACTAGAAGAAATTTAAAAAGATGTTTGAAACCTTAACAAAGAAAAAAAAATGAAAACAATTCTTATAAAAATTCATTATTCATCGAACTTTTTCTTCTTCAGAATATGATATCTTAAAATTATATTATAAAATCAGCTAAAAGTTTGTCTACATTTAAAAAATAGCGTAGTTTCAATGCATTTTTTATTTCACTATTCGGAGCAGATTGGCGGAAAATTGGTCCCGTAATTAAAAAAAATTACATGACATTCCCTAATGTAGCCTAACTACTAAATAAAATCTGGTATATAAATAATGTTTCTAGAAATTGTAAGCAATTAATTGAAGGGTGGGGGTAACATGTAAAAAAAAAAAAAAAAATTTACTACGATTTTCTAAAAATAAAAATTGCATAAATAATTTAATTCATTTGTGAATAAGTCCTGAAAGTTTCATTAAAACCAGACAATTAGTTGATTTTTGCAAGAATTTTCAAATTAATGTGTCTTTCAACGCCAAAAAACGACATGCGTAATATTACGGTTTGCTTAATTACGTAAACACAGCGTGAATTGCCGACAGAAAACAAAAAAGTAATCTTAATTGAAATTTTGAACGTGTTAGAAAGGATTAAAAAATTTTTTTCAGAATAATGACAACAAAATTTAATCTTCCCCCTTAATAATATCATAAACAATTTGTTTGATAATAAAAACAAAGTTTTATCAAGATTGAGTCCTTTTAACATGCTGTGCTTTTTTTTTTTTTTGCAAGTGGAAACATCGCTAGACACGCAGCATTATTTTTCGAAATGTTCCTAATTGTTTAACGCCTTTTCCTATTCGGAATTAATTTCTTAACTGACTTTAACAAATAACTGAGATTACATATTTTTCTTTAAAACGTTCGTTTTTGTTTGCTTAAGTACCTTCACGCAATTGGCAAAAACAACAACAACAAAAAAACAGCATAACATGTTAAAAGGGTTCAACAAACTTAATAATAAAACTTTCTTTTAAGAGGAAAGATCAAATTTTACTCATTCATTTTTTAATTTTTTTAATCCTTCCTAATACGTTCGCAATTTCGGTTAAGTTTTTTTTTTCTTTTTTGTCAACGAGTCACCCGATGTTTACTAGAGAGCTCCTTACTACTTATCGCAAAAATGTAATATTACGCCAGTCGTGTTTTTTTTTTTTTTCGTTAAAACACAATCATTTGGAAATTCTTGCAAAAATTAACTGTCTGATTTTAATAAAACTTTCAGAACTTATTCATAAATGAATTTCTTCATGCAATTATTATTTTTAGAAATTCTTGGTAAAAATATCTTCCTTTGACATCTATTACACCTTCCTCCAATTAATTGCATGGAATTCCTAAAAATTCAATGTCCATTTTTTTAAAGTTAAATGAAGGTCTCCTCAGGGAAATATAAATTATGTAATTTTTTTTTTTAACGAGACCATTTTTCCGAATAGTAAAATAAAATAAATGCATTAAAACTACACCATTTTGAATTGATTTAAGGATATCATATTCTGAAGAAGAAAAAAATTGATGAATAATTAATTTTTATAAGAATTGTTTTCATTTTTCTTTACTAATTATGATGATTTTATCTTTTAAATTTCTTCTAGTCACTCAGTGTCTTCAGTTAATAATTTATTAAGTAATGACTTTTTTTTACAAATCGAAAATTGAAAAGCTCAATGCAAATCATTTTTAAAATATTTTTTCTTTTACTATGGAAACTTATAAGAGACTTATCATTAAAAGGTTACGCCATTTTGTGGTCACCATACTTCTAGATGTGTAAACTTGATTGATAAAAAAGAGCTATCGCCTACTTGAAAGGTCAACGAGTCAGACCTTTCTGATAAAGAAATATTATTATTTCAAATCAAATTAATTTAACTTTGCTAATTTTCCAAAAATAACGTGTCACAGATGTATATTTTATTTTTGCAAGATTTTTAAAACCAAGAATTAACTTTTTTTCATGCTCAAAATTAAAAAAAGATCTCAATTTTAGATTCCAATGAATATAATTTTTTTTTTGTTTGAAATACACACGAGTAATTTTGCTTACTGGAAATAGTAAATTTAGTTAAGCTAAAATTAAAGTTACATGAAAATTTTTTATTTTTAAAATTCAATTTAAAACTTAGGTAATGCCACTCATTTTCTATACCTATTTTGATTTAATCAGAATTTGAATTATAACTTATATATGTATAACATTTATAAATTTTTAATTTAATGAAGAATTTTTGCAATTTATAAATTACTATTCAACATTTTTGGTTTCGCTAAATATTTGTTAAGGATGAGTTTACATTTATTATATAATTTTATAAAGTAAGACTTTGTTTACACGTCAACATTTGGCTAGGAATGTATTCCTTTTATCAATTTATCTAGAATTTTAAAAACATTTTTTTTTTCTCCTAAAAATAATTGGTAGTTTGTTTCATTTTTTAATACATTCTATAATTACATGTGTTATTTTTTTTTTTTTTAATCATATCACCCCGAGCAAGGCAGTAACGCCACTGATGCGCAGGGGGCTACGTAAGGGTAAAAAGAATGGAAAAGAGAAAGCCGAAAACCGCATCCTAAACAGGAAACAAGGGATGAGCCTCTTCACCTGTTCAATAGATGTGGGTGGAGTGTGAACCGGGCGATAGTTTAGTCTATCTACTCCAATTGAAAAAAAAAATAAAATAATAAAGGAAAAGAGTGAAAAGATTGGAAAAGAGAAAACCGGAAACCGCATCCTAAACAGGAAACAAGGGATGAGCCTCTTCACCTGTTCAATAGATGTGGGTGGAGTGTGAACCGGGCGATAGTTTAGTCTATCTACTCCAATTAAGTCTATCTACTCCAATTAAGTCTATCTACTCCAATTAAGTCTATCTACTCCAATTAGTCTATCTACTCCAATTAGTCTATCTACTCCAATTATCGATAATGTTGATTGTTGGATTTTCTTATTGGCATTCCTGCTTTTTCTTAATTTTATTAAATATTTTGAAAGTCTTACTTAAAGATATAGGTATATGTTTGAATAATATAGATTACGGTGTTATTTTTTTTTGCTCTAGTTTATATGTACAATTGGAGAAATGATATAAGCACTCTCACAATGGTGGGTAACTGACGAACAAAATAATATATAATATTATTATAATGCATTCTTCGTCAAGAAAAAGGGATGAATTTATTTTAATTTAAATACAACTTAGTCATCCAAGCATAATCAGTACATTAAAAAATCATATCTCTCTCTCTCTCTATATATATATATATTTCATCAATAATTTCATTATTTTAAACTTATTAAATCCTTTTGTTACATAGAATTGTTTTCTTTTGTCATTCAATTACCAAATATGTGCCATTAAACTTTCTTTTGCAGTCAGCCTTGACTGGTTGGTGTAGATTTTTTTTTCCCTTCAAAAATTCTCAAGCATGAGAAACTGCCAACAGAAGGAAGACACTCTCTATTTTCAGTAGAAAAATGTTATTTGGCAAGTTGAGAACAAAAATAAAATTCTCCACTTGTATAAAATGGCCAACCATAGAAGTTATCATCTTAAAATGACTGGCTTCTAATTATTATATTGACTCCCCCCACCACACTATGATTTTTAAAATCCATTAACAAAAGTCTTCTCTAAAAAAAAGATATAAAATAGCAAAAATCCTTCACACGATTTAAAAAAAAAAAATTTCAGGAAAACAAATTCCAATCACTGTTGTAGCTTGAAAATAATAAATTCTTTTGTATCCTGATGTGTGGGACACTCTGAATACAGATGAATAAATTATCCACCCCACTCTGCCTCCATGTTGAGCACTAATTATGAAAACCTATCTTGAATAAAAATCCTGATTGACCATAATGGGTGTAGATTTTAATTTACAGCATGATAAAAAGTAACTCCCTATTTTATCGGTTTTGCAAAAATTCTAGTTAGACCGATAAAATAAGGATTCAATTATTTTGTATAAAAGTAAGTGTATAAAATGTTATATCAATAAATCTTCAGAAAATTTTGTCTAGGCGAATCCGTTTGTTTCAATACAAGGGAAAATACTCAGCGTTACCAATGATTTATTTCCCTTGAAAGCAATTGTCAAATTTTCTCGTTTAACAAAAATTATGGTTCTTTCCATCCCCTTGATTGATTGGTTTTAATATTTTCTTTTAAAACTGCAAAGGAGCTGATATGTGTAAAGTGGAATTTTCTGGCACAAGAGAAATTATTGCAATCTCTGGTTATTTTTATAACAATGGTGACGGGGAGAAAAAAAAATCAAAGTGTTAAAACGTTCTCACTCTTTGTCCTTTCGTTGCTTTTTTTCAAATGTAGAGGTAATCTTGTCTTGCACAAAACAAGCAAGTAAATAACTGAATGAAAAATCTTGGCTGATTTTCACAAATGAGCAGTATCAATCTTTACGGTGAAGTTACAAGACAATGAAGAAGATAGTGAAAAAGTCACTTGACAAATGAAACTCATGACAGGACAAAACAAACAGAAAATGGCAATCATGTAATTATTTATTTATTTATTTATTTATTTACAGGATTTTTTTTTGTTGTTTTAATTTATTTTAGATAACCATAGCTTAAATTTGTACACTCACACACATGCCATCACACTCTGATGTAGTAAGACTCTGTAAATATTTATACCATTGGGTAATGCAAATATTACAAGTACAAAAATGTACTGACAAGTGGGCTTGAGGGGTAGGGTTGTGAAAACCTTGGGCCAAAACCTAAATGAACCATGTTTGAACCAACATGATTAAAATCTGACCAGATGAGTTAAGGACCTCAACCTGCAGAGAAAAAGTTTGAGTGTGTATACATATACATATATATTATATACATACACACCCGCACGTACATTTATGTATATAAAATGAAACTCCAGCCAAACAACATTAACACACATGCACATGCACACACGCAAATATATTAAATAAAAAAAATTAATTACAAAAGAAAAACCAGAAGAAAGATTAGAAACTTCCAGAAAGATTAAAAAAAAAAACTGAAACCCAAATCTTTTTGGCCAAAAGAGTCTTTCAGTGAAAAGTAGACTAGGCTGTTTGTACATATGAAATGTGATTTGTGCTGTAGATAAGAATTAAGTGATTTTTTTTTTTTTTACTGTGCTTTACCTTGTAAATATTCCTTTTGAAAACTTTAATAGAAAACACAAAAATTAGGAATTCAGTCATTTCTCTTTCCTGGGATCTATAAAAGATTAAGGTTTTCAAATATTTTAGAAAAGGTGTATTTGCAATATAAAGCATGGTAAAAAAAAAAAAATTGGTCAAACATTATTAATAGCCATCTACACAAACACACAGACTGATACAAAAAAAAAAGTTTGTATTTTGCTAGCTGTGTTATATGACCATTTTGTTGAAACAAAAAGAAAATTTAGTCTAGCCCAATCTAGCCCAACTGACTTCAGGTAAGAGACTGTCTTGCATCTCTTAGATTGGGGGTTTGGATATCTCACTCTAAGAGCAATTTAGGGACAGCACTAGCTGTGAGACTATATGGTAGAAATGCTACACCAGGAAAATAGATTTAGCATACAAGCACCTTGACAGCTAACTGATATAGTTTTCAAGAATAGATGGTGAGGGACGAGGAGGAAATTAAGGGGGTGGGGGACTAACAACTTTCAAATAAAGTTCAACAATAGGAATCAAAATTGCCTGATTATATAACCTTTTCTTCACATGAAATTACAAAAATTCAGTAAAGGGAAAGAGGGATTATTTTTTTTGTTTGTTTTTTTTTTTTAGTTGGGGGGGGGGGGGGCGGAGAAAGAAAGAAAAAAGTTAGCTGTAGCCATTGGGCTAGTGACAGAAATTTTAAATAAAATTTTGAATTTTGCCATAACAGGAAATCTCAGATTAGAAATCTAATGGTGCAAATTATTAACAATGTGTGAATGACAACAGATATAATATGAGCTAAAATAAATTTCTTAATACACTTCCAAAATCTGTTGTGTATACCCAACCATTCTTGATCACAAAGCTTAACCTCTCTTATTGTGCAAACATTATATATAATCCTAGATAGTAATTCTTAAAGAAAATTTCCCGACCGTACTTAACGACCTGGGTTATCATTAACTGTTTGTGCGTGCAGCAGTTACAGATGGTGCTGGGGGGGGGGGGGGGGAAGGTTGTAAATATACTTTGGTTTTTTAACTGTTGAAGGCAGACCAAAAATAACTGTGCAACAAAAAAAAAGGTAGCTAGAGTTGTTTCCCTTGAATATTGCATTTCTTAACCTTTTCATTCTCACATTACTTTAAATAAGTCATGAAACAAAATGCATTTTTTTTTAAAATTCTACATCGATAATTATTTTTGAAAAACATTTTCATTTCATCCGGAAGAATTTTAACTCAATAAAATCTCAATCAACAGCCAATGCCGATTGTTAGATTATTTCCCAATGCCAATTCTATTTATTTGTTGTAGTCATTCCTGTTCTAACAATAAACCATTAATTTTGACCTCACGATAAAATACTTTAGCTGATCCCATATTCCCTAAATGTTTCAAAACCTTTTCTATAATTCCCAACATTAATATGGTACCCTCATAAAATATTTCTTTTTCCCTGACCCACAAAGAAAATAAAATTTCACTTTAATAAGTGAGTTTGTATTGTTATCAGCAGAAATTTAGTTTTCTTTTTGCCCGTAAAGGCAGATTTTTATTTACTTCCTGAAACTCTTAAAAACAAATGTTTTCAAGCTTAAAATGAATGGGCAAAATATGAGCTCAGTTAAAAAAAATAAAGGAAGACATTCTAAATATTCTTCCCAAGAACCTTCTTTCCTGATGTTCCTTGGAACTTCAACACACAACTTTTTTTCATCTTTCTTGCCATCTGTATCAGGTTGTTTTATTCTTAATTTTGCATCTTAAAATTAAAGAAAAAAAAAAAATCTTGATTTTTGTCTTCAGTTTCTGTATCATTCTTCCCCCCCCCTTCCCCTCACAAATATGATAGGGGCATTTTTGTCTATGCCTCAAAATAAGACTTAAGAAGAATCCTTCCCAACAATAACACTTCCAAAATGTCTATAGATGTTTTGTTTTTTTTTTTCATTTTGAATTCATATTGTCCCAATTGTTGTATATTTTGTTTTTTGTACAGAACGTTCTGAAAATGAGTTTGCCAAAAAGACAGGAATATATTTATTCAGCCAAACTGGTTTAAGGGTACCCTGTAGAGAAGGAACAGGGTATGTATCTGTGCACACTTTATATTCACCTACACACAAAAATCCTTACCAATGGGAAAAAAAAAAAAAGAAATTCTGAAGTTAAGATTTCAGATTTTTCTGTACAAAGGAATACACGTGTGTGTGTGTGTGTGTGTGTGTATGCATAGTTGGTTTCATTCATATTTTTTTGTTTTTCTTTTAGCAGGCACTGCTCTTGTAGTCTCCAAAATCAGTGCCAACTTTGGCAGGGGGTTGGGCTGTCAGTCCATTTCTCAATGGGTTCGTATGGCAGCGTTCTTTTAGTTGGTTTAGGGCACACATCAGTTTATTGTTGGTTGAGTCAAGGGTTTGGATCTGACGTTCCTGAGCCTCTATAACCTGTTGCTTTTGAGAGACAAGACGCTCAATTTCACGTTGTTCTTTACGGAGTTCATCTTCAAAACCAATTAAGCTGCAAATAAAGAAAATTTCCAATATATGAAAATAGTTCAATTTTCATTTAGGAAAGGTTGTTTGTGAACAACCATGAAGTCAGGGAAAAAAAATGGTCTTGCTCATGAATAGCACTGTTAGAAAATAAACATAAGAATTGAGAGGTTTAAAATTATTTCTTTCATTGAGAAAATTTCTCTGCAAATTTTGGTTTCTACATTTAAGCAGTTACAATTTCTCAATTAAAACTTGGCACTTTCAGTCACCAGTTTAAGTTCTCAGTAAGTGAACTTTAATAGAATCAACTCAGTTTCTCAGATCTGAAATTATAAACAAAAAAGTCAAAGAAGATGGTTGGTGGAGCAAAAATAAACATTCTTGTGAAATTCTGGTAATGAGTAAATGGTATAAAAAAGTTAAGGGTTATAAAAAAAATCATTGCCTTTCTATAATTAAGCAAGATTTTTTTTTCTAGAAGTTTCAGTTAAATAGTAGAATTACTTACCTGAGTATATAACAGAAAAAGGTATGCATTATCACAGAAAATTTGAGCCACTGACTAAAAATCTAGGTCCAAGGAATGTCTTTCAACTCCACCTAGCCACTAGAGCAAGACTTTATACCACTTCAGTTTCTATAATCAATATATATATACATACACACACTGATGAAAATTATTTTAAGAACTCTTACAGACAATGGAAATGCAAAGACCACAAATGTAGAATTATCAAATAAAACTATCTTAATTGTTCTTCAAAACAAGTTTCATTAAAAAGGGGCAGACATTCAATGTTCATTGACTGTCTTCCTAAAACTGCAGATACAAAATACATCCTCATGAAGAAAAGAAGAAAAAAAAAAAAAAAAAGCTTGGACAGAGCTTTAATTTCAGATAGTAGTAGTTATTGTTTTTTTTTTATCTGTAGCAGCCATGTTTGCAGAAGGTGATTTGCAGTTTGAAAAAAAAAAAAAAAAAGATATCATACACAGAAAATGCCTATCCTTTTAATAAAACTTGTTCAGAAGCACAATTACTGCTTATTATACTAAATTAATCATAAATAAAATTTAGTATAATATTTTAATTGTTGTGCTTTTGTTTTGTTTTTTTACATTAAAACAAAGAATTAAAGTTGTTTCAAAAAAGAAAATGAATTTTTTTCCCCCCCACAAAAAAATTAGGACCTTTATTTCCACTTGAGTTTCACAATGTTTTAGCCAATTACTTTTCTTACCATTTTCAAGTAGCATATTTCTTTGGCTTTTTTTTTTGTTTTTTTTTTCAAGACAGTATTGTTGTTTTGACTGTTGCTTTCTTTGGAAATTTTGCCAATAACTCCAAAATACTTTGTGCAGTACAAAAAGGAATGAAAGAAAAACTAGAAAGTGAGAAGGAAAAAGATTTTGTCAGCATTAAAGAAACATTGTAAATTTTGACAGAATTTTCTATTTGATCAACATCAAAATTTGCTGCTCTTTTTACAAAACAAAAATTGTCTATGTGGAAGGACAACAGAAATTAAGAAAAAGACAAAACACATAGTCTTGGGTAGGTCAGAAAGTTGCTGGGGGTGGAAGGAATCAGTAAAACATTTTTTTTCTTTTTCAAATCTCATCATTCCATCACTTTTGATGACAAAAAAAAAATTGTCAATATTTTTTTTATTCTAGCTCATATCTGATTTCAATCAAAAGGAGTCCTTACATCCACTCAGTTCCAATGATAGAAATTTCAAAATAGAAATTTAACAATCAGTAAATAATTTTTGAAAGAGATTAATCAGAAATAGGGAATTATAATTGATTCAGAAAAGACTTACTGCATTAATTAGTTAGGTCTATTAATCAAACATTATTTACTTAAATTAGTTTTGAGAAAAGGAACCAGACTTATGGCATTAAAATGTTTACATATGCAATTTAGTTATTATACCATAAATTTACTGCTCAAGTTTGTGCAAGATACATATATATATATAACCACATGCAGAGAAAGACCAATATCACAATAGATTTTCTGCATCAAAGACCAAATGATAAAATTAAAATTCATTGTCCAGTCAGAATGAAAAGTAACACATGTTGCTAAAACAATATTTAAAAGTACCACTGAAAATCTCCTTTACAAACACCAAGACAAGAACATGTTTCATAAATAATTCTTATTTCTATCCACATCATATAACAGATTTTCTTTTTGAAATGTCAGAAATTATCTAAGACCAATAGAAATTGCATTTCTTGTAACATGTAAAAAAAAAAAAAAAAAAATTGCACAAGTGAGAAGGAAATTTTATCGTAAAGCTTTTCCTTTTTGATAATTTTAAACTTTCCTGCTAATCACAAAAGTGAGTGTCAAAATATTTGTCACTGTATAAAATGGTTTTAAACTGAATTTCAATAAGAATGAACAGCTTTTCATCAACAAAGAATTAAAACAATTCTATAGATGTTAAACTAAAACATTTTGATGAGGAAAAATAGAAAGTTGTATTTTTTATCAAAATGAATTTTTGACAATATGAAATTAATCAATTAGGCTGAGGCATTTAGAGACTTTAGCTAAAAGCAGCACAGCTGGACTTGATCAGTAGTTTTATAAAAGAAAGCAATATGCAGTTTTAAACAGAAACAAAATAAAGCACTACTGCAGACATTAGGAAATGTTTCTTTTCCTCCCAACCTAAACAAAAAAAAAATTAGTTTTTGCCACAATACTGTGTTGTATATTTCTTGAAAGAAAATGGATATCTAACTAAAACTTAACATATGCAAATCAATTTAGCAATTAAAAATCATTTCCTTGATTTGAAGACTTAACATGAAATACAAAAAACATTTTTCAGCAAAGCCATTGATAAATTAATAGACGTTAGAAATGTAACTTAACAACAGTTCAATCCTAAGTGTTTCAAATACAAATTAAAAATATTTTCACTTTGTATTCAGACCAAAATCTCCAACTATTTTTCCAAAATTAAGTTTACAATTGTGTTATCAATTTATTTTCACTTTACAAGCATAGCATTTCTGCAACCTTCACAACCATTGAGGAAATTTTATTTTTTATACAAAAGCATTTACTACCAATTCATTCTAAACACTAGAGTGATGGAGAAAGAAAGAGAAGTAGGGAGGAAAATGGGGGAAAACACATCTAAAATATAGAGACAGGTAAAAAGTAAATCTCATAATTGGAATTAAATAAAAAAAAAAAAAAAGGTCTCAGTTATGAGAATCCTTAGATCCCGTAGTGTTGATGGCGAACATATGGCGATGACAAGAAAATTTGGTCAGCAAAACAAAATTCAACCAAAGCCAAAAGAAAGCAAAATTAAAAAAAAAAAAAAAATGTTAATTATTATTTTTTTTTTTAAAAGGTGTTTATTTCAAATCTCGAATTTTATCTAAATTAGAAATTTGATGAAATAGAAAATCACTAAAGCTTACAAAATTGTGTCCCAAAATTTGTGATGAGATAAATTGATTTTTTTCTGATTACTTTGGCACATCAGCTTTCATTTTTGTTTTTATATATAGTGATAAATTCTAATGATGCTTAGTGCCAGAAATCCTGAGTATTTTTTTTTTTTTTCAATAGTTTATTGGTAGAAAGACAGTTTAGGCAAGCAGATTTTTTTTGTCATAAAGTGCTCAATATCATAATAGGGACAGAGCATTAATAGAATTAATATATTTTTTTTCGTACTACTTTTAAAAGTTGATAAAGGATTTGGTCATTAATTTTAATTTTAACCGCCTTTTAAAAATTGTTCACTCACAAAAAGTATTTTTTTAAAAAGAAGCAACAAAAAAAGAAAACAACAAAAAACTAACTAAAAATAATAATTAAAATAAACAAAACAAAATATAAAAAATAAATAAAAAGCATGCCTGAAATGGGAGGAAAAAGGGTTTCCCCTACCCAGCCATTTTGGTATATTAGTCTCCTCCCCCTTTCAAACAATTGACTAATGGTTAGGCAGGAACGTGCATTGTTATTCTAAATGGGTGGGGCCTGTAGCAACAGAATGGGTGGGGCCTGTAGCAACAGAACTGTTTAAAGGTGAGAAAGGTTGATAAGCTTAAGGATTACTAATAAGTTTTACTTGAAAACTAGAGGAAGAGCGAGAAAAGGAATTGGGGTTTTGTTCAAAAGTGAATTGTCTCTGATATCAGAATTGAGAAGCATTTTGCTAAAAAGGTTAGGCAATTATAAAGATTAATTGCTTCTTAGTTCATTAGAAAATAAGATCGATAGAAAGAAAACGAATATCGATTGAAAAAAATCAATAACTAAGATTAGTCAATAGATCAGTTGATTGAATGAGAGATAAGTGAGCAGATTGGAAGAGAGATTACTATTGATCAATATGCAGATCAATAAATCAGTAAGTACAATGATTAATTAGATTGACAGATCCAGAAAGAGAAAGAAAAAATTCATGCAAGGAATTCAGAGCAAAAAAAAAAAAAAATAATAAATAAATAAATCCAACGTATGGAAGAAGAAAAGGGCAAAAACTTAAAAATATATATTTGTTTGGGGAGGAGAAAGGCGAAAACAAAAGGATAAATAAACGAATGAAATAACAAGGCATTTATTCATTTATATCTCACCAGCCAGAGGCTTCAAAAGTTCTTCACTTATTCTCCGCTTGAGCTACGGCTACTTTATTCACAAGGTGAACCTCAGATTCGGATCTTGACAAAAAATAAAAACAAACGGTCAGTAAGGATGCAGTACAGGTTTCAGGGGAGATAACAAGGAAGCAGCTCAACGGAATGTGTCGTCATGATGACAAAAGCTGTTTCCTTTTGGGTTGAACATCAGGGCTTGGGTGAGAGCAATTTGTTCATCGTTCATCTTTATTAAGGGGATTCACAATTTTTGGTTTAATTAAGAGAAATTAGCATTTTTCTTCCAAAGCATAATAATGACTTTTTTAATCATTACAAAATGTAAAATATTTTAAGAGGGTTTATAAAATTTCTTTAACAAAAAAAAAAAAACATGAATTCAATTTTCCTAAATTTGAAAATATTGAATAAATTCCAGCCGATATGTTGTTATTCAATTCTGATAAAAATAATAGATTTTATTTCTTATTCAATGTTAATGTTTTTGTTTCTGATTGTTATTTCAAACTCTGAAAACAAAACTGAATTTTCTTTTCTTCTCTAATAATCTCTGTAGAATTTTATAAGAGCTTCAAAAATTTTACAATTTTTTATTCGTTGTACTTTCGGTTATGTTTTCTTTAAAATATGAAAAAGTTTAAGCAATCTTGTTTCCTAAATATAAGAAATTTATATATAATCCTTAATAATTATAATACAACTGAAAAAAATGTGAAAATTATGAGAATTTACCATATTTCTCAGGCTATCAGAACTTCTACCAAAAGGAACTCAATAGATAACTAGAGCGCTATATGTAATATTCAATAAATCAAGAAAATTTCAAATGATATATCTGGTTAACCGACTAGTGATTTCATATTGAAATTCTCATCAACTTATAATAATTATCATATAATGATAATATAAATTCAACAGATTTATCAAACACCTGGCCTTGAGCATTTTGGTGAGAAAGTTTTGAGTCAGTTAACCAGATAAGTAACTAGAAATTTTTATATATATATATATATATATATATATATATATATATATATATATATATACAATTTTTAAATAGATTTATAATAGTTTAACTGCAAAAATTGTATCTCAGACCAACAATTAATTTCATTAAAAAATCTTTAGTGCTTGAAATAAAAAATAAAATAAATATATTTTTTTCCTGGTCTCATACTATGGAAATTACTTTTCCTAGATTATAACAAAAAAATTATTGTTGTTTAGAAACAGAGAAAGGTTTTTGTAAAAATAAAAACAACCTACAACAATTTAAATTTGTATCAAAGAAAATATTTTACATCATGCTTACAATTATTTAATAAAATCTCTATCTTTTATAGTATTGACAATAGAAATCCAAGTTATTTGTGGGAGAAAGAAGTGTGTCTAGTTACAAGATTCCATAAAGAAAGTTTTTTTTTTTATTCAAATAAACAGAAAAATCTAGAATAGAATTCATTTTTAATATAGTATCTAGTAAATGCATTTTTAAAAATATTAATAGAATATTTTTAGTCATTTTAAAAATGGCATTGTGACGTCTTCAGAAAACACATCAGTTGCAAGAAGACACCAACTACAAATTTTAAGGACAGAAAAACTGTAAATGTTTTTGTTTTAACTTTTAAAATCTGCATCGCAAGGCTGATAAATATTTTTAAAAATTTATTACTCTTAAAAGAATTTATTTTTTTTATGAATGGTAGATGAGAATTCATGTTAAATATTTTAATGATACGTTTTTGCCTGTCTTGAGACCAGGCTTCTATAGAAAATGTTCATACCAACTGATTCTATAAAAATTTAGGCCAGCATGGTTATTTGATATTTGGATCAAACACAGGAAAATATAAAATTCACCAAATTTTGAAAAATAGAAAATATGTGTCTTGATTTTTGTGACAATTATTCACAATCAAATCACTAATAAAAATTTCCACTGGAGTTAAAAGTTATAACATCTTATTACTTTTTATGAGTAACTAGGTTAAGAAAACTTTTTGCCTCTCTCTGATATTGATGAATAGCAAAGGAAGATTACAAATGTTATATTAACAAAATGTCATCAATTCTAATCAAAAGTTTTAGTTTTTCCCTTTTAAATATAACAAAATCTCGTCTACTTTTAAGAGGTGACTAAAGAACACGCTAAAGAACGCAATAACATTTGGTATTAAATGATTTTACTATTTATTTTTTATATTGGATATAATATAGTTTTAATATGGGGACAGAAAAAAAGGAATATTTGTAAGAAGAAAAAAAAATTCTTATTTACTATATTTATATGCTGTAACCCTGAAAATATTTTACAAAAAAATTAACTTTTTTAATCTTTAAAAAAAATATCATTGTATAGGAGAAAAAAAAATCTAAAAATATTTCTTATGATTTCTTTTTCTTGGTTTTAATTTCTATTTGAAATATTTTGATCATTAAAAGGTTGAAGATGGCTTGGTTTTCTGCCTGCATCGATACTGTTCCCAAGAGAAGACTCAAATCAGTTGAGAAGTGAATCCTGCAGGTTTTGAGGAAGAGAAATTTCTGCAGTAATATGACAGCCTCAACAGCAGAACTCATGCAACAAATTCAATCTGACATATTTGCATGCACAAACAAGAAATTATCTTTCCACAAAGACATTAGCAACTTTATAACTTTTTAACGAAAAAAAATAAGTCTATTGTTTTGAAAGGATTGTTAGAAAATAAAATTATTTCACAATCCATGAATACATCAAACATTATCAGACATGCAGAAAATATAAACAGCCACAGCAATAGAGTCATCAGATAGAAATATTTGCTTTTTTTTTTTTATGAAAACCAGTTGATAAAACTGTTTTGTAATTATTAAAATCAATCACATTATAGTAACCAAAGATGAAAAAAGAACAGTTATTTTCTCAATGGCAATTCAGTACCAACAAAATGATCATCAGCCATTTGAGATTTTTTTTACTTTTCTGGAGATATTTTTCCTTTAATTTTAAATGAGCAAAAAGTTTTATATATAGAAAATTAATTTTTGCTTCCTAACTGAAACTTTAGATAGCAAAATAAATATTTTTTATTTCAATATCTACAATCATTTAAAAAAAATTTATAAAGTTTAATTTGTTTTTTGTGCATTAAATATTTTTATACTTAAAATGAGAATCATATGCAAACAGCCTGAAACTCATTATTGTAACAATTCTTTTTATCAAGTTCAACAAGAAAAATTCTCTTTATTAATATTAAAAAAAAAAAAAATAGCCATTATTAATTTTTGAGTAATATTCTCAATTTTCACTTTCTCCCTATATAATAAACAACAAGAGCTTCATGGTTGGTAGATTGAATTACACTTACGAACTATCTTTTCAATTTTATTTAATTTGAATTCATTTATCCATTTGGAGAATTTTTTATGTAATCACGCAGGAATACATATTTACAAAAAATGACTTGACTTTTAAATACACAATAGCTTTTCCAAGTGTGCAAAGTCACTGAACTTCGACAGTGAAACATGCGTCTGTAGATAAATGTCTAAGAATCCATGCCAAAACGCCTAAAACAAAAATGATTGGCATAAAGCAGCAGCAGCAGGCAAAGAGAAAAGCAGAAAGAAAAGTTATATTAATCAGGCTGTTCAAAGCTTGACAGAAAATGAATTTATTCTTGTGAAATGCTATCAAGTTTCTATTAATATTACAACAAAAATAGAAGTTATAATCCTTCATGGATTTAGTTTAAATTTTTTTTTTTAAATAATTTTAAAAGAAAGATGATTTTTCTCAAACTGTAAGATTCTCTGAGTGCATTAGAAAACTTAAATGCCATTTCAATGTTCCTTGTCTGTTTTCACAGACCTCTTCTGTAGTAAAGCAGCAGTCTGGTAATCTGCATGATAATTACATGAACAAATTTTTTTTATCTCTAAACATAAATTGGAGTAATCAGTAAAGTTTAATCCTACCAGTTAGAATAAAGAAAATTATTAAACATTTCATACAATTTCTAAACAAGAAATCTCCCTAGCTAATTTTGGAGAGAGAAGGAAAGATTGTATCATGAAGGCAAAGGGATCCACTTCTTTCTTCTTGTAACAATGGGATGATTTAGGCAGAGGAAAGACATGAAAATATTTGGATAGAATAATTTATCAAATATTTAATTGGCAAGAGAATAAAAGTAACAAAATGAAAAAGAAAAGGTGACATGGTAAAAAGATGAAGGAAAGACAATGAGATTGAAAAAATGAAAGAGAAAGAAATTTAGATGACCATTGTATGAATGAAAATAATTAACACCTATATAAACCATAAAACACCACAAAAAAAGGTTTTAGCAAATTTAGAGAAAAATCAAGGTAACAAACAAAAATTATTAAATTATATATTTTAAATTGTCAAAACAAAATAAAAATTGAACTGATTCAAATTCACAAATGAAAAATCACAAATTAAGTTGCAAGACAATTTTTTTCTCATTATGAAACAAAAATTCTGAAATATGAACTTTTCATCTCCCATAAATGCAGTCTCTGTAAATTAACACCAAAAAAATTTCCCAAGGTTAGATTAAGCTGTTAAATAATATGACAGTTCATCTTTGACACAAGCAGCCATTGTCTGATTCTCTTCAAGAGACCCCTTAACTCTCTACCTCGTGGCCTTGTACAGGGCGAACCATACTATTAAAAAAAAAAAATCAAAACATACACCTCAAATATAAGCCTTGGATCTTACAAAATGGAAAACAACAATCACAAATTACATAGTCAATTGTCTGATTAAATAAAACTTAATTTACCAAATATAAAATGGATTAAGACATTTCATTTTGTCATGTCTACTTTCAACAAAGTAAAAACTAAGGAAAGAGAAAAATCGACAATAAGTTTGCTTAAAGTAAAAGACGTGATTATCCCCCCCTTAGTAAAAAATCACCTGACTCGTCACGATTTTCTCCCTTTGTTAAGAAAACTAACTTGCTATCGTAAGTGATCAAATAACAACAAAAAAAATTCAAATATTCTGAAATTATATATAATTTTCATTCGGATTAGTGTCTTTATCTTTGTCGTGTATCTATGAAGAAGGGGAGGCGAAACCGATGGTCTAAATATTCATAGTTGGGATAAAAATGATCTTAAAAAAAAAAAAAAAAAAATCAACATTCTCCACCAAATGTTTTAAAAAAAATAAGACTGAAGGATAAACACTTAAAACTATGAATGGAATTAGAATGAAAGCAGTGATAGCACCATCTTAGAATCCATCATAAAAATTCAGGATGTGGAATTAGTAAATATTAAACACTTCAAATACCTTCGTATATAGGGATCAGTTATAAAAAAATTTAGTATAGGAGATAAAGAAGGACCTTGAAACATAAAATAGGCCAGTTTCATCCAACACTGCAAAATCAGAATATTAACTTAAAAAATAGAGACATTCTTCATTATCCTCATCACATCTAAACTTTTATATGGATATTGTCAGGATATTGTCAGGTATGACATCAAGCTCGTTCAAAAAATATATAAACTATCAGCTGTATACCACTAGTTTATGAAATCAATGGTTAAAAATCGCTTTGAGTGAATAAAGCTTGTAAGTCTTAATGGAACCATCTTTTGAATATTGTAGACTGGCACTACAGAATCTCAAACAAAGAATTGTACGAAATAGAAGAAACTATATCACTTAACTTTCAACAACAGCAACAATTAAAATGGATAGCACATGTAACAAAGATGTTGACATTTCACACTATTTAAAGCAAAAGGTTAAGAAAAAAATCAATACAAGAAAGAACAATCAAAATTTTTTCTTAGAAATTGATTTAAGAGAAAGATTTAATGAATTTCAACTAAAAGTATCACTGGCTGCTTGGTGACTGAATGCTGAATGTTTCCTTATAAGGAAATGGCTGACATTACCATTACGACTGTCTGAGACTTTTTCTATCACTATAAAACATCTTTTAAGGAAGAAAATGACCTGATCCAGCTCACAATATTGCAGAAGAGCCAAAAGCAATGATGATGATAATAATATATGATATAAGAAGTCAATTTAATTTACAAGGATTTAATAATGTAAAAAGAAATCTTCCATTCAGAAAGCTGAAAGTGTCAAAAAGCCAGTGAGTAATTTGATAACAAGTGTAAAAAAATGTTAATTAGTATCTTTAAAAATCTCTCAGAAACAGGTTCAATCTTTCCAATTTTGTATCAGTCCAAAGTGTCAGACTGTCTCATAGCATGATTTGGTGTTACCAGTGATAAAAATAGACTGAGTGATGAAAGGTTTCCAGTTAACACTGTTTAAAATGTTCTCATTCATTGCAGCAGAGATAATAGCCATAAGCATTGAACAGAGAAGACAATGGCAGTCAATTATCATTAGTGAAGCACCAATATGAAGATTACATTGTTTGTTGACATGAAGATTGTGTAGAGCAATTTTAATAGAAAGCAGATTTATTATATTTCTGAGCCAAACAGAATTTCTTGGGTTTGACTAATATATATCAATATAGATTCTGTAAATCTGTTTTGAGGAAAATATTGTTTAATAAAATTCCAGACAATTTAAAAAAAACAAAAAAAAAAATATTTTTGTATGAGAAACAATAAGCATTAATAGCCAAAAGGTTAAAGATTACTTTTTATACTCATTTGCATATATAAAAAGAATATGCATTTGCAAAAAGAAGACATTCTTGGCCTGTACTTCTCTTGAAAGACAAATGCTTGATTCTAACTATTTTATCAACAATGAACACCTGAGAAACAAACAAGCAGAATTTATGTTTCTCTTCTGTTGTGAAACAAAATGTTATTATGTTGAATGAAACAAGTCACTGACTTGACAATGATAGCAGCAGCATTGGCACAACCAGCCACTTCCACCAAAATCGGTTGGAAATGACACTAAAGAACATTTTTTCTTTGATTTTTGAATTACACAAATTCACACTGATACAACCTCTTTATCTTCATCTTCTAATTATGTGATTTTATACAAACTTCTTTTGTCATGGAAATTGATTAACAGAACCAGAATAATTGACAAAAGTGAACAAATCCTGAGCAGAAAGACAACTCAAATATAATCAACTAACAAATTTAAAGTCACTTAAACAAAACCAAATCAAAATTCACATGCAAATAACCGTTTTCTGATAATTCTGATAAAAATTCAGAAAAGTCTTTGGGGAAAAAATTGGTTGTTTCAGAAAAAAAAGAAAAACTTACTTTGAGAGAGAAAGAGAAAAAAAGATACTTTCAGAAAGAGGGAGGAGGATATGGAGATAAGTTAACATTTAATGAATAAAATAATTTCATGAGAATATAATTGGTTCATATTTTTTTAGAAAATTTTCATGTTTACTGATTTCTTATTTTACAAAGACAACTTTTTTACAATTTACATTTTTTTCCTTATTTGGAAAATAAGTCTCAAATGAAAATATTTAGTTTTAGTTGAACACATAAAAATTCATTCTAACATTTTAATTTTTTTTTTTTTTTTACTTCATAAACAATATGAAGTAGTTTTCAAAATCTCTTAAATTATCCAAGATTTTGAGATTAATTATAATTCTGCTTGTTCCCTTCCTTAGTTAGCACAGCTGTAAAACCCTATCTTTACATAATAAATAATGGGTTATTCTGCAGGGAAAGATAGAAAAAAAAAAGATGAATAATAATATACACTACTTGGTTTTAGTGATAAAATGAAAGAAAGAAGGGAAGAGAGAAATGTTTAACATTTGTTTCAATGAAACAGAAAAGTTGTCAGTTTCAAATCTTTTAATTTGTACCCAGTTGCATTATAACAACCAGCATTCATATAATTGTTATTGCAATATTTTGTTAAAGCTGTTATGTTCAAATATTTGATAAAGCGAATATGGAAAGTTCTAAGGATAGTTTATTGTTGTAGAACTCGCTATGAGTGTATTCAATCATTAAATTAAGAATTAAGATTCATCAGAAAATTCAGATAGGAAAATCATGAAATTTTCACGAGTACTTCTAGTTCTAAATGTTACATTTGATACTTTTCTCGGTCCAATTTTTATTACAACATTTGCCTGATCTACTTTGGCTACATCTCACAAAAATGTATTTCCAAAAATATTTAAAATAATAGAGAAAACCATCAAAAAGAGACAGAACTTTTCAAAATAAAAAATAAAAAACATATTTAAATCAACAAACGAAAACACCTTCCCAAAGAGACATTCTTATAATCTAAAAATGGTTGTTGATAATACTTTTCAAATTGAAAGTAAGTTGTTAATTACAATGCAAAAACAATTCTAATTTCTTTTATGCTGTTGAATATCATTCCTTAGATTCTTTTATCTCTTAAGAAAAAAAAAAGAAAAGCAAAACAAAAGAAATTCTAGATTCAAAAAGTTTGACAGGTTTATTGACCACTAACTTAAATCCATTAAGTGATGGTTTGCAGACAATTTACTGGTCTAGTGAGTTTGATCCTCAGGAAATGCCTTCTATAATGGCAATGTGCCTATGTTATGCTTAATAAACTTTATATAGGACTATATAGTCATAACAAGTGAGAAAAAATTGTCTAAAACTGAACAAATAATACTTTCAACAGAAATTGAACTTCTGATTCATCTGAACAGACCCTGACTTGTAAGCTAAAAGTCATTACAGAGAAATGATAAGCTTTGTATCAACAAAGAAATCTTTATTGGTTTCAAAACCAAACCGAAACGTTATTCTCTTCCCAACAAGCATTTTCCATTGACTTTATTCAAAATCCAGTAGAAATGCACAAAAAATAATTTTACATAAGAAACTCTGAAAATTTTCACTTTCAAAATCAACTGAACCATTTAACCTGATTTAATATTATCAAAATAAAAAATATCAAGGAAATATTTTAAAAAATAAAATTATCAATTCTACAGGAATGTTAAAACCGAAAGCCCCTTTTCTTTATAACCTATAAATCAATATTTAAATAATATTAACTAAAACGTTTTTGCACAAAGATTAAAAAATGAAATTTCTTAATTTTTATTAAAATAGACAAACCTCCTTTCTTTGAAGATGTTTGTTAGGTTTCTTCAAAAATATATTCCTATCCATTATTGATTCAAAAATTAAAATATTTTGGTTATGATAAAAAATGGTCTAAGGAAGTATTTTGAAATGTTTTTTTTTTTTTTAGGAATGACTTTACAAATAATCTTGCTCAGAATCAAAATGAAATTAACAAAAATAAATACATTGATGTCCTCAAGGACACATGGCCCAGTGGATAAAGGTGTTGTTTATAACCAGTGACTTGACCCAAAGAGTTGTGCATTCAATACATGACTACAAAAAAAATTTAGAGAGTTGAGTTAAAAAGAAATAATTGATACTGAAATATCTAGAAGCATGACTTATGGAACTAAAACAATCTACCACGATGAAAGAAATAAAGGGTTCAGTTCAAAATTCTAATCATCTAAAAAAGTCAAGCTGAAACGTTGTGAATATGGCAACAAAGATGAGGACAACAAATTAATTACAATACCTCATCTCAGAAATATAGACAAGTTTTGTTTGTCTTTTCACTTCAAAATGGCATCAGGATTTTTAATTTTCAATCTCATTTAATTTTCAAAGAACAAAAATTAAAAAAAAAATTAAGATAGAAAATCATTGTTGCAGAAACATTGCAAGAGGCTCTTTATATTGGAGGTGAGAGGAATACTTAAAATGTAGGTTTTGCAAAAAAATAAAAATAAAAATATTTAAAAACACACACACAGAGTACAAAATGTGTGTGTATGTGTAGGAAGCATGCTTTGTTTTAGATCCCATCAATATATGCCATTGTCTGTGGTCTTTTTCACTCTACAAAAAATTGTCATACAGACTGGCATATTTTTTCTTTTTTTATAAACCTTGGTATTTTTATAATTACTGGTTGTGATATTTCCTTTTTTAAATGCAAAATTGGTTTGCCTTAAAAAGAAACTTTACAATTTATACTTTGGAGAAAACAGGCAATATTTTTCATATAATTTACAAAATCATGTTATACTAAATGTTATTCATACATAAACATGGATGCATGTGCTTAAATGATAAACTTCAATCAAATTGAAGTGTCCAGTCAATTAATTCTTATTTTATATAAAAAAAATTTTCTTTTGAAAACCCAAATTTTTTTAAAAAGGAGAAAAATAAATTAATAACACTTTCAAATATTTTTCGTTAAAAGTATACAGAATATAAGAAAGAAAAAAACTAAAAATGATAAAATCACTGATTTTCTTACAACAGAAATGGTTGGAAAAATATCAATTTATTTTTTGTTTTTATAAATCAATAAAACTTGTTTTACAGATTACTTTTTGGATTTGGAAAATCTATTTTCTTTATCTTTGTTGTTTTGAATCTCATGTATTGACCAATAGACCAATCACCCTGCTGTAATATCTGAAGTTTTGAGATGAAGTATTTTCAAAACATTTTTATCTTTATATTTGTTGCTTTAATATTTTCCAGCCTGCATAAAGTGTATGTTGCATCCAGTAGTTTCCAGAACTTAATTTATATTTTTTATCTTTTCAATAAAAATATCAGTTTGAAAAAAGCCAGTATTTATGTGAGATGAGATTGGAAGAACTTCATTTGTTCTAATGAAGCAAGTGATTTTTTTGTTCAGTCTTGCTTTACAGAGTCCCAAGAAATTTGTAAAGACATCAAGATGCAGCACACACTTGAGGAAGGTCAAAGAATATAGGAACCAAAACATTAAACCATGAAAAAGGAAGCCAATTGTACTTACAGAATCCTGATTTTTTTTTTTGTTTAATAAACTGATTTTGCTCAGATATCAGAACAAAATTTATTTTTTTGTTTAAAATTAATGAAAAATTGAAAAATTAAGTAAATTCTTATTCCCATTATCAAAACAGAAACTTGTATCATGAAAATATAAACAGAGATTAGCCAAAAATAGGTATAGACTTTTTCAAAATTTCTAGGAATTTATTAATTCTTCAATGAAGAATTATATTTCTTAACAAGATACTAATTACAAGCATCTAAGGTCCCCAATGACCAAAGATGTATGAATGTCTTCTTGGGTTGAATAGTTCTGTAAAAAATATTTTTTGAAAACTTTCAGAAAGTCAAATGTTGAAGATTAACTTTGAAAATGAAGGAAGGAAGAATGAGAAACAATTAGAAAATTGGATTAAATTAAATGTTTGATTATTTAATTAATTACAGATGTAGATACTTGCGGTTGTTTCAATCCTCAAGATACATTTAAATAATAATACTTCATTTGGATGAACCTATATATATATATACATACATACATACATACACACAAGCACAAACCCCTCTATAAACTGAATACAAAATATAGAAGCATGAAAAAGAAAGAAGAAAGAGTTTTAAAAAAAAAAAAAACCCAGCAAAAACGTTATTAAGGCTTAAATCCTTGCAAATAATTTTCTTACAAACCAATTGTATATCCAGGGATTTTTGAAAGTAAAAGGAAAAACCCAAACACTCATCTGAAGAATTCTGGCAAGACAGAAAGAGCAGTTTGGTAGAGCAGCAGATAGAGATGGTGAAAAAAAAAAAAAATTAAGAACTTGGACAAAATAATAATGAGCAAATCGACACACTGCAACATAAAATGCCAAAACTACATAAAAAAAAATAAATGCAAATAAAAGCAAATAATGTTATGGTTTTTATATTTTTTTTTTTTTTTAGGAAGCTTGGAGGGTCAAAAAAGTGAGACTGTAGAAAGGAGAGAAGAGTCAGGCAGCATTGGAGACATACCGTTCAATTATTGTCTTCATTTGGTCATCTTTTTCTGCCTGTTGTTTTCGCATCCGCTCTTCACTCTCTTCCAGCCGTTGTTGCCAATCCTGCATCATCTGCTGGGCACCAGTCTCTGGGTTGAAGCGTGATCGACAGTTAGCCTCCTGCAGTTGAGACCGAACCTCCATCAGTTCCTGTTTCAGACTCAAAACTTCCTTCTCGTACTAAAAACAAAAGCAAGACAAGAAATCAACAGGAGGCAACAAAGAGAGAAAGCAAAGAAGCAAAGCCAACATTTCGCAAGCAACAAAGAACAAAGACATTTAAGCCAAGAAGGAAACAAGTAAAGCAACTGACAATGAATGACAACATAAAAAAGCAAAAAAAAAAAAAAAAAAAAAAAAAAAAAGATTTAAGCAAAATAAGCAAAACATAAAAATAACAATGACAGACAAGATTTCAGCTTTTCCCCCACCAACTATGTCCATCCAAAATTTGATTATTTATGACTGCTTCCATCAACTTTAGTTTCTTGACAGATTTTCTTATTTCTATAGTAAACACCACACCTCTCACATGTCATTTTTTTGGGGGTGGGGGATCAAAGGAAAATCACTCAATTCTACTTTTAAATAACAGGTTTTGTGTAAAGATTTCACTATCATTACAAAAATTAATGTAGATACTCATGTTTAAAGCAAATTTTTAAGATGCAATTTTAGGTCAAGAAGGTGGGCCAATATATAAATTGGTAATAGATTCATAAGGTCAACAGCCAGCATGATAGAAAAAAAAAAAGGAAAAGGAAAACTGTATACTTTACACATAGAAATCATTCACTAATTGCAAAAAAATATATATATAAAAAGGATAGACTATCAAAAACTAACTTCAATAGAAATACTCAAAATTTTAATTTAATGATTTGTAAACATTTTGCTTTTGCTAAGTGATTATGAGAAACTTTATTTAAAGTTGTCTCATTTATACAGAATAACATATGATTTATTAGTCTTATTTCATGTTGAATCCTCTTGAAAAGCTTCGCTCAACCTGTACACGAGGAACCTAATTTCCCACAAATCCAGGGCTGACCTGTGTATCTATAAACATAAAAAATATACAATTTAAAATTTTCTAGGCTTGAGTAGAAGTATGCTCAATATCAGAGAGACCATTTTTACACCCCAATGCAATCTTCTGCCATGCAGCGTTGATTTCTGTGCCAACAAAATATCTCGTTCACTCACTGTGTGTGTGCATGCACCTCCAAAGATTCACTAAAAAATGAGCAAAACTTTTAAAGTTTTACTGCCAAAATCTTTGTGGAAAGACCAAAAGATTTAATATAAAAAATTTTTCTAATCCTTTCTAAAATCTTCAAAACTGTCATTAAAGAGTTTATTTTTCTGTCATCAATATATAACCATAAATTTGTATGAGATACTCGAGGCTCTTTTTCAGAGAAAAACACATTGAGTTAGAAATTCTCACAAAAATCAGATAATTGTCAGATTTTAATAAAATTTTCCAAGTCACATAAATAAATGAAATTACTTTTGATAGGGTTTTTTTTTTTTTAGCTAACCTTGGTAAATGTCTTTTACATTTGTTAACACCTACAATTATTTAATTTTATGAAATTGAGAAATTCTTTTTTGTAGTGCTTAATGTTATTTTAGTTCTAAGAACAAGTCCTTGGAGAATTTAAATGATAAAGTTTTGGAGGTCAAATTAGTCCTCTAGTTACAGAAAATTTGCTCTAAATCATAAAATGAAAAAATGCAATAAAACTAAGACATTATTTAATTAGAAAAGCTTTTAATTGTTTTTATGAGTAAAAGTATATTATGGACACGATTGTTTAAAAAAAAATGTTTAATTAGAATAATTTATAAATTTAAAATCTTTTAAAAATCTGTATTTATTTGTGGCCAAGTGATAGTTATTATTAAATAAAAACAATATTTACTAGTCATAAATGGAAAAGCTTACAATACCCACTAGCATTTTAAGAGGAATTTTGAATTTTTTATAAATATGGATATCCATACACAGTATTATCCAGAAAATAAAAATAGTAACTATAGTAAATTTATAATTTATTGGTAATTTTCAAAGATTTCTTTCAACAAGTGTCTTCATAAGTAACACTGTAAAGGCAAAGTACCTAAAATTCAATAAAATATTAATCAATTTAATATTTTAAATATTATCTTAAAAATTTAAGATTGATGAATAGCTAAAAAATTATTTAAAGGCATTTACATTGTATTCATCATGTATATTTACTACAATTATTTCTCATTTGCATAAATTTTGCAAACATCAGTTATCAATGTTTCAACACCTTATGGAAACACCCACCTCCATGTTAAAAAACAAAAAAAAAACACTACAATCAATTGTCTGTATCCTTTTTTTTGTGTGTTGACACCATTTTTAGTTTGTGAACTTTCTGCCTTATTTACTGCTGCTTTGCTCAAATAACATTTTTAACATTTTCTTTTCTTTTTATTGTTTATTGCAATGCTGTTTGTCAATTCTGTTTGTTGAGTATTTCTGACAATTACATTTAGCCATCATCAATTACTCTACAATTTTATGGTTGACAGATTTGTCAATATGGACGATTTTTTACATTTCTTTTTTTTAATTAAAATACTGACTGGCATCAAAGGTTGACTGGTGATCTAATTCTTATTTCTAATGAAAGAAAAGTATTTTTCATGTTAAAACAATCTGATACCATGAATTATTCTGGTTTGCATCACTTATGGAGTCTAGTGTAAGAGGTAAAATTGTGAGCTTGGGTGGGGATTGGTTGTCAGGTACAATATTAGGTCTGTTGAACTTCAGTGTTGTTTTTATTTGATAAAGGAATTATTCACTGAAATGAGTGACACAAGTAAATCTTTACAGGTTGGGTTTGTTTTCCAGATGGAGATGACAATGACACCTGTGATAATCAGGTCAAATGAGGGTGAGATTCCAAACCATGGCAAATGTTCCACTGAAGACAAATATGTGATACAAGACCACCATTTTGATTGGCCCACTGATGAGAGAAGGGCTGGGATAGAGCTTGTCAGCCCTCCAATACTTATGACACAGGGTCATTATTTTGATTGACCACCAATCATATAGGGTTCTTAGAAGATTTCCTTCCTCCTCTTTGATGCTTATGGCACAAGATCATTATTAGTCAACCAGTGTAGTGAAATTGGTGTTTGCACACCTATAAAAGTAATTGCCAAAAGAGCAGAAGTAAGACCTAACTGGTTTCACCATCAGTAGACCAACACTCTCCATGCCAGATGACCATGATACCGCAGCCAGTTAAAGACCTGTTCACTATGTTGCTCTATGAACTTCCTTGATCAGCTGCCTTTAAATAGTTGAACAACTCTGGGCTGTTCAGTCGTAAATGCAACCACTAGTCAACCTCCCAGCACACAAATTCCTTACAAGGGTGAAACTTCTTCAAATCCTTTTTGTTTATGTATCCATAGTACCATAAAAAAAGTTATTGTTACACTTGTTAATGAGTGTTGCTGAAATTAATTAAATTTACCAGTGACATGGTTGCCCTCAGTCTTTCACAAGCATAGCCAGGTCAGAGAAGAGTCAAGCCTGATCTTTGACAGTTCTTCACTGATATTCCTGCAGACACTGAAACACAACATGGAGTCGCAGGATTGTTTCAGAGAAGAACCAACAGAGGCAGACCAAAGTAAAAGTGGCATTCAGCAAAGCACACAGCAACAGAGCCACAAATTCATACGGATTAATTTAAATTCAATTTCAAATAGAGCAAACTATTTCGCTTATTGGAAATATTAAATTTAATCTATTAATTTATGAACTTGGAATTAAAACTAAAATAAAAGCTTCAAGAAAGATTTTTAATTTTTAAAATGCATTTTGCCATAAGTATTTTTTTTTTTTGTCAGGGGTGAAAGTACCTCAAAATACACACACAAGAGTTTATAAGAATTTCTCTTAAAGGAAAGAGTGTAAAAATTTCATTTTTAGATTTGTTTTTTTTATTTATGGGTAAAAAAAATTAAATTTCAGACAGACAAAATGTTAATATGGACAGATGAAAGTAGAAAGAGGAGGAGGCATGACTAATTTTTGGTACAAGGTTGATTAACATTTGGATCCTGGGTGGTGGTATTGAAGATGTTTAGTGGACATTGAATGATATTTGATCCTTGCTGGAGATTAATAAGCAAGTTCTACAATTGATGAAGATACAAAAGACAAATTAAAATAATGCTATAAAGCTATCCTCTCTACCATGAAAAGTTAATAAACAAGTCTTCCCTCAAATTATTGCAATAGGAATTCTATTTTTACTGAATGTTTCACATTTGTGGCCTTGTGCCAGATTAAAACTTAATAAAAAGCTACAATAACAAATGTTTTACACTGATATTTCAATAAACAGTTAAGTTTTCTAAGGTGAAAACAGATTGAAGATTTTGTAAAACAACAAGCGGGTAAGGTATCATATCTATTTACAAGGACACATAGCGCAGTGGATAAGTGTTGGTTAAGTAATGCAAAAAGTGACTTGACCCAAAGAGTTCTGAGTTCAATACCTGGTCACAGCAGTGGTGAACAAAAACTTGGAGAGTTGAGTTACTAAAGTGAATTAACAATAATGAGACATCCAAAAAAGGCATGACATGTGGAATTAGAACAAGGTACTCTTTGGTTCGAAATTCCAATATCACTTGAGGAAAGACTGTAGTGTACAATGGTTGAAACATTGAGAATATGGCAACAGAGATGAGGACAATGGCCTGAACAATGTAAATAGTGCAAACAACAAAAGAGGGAGGGTTAATGTTACAATTCAGAGTATTTTATGTGGATTTGTTAATACAATTAAAAAAAAAAGTGTTGACTATGTAAAAAAAATATCTTCTTGCAATGTTTTTCTTTCCTTATTACTTTTTTTCAAATGCCTAAAAAACGGTTTGAATAATTAAAGCTAAAAATTTTTACATCATTTTTTATCACAAAAATTGAAACTATTTCATAAACTTTGGAGAAATATTTTTGCATCATGAAAGTTATCACATATTAAAATAAATAAACTGGCTATAATAATTAAGAACAAAAACCTTTCACCTCTTTAATGATGATTGACAAAAGTAGACGCAATCACAGAAAGACGAAGGAATGGATAATGGATTTAACTTGAATTGTTTCTCTTTTGTTTTTGCCTGTACTTTAATATTTCCAACTTGGAAATAAACTTCACTGCATTACTAACAATGGCTAAAGTATGTAAACATACTAATGGTTTGTCAAAGAAACAAAAAAATATTGGTCTACTTTACTACATACAGGATGACCTGCAAAAATAAATTTTTTAAAAAAAATCATCGAAAACTTTTATGGATATTGGCCTACTCTGGCTGGAAGACTTAGAAAACTGCTTGGGACAATTTGGTAATTTAGAAATAATCAGAATATTTAAAACAAAAGTTTGATGAGAATAAACCAGAGTGAAAAATATTGAAGAGGTAGATTAGGAAGGGAGCAACTCTTTTTCAGAATAATTTCCAATTTCTAATGTGAATTACAAAAAATCTGTAGACAATTTAGAGAAAAAAATAATTAGAACATATATTTTAAATCTAAGCTTCAAGTTATATTTGTTGCAATTTTTGATAGTTAAACATAAGCCTTACTCAAGTCTTGCTAATTTTTCTATTCCTTCAATATTCAATGAATCTTAATAAGATTGAATAATTTGTGAACATGAAACACTGAATATAAAATACAAGAAAGAAAGGAAGAAAGATCTTTTCACAGATATCAACATGAACCAAAATATTCGCCAAGTGAATGAAGACATTTTCAAGGCCACTGTTTCAAGATAGTGAAGAGAGAAAAAGAACATAAAAAAAAATCAACAAAAGAAAATTTAGAAAAAAAGATAGTGTTCAAATGTTACTGCCAAAATAGCTTTAGGGTTGAAAAATTTAAAAAAAAGTATCATTTTGTTTTGGTTTTGTTACAAATAAAAGACAATTTTTATTCAACAAAAGTGAATCTAGAAAGAACCTTAAAAACAAGAAATTATTGGTTGACCTGACCTTTGCTCAAAATGTCTTGTCTAAGTTGTTTGCACATTTTATGAGCTTACACAAATGAAATGAGAATCAAAATTTTCTTTTAAAAATTAAATTTTGCAGTTTTTGTAAAATCTGACAAAATGATTAGTGATTTGAAAGAGAAAAAATTTAAGAAGTAACAAAAAAAATCAAGGTAATAAAAATTCATTCTACTTTCGGAAAAGATTGAGGAATTTAATTATTCAGAATAAAGATTTACTTGTTTATGAATGTAAACTCTGTAAAAACAAAAATAAATGAACATATTTTGTAAGGAGTTGCAGCAAACAAAATTAAGTTCAAAAGTAAAAGAAAGAGAATTAAAAAAAGGATGAGGATGTGAAAACATATGCATGAGAGTGTAAAGAATGGCTTCCATATTGAGAATAAGGAATAACTTGGAAGTTACTAAAATTATAATGTCTCATGATTTCAGAAAGTTAAAACAAAAAACTCTAGGGTTCTTTCCTTAACAGATTGAGATGATTAAAGTTAAGGATGCTTTTATCTGCATAGAAGGGCTTGTATGATTTTCATGTGACATTGTTTGGCCAATCACATCACAGAAATTAAGTAACAAGTTTCTTAAATCTTAACTCTTTGGGCAGTTAAAAAAAACAAAAAAACAAAGAATAGTTCAAAAGCAGACATATTTTTTAATATTTGGTAGCATATTGATTGTCACAATTTATGCTTTTCAGTGAGGATTTTAGGTTTCACTCCAACCAATGCAAAGCATAATCAAAAATCCAGAATACAAAAGCAAAATAAAAGAAGCTAAATGAAAGAAAGCAATGAAGGTGAACACACATTGCAGAAGTCATTACAAGATATACATAAGTATTACTGCCAAAAAAGCTAAAACATGAAGATTTATCAACAAAACTGATCTATCTGCTCAAGAATAAACTGAAAGTAAAAATAGTTCATCTAACTGTCAGATTAAAATTGTTGATCATGAACCAGAGAATTCAAATCTAACTTCAATGCAAACTCTGAAAAAGAAAAGACTGCAGGCACGCCAGATGGATTTGATATTGGACATTTGATAGAAGTGAAAAGAACATTAAAAGCTGTGTTGAATGGAGATATTTTGTTGCTAAAATAGATTTCCAAGTGATAATGAGTAGCAATCTTTTCAAACAGGCATCCTTACACACATAAATCAGAATGGTGAAATATCTGAAAGAGATCAGCTAGTGTGGTTGGCAAAAAAAAAAAAAAACAAGCCATATTTTGTTTACTATGTCAACACTATGGTGAAAAAGCAGAATTAATGCATCAGTTTTGACAACTCCCAATGAATTGTCTACCAAAGAAAAATGAAGGGCATGGAAGATCCAATTGACACACTGATCATTGAATCAAAACAAGTTGCTAACAAATTGCTAACCATATACAAACTGAAATTAAAATACAATAAAAAAAGAGAGAAAATGTAAGAAATGTTCTGATTAGAATTAGTCAACTAATGAAAGTCTGACAAAATATCCTGACATCATTGCAGATATATTTTTGTCATTGTCAATTGTGTCATTTATAATCTATCAAGATTCAAATGTGCAAGAAGTAATTTTGATTTTTTCTTGTTTCTTTCACAATATTTGTCTAGATCAGAAAATCTTATATTACGTGTATATCTTTTGCAGAAATTTACAATGCAAATAGAAAAAGTTTAAGTGAATTAACATGACAACTGCAGAAGACTCATTCTGTAAATTGAAATGGAAAAAAAACTATCCAAAAATCACAAATCACATGATCATTTGGTAACCTTAATTTAACTAAGCATTGTATTGGGACTAAGTTGAAAGATTGGTTTCAACATGTTCAAACTTTGCATGCAAAGTACTCTACCTAGAAAGTGACAAACACATTTGTATGTTTAAATAATTTTGAGGAAATAAATCATGAAGTTCTCATTTTTTAGGGGGGCGATATATCATTATTTACATTCGATCTAATGTCTGCAACCTGGTAAGCTTCAGGGAATTTTGAACTGAAGGTTTTACTTCATCTACAAGTACAGATTTTGTTCTTTCACTGTCTATGCTTCAGGAATTCATGTCTTGTTTGTATTTAACTTAATATTAAATAAAAATCAAACAAGATATCCTTATATATAGATAGTAAGACAAAAACAATATACCTCTATAGATTAAATAAAATGTTCAGTTAGAAATTCTTGGTTTACATGGATCAGCATGCATTTGAAGA
This sequence comes from Ascarosepion bandense, assembly GCA_037127315.1. NCBI lineage: Eukaryota > Metazoa > Mollusca > Cephalopoda > Sepiida > Sepiidae > Ascarosepion > Ascarosepion bandense. The sequence goes on along the minus strand of JBBBDQ010001059.1, from coordinate 306,854 downwards.
AGGCCAGAGAGCACAAAAACCAAAACATGATATAACAACAACAAAAATGAGAACAACAACCTGAAAGTAAATAATGTCAATTTAATTTACTTGACATGTTTTTTTAAATCAATTTTACTGCACACCTTATATAAAATATCCATATATTTCTAGTGCAACACCAGTACTTAGCTTAGTCTGACACAAGACCACAAGTGTGGAGCTACCAGTGAAGACTAAATGAAATAGAGCAAGACAGATTTGAAAACCATGAAACCATGGAGAGGCACACTCAATTTTATAGAGCAAGATAACAGTAAAACATATTTCAAGGACTTTCTAGATAAAATTTGGCAAATATTATTTTAGCACAAAACCAAATTCTAAAACTTATTAACTTACAATTAGAAAAAAATAAGAGAGACAAGCTTTTCTTCAATTTGGTAATGCTTAAATATTAAGCTTGGAAATAAATTAATTAAATAATTTAAAATTAATTCAATTTTTTTATATTTTATTTGGAAGAAAAATATTGGAAGGACATGTTGAACCCCCCACCCCAAAAATAAAATGAAACTTTTTTTTTTTTTAATTAAAAGTCCCAAATCAAAATTTGTTCCTTACCTCTGGACCCGAATCAGGGTCATCGATGTTTGTCTGGAGTTAAATCAAATAATCATTTATTTATTTACTTACTTATTTGGTTAAGAAAAAAAAATCTTATATAAAAGAAAAGGAAATAAAAGGAAATGAAAAAAGCAGTGCAAGACAAGCACCTAAAAAGCAATAATTAAAATAACAGACAGACAACACAAAGAATTGGCTGAAGGGAAGGGAGGGAGGGGGAGCAGAGAAAATATGGTTATAGCTTATTTGGTAAACATGTTGTAGACTGAACTTTTCCACTGACAGATGTACATTTCCACAGTAAATTGATTTATTTCCTTTTTATATAAACCACCAATACCAAAAAATATTAATTACCTTTTTTGGTGCCTGTGGCCATGAAATAGAAAAAAATATTATCCTTTTTAATCAGATATTAAAGGAAATTTATTCCAGAACTTCTTTTTCATTAAAAAAATCACAATGAAGTTTTTTTTTAATCTTTATTTTGATCAAAGGTAATTCTAGGACAATACTTTTCTCCAAGTGATTATTATCACCTGATAATTTAAGATAAGTGAGAACTTTTCTCCAGATCATGTTTTACTTTTATTTATTTTCCATTCAATAAACATTTGGTTTATAGAATTTTACAAAACTTTATAATCAAATAATAAAAAAAAGAATAAAAGTCTCGCTACAAAAATATTACAAATAAAAACTAAAAGAAAACTTTGTGTGTGTAAAAAGAGAAAAAGAAAATCTGCTACTTAAATTATACAAGTATATCCCTCTATTCAGATTGTAACATTGAAATAATTCATTTTTTTTTCAATAAAATTGTAATTATAATTCAATGAAAAGCTTCATTTTTCTATTAAATAAATTACCAAAACTAAAAAGAAAAATTAAGGTAGATTTTCTTTCACTGTGTAAGCTGTTATCATCAGATAATTTACATAAAAGAAAAAATAAAGAAAATCCTTTTCAGCTTCCATACTATTTTATAGTATGGTATGCTATTCTATATTCTAGTCTATAATCCAAAGACTCAGAATTAAAAAAAAATCATTTAAAAAATTGGTTAATTCAAATATTTACAAATTAATAAAAGTTACTTTTAAAATATTTTAAAATTTCTATAAAACCATTTTCAAACATTTGATAACAATATATTTTTATTTTAAAAACTGTATCTTTAAAATATATTTCAACAAATAAATTAAAAATTTTCTAAAGAAAGCAACACTTAGTATAAATTTCAGTTTTAAACTTTCAGATTCAATAAACCCATCAATGAAATAAATTTTAGGAAAAAAAGAATTAGAATTAATTTTCTAGGAATTTATCTTTGAGAATATAAACACCTTTCATACAATATTTGAGATGTCATAAATTAAAATAGGGGAATTTACTTTACTAAAAAATGATTTTCACTAATTACTTTTACAAAGTAATCTTTTTATAACTTATCAATGAATGAATAAATGCTGAAATTTTTATTAAATCTATTAATATAAATTTTAGTAAAATTCTTGCAGAGATACAAAGTTAAAAAATGATTTTATGGCATTTGTTTCTTTTTAATGGACATTTTTTTTTTGTCATTTGCAAATCTGTAAATAAATGTTTTTCACCTTTGTTTTTGATGAACCAAAGCCATGGGTCATAATTTTGAAGGAGGAATGGACAAGGGAAGTATTATGATGCATTGTTTGTGAAAAGCAAACTATTCTGGCCAAATAAATGCTTTCAAAACAAAAAAATGTTTACAAATGCATGAAACTTAATAAATCATGTGACTTAATGATTTCATGCTACAAAGCCAAAAAATAGAATAAATGCAAAGAAAAAAAAGAAAAGATGCTTAGAAATAATACAAGCAAATTTAGTAAAAAAAATAAAAATAATTTAAAAATAAGAGATATTTTCCAAAAGTGAAAATTTTCAATAAAATACATAATATATAAATAATATATAAAATTATCAATAAAATTTAGATTTAAAAAAAAATAATTCCATATAACTATTCTGAACTAGTAATAATCTTTGTTTCTAATTCCAACATTTAAGCTGATATACTCTTCAATATTCTCCAGAGGTCTTTATACTATACTATTAATACCAGCATCTCCATCTTTGTTGTTTTTTCCCTCATACTTCAGCTGATTTCTTCTTTAGCCTTCCCCAGACATACGTTGCATCTAATGGACTTTAAAAAGCTACCAAGTTTATATTGTGATACTTTTGGACTGGTATTTGAATTAAAAATAATGTAAAAGATAAAGATTGTTTTGGAAACTACTGGATGCAACATATTGCTGACAGAAGTCAAAGAATTATATCAGGAAAAAGATTCTGTTAAATACAACAGAGCTAAAAAAATTATTTGAAAACAAAACATGTCAGAATTTCAGAAAATACAAAAGCTAAATGAGCTGTAGGAAGATACGAGAACACTATCTTCAATGAATAAATTTCCTACTTTGAAATTCAGCATTTAAAATCCGAATTTACTTCTGTTTGCATTAACTACTATTGATACCAATAGAAAATTGCAATGATCGATTTAATCAAAAAAAGGTCAAGTTATTTACTAATCATACCTTAGTCTGGTTTGGCTTGGTTTATTTTGTTTAACGGCATATCAACCTCAGTGGGTTTATTTAATGCAGGTTCATATGAATAGAATATGTATATCAAGTTTGTAAATCAGGTTTCATTGACATAGTTTTGTAAAGAGGATTTTGTTGATAGTCAAACATATTGCTGGTAATATTTTTCTTTTCTTCAACAATGTATTTCTGGTATTTTTACTATAAAAATCTATTTTTATACTTTCATAGTGTTTTGACCCTAGTTTGGAGGTTAACTATGTTTTCATAGCTGGGACCCTAACAGGTGCTACTACCACCCTGGGTCAGAATGGACCTAGGAACAACAATTAAGAGGTGGTTCCATGCTCCTTAAAACCTCCAAAACAAAGGCTTTGCTGCTGAATATGGTTTATCATGATACCCAGGAACAACTTAGTCTGATACAGGGTCACAATTATACAGCACCCAGTAACAATCAAAATCATTACATGAAGAAAAGGTTGGTAAAAGATACTTGCTAACAAGCTCTTGTATGACAGGTGCAAAAACACCCTGCATTTCTGGACAACAATAAAACTTTAAATGGTGACAATTTAATCCGTTTAGAGCTTTTAACAAATTATATTTCATTGGAGTAGATATACTAAACTATCGCCCGGTTCACACTCCAACCACATCCATTGAACAGGTGAAGAGACTCATCCCTTGTTTCCTGTTTAGGATGTGGTTTTTGGTTTTTCTCTTTTCCAATGTTTTCACTCTTACGTAGCCCCCTGCGCATCAGTGGCGTTTTCGCCTTGCTTGGGGTGATATGATTAAAAAAAAAAATTTATTTTCAATCAATTGGAAAGACCACAAACATTTTATGCAATGAAAAAACAACTGTTGATTCTACTTTCGTTATTCTCATATCCTTCCTTCCCAATTGTGTTTGAAATTTTAAGACATAGTATTCTAATTATTCTATACATTATCTAAACTCGTATCTTCAATTTGTTTTCATAACATTTCAGTCAGTGTCCTGTAGCTTTCTTTAAATGGATGTTGCATGGGTTCCAGATGTCAATTAACAAACATCATCTTAAGGCAGACCAAGAAAAATATTGATCAAAATCTCGTAAAAAAAAAAAACAAAGACAAAGATGAAGATACCACTTCAAAGAATTTGTACAGTTCTTTGCATCTCGTGTTTATCATAGTATTTTTTTTTTTTTTGCAATAAAGAAGCAACAAATGTACAAAAATAATTCATCTTCTAGTAGGAAAATAATATAATGTTCTTATTAAGAGAATTTTGCATCACACTATTTGTAATATATAATGACAATGGATAGTGGCTTGGATTGAGGAATCAGAGAATTGAATTAGAACTCTAGTAGAGTTCATTGCATTCACTTACATGTTAATATCCTCGAGAAAATATGAATCTGTCTCTTCTACCAGCTCGCCCCAAAATCTTGGGTAAATAGCAGGGCAGACTGGGTCCTATAGCCTTGTTGGCAACTAGTCTAGGCGAAAGAAAACTGGAGAGGGTTGCTATCCATCAGGCTATCTTGCCCAGGACACACCACTGCTACTATGGCCACAGTACATGTATCCCTTAGACCCTAAGAAGTTATGCAACTAGTGAATGACACCTGAATCAAACGCAAATTCAGTCAGTGGTGGCCTGGTTGCTTCATGTTTAATTTCAAAAGAATGATTATTGCCTTTATAGAAATAAATAGTTTAAAAATTTATTTACTTTGATACAAAACATTATTCCATATCAATGCTGAAATTCAGAATTGTATCTTGGACATAATGAATCTTATGCTTTCTTAAACAAGGTATGAATAAGAACCTGTTAACAATGTGTTCTTTTAATTATGATTTACGCAAAATCGATGACAGCATTTTTCAGATAAATGGTTTATCACTATCATGATTAGGAAAAAAAAAAAACATTGGAAAACGATTTATGCACTTTGCAACAAATCAAACATCTTTTAAACACCATGTTGTAAAGATTAAACTTGTCTATTTGAAATCACTTCAGTTTTTATTTATAATCTGGAGTAAATTTCATGTTTAGATATTTTTCAAAAAGGTTAGACTAAAGAAATCTGAGTTTGTTTCCCCCAAATTATGATTGATTACTTTGTTTTTTTTTTCCATGAAATTATAAATTACTGAGAATTTATCTTTTTTTAATTCAAATTTCTCTCTTAGCAAAAGAGTCTTAATGACACAAGACTTAAAAATAAACCGTCTTTTTGTCATTAACTTATTTCTTTTCCTACACACAAACTGATTTAGAAACAATTTCAAATTATTTACAGTTTCAAATATAAAGTCTTATTCTTTATTCTTACTGCTACAGATTTTTCTCCCCAATTTGAAAGTAACATAGGAAGTAATGTTCTGAGAACAATGTCATTCTTATGAGACCAAACAACATAATGCAACATTTTTCAATAAAAAAAGAAAAAATGTTCTAGATTAGAACTTCAGAAGAGCCCTGTCAGATTCCAACAATTTGCATTTTAAGAGCCAATAACAGATTATTGATTCATCTAATATAAATTAAAAACAAATACAAATTCAGATGGATATGAAACCAAACTGAATGAGAATGTGATTAAATAAATTAAAAAAAAAAAAGATTGAAATGAGGAATTTTTGATTAACATCTTCAAACAAGAAAATTTCTCAGTTTTCTACTAATTAATAATTTTGGAAACTGATGTCTCTATTTTTTTTATTTGTATGTTTAAATTTAAAAAGAAATTATTTAGAGTAAAAAAATTTAAATGCATTCTGTTCATTTACTTACTTCTTCTTTTGTTTTCTCAGATTCCAATATTTGATGCTGGGGTGTTCCTCTTAGGCCCATTGAAGTTGAGGTCTGTGCTAAAGAGCGTCGACTCCCAGGTGTATACATTGAGATCTCATCAGAAACACAAGATGCTGTTAAGTGTCGATCTCTCTCTGCCCGTCGTGGTAACGTGTTACACTGTATCAGATTTGTGTCACCAACACTATTAAGTGATCGCAGAGAATCTTCAAACTGGGCCCCAGCAAAAGCTAAATTAGTGTTTGGGGACATGTCACTGAAAAGATTTGATGGTCCATTGCCTGTTTGCCTCTGTGAACGCATGTATATGTCTGGTGTCAAAGGTTTTTGACTATAGCGTGCATAAAGGGGGTTGATACGCTGCAGTGCAGGTCCATGTTGCATGACTTCCATCTCTGTTGACCCAACACGACCGTAGTTTCTGCGTTCACACAGTGATGACTCACTGCTAGAACTAGAACTCGGAAATTGAGAAAGAGTCTGTAATGGGCTGGAAATTTTGTGCACAGTTTCCATCGTGGTTCCCACTCCCAGTGCTGATGCAGCCATGGGTCGTGTGGGACTGCGGTTTTGATGCATTTGAGCACTCACATTGAAACATGATGCAACATTAGAATCATCTGTACTACTCAAAGAGCTAGAACTGGATGTCTGTGGCATCTTCATGGCGCTTGCTGTCAAAGTGGGTGTCACACTAGCAGCAGCAGCAGCAACAACTGGAGAAGGACCAGCGACAGCACCACTTGCCAAAGGCACTCCCACTGGACTACCGTTTCCCAATAATGGAGACGATGAAGATGACGCAGTTGCTGTAAGCTGGGAATTGCGCTGGTGTTTATAGAGTGGGTTGGAGAATGAGAGTGGTTGTTGGATGGAAGAGGAGTGCTGTGGAGTTAGGGAACCAGATGAAGGGAGACGAGATGGCAAGGACATGTCACTGTACTGCTCATGTGTAGTTGGCCCCCCAGAGAGGTCAACAGGCAAATTTGACTGTCTGTATCCAACAGACTGGTAGTCCGAAGAAGACATGAAGGAACTTTGGCCTATGCAGGGTTTTGGAGAAGACATTGAAGACACACCACCTATATTGTTGGTATGATTGTTCTGTGGAAAATCATGGCTGTTCTTGTCGACAGAACTAATTTCGAGAAACCCATCTTGGATATCATCAATGTATGAGATCATATTATCCTGACCGTTCATCACATCTGCTGTAGAGAGAATCTCACTCCATGACTGATTCACGGAGTCCTTTTTATTTTCTGCCTGTTTGGTGACTGAAACATCAGAAATATCCGTCCCCAGTGATAACTTTCTAAAGGCACCATGCAGTTCAGATGTCATGTGTTCCTTGTTAACAGACGTCCACAAATCGTCTGTCTGCCTGTTTAGATGAACTGATGAAGACAACTGAACCTCTTTGCTCTGACTCACTGTTTTATTGCACAGCTGCACTAATGAGCTTACAGGTGGACTGCTACCTGGGGTGCCTGCCATATTGTCATAGATCTGGCTCTTTCGGTTTGGCTGCTTCTTACCCACTTGAGGGTCTTTCAGTGCTGCAGTTAGGGTACCAAGAATCTCTGGGAGAGGATGCAATTTTTGAACTGTTGTCTGAAATACAAGAACAAAATATAAGAAAATGAATATACAAATATAATTTTTCTTAAATAAAATAGAAGAAATCAATTTTTCCTGAAAAACTGAAGAAATTTTTAATCCCATTTATCATAATCAAAAAACCCAAAGCAGATCAGTGCACTAAACAAGTCAGAATTGTACATTCAATTTTGACTTCTAAATAAGCAAAGATACAAATATGCTCTGGAAAATAATAATCAATATAGACAAAACTTTGGACTCAAAAATTATTCAAGAAAAAAAAAAAAACCTCACACATTTGGTATAAATTTTTTATATTAGAATAGAGTATTCCCAAATCAAAATAGTCTGTCCTCACTCTGGGCATAAAAAAAGGATCTAATTAATGATATGCTTTTCAGGACAACATTTTATTAAAGCTTGTAATTTTATCTTTCAATTTAAAACTAAAATCTCTTATATTTAAAAAATAACATCTTATAATAAAACTAAGAACAACAAATACTTTACTTAAACACAACTCAGAACTTTATGAGGCTGGAGTACAGATTTTACTAATCTTAAATAAAGGATACATTTTTCCCTTCTATCTTGAAAAGAATAATGCTTTTGGAAAATGAAAAAAGGAAATGGAATGTAAACAGAAAACAAATGTTGTGTGTCAGTTATAACAGGGTTCAAATCCAAATAACGTATATAATTATTTATAATTATAAATTTGATAGTAGACATCTAACACTTATCTAGTTGCCTCTGGATAACAAGGTGTAAGCTGACTTGCTGTAGTGATTGAGCTAGTTGCATGCTTCTCACCAACATCAGTGGTTGGTGCCCAAGCCTAAATAAATTATAAATGTAAATTTCCCAGACCTGATAACTCTCCCCATTTGAAAGACAGACAAAGCAGTCTTCTTAACCTTTGTTTTGAATCTGACATAAAAATTGTTGTCTTACCGGATTGAATTTTTCCAAAGTATCAGTGAGAAGAGAATGAAGAATGGACAGTTCTTTGCCAAGATCAATGTCAGCATGATTCTTCAGAAAAGCATTGTCTTTATTCATTGTCTAGAATTAAAGATAATTGAGTGAAAAACACAAATACAAGAAATCAAATGAAGCAAGAAAGAAAAGAATGATAAACTTCAAAAACAGAACCAAAGGCAGGGGAGAAGAGATTTCTTTTAATATCAACCAAGTAAATCAGGGTATGAGCCAATACTGCACTTGCCTATCATTTGCTATTTAATAAAATTTCATACTAGAATTAGTAACCATTGATGTTATTGGGAATAAGACAATGTTTTTGTCAGTTTTCAAAGAAAATGATCATAGATAAGCACAACAGAAAAGGAAAATGAGTAAAAAAAATAAGTTAAGGAGTTATTGAATATCTGTAGATTGTCATACATGTCTGAATGAATAAAAGAAATTTACTTCATACACAGCCATACATTTTCAATAGATGAAAAAAAAAGTGAACTAACCGAGATGTCTTCAAGGAAATGCTTCATGTTTTCCATTTCATCTTCAACAAAATCATTCAAGAAAACCATAAACTCTTCTTTGCCTCCAAATCTGAAAAAGAGATTTTAGCAAAAACAAAAATTATAATGAAATATTTAATTCACTACAAGAAAAAATATTCTCCACTACTTTTTTTGAAATCTTTCTTTCTTAACAATTTTATGACTGAGCACAGTTGAGAACTTTTAAAATGAGCAACAAATATTCAAATTTGTATGCGAAGAAATTGAACTCCCTTGAAACACAATTTTTAACAAAAAGAGTCGCATTATAAATCACAAACAAAAATACAAAATTAATAATCAAACATGATTTGGAAAATTACGGGAAGTAAATTATTGTATTTTATAATTCTCACTTAATAAATCTCTTCAAACTGAAGGAACATGATTATACAAGGTGCAATGGATAAATCATCTAAATTACATAAAAATGAAATCACTGACATCTCATTTTAACAGATATATTTACCAGAATTACACAAAAATATCTTAAAATACTAAAGAGTAAATTTATTTAATAAAATCGCCACTGTCTTCAATCACGGCCTCCAGACTACTTTGGAATCTCCTGTAACTTTTTAGACAGGCTCTGTGTTGGTGAATGCTGCCTTAATTCTTGCCTCTTTCAACTGTGCCCAACACCTAATAATCAAGGAGGTTGGAGTCTGGGGAGTTAGGTGGCCAGATTCATGATGTGGCTGCAGAAATTGTCTGACAGCCATGACTGGGTTTTCTTGCCTGTGTAGCATGATGCAGAGTCCTGTTGCCAGACAGTCTTCCAGCAGCCACCCTCTTGACCCAGAGAAGCACTACCTCCCCAAGACACTTGATACAGGCCTCTGTGTTGAGTCTAAGGCACTGAGGGGAGATGAATAGAGACATAATGTCACCATCACTAGTGATCACTTCAAACACCATGATGTTGACCAGATATATCATACAACACTTTCCAAATCCTCGGCACTATCCTAAGATTGACATCCAAGCTTCCAGTGTAAATGCCATGCAGTACAGCATGCTATTTCAAAATTTTTGGCTGAGTTAATTGCATCATGGTGCTGTTTTCTCATAAATGGTGTTCAACTGACCCTACTATACTGTGGAGTTGACAAAATCTAAAACAAACACTGCATAATTGCAACAATTTACCCATCATACCCTGTACTTATATTGATCCTATCAAATAGACTAACATGTCTTTGGCTAATGAGAATGTGAAAGGAGATATTGAAGCATAATTGGTCTCAAATAAAATAAAACCTTATATTTTAAATGACATCTCTATCAGTGCTGGAGTCAAAAGAACATATTCAATTGCAGTAAAAATAAAAAATGAAAACTATTTAAAGACTTACTGAGTGAAATTGGCCAGTTTTTGGATTGCTTTTGCTATCAGGGTTAATGTCCGTACAGCTTTATCTGAGGGATACTCTGTGAAGTGAAAGCAACAAAAAGAGAAAAAAGTGAGAAACCTTCATAATATAGCTTCAAACAACAACCTATGAACTGTATAGACATATTGGAAATCTGAAAGAGTTACATGAGTGGTGAGAAATGACGCACCTTGGATTAGTTTGAACAGACTTGGAGAGAGAATGGCAGGGCACAAGAACCGCAGAAAGATCGAAGCGCTTATCAGATTATTAGCAAGGTCCGCTTTGGAACTTTTTAGGCAATTCTCCCGAAATCCTGCAAACACCTCTCGAAGCTCACTGTAAAGAGAAACAGATATTTAAATGCATCAGCATTCACATAATAGAAAACATAATAAATTTTGATTGTAGTTAATATGATTTAAAATTTAATCCTATATTCCAAAAACAAATAGTTTTACCTTATTGAATTTATTTTAAATAAAAATTCTTTCAAGTATAAGCAAAAGTAACTAAAGTTGTTCTTTCAAAATGAGTGATGGTAAAAATATCAAATAGATAAATATATGAGATGAAGACTAGTAGTCCTATTAGTGACTGTAATATTCTCATTTCTCTTCCACTGTAGCAATAAAGTTTCAAAGTTTGGCTTAAGTGTATAAATTTCAATAATGTAATTCTACTCTTTATCTATAAACATATAAATACTTCCTATTGTCTGAAATTGTAACAAGAAAAAATTACACATGTTCAATAATTTTGCAAGAATGTAAAGAATGCTTGTGGAAATATTAGCACTAGTTCATTGTTTTGGTCAGGCAGATCTGTCTGGTCAAAATTGTGAAATATCTTTACAACTTAATCTAATACCAATTGCCCATCAAGTGACAAAATTGAAATATAAAAGAACATTCTTTTTAGATACAGTAACAAAAAAACATTTTCAAAAGTCAAGCAGACTAAGAATTTTTCATAAAAAATTTATCTTCACTATTATTTTAATTACACCATTTCATTTGATTGAATCATTATATATTGAACTCAGTGGACCTTGGTGCTCAAGAGAAATTCGGGGGGGGGGGGGAGAAGCAGCAGGAAGGAGAAACGGGAGGGAGGGAAGCAGCAGAAATGAGGGACGGGAGGGAGGGGAAGCAGCAGAAATGAGGGACGGGAGGGAGGGAAGCAGCAGAAAGGAGGGACGGGAGGGAGGGAAGCAGCAGAAAGGAGGGACGGGAGGGAGGGAAGCAGCAGAAAGGAGGGACGGGAGGGAGGGAAGCAGCAGAAAGGAGGGACGGGAGGGAGGGAAGCAGCAGAAAGGAGGGACGGGAGGGAGGGAAGGCAGCAGAAAGGAGGGACGGGAGGGAGGGAAGCAGCAGAAAGGAGGGACGGGAGGGAGGAAGCAGCAGAAAGGAGGGACGGGGGGAGGGGAAGCAGCAGAAAGGAGGAACGGGGGGGGGGGGGGGAAAGAAGCAGCAGGAAGGAGGAACGGAGGGGGGAAAGAAGCAGCAGGAAGGAGGAACGGAGGGGGGAAAGAAGCAGCAGGAAGGAGGAACGGAGGGGGGAAAGAAGCAGCAGGAAGGAGGAACGGAGGGGGGAAAGAAGCAGCAGGAAGGAGGAACGGAGGGGGGGGGGGGGAAGAAGCAGCAGGAAGGAGGAACGGAGGGGGGAAAGAAGCAGCAGGAAGGAGGAACGGAGGGGGGAAAGAAGCAGCAGGAAGGAGGAACGGAGGGGGAAAGAAGCAGCAGGAAGGAGGAACGGAGGGGGGAAGAAGCAGCAGGAAGGAGGAACGGAGGGGGGGAGAAGCAGCAGGAAGGAGGAACGGGGGGGAGAAGCAGCAGGAAGGAGGAACGGGGGGGGGAAGAAGCAGCAGGAAGGAGGAACGGAGGGGGGAGAAGCAGCAGGGAGGAGGAACGGGGGAAAGAAGCAGCAGGAAGGAGAAACGGGGGGAAAGAAGCAGCAGGAAGGAGGAACGGGGAGAAAGAAGCAGCAGGAAGGAAGAACGGGGAGAAAGAAGCAGCAGAAAGGAGGAACGGGGGGGGGAAGCAGCAGAAAGGAGGAAGGAACGGGGGGAAGAAGCAGCAGAAAGGAGGAACGGGGGGGGGGGAAGAAGCAGCAGAAAGGAGGAACAGGGGGGAAAAAGCAGCAGGATGGAGGAACGGGGGGGTGGGAAGCAGCAGGAAGGAGGAACGGGGAGGGAAAAGCAGCAGGAAGGAGGAACGGGGGGAAGAAGCAGCAGGAAGGAAGAACGGGGGGGAAGCAGCAGGGAAGGAGGAACAGGGTGGAAGTGGCAAAGAGAAGGAACAGGGGGATGGTGTCGGAGAAAATATGAGGTGAGAGAGAGTGAAGAGAAGTGAGAAGCAAGGAGAAGGAAGAAGAGGGAAGAGAAATGAGGATAAAATATAAGAGAAAGAAAGATAAAAATAAAGAAACAAAAAAATTATTGACACAAACCCGGGGAAATAGCTCTTAGAATTGAAGATCAGTTTCCATGCCTTCTGACAATGGACTTTGAGATTGTCTTGGTTCTTCTGCAGATCGGAATTGTTTGTCAATTTGGTTGGGTCTACTTCACATTCTTCAGTTGCATCAATGATTGTCTTGACAAAATCTCGCAATGTTGACTTCAAATACTTGAGAATTAAAAAGTAAATAAAAATCAATTATATCAGAATTTTTGAGGTGAGGAAATAATATTCATCATTGTTGTCATGCTCATGACATTAAAACTGCAAAATGTCACCCATGCATTGTCCAAGATACACATAACTTCATGAATTAAAAGCATTGGTTCAAAAATTTCTGGTCCCCTGGCAGAAACAAATGACATATACCTATAGAGAATATAAACTGCTATGATAATTCCTAATTTGAAAGTAGAATGAGAATTATGTTTCCATGGATGATATAAATTATTTGGTTTAAAATTACCAAATGTAACAGACACCTGAAGAAGATAAGAGAATTCAACAGCTGAAAGATTGTGAGTATAACAACCAGGATGAAAATGCTAGTCCAAGTGGAAAGACATATTATAAAAATCAATTACAAAAAAACAAAAAACAAACAAGTTTAAAACACAAGATAAAAATATTTTTCATTATAAACAAATAATAAAAAACAAAACAAAATCAGTTCAATAACAGAAGAGCCTTTTGGAAAACTTAACTGTAAAGAAAGATTTTAATGGCAGCTCCAAAGAGGAATAAGCAGCATCATCAAAAATAACATCTGAATGGTTGGAAAGTGAAAAGAATCAAATTAAAAATTATCTTGAGAAGAAAGGGTTAAAGTTCAAATTAAAATTGAACTCTAGATTTAGCTTTCTTGAATTGCAAATAGCCTGAGGTAGGTAAAGGTTACAGTATTAAACACAGAAGTCAAATCCATATTGGAACCCCACAAGGCATGACAGTCAGTTTCCTGTTTTCTATCCTGTAACTCCTGCAGTGAGGAAGTCTTGAGGAGTAACAATTTCTTGTGTCACTGGATAAAGACTACAGCAGCACCAAGAAAGAACACTTCAGTGCAAGAATTTTCTCATTTTAATTTTTCCTACACAAACATCCTCTCATCACAGACTCTGCACTGTCAAAGAGACACCTAAGAATTCACAGATGAATACATAAATGCTTTCTTTGAGGGCTAGTCAAATTTGAAGGAATCTGAAATCTAGCCTAACTGATAGAAATGAGACCAGCATTTGGAGTAGATAGACTAAACTATCGCCCGGTTCACACTCCACCCTCGTCTATTGAACAGGTGAAGAGGCTCATCCCTTGTTTCCTGTTTAGGATGCAGTTTCCGGTTTTCTCTTTTCCAATCTTTTCACTCCTATGTAGCCCCCTGCACATCAGTGGCGTTACTGCCTTGCTCGGGGTGATATGATTAAAAAAAAAAAAAAAATACTTACATCTTCACCTATAAGCTTCATATAAGCTTCCATTGCTTTGGTGGCAATGCTGTTACCACGGAATGTAAGATGTTCATTGTCTAAAAAAGAAACGAGGAAAATACAAAAATAAAAATAAAATTTTCAGATACTGATGTAAATTTCAAAATGAACAAAGTATTATTTCAAGCTTTCAACTTTTATTTGATAAAAAAAAAAAAAATGCATTCATTTATAAATTAAAAAAATATTTAAAATTATTTGAAGCCTCAAAATGTCAATATAATAATACACATTCTTTCTGTTGCATTTGTTATATTGGCCAATTCATTCAACTGCCTTCTTTTATACAATCTGTAGAGAAAGAGAACTGTTTTCATCATAAATAGCAAACAAGGTAACAAATATAGAGACCAGTTCATTCCCTGCAAGGTAAGCTATAAAAGTGATTTCAATAGAGATCATCCATGAAGCTGCTCTTTAAAATCTCACTTTTCTCTCTAAAAAAATTTATACTAACTTATGTTTGATATGCTACCCTTGCAACAAAGATTCATTTTTTATTATTTGAATCATTTCACAGCCCCACTTTTCCTTTAAGATCTGTCAGATCAAACTTTTCTACTTTCACTTTTTGTACAATTTTATGTTCCTTATTTTGCAACCTCAAAAGTATTAAAAAGAATGAATTCAAAAAAATCTTGAAGTAATAATGGTTCTTCTCAAAATTATCAGTTCTTCCAAATCTATTTTTATTTACTCATACAAAGAAAAATCTATATATAAAACAATTTTACTATAAGCCATTTCCATATAAACAGCCTGTGTTGATATTTTAACAATTGTAGTATTTGGCATAACATTTCCGTCAAATAAACTTTATTTTTGCACAAGTAAATATTGATTTGTTTAATTCAATGTAAGCATTATTCACCAGATTACAGCATTTGGTGAGAAATTTAGAATCCAAAGAACAAGATGAAAAAAAATGTTACTTACAAAAATCTCTCTCTCACTTTTATTTATCCACTAGAACAGATTCTACAGCAACATGAAATGACAATATCATTTTGTCACTTCTTACAAAAGGCAAAAACAAGACAAAAGAATGTTTTCTTAAAAAAAAACAACAACTCATAGAATATGAGATTTTCTATGAGAATTGTAATTTTATTCTAACACAGCATTTTATTCAAAGTTGAATGCTCATGTTGTTAAAATTCTTCTAATTTTATTTAACAGAGAATTTCTAAAGAAAGGGAATTCTAATATACAATCTTTCAAAAATTTTGATTTATCAGTAACATTAAGTAGGGAACAGTCTACTTGTAGACTCTTCTCCAGACAAGTTAAAACAATCAGGTGTAGATTTATAGACACAAACTTGTGATTGTGGAAATTTATCAGCTTAGTTCAATCTGACACAAATACATGATAATGAAAAAAAGGTTATGTTGACCGAATTAAAAATGGGAGTATCAACTTGCCTAGTAAATCAGCATTCAAAACTTTCTATTTTTATCTGGACTTGAACAGTGGCCAGCATCTCATCTACAACTTCAAGGGTCACTCTTAAAATAATGCCTCCTATTAGCAATATAACAGTAAAAGTACTTTCCCATTAATAACTCAATTTTTTTTTTGGCACTTTCTGTCTTTCATCAGTTCAGGCCAATGAATGATGAATTATGGGAACAAGATTTTCCTGACAGCATCATCATCATCACTGCTGCGATGAAAATAGATTGTTCATTTAACAAGTGCTTCATTTGTCTATATTTCTGAGATGAGGTATTGTAACTGTTTACACAGTTTACATTGGTTGAACTGTTGTTCTCATGCTTATTGATATATTCAAAGCGTTTCGACTGTTGTATGCGCCAGCCTTCTTCAGGTTATATACGTTGAAATTTTGAACCAAACCCTTTATTTCATCCACTGGGGTAGATTGTTCTAGTTCCTCATGCCATGCCTTTTCTAGATATCTCAGTTTTCAGTTAATTCCCTTCAGTAAATTTCAACTTATATCACCTGAAGAAGGCATACAATGGATGAAACATTATAAATATGGCATAAATATGAGAAAAACAGTTCAAACAATGTAAATAGTTTGAATATTTAGGTTCTTGCTTATCAATGAGGATAACACATAAGCTAATGGTGGCAAGTGAGTGACTGAAAAATTTACTCCAATCTTAAAATGTTATGATGCTTTTTGTATTTTTTGTAGTTTCTGTAGAAATAAATCAGGAAGCATTACTTTTAGAACCCTTGTATGTTGGAACTTAAAAACTTAAAAAGTAAATTATGAAATCAAATGGAAAAAGGTTCACAAGTTGATTTCGTATTTTTTTTATGCGATTAGAGTGGGAATTTTTCTGTATCAATTTCTTACAAGAGATTAAAAGAAGAAACTTGAAGCAAAAATGAAAAGTTTTTCACTTCGGGATTGCATTTTTTTGTCTGTTTTTAAATCTTCAATTTTAACAATTTGAATTTCTGTGCAGCAATTTGCCTATAAAGCAATTGTAGATGAATAACGGAACTATGCCAACAGCTTTTTATGCAACTGAGGAGTATATGACTTACCTAGCCTTGATATTTCTTCCATAACAACATCACAAAGAAAATTCTTGGCTTTATCCATGTGTTGCAAAGCATGGACCAGACAGGTGGCGATATCTTCTTTCTCTCGAACACTCACCAGGGGTTCCAGTAATTCACAAAGTGTTACGTAATTCTTACAGATATACTAAAGAGGAAAGCAAAAATGATTTAAACACATTTTATGAATGAAAGAAAATAATTGCAGAGGGTTTTAGTTCACATTAGCTCATTTTGTGTGAGTCTGAATTTTGTTTAATGGCATATCAACCTCCGTGGGTTATTTAATGCCAAAAAGGTGGAGTTTTAAGGTTTTGTTTTAATGTTCAGTTATACTGAGAAGATTAATTTAGTCAGATTTTAATTAATTTTTTTTTTATTTTTGTTTATTTTAGAAAACTAAAATGTCTTCTACTTTTGTCTTCAAAATTGTTTTGCTGAGAATTTTTTCCTTAAAAAATGTGTTACAGTAATAATTTCTTTTTCAAAAATGTATTGTCAGTAATATTTTTCCTTCAAAAATGTATATTTTTCTATAAAAGTCTATTCTTAGGTATATATTTCTATAAAAGTGTATTTTTATACTTAATTATTTGCCCATAGCTGGAACCCTAACAGGTACTACCACTCGGGTCAGGTGAACCTGAGAACAACAGCAACTAAGAGGTGGTTCTATGCTCCTCAATCAGAGGCCTTGCTGCCAGATGCAGTTTACCATCATGCCCAGGACCATCATCATTTTGTACTGACAAAGCACAGAAAAACATGTATTCATTTTGAAACACTTACTGAGCCATCATTGTTCTGATGTAGCCATGCAAGTCATATATTACAAATTAGGGCACTTCAACATGATCTGATGGTTAGCAAGCTTGTCTCACTAGATCAGTTACAACTGAATAGTGAGTTTGATTCTCACAGGGTGCTCTCATACTTACGGCCTTGTACCATAAGTAAGTAAATTATCATATATATTTTATAACGTTAGTTTTTTTGCAATGTCATTCTGAAGGGAACTTTTGGTAATTTGCTACTAACGAGTTACATTTTGATATCTTCACGTAAAATCAACGTACTAAACAAATCCTTATAATTATACATAATAATGCTCTTAGAATAATTATCTCAAGTAATTCATTCCCCCAGAAACAATCTCTTCAATGATGCACAATGCAGAACACACTCAGACAGAAGTCTGAGTGTTTTATATACTAAATATTTATGGTCACATGATCCAAGTAGCACAATTCATTCAACAGTTACGTTTGTTGTCTAGAAATCTGTGTCGGTATCAACATTTACTTCCTACATAACAATAATCAAGACTAAACTTTTGGTAACTTTTAGAAAATCTTAGAACTTAAAAGTAAAAAGGATTTCTGCATGTAATCACAAAACAAACTAAAATTGTATCAGATTTAGTTCCAGATTATAATTATACAAAATTTCCCTCAACATCTATGTGGGTCACTGTTGTATGAAATATCCTTTTGCATTGAGAAAAGAAGAGTGTTCACATGTAAACAAAGAGTGATGTGATTGTGAACACAGTTCTTTTATAGTCACTCATAGGAACAGATTGTACAATAAAGCTTTTCCTACAGCACATAAAATTACTGCAAATATCACTGAAGATTTGTTTTTTATTTTTATAAACAATATAAGAAAATATATTAAACAATTTGAATCTTACAATTAACAAAACTGCTGTATGCACAAAGCAAAGTAAATCACAGACTTACCTCTGTAAAATCATGGTAAAGGTCTAAAGGTAGAATTTGAACCGACTGGTATTTGACCCGCACTCGAACCAGTGGTAATTCAGATCTATTTTCTCTGCCCTGTTTTCCAACCACAATAGAATTTGCTGAAAACCTAAAAAAATTAGCCAACATTAAAGGAAGCTTATAGTAGTTACTAAGTGGATATTTAGTATATAAAAAAAAAGAGAGCCATCATTCCACACTTTTGTTATACAAGTATCTTTATTACTTGTCTATACTTCTGAGATGAGGTAGTATTTGAATTATTTACATTGTTCGAACTATTGTCTCCATCTTTATTGCCATGTTTACAATGTTTAGGTCATTATATGCTCTGGACTTCTATAGGTGCTAAGAATTTTTAACTAAACCCTTTATTTCAATTATATTGAAGACACAGTGGATATAGATGTTGGTTCGTTCAAGTGACTTGACCGAAAGAGTTGTGAGTTCAATATCAAGCTACAACAGTAGTGAACAAATAACTTGGAAAGTTAAAGGTAGAAAACTATATGGCTACCAGAAGTGACATCGCACATAGAATGAGAATGATGTACCCTAATGATCAAAATAAAGAGTTTGGTTCAAAAAAACCTAGCACCTGATGAAGGCCAGAGCATACAATGGCCAAAACATTGTAAACATAGAAATAAAGATGAGGACAGCAGTCTGAACAATGTAAATAATGTATCTTTATCTTTCTTGTTTTTAAACAAAAATAATAAATCCAATACATAAACTTGTCACAAAAGGACAGGATAAACCAAATACAAGTCAAAGTAAGAACTACATAATCACTTCAGATCAAATAACTTATTTTTTTCAAAATGTTTCTAAGTTTCTACAATTTTGCGTTGTTTCTTATTTCTGCTACATTTGCTGTAAAGTTGTGGAAAGATTTTACAATATATAAGCCCCCAACCCCCAAAATGACTTGTTCAAAAACAAAATGCATTTAAAACAGTAATGGTAATATTAGCTGTTTCTTTATAAGGAAACATTTGCTATTCAGTGACTGAGCAGCTTGTACACTACTGTCGGTTAAGATTTATAAAATCTTTCCCTTAAAACAATTTAAGAAAATAGGTTTCTCAAGTCCAGTAGCTGTTATTGCTATTTTCAGTATTGATGGGGGTTTCCTTCCTAACCTTTTATTTGAAGTAGTGTCGATTGTCAACATCTTGATTATGTCATTTTCTCTTCAAGTTACATGTGATATTCACTTTAGCTACTGTTGCTGTTGAAAGTCCTTGGGTGATGTGGTTTCCATTGTTACACCACTTCACAGATTTGAAGAAGTGTGGTCTTCATGAAGAACCAGAGGCATCACCATTTTTCACACTTGATATTAAAAAGCAGCAGTTGTATACAACAGACCATTTAGATATTTCAGAACGAGTTTGGTTCTATGCATGACATCCATATGAAAGTCTTGATCTGATGAGACTATCTACAAACATTACCCAAACTTTCAGGTGAATGTTTTGGCTTTGCAACAACTTGCAGTGTTGTGGGAAACTACCTCTAGTACAGCCTATTCTATGTACAATTTCCTTTTCTTCTATACTAAATTTGTTGTAACTGATTCGAAGTGTTCAGTATTTACTAAATCCACAATCTGAATTTTTATGATGAATTCTAATTCCAGATAAAAATTTCTGTTTTGGAAAGATTTATTTTGAGTTTTATTTCTGTGAACACTTAGATGTTAATTTTCAGTTCAAGATCATTTTTATCCCAACTATTAATACCTATGTCATCAGCATTGCCCCCTTCATCATCAGTAAATTGAACTTAGGAGGAAAAATAGGATTGCTGTCTTTCATTGGTAGATTCATTTGGGATGTAATATGGAATGCTTAATACTAGACTAGTATCGAGATCTCAATTTACAGTTGAGCTGGCTAAATGTAGCAGTAAATTCTATATTAACAGTTTCTTTTCTCACAATTCTTGCTTGTAGAATTCCCTTCTGGCTCAATGCTTTCCAGCCAATTTAATCTGCAAAAATTTAAATGCAATGTCAATCACCATCTATTGTCCTTCTGATTACTCTTCTTTTCCTGATCATTATTAATGTTTTTGTTCTTAATTATTCTACACCCAGTAACACTTTGTGTCTTAGTGACTTTACTGCCTTGCATGGGGTGAAACCGATTAAAAAAAAAAAGTGCAGGTCATACTCTAGGAAAATATTAAATAGAGACTGTGGCTCCTTGTCGTACTCCTGATGGACTTAATTAGACGGACGTAATAAAATATTTTTTTGACCATCAAATCATCTCTGCCAAAAGGTTAAGTGGAAAAACTATTAAAAAGTGATTAAAAATTCTTCTTCCTAAGCAATTCTCCCAAAGAATTGGTTCTTTTTCCAAATCTTATCTTGATAAATCACCAAAGATTTTTATTGCTAATGTATGAGTTACGGCCCTTGACCCAAAGACATGTCTGGTTGTCTGCTCTTGATACATAAAAGCAGCTTCTTCCATTAACACATTATTCAATAAGTCCCGAGCTTGACATATAGATGGCACCACTAATAAAAAATCCATATGATTTTTACGAAGCACTAACCTTCAAATGGCACATGAGAAAATTTGTGCCCAATCAGATAATTAGTTTACAGATTACAGTTATTTAACTGAAGCTACCATTGCAAATTTTCAAAACAATAGAAAAATCTGAATACTGTTCAAGCAAAGCAATGGCTTGATAAGTGTTATTTGGACTCTGCTCTGTCGAAAACAATGTTTAAGAGCTGGTATATGCTGACTTTAAATGCAGTTATACAGACACAAATGATGCTGAATGCTCAGGTGACCCAAAATCGTCAGTTTTCCCAGAAAGCATGTAAAAAATCCAGCTAGCAGAGGAGTTGAACATATCATAAAGCAGTGTATTCACTATTTTGCATGAACATATGTCAATGAGAAATTGTGTTAACACATTATATATCAATAAAATGTGTATTTAGGCAGCAAGAATTATTTTAAACAAGTTTTGTTGAACAATATTGACAAGGTCTGTTTGTTCAACATCTTACAAAGTCTCTCCAACTTCTGACTAAGTTGTTTTATAAAATTGGTAAACTTTCCAAAATTAATTTTAGTTTTTTTACTGTCATTATAGTTATTTTCAAGAGTTTGGTCTTATTTGTTTATAAAACTGTTTGGTTATTTAAAATATATATATATTATACTAATATGTCTTATGTACGTGTGTATACACACACAAGACATATGAGTATACAAACAGGTACACAAATATAAATATTTTTCTGGTGTTAATAGAACAGTACTGAATGTAATATAACTGTACTATTGAATATATATTAATAAATATACATATTATTCTACGTCTATAGCACAACAAAAAGGTTCATGCTTTATGCAATCATACATAAGGTGCATATTATGGATATATTCATAACTGTTATGCACCTGATGATCCATAGTGCATGAAACTGAGTTGTGCTATAGACATTGTGTGTGTGTGTATTAAAAAATCTTAGCATTATAAAATTTAGAGAGGTCAATGTCAAAAAAAAGCTACACAATACTGAGTATAAAATGATGCAATAATAATGGAAAGGACTCTCCAGACATGTACACCTCTGTCTATAATTCTATCACTGCTAGTGTTCATGCTTTACACAATCTTTAATCCTTTTTATTGTTTCTCATTCTCACTTGAAGATTGCATACAGTATGAAACTGCCAATTATGGAGGCATAGGAGTATGTGTCCTGAAGAGTTATACATCACACACCCAACATCTTGCAAAGTCATGCCACATTTCATATTGTTTAGGTGCCATTATTCAGGTGAAAAGAAAAGCTATGTCTTATTAGACAAGTGTATCTAATTTTTGGGACTACAGTTTGTGTAGGTATTGCATTAAGAATTGTTTTGGAGTGAGGCTACATGAACTGAAAGAATCAGTTTCTGCTAAAGAAATGCTTATTCCACAATGATTCTGCTGCTCCTTCAGATTTCCAGATAAATTCTTTGTTATCTTAGCCAACTGGCAAGTACAGCCTATGTTTCATTTATTTGACAAAGCCAAGAAATTTCTTCTGGAATTTATTCAAGAAGAAAAAGGGTTTTGGCCCAAATGGTTAAGAACTGATAAACAAGACAATCTCAAAGGAAAAATTGATAGCAAAAAAAAAACAAAAAAAAAAAACAGGTGGAAATAAAAGAAAGAAAAAAAAATAATCCAAAATAACAAAGACTGAGCAGTGTGAAAAAAATAAAATAAAAATATTCCAAAGGATAAATAAATTTGAGGAATTATAATGTAGTTGGTTAATTTGAAATGAAAATCTATATTTCTGAGATGAGGTAATATTTACATTATTTACATTGTCTGGACTGTTGTCCTCATCTTTATTGTCATGTTTACAATGTTTCGGCCATTGTATGCTCCGGCCTTCTTCAGGTGCTAGGAATTTCAAACCAAACTCCTTGAAGGGTTCAGTTTGAAATTCCTAGCACCTGAAGAAAGCCAGAGCATACAATGGCCAAAATGTTGTAAACATGGCAATAAAGATGAGGACAACCGTACAAACAATGTAAATAATGTGAAATGAAAATAGTTTTCAGATATAAATTTAATCTTGTAATGCCTTTGCTTGAGAATGTTAAATTTTAGCAAGAAATGAAATAAAGAAATGGTTATAGAAAATAGGCAAACATCACTGTTTTCTTCATTGTTGAAATGAGATTTCTTGAAGGGATACATGCCACAGTGAATAAAATTCAAAGAACATAGAAATTTTTCAACTTACCATTTTTCAATGAGTTGCTTGTTTCCAAGTTCATGAACTGGTATTGATACACAGCCTGTCAGAACAATTCAAGAAAATAATTATAAAAGGAAATTTAAATATAAACTTTTTTATTGATTAGTAAAAGAGAAATTTTATTAAGAATTTCTTAGTAAAATTATTAAAACTGGAAAAACTTTCTCCATTTTTCTGATCATGTAACCTGTTGCCATTTCTTCAATTTCATAGACAGTTTTACAAATATGTCTCCTTTCCACTTAAGAAACTCTTAAGGACTCATCACAGCCATAATTCTCTCATACATTTTCATTGGTGCATCTGAATTATTTTAAATTTTTCTTAGGGATTTTATATTTATTATAATTGTCATCACTGATAATCAAGATGCTGATGAACAATAATGATGCAAACAAGTTTACCTTTTCATTGCATTTGAGAAATTTAAAGAAAAGAGAGGAAAAGATGGGACGCCACTGACCTATTTTTGTAGTTTTGTCTTTCTTCTTTTTTTTGTCTGCCTCTCGGTACAGTTGGATGATAATTTGATTGATATTTTTCAAGTTACTATAAAAGAAAGAAAATTTATTTCATGGTGGCATTAAAGTAAATGCAAGTAGATATGTTCACTTTTTTAACATATACAAACCATGTAAATTTAAATATATATATATATATATATATATATATATATATATATATATATATATTTTATTATTTTTTTTTTTAATTAATTAGTTTTTGGTCATAATTAAATTAAACCAGTACACAGTTGTATGAAAAAGTGTTCAATACATTTATATTGTAGAACTTTTGAATATTTTCTATTTGTAAATGAGTTATTTCAGCAACCTAGGTTTCAACCTTTTGGTATCTTCAGGCAATCTACAAAAATTGATTTTTCCATTTTTCAAATGCATGACTGGAATTTTCAAAACAACAGAAAATTTTCAAAAATTACAGAGGAGTTATTCAAGGATCTTACAACACTTTCATTCATGTTTGTATGATCCTAGTAAGTATTTATAGGTATGATTACATCTGGACATAATTTGTTATCTTTCATTTAGTAATTTTTTTGTTCTGGCAACAACATAATAGCTAATTTTCCTCCTGGTACAATCTGCATACCACCATTGTATGGTTTGGCTATTATCAATATACTCCAAGTTATATGAAGGTCTTTTCCATTTTTCAATTTTAATTTTCACATGTTTTCTAGAAAACCTCAAAAATTGTACCAAACTGGCTAGTCATGTGTGGAAATTAAGACTGAAAAATGAAAGAGACATTGATATAATTAAGATTATAGTGAAAATAGCCAAACCATATAATGGTGGCCAAGTATGGAGATTGTGCCAGGTGGAAAAGATTCACCAATATATCCACTATTTGGACATATTGAACAGAAGAGAAAATATTTATATTATGGCTGTCACAGGTGAGGCCTGGTGGGTGTAATTTGATGTTGGTGTTGGGTATAGAAAATACTGCATCGTTTACTAAATGTTTGCAAACTAAGCAGAGAGATTTATCACATTTGTAATTCCCTGATAGGTTTGGTTGGTTGGTTGGAGTTTTATGGCATATCAACCACTATGGGTCACTTAATGCCAAATCCAGCCTGCGCATATATATTAAAAATATATACACTTTGTATACACAATTTAGGGATAATGTCCTTGAACCATGGCGTGTTTATTCTTACTCTGGTAAATGATTTCAAATGTTTCTATCTAGCATGCGTTAGTTATTTATATCAAGCAGTTTGATTTGTTTGTATGATCAATTGATGCAGTTTTCCACTACCAGTTTTATTTACAGTGGGTAAAGGGCCAATGTAGTTTTATCCAACAGTGATTAGGTTGTTTAGTTTTTTTATGGTATATCAACCTTGATCGGTTGAGTATTCTGGGTTATGACAAGATATTATATTTTTGGATAGAACCCTGTCTCTCTCAAGAAAGAGAGAACATCACCCATTTCCACCTTCTCAAACAAATTTCTCATATTATCTGTTTTAAAATACCACTCTCTGGTTCTAGCTAGTGCGCCACATTCCATTATAATATGTTTGATCGTATAAGGTGTTTGACATGTCAAACACTGTGGTGGTTTGTTCCTGCGTGAGTATAAAAGAATGAGTGAGTTTTGAGTGGCCAATATGCAAGCGTGATATAATGACTTGTTCTTTTCTTGATTTTCTGAAGCCTGACCTCCATTCTCCCAGTGTAGGCTTTATTTGGTAGAGTTTGTTGTTAGTGTTGCCATTCCAACGTTGTTGCCATTTTGTCAAAAAGAATTTATATATTTGAGGTTTCAAGTCCGTATATGGAATACTGATATTGTCCGGGCTGAGCTCTAAGTCCAATTTTGCTGCCGAATCAGCTCTTTCATTTTCCATGCACTCCAATGTGGCTAGGTATCCAGCACATAATTATATCTTTGTGATGAAATATAGAGTTTCTAGTCTACTCAGCAATTTAACTATTAATGGGTTTTCCAGATGTTTGTTTTTCACTGATGTTAATACCGAGAAGTGAATCTGAAAATATGATAAATTTGTTGTGTTTGTCGTTGGAAATTATGTTGAGAGCAAGATCTATTGCACAGACTTCTGCTGTAAAAAATGGAACTTTCCATAGGAAGGGCTTTTTGGTATACGATTTTATTAAGCACATGCTGATCTATTGCCATCCTTGAATCCATCCATAAATATATATTGGTGATCCGGATGGTTTAAGAGGATAGTATGAAATTTTTCCAGAAAGGTACTGAGGTGTGTTTTTGCATTTGGTAGTTTGTTTAATTGAAGGATTACTTGAGGTTCTTTGATGGTCCAAGGTGGAACTTGTGTGAGTGTACTTTTATGTATCCTTTTAATAGGAATTTTGGATTCATGGAGAATAGTCTCCATTCGAAATGGTTTGATTGCATTTTCTTTTTGCTGAAACTGTTGCTTATGTTTAGAATTGAAAATGCAGTCATAAGCTGGGTTGGTTGGACACGACTTCAATTTTAAGCAATAATTGGAGAGCCAGCTTTATACATCTAAGTTGTAGAGGAGCTTCATGGGTTTCAATGTATAAACTTTCAGCTGGAGAAATTCTGAAGGCTCCTAGGACCTGTCTTAGTCCTTCATGGTGAATTGTGTCAAGCTTCTTAAGGTAAGATTTCCTGGCAGATCCATAAATAAATATACCGTAATCTAATTGGGATCGGATTAGGGTTCTGTATAACTTGATGAGGGCTTGACGATCAGCTCCCCATTTTGTATGGGCGACTACTAGTAAGAGTTGTTGAGCACGGGCCGTTTTAGATTTTAAATGTCTTATATTAGGTATGAAAGATAATTTCCTGTCGAATATAACTACCAAGAATTTATGCTCATTAATGACCAGTATTTTTCGTATCTTCCAGCTTTATGACTGGGTCATTGTGCATTTTCCTCAGTTGACAAAAATGCACACATTTTGTTTTGCTTTTAGATATCTTGTATCCGTTTCTATGTACCTAATGTATTATTTTATTGATGCATTGTTGCAGTTGGCGTTCTGCAGTCCTCATATATTTTGATCTGGAAGTGATGCAGAAGTCGTCAACGTAAAGATAGTCATCAATTCCAGTAGGGAGGCACTTTGTTATACTGTCAATTTTTATATTGGAAAGAGTCACCAATAGGATACACCCTTGTGGGACTCCCTCTTCTTGCTTGTGAAGGTTTGAAAGTGTGGATCCAATTCGAACTCGGAACTTCCTATTCGACAGAAAACTCTTAATAAAGTTTGGCAATCTACCTTGCAGTCCAAGTTTATGGAGATCATTCATTATTCCAAACTTCCAGGTGGTTTCATAAGCCTTCTCCAGGTCAAAGAAAATTGCTATAAGATGTTGTTTTTGGATATTGGCCTCTCTTATGGAGGTTTCCAATTTAACCAAATGATTCATTGTTGATCTCTGTTTTCTAAAACCACATTGAGATAAGTTTATTGGATTCAAGGTACCGGATCAGTCTTTTGTTAATCATGCACTCCATTGTTTTACAGAGGCAACTCGTGAGAGCTATTGGACAGTAGTTGGATGGGTTTGTGTGGTCTTTTCCAGGTTTAGGTATAGGAATGACAGTTTCTATTTTCCATGTTTCTGGGACTGTCCCATGTGTCCAGATATCATTAAATATTTTGAGAAGGTAGGTCAGTGATTTGTTTGGTAGATGTTTTAGAAATTCATAATGAATTTCATCAGGGCCGACTGCTGTATTGTGTGATGCTTTGATTGCTTCTTTCAGTTCCGCTAATGTAAACAGACGATTATATTTTTCAAGATTATTTGTCTTAAAATTAAGTTTTTGTTTTTCAATGAGGTTTTTATAAGTAATGAATTGTGGGTTAGAGTTGTTAAGTGAGGAATTTTGTGAGAATGTCTTGGCTAGTATATCTGCTATGTCTTCCTTTGTAGTTGCTTCTGTCTGATTTTTTCTAAGATGTCTGAGAGTGATTGGTTGTGGTTTTCCAGATATCTTCCTTATTATCCTCCAAATATTGTTTATTTTAGTGGAGGAGCCAATTTGATTGACACAGTTTTGCCAACTTTCCTTTTTTGCTTCTTTAATGATTTTTCAGGTTTTTGCCCTGAGCAGTTTGAAGGCATTGAGATTAATGGTGGTAGGTTGTTTATGAAATTTCCGTAAGGCAGCCTTATGAAGGAGGATAGCTGTCTTGCATTCATCATTGAATGCAGGGAGTTCTATGTTTGTCTGAGCTTGAGATTTTTCCGATGGATTCATTGGCTATGGAGATTAGAGTTTCGGTAAAATATTTTGTGTGGTCTATAATTTTAGAGTCTGGAAAAAGTTTTTGTTCACAGAGGGTTTCCAAAAACTTCCCAGTTTGCCTTGTTAAGTTTCCAATGAGGGAGTTTTCATCTTTAAATGGTTGTAAAGTTTCAAGAAATATGGGGAAGTGGTCACTACTGCATAGATCATCATGAACTTTCCACCCATAGTCCATATAGCTTATGGGATCGCATAGAGTGAGGTCAATGGCTGAGTAAGAACCTGTGAACGGGTTGAGGTATATTTTTGATTTATCGTTTAGTAGACAAAGGTTATTTGATTCAATGATTTTTTTCTAGGTCTTTACCTTTTCTATTGGTTTTCTGGCACCCCCAGACAGTGCTGTGGCTGTTTAAGTCACCCAGCAATAAATAACGTTTTGGTATTTGCTCAAGTAGTTTATTCATTTTAGAGTCACCAATGGGGTCATGTGGAGGGATGTAGATGGAGCAGATGTGTATTGGTTTATGTAGAGTAGCTTTAATAACAATTGCTTGGAGGTCAATATCTATCTGAATTTGACTTTGGGTTATATCTTTCCTAACTAGGATTGACACTCCTCCAGAGGCTGATCTTTGTTAAAATAGTTGTACATGTGGTATTGTTTAAATTTAATAAAGGTTGTTTCTTTTAAGAAGGTTTCTTGTAGGCAAACTATTTTGGGTTTATGATTGGCCAGTAGATGGTGAAGTTCCTCATAATTAGCCCGAATTCCTCTACAATTCCACTGTAGGATTGTATTACTTCAGAATTTCATTGTTTGGTGTGAACTTTGTCTGAATTGGTGTTATTACTCTTTTGGGATTTGTTTTTAATACTCAGCTCATCGGTTTCCATCCTTTCCAGAAAACTAAACCTGTTTTCTGTGTCAATCTTCAAAGTTGATGGTTCTGTAGGTTGGCTTGTTAAGTTTGAGACCTTTGGACGTTCCCATGAGGAAGATGGAGGATGGTCTTTCTTGGATTGTGATAAGCATTTTTCTTTGTTCTTGTTTGATTCAGGTTTTTGTGTATTATTTTTCCCATTGTTATCACTTTTAGAAGTTGAAGGATAGATTGGTGATTGTTGCAAATTCTGTTTTTGGGTAGAAGTCGTCTGTGATGTTTTTTTTTCTATTTTTTTTTTTTTCATTCTTTATTTTATCATGGGTTTTATTACTCTGAGCAAGGACTTCCAATTGAAATGTTTGTTGAATACTATTGGTGCATTCTTTTTTTTTTAATTCTGCCTGGAATTTTGTCCACTCGCTTGAATCTAATTTTATGAGTTTTTCAATTAGTGTTCTATATTTTTTATTTTCAGAGTCAGCTCTTCGTGTAACCGAAGCATAGCTAATCTCACCCATATAGCCCTCCACAATTTTCCTGGCCTCCAGGAAAGATACATTTTTCTTATGTTTTACTGCAATGATTTCTTTTTCTTTCCTGTAGACGTCACAAGATCTTGCATATACTGGATAATCCTGTTGACAATTTGGACATCTTGGTGGTTTCAAACATTTCTCCTCTTTATCGTTTGGTTCTTTCTCTCCACATTTGGCACATGTCTGTCGTCCTCTGCAAGCGTCCCTGTGGTGCCCATATTTCTGACATTTGAAGCACCTCAGGGGAGCTGGAATATACTGATCCACTTTCTCCAGATAGTATCCTATGTTGACTGTTCTAGGGATTTGGGCCTGATTAAAAGTCAATATATAGGTATTTGTATCAATTTTTTTGTCACCCTTTCTTATGTTTATTCTTTTTATATCTATCACTCCCTGTTTTCCCAGGGCCTCTCTTGTTTGTTTCTTCTGAAGCTAAAGCCAACTCCCGGCTTCTGATTACACCTTTGGAAGTGTTTAGCTTCTCATGTGGATAGGCTTTGCATTTGGTATCATGAAATTTTTTCATTTTTAGGAGATTTTCTGCTTGTCTCCTGTTATCCACTTCGACCAGTAAATTTCCATTTCTCAATTTTTTACATTTTTTGGGGTCGCTCATATAGAGATAACTCTTTTGATCAAGAATGGGGAGAATTTAGCGAGACAAACCTCTTCCAGGGATTTAATGATAATGAATCTGGGGAAGTCTGCTGTTTCACCTTCAGAGTTCGATTCTGATAAATTTCTTTTAGATTTCTTATTTAAAGATGCTATGTTTTGATTTTTATTTTCACTGGCCCTGTGCTTCCACCACCCACCATGGAGTCCAACTTGAGAAGGGAATGAACCAAGAGGGAAACCCATTCGCCTTGGCTGAGACGAGGATACATGACCAGTATACTCATATTGAGAGTGAGTCTTGAGCCTCTGCAAAATTTTGGTTGTATAACTCTTTAATTTAGCAGTGATGAAAGTCTTTTGCTCTCAACACAGTTGACCCTCAGCCCCCGCCTTCTAGCTCATGTAAGATAAAGGGATGTGAGATGTTCCACTAATATATTTCAATAATACTTCTGAGATAGAAAGAGATCTAGGGCATGTCGGGACCAGCCGATTGATCGGATCGGGCCTCTCTGACCACCCGTCTAGCCCAGGTAAGGGCCAAAGTGGTGTGTTGAAGGAACATGACCTCTTTGCACCCTGGTCATGATCTTCTCAACCAACAGGATTCCGTCCCCAGGCATTACGGGTCGCCACCCACAGCCAACAAGTAGCCCCCTTGGGGGACTTTTACCCCCTGCAGAGGTGCAGTCGACGTATTCTGAAGCCCCGCCAACAGGGCTGCTGATAGGTTTGTATTTTTTTAGATATTTGGTAGAGGTGAGGATAGCTGATAGGTTGGGTGTTTAATCTGGAAACAGTTTTAGATTCCGTTTTAATAATCATAAACTAAGCATACGCCAAAACAACCCTTATTCCCCTATAGCTGAACACTTCAATCAACCAGAACACACATTAGAAAACTGCAAATATTTACTGATAGATTCCGATTTTAATTCCACATACTCATGCAGAAAGAAAGAAAAATACTGGATTTTAAAATTAAATACATATAGGCTAGGGTTAAATATGGACTTAGGTATTTTGAATCTTTATAAATATTTCAATAGTTAAACATTTTTTAGATACACTTAAAAAATTTTTCTTTAAAACAACATTTAAAAGTATTATTACAGTTAGGTTTACGCTTTTAAAAATATCCAAAAACTGTCACTTTCTATGTCACGTGATGTAAACATCTCGCGAAAGATGCTCCTCACGACGAACATTCCTAGTTTAAATTTTAAAATCATTTGTTTCTGATGAAAGGCCGAGGCCGGTCTAAAATATCAAATATATATATATATATATATATATATAATAGAAATAAATAAATATTGTCAAAAAAAATACATTTTCAAACTTACAACTTTTCAGTTGTTTTTCCTATACATATTAAGACAGTATACGTGGATCACCATTATGCTATATATATATAGTCATCCGCAGGCAGATCTGTTTTGCTGTATCCCAGCTCATCAGTACAGTTAGACAGCTGATTGCTTTTTACACATGATTGAAACCTGACCGAATTGGCATCAGTTGGCAATTCTACCTCTGAGCTATGGGTGCTTGGTAGAAGGAGGCAGACTTTTTAGCATGCATATTATCATTATACAAGCCCAATAGCTGAAAGTGTTCTAATTCATTACTGAATGAACGATGCGTAGATGCCAGAGTAGCTACTGTTTTTCAAAGTCTACCATTCTTCTAGAGGAGTGCTCAATCAGGGTGTGAGAGTGTTAACACACACACACACACACACACACACACACACAATGATCTTTATCATATTAGAGAGATTATATATATATTCTTCACGACTCGATAACATAATTATAGCAAAAAAAAAAATAATAATAATAAGGTACTGTCAAAGAGCAAATTCACTGCAAGAACTTTCATAACTGCCGATGGATTATCAACATTTTGTAGGTTACTTAAAGCCAGAAATGTTTTAGATTGTAAATATTTTTGGAGATAATGATTTTTATTGATACAAATCCTACTAACTAATCTATAGTTGAGGGGCTGAGAAGAGGTGGATTCATACCCTTCCCAAGGGCAATTGCATAGAAATTAATATAATGAACCCAATTAAAATTGGAACTCAGCTATCCAATCTCCAATTCCAACTGCACATCCAAATTTACACCACCTGATTTTCCAAAGTGATTAATCATCTAGTCCAGTGTTTCTCAACTGGGGCAACCCAGAGCCCTAAGGTTCCACAGAATGTTAAGGGTTCCTTGAGAACAAGCAAGATAAGCTAATGCACGTTTGACTTTTTATTTAATTTCATATACATAATATTATTAAACACGCACAATATATTCTTGGTTATTGTAATATATACATCATCCCATCTAACCTATTATTGTTATTCAAAAATGTGACAATTATTTGGAATATATTTAGTGATGTCTGTACAGTGCCAGTGTATACACTTTCACTTAAGTACCTTCACTAATTCGCTGAATAAACATACTTTGATATCTACCATGTGAACTACAGGGAAAATATTGTGCAGGGGTTCCTTGAGAAATGTAATTTATTTTAAAAGTTACACAAGGGTAAAAAAGTTGGGAAATGCTGATCCAGGTTAAACTTTGTATAACTTGGGCGATTGTATAAGAATCTGTGTTTTGATGCGATATGGCCATAAGCTTCATAAATAAATGGTTTCATAATAGACGTATTCTTATATAATAACTGTGATGCAGAAATATCTATTAACTTTGATGATACTCTTAAGAAACAGAGTCAAAATATCCCCACACCCATAATCTGATGTTAATTGCAACCCCTGAAATTGGGCAACAGCATAAAGCAAGAAATGTATTTTCCTTACAATCAAAATCAATGGAGAAATAAAAGACAGGGCAAACTAATAAACCAGTCCTCTTTTTTGTGTACATAAGCAATCATAGCTCTCCACAACTTCTATATCTCTAATACTTGCAAATTGTCAAAACTGTTCTTGAGACAGTGGTTTCCCATCACTTTCTTCACAGTTCTGAATTCAGAGTTGTCCTTGACCTAGACATGATGCCCTATCAAATCAAGTGTCCGGTTTACCCTACTATTTTCCCCATAGCTGGTGAGAAAGGAATGCGAAAGCTTAAGCTACAATTTAAACTGCTTACTATTTTCAGTATCAATACATCAACAGCATCAACCGATGATGACAAGAGAGAAAAATAGTTTCATCTCTAAAAAAAAAAAAAATTTATTTAATAGAGAAATACAAATGTTGAAATTAGTCATAAATTATTTATTTTACAGTTATTTTCATAAAGTTTAAAATTTCCTATTTGTCATCCACTAATGGTAAAGAAAATTCTTTTTTTTTAAATGTCAGTATTGTGTTTGTAAAATATGCATTACCATATGCATTATCACACCTCAAGATGGAATCAAAAGAAAGTAGCCTTGTAATTTCCATTTCTACATGATTCTTAACAGATGCAATGATTTTGCTTGAAAGAGAATTTCAGCAAAAGAAAAATTATTTTGTTTTGACTGATAAATTTTTAGTTTCCTATGCAAATAGGCAAAATGCAGATTAATGAACTGAAAAGAAAAGAAATAAAAATTCTTATTAAACAAAGATATTCACTTACTTAAACTCAAAAAATTCTCCCCAGAAAAGCATCTCAGCTTGAGTTTTGC
This sequence comes from Ascarosepion bandense, assembly GCA_037127315.1. NCBI lineage: Eukaryota > Metazoa > Mollusca > Cephalopoda > Sepiida > Sepiidae > Ascarosepion > Ascarosepion bandense. The sequence goes on along the minus strand of JBBBDQ010001059.1, from coordinate 272,824 downwards.
TGGAAGTTTTGGCACAGTAAACATTGTCCAAGAATATTTCACAGAAATATCTGAAAGAGAAAGTCAGGCCATCTGTTACAAATCTTTCAAGCATTTCTTTAGTTAAATGCTTAATTCATACATAAATGCTCCATACAATTTCAAGGAAACAGAAAAAAAAAAATAATTGTAACAAAAATTTATAAAGCAAATATGTTCATTTTAATTTGTTAGCATTTTCTGATCTTTGTAAAAAAAAAAAAAACCTGAAACTAATAAAAGTATAGTGTCTGTTTTTGTATTCAAGTACAGACATCCCTTTTCAAGAAATTGGTGCCAGTAACCACCATAAATATCAAAATTTTCAGACACTCAAGTTCTTTATATTGAAATAGTGTATTTTTTTTAACATAGATGACAAATGTTCTCTTTATGTTAATAGTTGCCATTACAAGCGTAAAAATATTTAGTAGAAAAACAATAGCAAATGAAGAAAAATCCAAACTTGCATAAAATGTAAAATCTTTGTGACATTAGTAAGAGAAAGATTAGAGGAAAATCTGATATGAAAATGATTTCTGTTTATAGAATTGAAAATATTTGTGAAGTTATTAATCAATAAAGAAAAATTCTAAATAATCTGCACTTATGAAAATTTCATTGTTTTTTATAAATTCATTTTTTTTCTTATGTAAATTTACAGATGTTCTTGACATGAAAGGATTTTTATAAACAGATTTATATATTGAAATATGATGACTGATATCATACATAAATACGATGATTATATTTTCTCAAAATATCTATCATTCATTTTTTCTCTAAAGTCTAATTTATTTATGTTTACCATCTTATTTCATTACTTTTTGTTGCAACTACAAAAAAAAGAATTTCCTCTGTGTGTGTGTGTGTGTGTGTGTGTGAACGCAAATATAGAGTTTTAAAAATATCTTTAAAACTTCATTTTTATAAAGGGCTGCAATTTTGTAATGTAACCCATCTAAAATTTATAAAAAACAAAAAATTACAATCTTCACATTGCACGAGCGTTTATCTTAGATTTTGTATAAATTATTTATTAGACATTTGTCATTATTTGCTTCTCTTGAAAATAAATGAGAATTACATTCTAATTAACCAAACTGCAACTTCATTTAAATTTTTCTTTACTACTACTACAATATAACTGTGTTCAATGTTTTTGAATATGTATGTTTGCTTACTATTCAGAAAAATTGTTTTTTTATAATAAAGGGTAGAAACATCCATAGTAGGAGAAAAAAGAAAAATTTAATAAATTTTACATAAAGTAATTATTTCTGTGAAATGAAGTGAGAGAGGGAAGAGATAAAAAACAAGAGAGAAGAGAGAGAATGGGAAATCGAAGATAGAGAGAGAGTGGGAGGAATCAGAGAAAGAAAGAGAGGGGGGGAATCGAAAATAGAAAGCGGGGAATCAGAGAGAGAGAGAGAGAGAAAACGGGGGAAACTGAGAAAGAGAGAAAGAGAGCATGGGAAATGAAGATTGAGAGCAGAAGAATCAAAGAGTGAGAGCGGGGGGTATCAAAAAGTGAGATTGAGCGAAGGAATCAGAGAGAGAGAGAGCAGGGGAATCGAAGAAAGAGAGCAAGCAAGTGACTCAGAGCAAGAGAGAGAGCAGGGAATTGAAGAGAGAGAGCGGGAGAATCAAAGGGTGAAAGAGTGGAGGACTAACAGAGAGAGAGGGAGAAGCCGGGGGGGGGGGCGTCAAAGATAGAGCGGTTGGATGAAAGATAGAGAGAGCGGTTGGATGAAAGATAGAGAGAGCGGTTGGATGAAAGATAGAGAGAGCGGTTGGATGAAAGATAAGAGTGGGAAAATCTCAATAAATCCTCTTTACTTGAAAACAGAAACACAAATGAGTGACAGTACACTTATTTAAACATAACAAATAGAAAAACAGAGAATGCAGCCAGTTTTCTTAACCTTCAAAATATTGTGTCAAATTCTTTTATTAGGCAATAAAATCAAATTAGAACCTAAAAGTACTTCAAGTCTCTTATTTTATTCATGAAACCTTTTAGGATAAAACTTCATTTTTCAGGGACTTATTTTTTTCTGATCCTAATTATAGAAACCAATTTATTAATAAATAACTGATAAAATATTGGGTTAACCAAAAGGTTTGTTTATTTTATCCATTTAAAAAGGTAATAAACCAAACAAACTTTTTTGGTCTATCCAATATTTTCATTTTTTCTTAATGTTGCATTCTTTTTCATATTGAATTAGTTTCCAATGAAACTTTCATCCTCTATACCTTTAACCCCTTTTTTTCAGAGGGAGTTGACAATATACAGTTTTGCCTCATTGGTTATAGACTTCTGTGGTAGAATTGGTTTAAGATATTGTCCATGAAACACAAGTTGCTGATCCTGGATACAAGTTCAAATCTCATTAGAAGCTAATTTGTCCAATTTCCCATGACAGATGATATTCAGAGTTGTGATAAAAAGCAACAAAATAAAAAAAAGACTAATCAAAAATTAATAACATATTATTATTTAAAAATATAAAAAATACCTAAGTCCCTGAAGGCAGAGACGTTCAGGAGAAAAAATAATCAATGTTTGGTGTGTTGGGGAAGGGTCACAAACAACAGAAAAACCTGTATAATTTAGGACATCGTTTTGCTTATAATCAATGGATTCAATTAAATATGTGGGTAGAAGCAAAATACAAAAGACACATTTAGAGAAAATCAATTTCAAGTACAAAGCAACATAAATATGCTACAATGGGTAAGTTCAGTTGAGAAGAGGAAGAAAGAGGTGAGGACATATATTATGTTAAAAAATATGAAGGAAGACTTTCTTGTCAAAATGGCTGCCTGATATTAGATACCAGGAACTATACTACAAATAAAACTTTGTGTGTGTGTGTGTGTTTACACGCACACACACACACACACACACATATATATATATATATATATATAGCATTCTGTGAGTATGTTCATATATATTAATTAAATAACAATTAATGGTGTGAATGCATGTAAAAAAATATTTCAATTATTATGCTGTTTCACAGAAATACTAATCTTAAAAAAAAAGTTAGCTTATGGAATACCTGCTCTATCTTTACTTATAATTAACACAAAAGTTATCCCCCGCCAAAAACACACACAGTCTTATCCTACATACTGTGAAATATAGTATTCCACAATTATTACCTTATCTAATCTTAAATCTGTTACAATCTTACAATTTATGAAAATTAAAGATCTTCTCTTTGTGGTTTCTCTTGACAAATTCTACTTTTCCTTGAATGCAGGAATATAAGATTTGTCTGGAAAAGATGGATTCACCTATCATCCAGTTCATTCTAAATTCTAATTCAACTCTATATTTCTCACATCTCCACCTAAACTTTGAAATTTATACTATTATTGGGCTTCCATGTTTTTTTGAAGTCTTTCATTTCTAGTAGCACTTTTCATCTTAGTAGCATCATTGTCTTGCTTGGGATGAATTGATTGAACAAAAGAAAAAGTATACAGTTATTTTGAATATCTCAAGAACCAGTTGTGGAACCTTGATGTAACTAGGCAACTAGTCAGAAAAGAATTTACTGTGCATGTATAAGTAAACACACTCTAGTGAGTTTACTCAGTCAGTTGTGAAATATTTAGTAAATGAGTGAACTGTGCAACCATAGAATACATAATGACTAAGTGTCTCGAAAACATGAGATAAATGTGAGAGTTTCCAAGGGAAGTAATTTAAGATGAAGTAATTTTTTTTGTTAGTATAAAATGGCAATCTTTGTACTGTACAACTTCTAAAGATCAAAGCATTTTTATTGGGTTGTAATAAGGATTTCATAATTTGATATGTTTATCCAAGACTTGTTAGCTTAATGATTTCGACTAATCCTTTTCTCTAATATAAAACAAAAAAAGAAAAAATGTCCACACCATCCTGATTTATCCAAAAATAGAGTGTTTTGATCTGATTGGTTTTTGTTACAATTTCTCTTCTGCTTTGCCCCATCTTTGTTTGACATTTTTTTGGTTATTTGTTTTTTAAAACCACCAACAACAAAAAATTTTAAAAAAAGACAGAGAAAGATTCTCTGTTTTAATTTCTGGGATGAGGAGTTATTTATATTATTTACACTCAGTTTTGGCTGTTATGCCTTCTGATGTTTAGGGAATTTTGAACAGAACTTTTTAATCTTTAGAGGGAGAGTGTTTTGTTCCTCTGCTCATGTCTACAGATGTCTCTTCTTGCTTTTATTTAGCATTGCCCAGCTACTGCTTGCACTATTTTCACTGAATGTCTGTTTGTCCTACCTGGCCCAGGAACTGAACTCATAATTACAATGTCACCAAATTCACAAACCCACACTTTAATCCATGAGGCTATTAAAGGTCATTTTTTTGCAATTAATGTCGAAACAACTAAAATCAAACTGATTGCTGCAGCTATTTGTAAGTGATAACAGATGAAAACTATAGAAATGGAATAGTTTTTCCACGTTTCTGGAATTAAGCTAGTATTTGCTTTTTTTCTTTTTTTTTTTAATCATTTCACCCAAAGCAAGGCGTTAATGCTACTGATGGGGAGGGGGTTACATAAGAGAGTTGAAGTATTAGGCAGGAGGAGAGTGAAGACAAAGACGAACCAGCTACAGGAGGTGAAAGAGAAAGAACAAGAAAAGGATGTGAACATAGGAGTGAAGATAGTTGCAAAGGTAGAGAGAAAGGAAAAGAACAAGCTACACAGGGTAATGTAGAAAGGGCTTGAGTTAAGTGGATAAGAAATGGGAATTGACTTTGCATTTAAATTCCTGGAGGTTATAGCCATCAGGAGAGCAGTTACACAGGCAGAAAGTGTGAGAAAAAAAGCTGCTGGAATAGAATTGTTGGCTGCATTTGGCTGATCTAACTGTAAAAGGTCGAGACTTTGTTGCCAGTCTGGTTGCCTGAGTAAATCCTTGTGAAGAGGGCATCAGAGACCCAAGTTCGTCAGAGCAGAAGCCATGAAAATATTTATAGAAGAGACAGAGGGAAGCCACATCCCGACGATGAGAAAGTGGCTGGAGTCAAGCTGCCAGGTCAGGGGGACCAATCACATTCCAGATTCTCCTTTGTAGCCTGTCGAGAACACTGTAGATTTCTTTTAGATTTCTTAGATTTGACAAAGTTGGAAATATTCAAAAATAAAAACGCAATTAAGATGATACCACTCTAACCCATTAAAACCTACTGCCAAAGATTCAACGGCTTCTACTATAAGAAGTAAAAGTCAGGAATAAGTTCAATGCCTGGAAGAGAAATTGGCAAATCCATGAAATGGAAAGACCAAATGAACAGAATTCGGTAAGTAATGTTGATCTTTTCCCTGTTGATATTGATATTTGCCAATAAAAAAGAGAAGGAATTTCAAGGACAAGGTGGGGAACTATAAAGTGAAGAAAGGGGGGGGGTGCAACAGATGGGGGGGTGGATAAAATAGGGGCGAAATTAAGATATGGGGTGAGGCTGGGGATGGAGGAGAGGGAGATGGGATGAGGAACAGTGAATAAGAGCTGATGCTAGGTGAGGGTTGGACACCAAGTGAGAGGGAGTGTGGGGAGGGGCAACAAATGACAGAGTAGGATAGGTGGAGAAAAGGAGCAGCAGCTGATCTGGTGTCCTAGTTCTAACAGACCAATTGCTGGGTGGAGAGTCTTGTAACCCTCAATAGATTTAAAAACCAAGCTAGTAACATTTTATCATCACTGATCAGAAGTTGATTTTTCTTCAGTCATCATAAACAGTTGCACCTTCCATGAGGTTCCATGCTTTGAATAATTATTGGGAATCAAATTTACTACAGACTTTAAGTAAAACTCGTGCATACAATTCCTCACTAAAGATGTTAGAACAACTGTCAGCATCTTGTACTGCTCCAGAAAGAACCTGCCATGTTTTATCTTTACCAGAGTCAGATTAGACTAAAAATAGAGTATTGTTGCCATATCTCGGATGGAGAAGCCCAATCCTTATTTTCCAAACTTGATAAAATTCAAACTCATTTACACAGTCTGAATGAAAAGATGAATTATTTTTAACTCTGCAAAATCTTTACCCAGAAAAGCCTATCATGACTATCACTATTTCCATAGCAAATTTTACGATGAACTCTGCAAACCTTAACTGGTAGGATTTACTATGCTATGTCTACAAAGCTGAATCACCTACATTTCCTGAATATTCTATTTGGAACAAGAAATTTCAACTTAGACAACTTTTTTTAAAAAATTTTAGTGGCTTTATTGCTTTGCTTGGGGTGAAATGATTTTAAAAAAAAAAGAAAAAAAAAGAAAAAAAAACTATTTTGTTGAACAAATTCCTGTATGGCTACTTTCCTGAACACTACAGCCTTAACCTCTTCAATTCTTAATAGTCTTTCCTCTCTTCTACTTCCTATTACATTCATATCACACACCATCTCATTCTGCAATCCTGTAACATTAATGGCTCTCAGGCCTTGTATTAAGCAAACTTTTTTGGTTCCCCACCCCACACCCGCCAAAAGAAATAACAGATTTAAGTCATATTAAAACTAAAAATAAAAACACTTACTTTTTCTTTGGTGGTATATTTTTAGCTTCCCATACCCATAGTTTGAGTGAATTATCAACTCTTCGGCATTCATCCATGTTAGGCTGGACACCTTTTCGTAAGCTGAAAAGAAAGAAAAAAGAACCATAAAATAAGCAAACGGAAATATTAAATGAATATTGAATTTCTCTTGATGCACAAGCATTCTGATAAAGAACCAAATAAAAAAATAAATCTTCATCAAATTGGAAGTTAACCGTTCAATCTTTTTTTCATCTGCAAAGCAATTTTTTTCAATCAGTTAATCAACGTTTTACCAGATACTATTAAATTTAATCTTAATCATACAATCCAGAACAAATTATAAGTTTTTTCAGAGGTCGGTTTTGTTGCAGTCAAATAATTAATATATTTATAAAAACATTGACATTTTTGTAGAAAAATGTTTTTATTAAGTCATTTTATACACTTTCAATCAATGAGAGATGAATATTTTCTCAAAAGTGAAAACTTCTGAAACAATTTAATTTTATTTTTAAGAGGATAGTCTACTTACAATACCTCTCAGTGATCACATTCACTGATTGGTTTCCATAAATGTTCATTAAGTACTGATGCAAATCAATGAGTGCAATTTCCTATCAAACAGAGGATTTTGATGATACACCTGTTTCAGACATGCTTTCAATGCCAAACAATTGCTCTTTCCTACTCTTATGAACAAAGCAAAAATGTTATTGGCAAGGTTTAACCTCTAGCCCCATAACATTAATTTCTTCTTCTATCTAGTGCTTATGGCAGGATTTTTAAAATAATATGTATTCTGATTATTTTTTTTAAAAGAATTGGACTTTCATTTAACTATAATTACTAACTTTAAACATCTAGGTTCTAGATTAGTATTATGATTGTTTTACTCTAAACTTAAATCCTCGTCCCCAATTACTAAAACAAATAAATGAAGGATAAAATTAAAAATAAGATTAAACATTTTTGTCAATAGAAAATGAACCCTATTTTGAATCATTGATACAAAAACTGATTTTTTTTTTTAAACATCACTGTAAAACATCTTCCTAATATTAAAGAAGCCAAAATAAAAGTTATGAAGGTCTTGTATGAAAGGACATAAAATTATTTAATTTTTTTTTTTAAAGCAGGAAATCTTATCTAAAACCAATTCTTAAAAAGTAGGTCACAAAAATTTGATTAACAGATTCTAAAGTATATTTTTCATCATCCTCACCAAATTTTCCAATATATTAACTTAAACCGTATTAGAAATTTCAGTAGAAGCAATACTTTTAGATATATTCTTAACTTTATTTCACTTATCATATGATGTTTTGTTTTATTCAATGAATGTATCTTATTGCATGGCCTATACTCTTCCCTTACAATAATAATGACAACAGAAAGCTGAGTTTCTCTTTTGCATTCTTATATTTATTGACCATTATTTAGTCTACACACTACCAAATAATTTTCCACACATTGACAGAGTGCAATGATATACAAGCAATGTGATAGATACGATAAGAATTTAACTAACAGAGAAACAAAAAAAAATTGGATGAAAAACTTCTTGTAAATCTGTAAAAATGTTTGCTTTAAATGTTCTGCCCATTTTTAAGAAATAAAGACAAGACAAAATTTAAATTCTGCTCACATCTAATGTTACTTTTACACTGAAATAAAAAGCGTAAATCTCATGCTGCATGCTTTCACATGTTTTCATCATTGAAATACTGAACTGATATCGAAACATAAGCAAGGATGAGCAATACTTTTTTGCTACTTGCCTGTATCAGCTGAAAAGAAATATTCAGTCTTTTATCAGCTAAACAGGAATTTGTAGTTTTAAAAGCAAAATATGACACAAAGAAAATATTTAAAATCCAAAAATATATATTTAAAAAATCTTTATTTAAGCCAGGAATTCAGAAATAAAATTTGAAAATGTATATCTTATTCCTGTTTGAGACAGGATATCCTGAAATTCTGAAATTTCATTTTAAATTGAATTTAATTAAGCAAGATTGAATTTCTGAGATATGAATGTGAGAAAAAAACAATTTTTTTTAAGCGGCTAAACCAAACTGGACGACACCAATGCTGTTATACTGCTTGGCTTGGAGTGGGTGGGCAGCACTCTGCATGTTAAACAAGAAGGCCACAAGGCTTGGGCTGTGCATTAACAGGTTGAAGACAGCCCAGATCTACTGCTCATCATCATTAGCAGCAACACTGTCAAGATTTCCACAACTTTCATATACCTAGGCTCAGAAGTTTGCAACACTGATGACTTCCTTTCTGGTCATAGATATCACTAGAAACTTCTGGACTCTACAATGGCAGTCATGTAACATTTCTCATACGGGTTCAGAAGCCATCATCTATGCTACTATACAGTGCCAAGATGCAGCCTCTCAGCAAGACCTTTGCCACCAGCATCCATGACTTCTAGCCGTGTGCCCTCAGGACCATTGTGGGGGTTCACTGGTCTGATCATGTGTCCAATGAAGAGCTGTGCTGAGGGACTGACCAGCCAAACATTCCCCACACCATGTTCCTTAGCTCAGTCATGTCTTGCGATGACCTGATGACCACCCCACCAAAGTCTTCTAGTTTGACCCACCATCTGCAAACTGGTGACAGCTACATAGTAGACTATGCAGCTTCTCAAAAGAGGTCATCCACCAAGACCTCCAACAGATTAACCTGGAGTTGGAAGATGTTTTAATGCTCTGCCAAAACTATGAGAGCTCGAGGGACAAGGTGACTACATCATGAACTCAACCTCTTCATGTAATAAGATTTAGCAGCAGTTCAAAATGGGCTCCTATTTGATACTGGATTTTCAAAGTGAAAACTGTACCACAAACATTCATTGTTTGAAACAAAGAACATCAGGTCTATTCATCTCAACACAATTGTCATTCAAAGATTTTAATTAACATACTAAATAAACTGGTGCATTCATGTGAAAGATAATTATCAACATTATTATTTTTATTATGATTTATTAGATAATAAACAGAGGAAGTTAATTTTTAATTTATCAAAAAGTACATTTTTTTCTTGCAAATAACAAGCAGTATAGACAGTGCAATTGTATCAGTGTTCAAATTTCATATTAATCACTTTAAAACTGACTACTCAAAATTGGCAGCACATATCTATGCTTGTAAAATATCTAAAAACAGTGAATTGATAACTCAGTCAATCAGTGAAGTTCCATGCATGATACATGCTTGGGCAATCATGTCTCAAAAGAAACATGACTGACTGGGCAGAAGATTTTCTGGATGTAGATTGCCATTACTTTCTGTGGTAGACTAGTTGCCAACCATGGTTATACAATCCAATCTATCCTGCTATTAACCCCTAGCTAGAGGGAGAAAAGTCAGATTCACATCTTTCTCAAGGGTACATAATTGAATGCAACGAACTTAACTGTAATTTAAACTCAATTTCTACATTCCAAGCCGATGTCCACTGCACCACCCATGCACATTCTTGAATGATAACTAGTGGGTTGATATTCATAAGAATAAAATTTTTAGAATTGTGCATATGAAGACAAGTAAAAATATTTGCTGCAGACAATAGGGAGAATCTTGAATGTATTTAAAAAGAAAGTTAATGCAAAACGAATATTAAATGAAGGAAATGCTGGATTCTCGGTTGAATGATGAGAGAATGAATAAAGCTTCAAAAGAGCCAGAATGTCAGTTTATATTAATGTCAGGACTGTCAACTTGTAGGAATCCAGGAAATTAATATTTGATAATTTCAACCAGACATAAGACACATGTCTGCTTGTCATTTCTGCTAGAGTCAAATTGAAACAAACAACAAAAAAAATATCAAGGTTTAAAAAAAAAAAAAAATAAGTATGGATTATGCTAAAAAATTTGGATTAATTCATAAACAGTAAGAAAAGAATCCCAGATATTAACCCCTAGGATAGGTAAGGCCATATTGATTACACATTCAAAGTTGGTAAATTTCAAGGACTCCATGTATGTCTGGAATTAATGAAAAACTATTTTTTTCTTTTCATCAACTTTATCTAAGAAAATTAAAGAATTTCTACATTTACTAGAGAAGGTGCATCATTGTGTCAGGTTCAACAATAGTTTTACAATTTATCGTAAATATTAAAAAAAAATATATGTAAAATAAAGTATTTGACAGATACAAAAAGCATAAATTGCTTACATATCATTTTTGGCAAGTGTTATAAAAATATAAAGAAATTTTTATTTTCCATTTTCTTGCTTATTGTTTCTTTTAGTAAAAATAAGTTATTTACAACATGATTCTGATCATGATTTGGTTAGCACATATGTTTTAATCAAAATTGCCACATTATTAACTGAATGAAGAATTATTTTATAATGGTGAAAAAGTAATGAATTGGTTGAAATATGATTGAAATGTGCAAAAATTTATGAAGAATTAATTTTACCTTTCCACCCATCTGTCTTGTTCCTCTTTGTTCTTGCAGGATCCATAGAGTCTTCCCTTAGTTGTTGGGATATGGAAACACTGGTCCTGGCCAAGCAGACTGTTGTGGACAGGTCGAATGTCCGAGCTGGAAGTATTAGCCAGTTCTATGTCATGCATGGTAGGCTGGTTGGTCAACAGGGACTCATGGGAACGTGACGTGCGGATTTTGGAGTTGATGATAGATCTGACAGGGAGAAAAATAAATAAAATGTCAAGTTATATAATTACCTTGAGAAAAAAAAATGAAATGTCGAATTTAGGCACATCAACCTATTTGGACATCTATATGAGGCATAAAATGGCTTTTAGTGCTAAACAAAATTTGTACGCATATTTTAAAACAGTAGTAATTAGAAAAAAACAAAAGATTATTATGGAAATCCTGAATGAGAAAAGAAGTAAAAAGAAAAGGAGAGTAGATAAAAAGTAAACTTTAAAATTATAGACAAATTTCACAAAAAAATACTTATCCATTTACTTACATCATCCCTGGCTAGACAGAAGCCCCACCCAAATGCATAAAGAAGTTGACAGAAAACTCATACAGGGAAAAATTAGTGTTTGGTAGTGACACCATTTCATTATTGGTCATAAGACAGCAGAGTTGGCACTAAAATCTCACATTTCACTTTTTTGTACTTAGAAGTTAATCGACTAGGCACAAATATTCAAGTTGATGTCAACAACATCCACAGGAGAAATGACACATTAAACATATTGAAAAAATGTTTTTGAAAAAAGCATTTTAAATATTGAGTTTTGTGCCAAATTTTCTACTGGAAAATTGGTTTTAAATGTGTGCTTAGTTTTTTAAAAAAAAAGGGTTCTTGGAATTTTACACACATTTACTGAAAATGCTTTATTAAAATATTAATTGATACGATATACATCAGACTTGATAATTTATATATATATATAATATAATATAAATACTTTTATCATAGTATGAAGTAAAGATTATGACAGTTCTCAGCTTGATTAATGAGAACTTCCCTAAATTTTAACACAATAAGTCCCAGGCCTAACTAATAAAACAACAACTTTTAGACAAAATTCAAGTTTATTTATCAACATAATCTCCTTCTAGGGTGAGACACTGATTCCAATACTTCTCTAACAATTCAATGCTTTTTTTGGTAGAACGATTTGTCTTTGGTCTGAAAATATGCCTCAGTTTCTGATATCACTTCTTCAATGGAGCCAAAGCTCTTTCCCTGGAGCATTTGTTTGAGATCTGCAAACAGCCAGAAGTCACTGGGGGGCAGATCTGGATAATAGGGTGAATGTGGAAGCGATTTGAAGTACAATTCATGTAGTTTTGCTATTGTTGTGATTGACTTGTGACACGGTGCATTGTCTTGGTGAAAGATCACTTTTTCTTCATTTGTGGCTGTTATTTGCTGATTTCTTTCTTCAAATGCACCAATAATGCTATATAATATTCACTAGTGACGGTTCTTCCTTTTTCAAGGTAATCAATGAACAAAATACCTTGCGCATCAAAAAATATGGAGGCCAAAACCTGTCTGCTGATGTTTGTGACTGATTGCTTTGAACCGCTTTCACCTGCTGCTGTCCACTCAGCTGACTGCTGATTTGACTCCAGAGTGAAGTGGTGGATCCATGTTTCATCCATTGTCACATATTTATGCAAAAACTTCTTTTTGTGTTGAAACAGTTGCAAACAATGCACTGAATTGTCAACACACTGTTTTTGATCCACTGTGAGCAAACACAGACCAACTTTGAACACAACTTTCTCATTGACAAATGATCATGCAAAATGATGAATATACTGTCTTCTAATATGTTCAACTCCTCTGCTATCTCATGCAATTGGCCAAAACAAGTTTATGGGGTTTTTTTTTTTTTTTTTGGTGTTTTCTGGTACAACTTCTGATTTTGGGTGACCTGAGTGGTCAGGCTTGGGACTTATTGAGTGATGTGTAAACATTGAATAGGATCTCAGAAAGTGTTTTCGACTAAGAACTTTTTGTACCTCCATACACACACACACACACACACACACACACACACGCACACTCTAGATATTTGTCTATACTCCCGAGATGAGATAGTATTTACACTATTTACATTGTTCGGACTATTATCCTCATTATTATTGCCATGTCTACATTTCAGCTGTTGTACAATCCAGCCTTATTCTGGTGCTAGGAATTTCGAACCAAACCCTTTATTAAGATCACTAGGGTATATCATTCACATTTCATGTGCGATGCCACTTCTGGTAGCCATATTGTTATCTCCCTTTAACTTAACTCTTTAAGTTATTTGTTCACCACTGATGTAGCCTGGTATTGAACTCCTAACTCTTTGGGTCAAGTTACTGGAACTAACCAATGTCTATCCACTTAGCCATATGTCCTTGAAATTTGAACAATGTAAATAGTGTACACACACTAGATGCTTTTATTCGTTAGAACAATTATGTAAATTTACAACTCAATAATCACAACCAAATTCACATTATAACAAGAATAAAGAACTGATAATTTATACATTTCTAAGCAAGTAGCCAACAAATTGATAACTTTGGGCTTCAAAGCAGCAGGATGCTTTTGTCTTGTCTAGAATCTTCCTAAGTGATTGAAATGCTTTATCTACCACCAAACTATCCTACTTTAAAGACGACAAAAATAATCATAATTCAATGTTTATATTGATATATTAGTTTCCAAGTAGGCAACTATATAGATAACACCACCGCAATAAGAAATCTGCCAAGACTGACAAATTAAACCTTGCTGTTGCTCTTAGAAAGGACCACCAATCTGTGATAGATTGGGGAAAAGAAAATTTAGTAAATTTAAATGCTTTCCAAACAAAGCTGCTCTTCTTTAACCACCATAGAGAAACTTTGCTATCTTCCATTAGCATGGATGACACCAGTCTCCAAGAAAAAACACTGTGCCTCCTCGGCTCCCTCTCTCAACCAACCTCAAATGAAATGACGGCATTAAATCAATAGTTACATCTACTGCTAAGAAGGTTGGGTCACTGTGTCTGACCAGAAAGTTTTTTTTCATCAGAATTTATCTTGCACATTTATAAATTTATCATTCATCCATGCATCAAGTACTTTTGTGATGTCTGGGCAGTGCTCCTGCCTTGCTTGGGATGAAATGATAATTTTTAAAAAAAATATAAATCAATCATAAAGTTAAGGTACACCAGTTAATATCACCAAAAACAAACAATACCAGTCAAATATCTTCATAACCCAATATTATAACTGAAAATAATAAACTAATATTAAAATACTCAGATAAGACACTATAAATACAAAATAACTTATTAACTTGTTATAATTGTTAAAATATTTACATCATATTTTCTGGCAAGATAAAAGCAGCATTATTAAGATGTTAGTTTTATATGGTCAAATAGAAATTAAATTGGTGTACATAAGATTACTAATTGGCAAAATTAAAATTTACTCCAAGATAAGAGCAGTAAGATCAAGCTTTATAATTTTAGGGATTTAACCCACAAACATATTTTTAAAAGTGGCTGTGAATATATATATTTGATTGATGTGAATGTATTGTTGGAAATTATATATATATATATATATATATATATATATATATATATATGGTAAAATAAATTTTAAAAATTCAAAAATGTTGAATGAACATTTCAACATGAAATCCCTAAGAGAGATTTCACGTATTTATATCTGTAATTTTAATTACATTGAGCTCTCCTCCTGTATCATTTTTTTAATATTAAAATTTTTACTATTAATTAGGATCAGGTTCTTGGGATTTACCTTCCTACTTTTTTGTTTTGGATTAAAGTATTTTAATATATATATATATATATATATATATATATATATATATATATATATATCTCCCCGAGTGAGTACAAAACGAAAAAAGAGTTTTTTTCCAATGTCCAAAACATTAATTTAAAACAGTGCTCAATATATAATATATATAGAGCTGTGAATATTTTTTATAAATTCGATTTTAGAACATGTACATAATGTTTTATATATATATATATATATATATATATATATATATATTTTTTTAATCATGTCATCCCCAAGTAAGGCATTCCACTGCCACTATAGCGCAGGGGGTTACATAGAGTGATTGGGTATAGGAAATGTCAGAGGGAGGGTGATAGACGACTTAGAATGTACATAGGGAGAGAGTTGGAGAGAGTGGGTGTGAGTTAGTGTGTTAGGAGGTGTCTATGGACCCTACATTTAAACTCCTGGAGGTTGTAGCCGTTGGGGAAGCAAGCATGTGGTAGGGAATTCCACAGGCGGGAAGTGCAAGGAAAGAAGCTGTTGGAGTAGAAATTGCGGTTACATTTCATCGGTTTCACTGTAAAAGGGTGGGACCTGGTTGCCAATCTAGTATCTCATGGAAATTCACATCTAGGGGGCACCAGTGATTTAAGTTCATCAGAGCAGAAGCCATGAAAGTATTTATAGAAGAGGCACAGGGAAGCCACGTCACGCCGGTGAGAGAGAGACTGCAGGCGGTCAGCCAAGTCGGTATCAATCACATTACAGATTCTTTGCTGTATTTTGTCAAGAACCCCGAGGAGAATAGCAGGGGCATCCGACCAGATTTGGCAGCAGTACTCAATACACGGGCGGATGGTAAATTTATATAAGTGCAGGATAGATTCAGGCGGAAAGAATTTCCGGACCCTGCACAGAGAGCCGACTTTCATAGCTGCGGATTTAGCAATGGATTCGACGTAGTCATTCCACTTGAGGTCCGCTGAGAGTGTCAGGCCAAGCAGGCGTAGTGTTTTACTCTCTGGGAGACAAGCCTGTTCCATACTAATGGGAAGGAGGTGCGGTTGTCTGTGGTGGTTAATTGACAGCAGCTTCGTTTTGGAAGAATTGAATTTTACTAACCATTTCTTACCCCAATCCACCATGGATTGGAGGTCCTTTTCAAGTTCGGCAGTGAGGTTCGCCTTGTCACCGACACCAGATTTTTGATCGAAGCAAGAGTAAACTATGGTATCATCGGCATACATGCCTACTTGTGATCTTATGGCATCGGGGAGATCATTGATATAGATTAGAAAGAGCGTAGAACCTAGGATAGAGCCTTGGGGGACACCCGCATTTGTAGGGTAGTTCTGGGAGGCATGTCCGTTTAATACCACCTTCAGTGTGCAGTTAGAGAGGAATGACTGGATTAAGTCCAACAAAATTCCAGTTATGCCATATCTTCGCAGTTTCCGTAGAAGGCCGGCATGCCATACTCTGTCGAATGCTTTAGAGATATCCAAGGCGACAGTTCGGGCTTCACCATTCTTGTTGAGAGCCTGGTATATATATTCGGTGATGGTCGTTAGCATATCAGCAGTAGACCTGGTGAAGTGGAAGCCATACTGTTTGTCCGAGAGGAGCCCGTGGGCTGTGAGATGCTGAACGACCTCGGCATTGATATTGGCTTCGAACACTTTGCCAAAGATCAGAAGAAGGCAGTAGTTTGCAGGGTCCGAGGGTTCACCAGTGTTCTTGAATATTGGAACCACACAGAAGAAGACTTCAAACCAGCAGGAAAGCAGGAGGAAGCTAGGCAGAGGTTATAGAGCTTAGAAAGGATAGAGGAGAGTTCAGGGGCACAATTCTTCAAGACTATGATTGGGATTCCATCCCCACCACTCACTTTGTGAGGGTTCAGTTTTGAGATTATGCTAGAAATCAGCGAGGGTGTGATGTGGACGTCATTCAATTGGGCCTCAGTTCTAGATAGGAAATCAGGTGTATGGATTCCAGACGAATCCAGACTCAAATTGGTCGAGAATCTACGGGCAAATCATTCAACCTTGTCCGCTGAGGAGGTGAGGACTTCAAACTCGCTTTTACAGAGGCGCCAGTAGTCTTTGGTACCGAACTTGGAGGATGCTATGCGCTGCTTCATTCTGGCAGCAAACAGCATCTTAGCTTCGTTAAGTATCTTTTTACACTTCTTACGAGCTGATGCGAAAAGGTGCCTGTTTTGGTCCCATGCGTGACTACGATAAAGCCAGAAGAAGTGATTCCGGTGAGCAATGGCGGCCGAGCAAGCGGGCGAGAACCAGGGAGATGAATGGGATTTAAGCTGAAATTTTCTGGCAGGGATGAAAGCATCGATGTCAGCCTTAACCCAGGAGGAGACCTCTGATGCAGAGTCTTCCATGGGAAGACTAAAAACATTGTTCCAGGGACGTCACAGAGGAAGTTACGGAACAAATCCCAGTCTGCTCTTTGATAGCAGTAGGATATTCTGTTTGTCATGTTTATTTAAAAATGGGAATTTGGCTAAAAACATGAAACTTATCAATATTCTTAAAATACATCTTTCGTTTTTAGAGAGTGGGGTTTACCTTTGTAACACAAGTTTCTTCAATTATTTTCTTGTTAGTTAATTTAGTTTGTTTGCTTGTTACACTTAATTTTCATGACAATGAGAAACGTGTAAGGTGGTTAGAGAAAACTGATTTCTGAAAAGTATTTTTAATAATCAATGTAAAAGAGCTGCTTTGGATAAACCCGTTGATTGCACATGAGATTGTCAAGTCGATAATGATATAAAGAGAATTACAATTGTATATTTCTGAATTAATTTTGTGATACAGGTAAAAACCAAGAATGATTTAAGCTGAAGAGTAGATTTATAAAAAATATGTTTCTTCACTTTCTACAAAGCTGATGATTGCTCAACCAGCTGAAAAAGTTTCATATCATATTAATCAATGGCCTTGAACTTCAGACATTATTCCAATAAAAAAATGTAAGATTAAAGTTGGAACAGTAGAAAATTTAAAAATAAATGAAAAAAAACTCTAATCAAGGTTATACAATGTAAAGGAGCTTATATTAACATGTAAAATAATACATATATTTTATATATATATATATATATATATATATCTCCAAATGAATAAGGAATGAAGAAAAATTTACATTTAAAACATTGCTCAATATACAATATAGAGCTGTGACTATTTATTATAAATTATAGTTTAGAACATGTACAAATTATTATCCATTACAAAGTGTACATTTCGAAACGACAATGTCTCATCAGGTAGTGTGCACACTACCTGATGAGACTGTCATTTCAATGTCAAAACAAAATGTAGACTTTGTAGTGGATAACAATTTGTACATATTCTAAACTATAATTTATAATAAATAAATAAATAAATATATATGTATATATATATATATATATATATATATATATATTGACTGTTTAATTATTTTTTTTTTCTAAGAACACTCATGTAACGGTGATTTTTTTAAATATTTCTCCATATATAGAAAAGACCCAGACATAACGTAGAGTATAGTGAAAACAGCCAAGCCTTACAACAGTGGCAAAATATGTAGACTGTGCTAGGAAGAAAAGTTAGCGATTATGCTATTCTCAAACAAAAATGAACTATTGAATGAAAGAACAGAAATTATGACTAAGTGTAACCATACCAAAAAATAGGTTCATATAACCATGGATGAAAACATTATAATTTCGTGTAATTTAAAAAATTGCATGTTCAAAAATTCCCCATTACGTGAGCATTCTTTAAAAAAAATAAAAATAAAAAAGGTAAACAGTAAAATCAGTTATTGCAAATTGCCTGAAGACACTACATGGTAGAAACCTAGGTCACGTAATAACTCGTTTACAAATGAAGAATATATAACTGAACAGTTATAGATCAGATTTAAATTAGACCAGTAAACAGTTCTATTAGAAAGTGCTCAATACATGTTTGAAAGAAAAAAGAAAATATAACATGTAGAGCATTTAAATATTTAGGGAGATATTTAGATTTGTTTTGCAAAACAAATCACCCAAGGAAAATAAAAAGGTCGGAACCATGGTAGCATATCTGGCTGATCTTTCATATATTGCCAAAGTTTCCTTAAAAAAGTGAGTATGCATTATGAAAAAAAAATATCCAAAATTTAATAAAACCAAAGTTTTATAGTCAAAATCTTTGTAGACCAAAGGATTTTTGATGTAATTATCTTATTTTTCTAATCCTTTTTAGAATTTTCGAAATTGTTTAAGTCTTGTTTCTCTGGCATCAACAGCGAACCAGAAATTAGTATGGGAAATTTGAATATCTTTTTGCAGTGAAAAATGTACTGATTTGGAAATTCATATTAATTTTTTAAGAAAATCTTGGTAAAACACCTTTTTTTTACATTTGTTACCCTAAACTTACTTAATTTTATGAAATTTTAAGTCTGAGGTGAATTTAAATCATCAAACTTTTTACTCAAACAAGATACCCAGTTACACAAAATCAACTCTAAATCGTAAAAGAAAAACAATGTAATAAAACTAAGACATTATTTAATTAGAAAAGCTTTTAATTAGTAAAATATATTATGGACACTACTGCTTTAAGAAAAAATTTTCAATTAATTTTTACAAGAATTGTTTTCATTGATTTTAAATTTTATTTGGAATAATTCATAAACTTTTAATCCTTTTAAAATTCCGTATTAATTTGTAGTAGGCAAGTGATATTGTTATTAAATAAAAACTATATTTACTAATCATGAATAGAAAAGCTTAAAATTCAGCAACTCTTAGAATTTTTAAAAAGAAATTTGAATCTATTTTGTAGATGTAGAAATGTGCGAATTTTTGTTAATATGAATGTCTACACACAACATTATCAGAAAATAAGAAGAGTAACAGTAAATTTAAAATTTATTTGAAATTTTACAAGAATATCAGCTCAACATTATGCAAATCATTTCCTTGAGTCTGTGCTGTTATCATAAAAGAATTTATGTCCAGATAACAAGAAACCAAAGATTTATTCAGCAGAAGTTGGCACATTAGGTAATGAAACCCCAAAATCTGACCAAATGACTAAGCATCATTATTTTGGGGAACCTCTTCACTGGGCCCAGAACATTCCACCACCAAACTCAAAAGAAACAAAATTTCTATCAGAAACCAAAACAAGCAATAAAAGAGACTTGAACTATTCACTATTAAATCCTGATTGTCAATAAAAGCAAAGACAGAAATAGTTCCAGTAGTTAAATGAGCAATAGTGAACATAGATTTTAATATAAACAAGACTGTTCACTTACAACCTCTGAAAAATAAATAAACTTGTAGACAAGGCCTAAAATATATCCAGGAAGTGGAAAGAGATAGAAAAGAAAGAGTTGTAAAGGAAAGAATTTGGAGGGAAGTGAACAAATAATTACTTTTACAATGAAAGGTCAAACTATCAAGCCATGGTACAAGGTTGGCAGTTTCTATAAAAGGATATTTTCTTTTTTTCTTGTATATGAAAGAGAAATGAAAGAGGCCATTAACCTTCTTTCAACTGATAGCCAAAAAAAAAAAAACATGAAAACTGAGGAGAAGGAAGAGGAAAGTCATGAAAAACTCAAAACAGATGCTTGAATGATTTTTTATTGTTTTTTGTTAAATTTCAGAAACTTTTATTGTTGCTTTTTTTCTATTTCTATTTGTTGGCCTTTCCCCCTCATTTGGCAGCCTTACCCTCTTTTATTTCTGTTTTTCCCTCTTGTCAACATTTGATTCCTTCTGTTCCCTCTCCAAATCCCTCTTTCTTCACAATTTCTATCATGTAAATTCTTGCTTAACATTTTAATTTATTTTGATTTTCAATAACAAAAATGAAATAAAATAATAGTCTTTCCTTAAATTTCAAAAGGCTGGCTTTCAAATTCTTGCAAAGTAAGGTGTAAAATCTTAATTCTATTTGCTCAAGAATTTTTTTTTCATTTTTTCAGGAATTATTTTGATTGAAATATTATTTTTTATCAGTATATCTCAGCTGAACTTCAACCTTCCACAGTTTAATGACTAATCCATTTTGGGCTTCTCTCAGATGGTTCTAGATTTTTACAGAGTCAATTCAATTAATAAAATAAAACAATTATTATACACCAATATGCATTGTGGTACAGTGGATATCCGGCTATGAGTTAAATAGCAGGAGAGATTGGGTTCTATAGCCCTCGTTGACAACTAGTCTACTGAAAAAAGTAATGGCAACCTACTGTGGGAAAATCTTTACAGTCATGATTGCCCAAGCATGTATTACACATGGCACTTAACTGACTGATAAGAGAAATAAAGATACTAATCAAGAAAATTCATAGAAAAGTGACTTATCTGAGAATTTCTGAATGTGAAAGAGTGTTTAATATGACATAGTTGAGAACATTGGTCTGTTGGAAATTTCTTGCATCTTTTAAAGTTTGTCTTCATTGTAACTGCTCTCAAAACCATTGTTTTCATTTCTGCTTTCTGCAGATGAAAAGTTAACGTTACAAGTTGGTGCAGATAAATTGTGGCTTTGTACCAAACTAAGCTTTCTCTATAGTTACTTCCTGATCACTGAAACAGGTTTCTATTTTATTCATAAGAAAGCCAACTCCTTATATTGATTCCTCTTTCTCTCTCTCTCTCTTTTAATATCCTCTCTCCATTCAAAGAAAGCTCCCCTCCTCACCAAAAGGTCTACAACTGGAAGCCACCAAGGTCAAATGGCAGTACTATTTCCAAGATATCAATCAACTGGAAATATTATTGAATAAAAAATCTATTTTGCCATAACATTTCATAGCATACCTTTCCCCCTCATTTGTGATAGGGGAGGAAAAAAAAAGTTGATTATTTACATGCATATATATATATTCTAAACAAATACAGTTAAATATAACAGACAATGAATGTCTATTATGTTTAATCATGAGCCGTTCTAAACATCGTATTTTCGCTTTAATTTCAGGTAAAAAAGAAAAATTCTCCAACATTTGGATAATTTTTTATTATGCTAGCTCTAAGCTTTCGGCTCACATGAGCCATCTTCAGAGAGGTTACAGGAACGTTAACATAAAGACATCCACCATCAAAGACGATTTTATATTGTGTTGACAGAAAACACTGCTATGCAACAATAACAGTCACCAAATAGCAGACACAGTTCCTAAATTTGTAATGCAGCTCTATGACATTACACTGCATGAGAGCTCAAAATGTTAACAGAACCATATGTCTAAATGCAATGTAATGTGTTATAACCAGATTGAAATGTGATTTTATTAAGTGTGGGTTGTTTTGATTTAATGTAGATGGCCTCCAATATCTGAACGTTCTTTTTACTGCATGTATGAGTGAGTATCATTGTGTTATTGACTAAAATATGTCTAATATACATACATACACACAGTGTTTAAAATTAACAAGGTGACATTTTTTCATTTTGTTCAAAACCTACAAGTCAGAATTCAACAAAATTTTCACAGTATAATGGGAATAGGTATATGCATAAGTTGTATAAAAACTGTATTGTTCTGCAAAATTGGAAACAAACAGTGGCCATTTGCAATATAAAAATGTTCTAGACTATAAACGAGTATCATTATAATCGTGTAATTATGGGTCACAAATGTGACTTGACCCCTTATGAGAAAGATATAACATCTGAACTTTCTAAAGGCAAATCTACATTACAAATCTCCAAAATAATTGGAAGATATCAGCAAACTAAGAAAAGATTAGTTGCAGCACCTATAAAGATATGTAAGAGGGTTAATAAGGTCACTCGAGGGTTGTTTTCCAACACTGTTTGTCATGAATGAAATGTATATATATATATATATATATATATATACGAGTACAGAGCGAAGAAAGAATTTTTTTCACCGTCCAAAACATTAATTTAAAATAGTGCTCGATATATAATGTATAGAGCTGTGAATTTATACATGAAAAACAACACTAACCCAATATCTATAAACCCCAACTCTAATCACCCACCATCCATTATTAAGCACATCCCATCATCAGTAGAACATCGCATTAACACACACTCATCCAGTAAAGAGATATTTGATAAGCACAAGGTAATTTATAATAGAATCCTTAATGAAAGCGGGTATAAATCATCAAAAATCAGCTTTGTGGAAAAATTCAAAAGTTCAAAAAGCAAAAATAGAAACAGAAAAATAATATGGTATAACCCTCCCTTCAATCAATCAGTTAACTTCAAGCTGGGGCATAAATTTCTTAAACTAATAGAGAAGCACTTCCTCAAAAATAACCCTCTGAGAAAAATCTTCAATAAAAATACCATAAAATTAAGTTATAGCTGTTCCAATAATCTAGAAAAAATAATCAAAACGCATAACACCAAAATATTAAGACTACACAGCAAAAATAACTCCAACACTAATACAAGTCCGTCCCGTGATAACAACCTCTGTAACTGTAGAAACCCCAACCAATGCCCCATGACCAATAAATGTATGACAAAATCTCTGATATATATGTGTTTGATTTCATCCATAGAACAACCTAAAGATGAAAAAATATATATTGGGAATACCATGAACGTATTTAAAAAGCACTTTTACAATCACCTCTCATCCTTCAATAACAAAGAAAAACAAAACATGACATCTCTCTCCAAATACTTTTGGAAATTAAAAGACGAAAATAAAATGCCTAAGGTTAAATGGAAAATCCTCAAACAAGCAAGAACAGCAAAATCTATAAAGGAACCATGTTTTCTTTGCCTTCAAGAAAAAAATTGAGATCCTTAAATATATAAATAGTAACAAACTTTTAAACCAGAGGCACGAAACCACAGTAAACTGTAAGCACATTAGGGATCTAACCCTACAATCATGCTAGGAAATACTAGGAAGTTAATTAGATATTTTTTATTATAAAAGATTAAAAATGCTATAGAAAAAAAATCTAATAAATCCTTAAAATAAGGTCTAATACCCACAAAAATATCTAAATAAATAAAATGTAAAATTAAATTAAATAAACAGGCTCCCAAACTATAATCTATGAAAAATTTAAAAAAATCAATTCCCTAAATTCAAAATTAAGATTAAATATACAAAATTTAGATAATTTATAAAAAACTGATAAAATACAAATTTACATTTACCTTCTAAAAAATACAATTTTAGATTTTTTATAAATAACTTCGCCTAAATACAAAATACTCCACACTTAAATGGATCAAATTACTAAATTCTACAGCAAAGTTTAATATTCCGAATTAGATTACAAATCTACACATAAAAACCTTACTTAAATACAAAAATATTCCGTACTGGAAAAATCTAAATTAAACAAAAAAAATGGCTCCCAAACTCGAAAAAGAATCAATTTCCTATATTCAAAATTAAGATTAAATATACTATCTCAGAATAATTATATCATACACAAAAATAAACTGTAAGTACATTAAAGATCTAACTCTACAATCATGCTAAAAAATACTAAGAATTTGATTAGATATTTTTATTATAAAAGATTAAAAATACTATAGAAAAAAAAAATCGATCTAATAAATCCTTAAAGTAAGGTCTAATACCCACAAAAATATCTAAATACATAAAATGAAAAATTAAATGAAATAAACAGACTTCCAAACTATAATCTATGGAAGATTAAAAATTAAAAGAAAAAACTCGATCCTCTAAATTCAAAATTAAGATTAAATATACAAATTTAGATAAATTATAAAAAACTGATAAAATACAAATTTGCATTTACCTTCTAAAAAAATACAAGTTTAGATTTTTATAAATAACTTCGTCTAAATGCAATAATACTCCACACTTGAATGAACACCCCTATCCTGCTAAAATAAAAATAAAAATAAACAATTCTATAGAAAAGATCAAACTACTAAATTCTAAAGCAAAGTTTAACATTCCGAATTAAATTAGAAACCTACCCATAAAAACCTTACTTAAATACAAAAATATTCCATACTGGAAAAATCAAAAATAAAAAGTAAAAAACACCCCACCCCTATCACATCCATCTAAGGAACCCAAAGTAAGACAGCCTGGCCACTAGATAAAAGAGAATACATAAAATCTGTCTAGTAACAACAGACACTAATCAATCAAGCACTAGCTAACCACGCCACTGTCCTAAAAATTCTTAACGTCAACAAGATGGGTTCCCTAATCACAAAAAACCTCCACACACACACACAAAACTGACCAAGTAATCAACCCCCACACACCACGTTCTTTGAAATTCTAACCAAAAGATATACCTGACCCATAAAAATGTACATTCTAACAGATAATGCCATTAATCAACCATTTAGCATTTACACACCAAGTTCTTCAAAAGTCTAACGGTCAACACGAAAGACATATTCCCTTCATTATCAATAACCCCAACCAACCCCCACAACAATGAACCAAATATAGGCAGTGGATGATTTCAGTTCTTGCCCCATTCCTCCTGATGAAACGTTGGATACCCAACGTTGAAACAACCATATGATTGTAGAGGACATATATAGAAAAAATTATGTACATGTTCTAAAACATAATTTATATATATATATATATATATATTAGAGAGAGTGGGTGAAGGAGGAAAGACATTTGCTGATATCTCCTAACAAGTAGACCAAAAATTACACAAATGAAAATCTGGAGCAGAGGGTGATGAATATAACATGATGCAGTTAAGTGACACATTTTAATTATATTATTCAAACTTTTGTCCTCATCTTGTTTGCCATATTCACAACATTTTAGCTGTTTTATATACCAACTTTCTTCAGGTGACTGGAATTTTGAACCAAACCCTATATTTCAATCACTGGGCATGACTGTTTTCATCCCACTTCCAATGTCTCAGTATCAGTTATCGACAATCTCAGAAATATAGATAAATTTTGTATATTTTTAATCTTATATAAGGAATACCACGGGTAAATTGTTGCCATTTTATATTTTTAATTTCATGCATATACATTGTTTCTTTTTGTTAACTGTACAATATAGTAAGCTCAGTTAAACACCATCTATAAGAAAAAGAGCACCATGCATGACGCAATTCACTCCAACAGAACTTTGGAAATGGCATGCTGTACACTTTGGTATTTGTGCCAGAAGCTCTCAAAAAAAAAACATTTCCGAGTGTTTGGGTGTCAAGATCAGGAGAGTGCAGAGGATTCAGAAACAGTTACATTAGTATAATGGTGATTACAAAAGTACAACTTGGAAAACACATTCTGATTCTTCTGTTAAGATAAGAAATCCCAAATTTGGTTATAAAGACTCAACACAAAGGATTATATCAAGTACTTTGAGGAGGTAGTGCTGTGCTAGGATATAAAGGTGGCTGCTGGAAGACCCTATAACTAACAACAGGACCCTGTACCATGTCACACAAGAGATCACAGGCATGGGTGTCAGACAATTTCTGCAGCCACATCATCCCTTACATCTGGGCACCTAACTTCCCAGACTGCATCCCCTGCTGGAAATGGCATGCTGTACTTTCTTGATTATTATGCGTGGAGCATAACTTTCTAAAGGCAAATCTACATTAGAAATATCTAAAATAATTGGAAGAAATCACCAAATTAAGAAAAAATTAGTTGCAGCATCTATGAAGATATGTAAGAGGGCTAATAAGGTCACTCGAGAGTTGTTTCAAGTTGTACAGCATGCCATTTCCAAAGGTGAGGAAATTATAACATTCACCAACTTAATCAAGGATACTGTTTCAGAAGAGATGCAGAAGATTCCCAAGTCATCGGGCGGCCATGACAGAAGCCAATGGCAATTTTATTGAATAAATTTAGTATTTTAAAATATTTTTGTGTAATTTTGTAATGTATCTGTTAAAATGAGATAACAGTGTTATTTTCGTTTTTTGTGTATTTCAGACTAGCATCATAGCCCGGCGTTGCCTGTGCAACTCAGAACATTTTTTAATTAGGTGATTAATGCAGTGTGTTGCGATTTCCAAGTACTTGTAGTCGCTGCCTCACTTTAAAACTTAGTTATATAAAAAAATAATTATATAAAAAATTGTTGTTTAAAAAGTTGTTATAAATTTCCATTAAAAAATTTATTTTCTTTCATTTTGCATAAATGTGAGTTGATGTTTTGTGTGACATTGTAAACAACATTGTGTTTGTGTTTGTTTCAATATTATGAGGGAAAATATTTACATTTTTTGTTGACTAAATGAATTTCAAAAATTTTCAAAGAATATTTAAAAATGTAGACATTTAACTTTAGAGGAAAAAGTTACATTAATGGTACACGAATTACAGACAGTTGATTTCTTGCATGAAATATTCAGTGAAAAAAGCTTTTTTTTTTTTTAATTTTATTTTCTGAGGTATGAAATATTAAATCTGAAAAAAAAAAAAAAAAGGCTTAAATAATGAAATTAACCATTGGCACTTTTTTTTTTACATATTTTGTTTTTGTTTGAAAAAACACTTTCAAAATATTTCTTTTGTTTCAAAATTACAGGGAAAAATATTCACATTTTTTTGTTGACCAAATGAATTTTTAAAACGTCGAAATAAAAATTAAATATAAAGGCTCATTTTTTTTTTTTTTTTCAGTCAGGTTTGACACGTGTGATTTGATTTCTGTGATGTAATCTAGCAGCTATCTTAGATGTTTTACGGAGCAAATGTAAAAAATCGGCTCCATTGGCCAAACAGTGCAAAAGGGAAAATTGCTGAACTTAAACTCAAAAAGTATGTGTCAACCTGGCCTTACCTGTAGATATGTGTCCCTAGAAAGTTTGAATGGCGTAGCTCAAAAAATGTAGGCGTGCATAGATTACAGTCACACAGACTCACATATTGCCTTTTATATATATAGATGACAATTTATCCACTGCATCATATATATATATATATATATATATATATATACATACACACACACCAATTAACTACTTGTAAAACCACTTACATACCAAAATATTAAATTCCACCAAGCTTCATATAAAAAGAAAAAAAGGGACACAACAGCAAATTGAAGTTAAGCCCTGACAAGTGAAGACATAATTGTACTTTCACAAAACTTTGAAGTTGGCATGAGCCTGCCTAGTTAAGTGACAAACCTCTCCATATTAATCCTATTAATGCTTTATCTCTATAGCAAGCACTTTACAACAGAAAACCTGCTTATCAAAATATCATTTTATTAGTAAACCACAAAAAAAATCTTAGCACTAAGCATTATCTCTCTCTATATATATATATATAGTGGAAGCTGTTGTATGCGACCACCCCTACTGCCATCAAAAATTGGTCGCATACAGCAGGTGGTCGCTCACTAAAGACTTGTGACCTATCCTCCCCACAATAGTATATTTCACTCTCCAGAATGTACATATTTTAGTATTTTACCATGTAATCTGGTAATAAATAAATGAGACCATATGGTCTAACCTTTAACAAAAGTTTATTCAGCATAATTATTTTTTTAACATTAAAAACATATTTACAACAGTTAACAAAAGAAATAAAATTCTTTATTCACACTGGTGTAGGCTTAAAAAAAATCAATTATTGCAGTATGTGTGGTGTTTTTTTTTTTGTAATGTGACCACTTCGATTCTAATTGATGTTGGTACTTATTTATTGGTCTTCCTGAATTAAAGCAAATAATTTCAGATCATCGAGATGGGCACTGGCAAGCCTGTAAGTCATCAACTCTCGAATGGGTTCATACTTTTCTTCCTCGTCATCAGAGTCTATTGCTTCTTGAGTCAGATTTCCACTGTGTAACTCTTCCGCCTCCCAATTATCTCCCAGGGTTATTTGTGATCATGGCATTATCCATGGTGACATAATCAACCCAGCTAGCATCATCCATGACCATTGTGACATCATTCGGTATTTCAAATGTTACTGCAACAAGGGATATTATGATAGAGGGATTAAATATTTCTATACACTGACTAACAACAAGTACTATGAAAGTTTATTTATTAGATTGAAAATAATTAAATTGTTAAAAGTGATATTAAGTAACCTTTAAGAATATGTGTTTAATGTACATAATTTGACTCTAGATGAAAACAGTTATAGTTCTGTTTTTGTGAAAACCAAAACTTTCCTTTTTCTTAACAAGCGGCAGCTGAAAAATCGTTATCATCATCATCACAGTAAATGGTCAGTATCGTCACCTAAGCTGCTGGGGATACTGACAGTAGAGGAGTCTAATTGAACAAATACACAGTAACAACTAATGTATGTTGAAAAAGTTTGTGATGTATACATTTTCAATTTTTTCTTAGAAGTGAGTGATAGTAAAAGAGAATCTGTGATATGGATAAATAAACAAACATACTAGAAAAAAAATGACAACAATCAGGAGAGAGAGAGAGAGAGTAAAAATAAAGATAATGAAAGAGATAAACATTGAAAATTTAAATTTCACATAGATGTAATTTTTTCCTTTATGCCCAAATTTATCTAAGTTGGTACAGAAACAAACAAATCTCTTGAACTAGTCAAATGTAATAAGTATATCTTAATACAAGACAGTCGCCAGTTTGACCACCACCATTTCAACAAATAATAAAAATTTGACTTCACTACAATAACAAAATGAGAAAGTGTTTCTGGCTTAGATTAAAGGAAAATGAAATAGATTACTAACTTAAATTCTCCTAATTTAGAAGGTAGCACTGTACTGCCAAAATGAATTTTTTGTTAAAGTGGTCACTTGACCAATGATTTTTATTCTTTGATGTTGGTTGGTGGTTGCATTTTGGAAGAGGTTGCTTATTGGGGGTCAATTAACATTAGCAAATTGTTCGTGAATAGAAAAATGGTCATTAATAGCAGGTGGTCGCTGATGACGAGGGTCACCTACACTAGGTTAAACTGTATATATCACATTATCTATATTTGAATGAAGACTTGATGCCACAGAGCATAAATATTGATTTGACTAGAGGGCTTTTTTTACCTTCTTTTTTTAAAGATTCCTTTCATGCCCAATTTTGTCAACAGTTCCTTTTGAGGAATTATTGGCATGAAAGAATTCCCCTTAAGGAAGAAGTAAAAAAAAAAAAAATGCCCCACTTGCCTATATATATATATATATATATATATATATATACACACACACACATTTTCAAATAAAACTTCAAATTCACAAGTGTTGTATAATTGTTTCCACGAGGAATATTTGTTTCTTTAAGACATTACCCTTAATCTTTACCTAAAACTATTATAAAGCAAATACCTAACATTGTAAACACAAGGCTTATCGTCTAACCTCAAAATTTTCAATAAAAATAAGAAATTATACAATAAGGCCCTTCAGGAGAGTGGTTTCAGAGATAAACTGGTATATGAAAAACCATTATGAATCTTAAACCATCTAATGCTAAAAATAAATGTAAAAAAAGGAAAGTAATATGGTTTAACCCCCATTCTGTAGACTATCTAATATTAACATAGAAAAATATTTTCTTAATATGAGCTGGCATGTCCTTAATTGCTGTAGCCCCTTCTGGACCTGGTCTTATGCCCTCTTTATCAATAATATGTCCCAAGTATTTAATTTTCTCCATAAAGAAGTTGCATTTGGATTCTTTCAGTTCGAACCTGAACTCATGAATTCTTGAGAAAACTATGAACATGTTCTTTATGCTGTTCTGCATTTTGGCTGATCATTAATATGTCGTCCAAAAATGCAACCGCAAAGTCAGTCACTCAGTATAGTATCCATCACTTGTTGGAAAATTGCCAGCACAGCCTTTACCCTGAATGGTAGACATTCAAACTTGTACAACATATGATGAGTGCTGATACATAGCAACTTAGAACATTCTTCCTCCACCAGTAATTGAAGATACGCATCACTGGGATCAATGTTTTAAAAATATTTTCCTCCATTTAGTTTATTTCATCTAGTTTAGGCAAAGCATAATAATAGTCTTTGAGTGCTGCATTCATTAAGCTCTGTTGAGAAATCAGTGCAAATTCAAATTTTGTCAGACTTCTTCACATATACAGTCGGTGAAGCCAATTGACTGTACACAACTTTTGACAAGACACCAGATTTTTCTAGTCTATTGAGTTCTTCGTTTAATTTTGGTAAAGAGGTGAAAGGCACATGTCGTTTTTTCTTAAACACTGATTGGATGTCATCTTTTAATTTGAATTTTGCAATCATCTTATTACAGTGACCAAGGTCCCCAGAAAAAAATAATACGGATGTCTTTAGTTTTAACATCCTTTCTTGAAATGTTACATTCATGATAAGTTCTCATATAAACTTGATTTTCTCCCTTGTCAAAGAGTTGGCCATTATTAGTTCTTAGCAAGTTCAGTTTTCCCAACTTTTTGTAGTTTGTAGATTTATGATTGTTGAATCTGAACCAGAATCCGATTGCAGTTTAATACTTTTATTTAGGATTTGTACTTGCATATACTTCCTAATGTTTAACTCATCTTGTTTATCTGCTTTTGTGTTTTTTACGTAGCTATTAACCTTTTTTCTCTCTCGACAATGTGAGCTCTTGTGCTCAATGTGGCTACAATATAGGCATTTTTTATTCCAGTAAGGGCAGAGTCTTTATACCAATATAATAATCCACAACGGAAACATGGGTTAAGAAGCAAGTTGCCTTGTTTCTTTTTTGATTTAATTTAGAGGAAGAATCAATTTGTTTTTTTTTCTCAGCATGCTTTTCTCATGTGATCTATGCCAGATTCCTCAATATTTTTCGAATCTTGGCATATGCTTACAAATCTCTGACAGTCCACCACTATTTGTTGGAGAGTAAGGTTTTGCTCATTTTCCAATTTATTTAGAACTTTATGTCTGATTTCAGCATCTTTACCAAATTTGTGAATTATATTTTACAGGGTAAAATATAATTCACAAATTTAGTGTGCTCTGTAGTGCCCAGTTTGGAAGAAGGCAAACTTTTTTAGAGTCCAACCAATTTATGCAATCTGTGGCATATAAATCCTTGAATCTTCTAAAATAGGAAGTGAAAGTTATATCCTCGTTTGGAGAATATGTAAAAGTGTCTACTGCTCCCCCGATCGTGTTTTGGGAGAATGCATTTTCGTTTTCACAAGTTTGTCTCCAGTTTACCAGTTTAAGCAAGTTTTGTTGAGTTTGAAGTAGAATTTCTTCAAATTTCTAATGTCTAACTTCAGTTTGTTTTGTAAATTCAAGCTATTCTTTTTCAACTTGCTTTAACATTTCAAGTCATTCTTTCTCAGCTTGCTTTTGAATTTCAAGTCGTTCTTTCTGTATATCCAGCTGGAGTTGCTCTATTCTTTTTTGTTGCACAAGTTGCTTTTCTTGCCATCTAAGTTCCCATTGGTTTAGCTTCTCTTGTCATTTAAGCTCCTGTTGGTTTTGCTGTTCAAGTCGGAACTTAAGAAAATCGAGCATGACGGATTTAAATTTGTCCATTTCTATCCGTTTTTGTTTTTTTTAGGATTACCCAAATACAAATTAAAATCAAATGAAACATTTCATTTTTTTTTTTAATAACAAAAAAAACTTTAATTTCTTACTCACTCAGTAATGAAATAACAATTAATTCAAAATGAATAGCTTTAATTTCTTATTCACTCAGAGAATCATGTGTGCTTTTTATTTCTCGAAAAACATAAATTCTCATAGTTTAGTTGCTTGCATTCAAGTTCAGTGTAAGTTAGTTACACTCTTCATTTTTTTTTTTTTGTTAGTTTCCTTTCCTGGATTACCAAGTACTGTTGAGTAGAACAGTGTGATGAAAATAGAAATTTTTTTCTGTTCAATTTCCTTTTCTGGATAGCCCAGTACTGTTGAATAGAACAAAGTCTGACGAAAAATAAAATTCCATGCGTCCACTGTTGAACCAATATTGACAATTTCCATACAGTCCTTCTAGGGGTCCTTAAGGGTTCTTAAGAATCTTCATCACCAAGTATTTGTGGCTTTGTTGGGGCCAGAAATAAAGACACAAAGAAGGAATAGAGTTAACAAATATATTTAACAAAGACAGTATATATAAGATATACCAATGAGCGATTATTAACGTGACTGTTAGTATGACTGTCAAAGTTATCTGCTGGAATAGATTCCACTCTCACTCTCTTCAAAACAGAACTGCTGCTTATACATAGTTTGGATGTGTTCATGTGTCATACGGTTAAGTCACTATAATAATTACTTGCTTTTTGTAGAATACATTAAGTGTCCATAATGATATTTGTATCACTACACGTGTTTCGATTCCAAAGCTGACTCTCTTCAGACTAATAAATTTGTGACTTTATATATTGAGATCTATTTGTCTTTCTGACGGCCAGAAATACTGTATATATATAAGTGGTCGATCAGCAGTTTGTATGCATGAGTATTCATCTGTTGCTTTTTTTTTTTTTACACTGGCTCATTAAATCTCTTCCATTTTTGGAATCATACACCTTTCATTGGCCAGAAATTTTTTCTACACTGACCTGAAAAATTTGTCTTTTTCTTCAAAATTGTTCTCAGCAATTTTGATTCAATTCTATAGGTTATCAAGTCCTGTTTGTTGTTTTTGGAATCCAATCCAGAATTACTATTTTTTGCAATGGCTCACAAAAACAATTTTTTTTTAGAACGCATTTGAATTTAGTGTGTCTGTGTGTGTGTCTTAGTTTTTTCATGTAGTTTTGTTGTGGGAACATTTGTATTTTTTAAAGAATATTTCTTCCTGCATCATGAGCATGCCACAGTCAGAATCTTGATAGATAGACATTACTCTGAATTTACCTCCACTATCTTAAAATAAAAGGCCAGATTTTTAATTTCTTATATATATATATATATATATATAATGTGTGTGTGTGTGTTTTTTTTTTTATTTAAAATTAATATAGTTTACATTGCTACACAGAAACTTCTATGTTTAGAGATTTTAGCTTGTCATCAGGCAATGTTAGTTTATGGTTGTGAAAATTATTTTAATTTGAATATAAGAAACAATACATTTGTTATTTATGGATGTGGGAAGACAGAAAACTTTGTGTGTTTTCAATTTAACTAATCGGAATGAAGATCCACTTCAAATTTGAAAATATAGGTTATATTTTGGGGGAATACATGATTTCTTCCTTCAATCTTAACTGGAAGAATGTCAGTTGATCAAAACCCCTGTCTAGACTGCATTTCTGTTGATGTATCCATTATTGTTACAAGATTATTGTCTTGGTTTTCTCTGTATCTTAGCATTTTCCAAAACAAAAAAAAGAAAACATTTTATATTTTGGATCTGATTTTTCAGTGTAATTATACTGTTTTTATTTTGATTCAGAATGCATTTAATTTCAATTTTTAAAAACTCTTAATGTGTAAAAATTTTAATATCTATTTAATTATCAAAAAAATTTTTTAACATCCATTTTATTATTTTTAAGTCTATTATTATATTATAATACATTTTTAATATCATAATACAAAAAATTTAATATTTAATTATTATTATATTATAATATAAAACAAATTATTTGGTATATATAAGTTAATGGATATTTTTTATGAAGAATCCTTTTAACCATATTCTAAGGTGAACATTTTGCAATGTTTACATATGACATTTAACACATCACTCAATAAATCCCAGACCTAACCAATAAAGTAACAAGTTTTAGGCAAAATTCAACTTTATTCATCAACATAACGCTTCTCTAATAATTTGACACCTTTTTTTATAGAATGATTTGTCCTTGGCCTCAAAATGTACCCCAGTTTCCAATATCACTTCTTCACTGAAGCCAAATGTCTTTCTCCAGAGCATACTTTCAAGGTCTGCAAAAAGCCAGAAGTCACTGGGGGCCAGATCTGGAGAATGGTGTGGATGCAAAAGAAATTCTAAGTGCAATTCATGTAGTTTATCTATCATTGCGATAAACTTGTGACACGGTGCGTTGCCGTGATGAAAGATCACTTTCTTCTTCATTTGTGGCAGTTTTTTGGCACGTACCAATAGTGCTATATAATATATGCTATTAATGGTTCTTCCTTTCTCAAGGTAATCAATGACCAAAATACCTTGCACATCCCAAGATACGGAAGCCAAAACTTTGACTGCTGATGTTTGTTTCTTTGGTCAATTTGGATGACTTTCATCTGCTGCTGTCTACTCAGCTGACTGCCGATTTGACTCTTGACGTGAAGTGGTGGAGCCATGTTTTATCCATTGTCACATATTTATACAAAAACTTCTTGGTGCATTGAAACAGTTACAAACAATGCTCAAAATCATTGACACATTGTTTTGATTGACTGTGAGCAAACACAGCTTTCTTATTGACAAATGTTCATGCAAAATGATGATTACATTGCCTTTTGATATGTTCAACTTCTCTGCTATCTCATGCAACTTTAATTTACAATCAGCCAAAACAAGTTTGTGGATTCTTTTGGTGTTTTCCAAGAAAACTGCTGATTTGGGGTGACCTGAGGGTTCAGCATCATTTATGTTTGTAGGATGGTGTTTAAAGTCAACATGCCAACTCTTAACCATTGCTTCTGATAGAGCAAAGTCCAAATAACACTTATCAAGCCATTGTTTTGCTTGAACAGTATTTTTTTTTGTATCAGAAAGCAATGCTTTATCAACACACAAAATTTAGATTTTTTTTAATTGTTTTGAAAATTAGCAACAGAAGCTTCACTTAAAAAACTGTAATTGGAAAACTAATAATCCAATTAGGCTCAAATTTTGTCTTTTGAAGACTAGTACTTCATAATCATATAGATTTTTTTTTATTAGTGATGCTATCTATATGCCA
Source organism: Ascarosepion bandense (assembly GCA_037127315.1). Classification (NCBI taxonomy): domain Eukaryota; kingdom Metazoa; phylum Mollusca; class Cephalopoda; order Sepiida; family Sepiidae; genus Ascarosepion; species Ascarosepion bandense. The sequence continues at coordinate 237,127 of JBBBDQ010001059.1, read as the reverse complement.
AGCCTGGGACTTAATGAGATGTATTACTTCATTACACTGATTTAATAGATTTTTAATTTTAAGAAATTTAATAATGTATAGTTTTTTCATATAGATACAAGGAGCATGGGATTATATATATATAAAGAAATTCAAAATCTAGTCCCTTATTTTTAGATATATTCATGGGATACATTAATTCAAAGTTAACACAAAATATTCAACACTATGGACTTCAGAGTGACCAGATGCTGCATTCAAGATTCAAATTTTTTTCTAAGGCTGAATTGCTTTTTTATCCCACATTCTTTGGATCTACCTTATCTGCTTAGCATTTAAAAATAGAGGCTGCTTTAGTTTTCTATACTTATATTTTTTAGGTTATTTCAAGAAAGGATATCAGTTGCCAGTGAAGTTAAGGGCTGGGTCTTATTTTTAACAGAGTAAAGAATCTTCTAAAAACAACATATAAGTATGTCATGTAAGTATTTCTTATATACAAAGTTTAACTTATTTTGCAGTAAGCACTTTAGTCTGTTGATATACAGATTGCCCTCGAGAATCATTTAATGCATTTACAAGTGACAATCACAATAAAATTTACACAACTTTAAAGAAGCAATGCAAGGTAAGAGATATTGTGCATCTTATTCAGAAAAAAATGTTTTAATAGGAGTCAAGGCTGTAGAATTAGAAGCAATCTTGTGCAGAATCATAAAAAATATTTGCAAGCTTGGTTGGTAATTTTTTTCAAAATCTAAAAACTTGAAATTGAAAAAGGCTTCCTGAGTGATTCATCTTTCATTAGAGTGCAACATAGAAAATTTTTCATGTTAATATATAAAAACACCAACTAAATACTATTACTGATTAATATTCACTTCCTATTTATGAGAAAGCAATACAAGTTTGAATGACACTGTAAAAGCCCTGATAAAAACAGTAGTTAGACATTTCCCAACATTGCCATTTCCACAAAGCATATCTAGTGAAAAATTAATTTGCATTTTATGAGCTCTCTAACTCCAAAGAACAACTCTCACATCCTGAGATTTTTCATCAATTCTTTTTTTTTTTTTTTGACTAAATTTACTTGGATTTCTCAAAATGTACATAATTCTTGTGTATGAATGAGTCAAATGAAGAAAGTTGCTTTTTTCTTTTTAATTCTCTAAATACAAATGAATACTTTATAATAGGAACTGCCACAAATTCACTAAAATATGAGAATATCATGATATAAAAATGCTCCAAACTTAACGAAAACAAAATGTTATTGTCAAAATCTTTATTATGAACAGAAAAAACAAATGATATTTTAATTATCAAATTACATGTTTTATTCTTTTTAGTGTATTTGGAATTTTGATTAAAAATTTATTTTTCTTGCACCAAATTTTATGAAATTTGGATCAATTCATTTTTGTACTGATTAACATTTATATTAGTTATATGCAGATTACCTCAGAAAATTTAAATCAAGTTTTTTTTTGTTTTTTTTTTCAGTTACCAAAAGTTTGCTTTGAATTTTAAAATAAAGAAAGACATAAAACCAAGACATTTAATTAGAAAAACTTTTAATTTTTAATCTGAATAAGATATATTATGAACACTATTGTCTTAAAATATTTTGTGATTGTTGTAGAGTAGCTGACACCCCTGCAAAACTCAATGATGGAATGGCCCATGGCCTGAAATGGTCTATTTAAGTAAAGAATAGTGTCATTTGAGTAATATTTGGACTGATTAATTTGGAAAATATTGCAATCCTCTGTGTTGTAAGTTCTGTCTTATCTGTTATTGTAAATATTGTAATGTTCTGTGTCTATCCGTTTAGCACTGGATATTGTGCTGAATAATACAGCAGCACACTTTCTGTGTATTGTGTCCATGTTGATGATACAATAGATTGGCGATGAGGATTCAAACAGATTTGCTGACAAGAAGAATAAAAAAATACAATCTGACACAACAGATTGACAATGAAGAATCAAAAAGTTACAACTGAGACAACAAATAGCACAATGAAGCAGACATAAGAGCAAGATTATCAACCAAATTGGAACAAGTTAAAATATCAACTCTCTAAAATCGGGCAGAGGTATGCCTGCAAATTGTAAATTTTAAAAGAATCTTCATTTCATCTAACTTTCTTGCCTTACCACCCAAGGTCAAACAGACAGGTAGAAAGGTTTATCGATGTATTCAAAAGAGCAATAATACAGGTGAGCAGGATAGAAACCATGAATAGAATGAAGAACTGCAAAATTTCATGTCCATATACTGAATAACATCAAACATAAATGCAAATTCAGGTATGTCTCCATGTCTCCAGTGGAATTAATGTTCACAAGAAAAATCAGGTCAGTTTTTGATAAACTGAAACAAACAAAAAAAACAAAAAAAAAAATGAACAGAACAAAATCTGATGGTAAACATTTCAACCTGGGTAACAAAATTTATTTAAAAAATTACAAATTAGGAAGAAGGTACCATCAACAAAAGGATTAGTTGTATGTTGTACCTAATCAAACAACCAAGATGGATAGTTAAAAGGCATGTTACCCAAATTAAAGAAGGTATACACCCAATATATAGCATCGAAGAGAAGAACCCGTGTCGGTGATCTGTGACATGGTTGATGCCTCAACTGGTGCAACAAAATCATGCAGGAAAGTGTAAAAGAAGACAAATGGGTACAGTAGAAATAGACTGGAAAAGAAAAAAAATATATCATCCGCGAGAAGTAACATTTCAGGGTGGAGGTGTTGTAAAGTGGCCGACACCCCTGCAGCACTCAATAACAGAATGGCCCATGGCCTGAAATGTTCTGTTTAAGTAAAGAATAGTATCACTTGAGGAATAATATTCTATTCAAGTGCCGTTCGAGTAATATTCAAACTGATTACTTTGGTGACTGTTGCAATCTAAACCCCTTCTCTCTGTGTTGTAAGTTCTGTCTTGTCTGTTATTGTAACTCTTGTACTGATCTATGTATATCCGTTTAGCACCAGATATTGTGCTGAATAATACAACAGCACGCTGTGTATATCCTATCCACCTCTGCGATACAACAGTGAATGAATTTTTACAAAAATTGTTTTCATTTTACGAAAATTTTAATTATAATAATTTATAGTCTTAAATATTTTAAATTTCTGTATTAGTATGTAGCAGTAAGGTGATTTTGTTATTAACTAAAAACTATATTTACTAATTATAAATAGAAAAGCTTACAATTCAGTGACCCCAATATTTAAAAAGATTTTGAATTTTTTTTTGTATAAATGTGCTGATTATTGTAAATATGGATGTCTATGTTGTGTTAGTAGCTGGCTAAAAGTGGCACTAAAATTAGTGACTTTTGTGATTAAAAAAAATCCTTGCAATCAATTTAAATTAGTTTTGAAATACAGCAAAGTACTATTGAAAATATTAAAATTTATCAGCTTGAAATTGAAAAAATAAATGCTTCAAGAAAGATTTTACATTTTTACAAAATCACTTTAAACTTGAGGTATTGCATTTCTTTGGATGTACGTGCTTTATATCAACATAATTCTTGAATGTAAGCAAATAAAAATTGAATATTTTAAGAATCAACAGCTGAACTTTCTAAGTGAAGTTTTTATATTGGTTCTAAGACAAAGGTTAACATTCTCATTGGCCACTGTTTGTAAAATGCTTTCTTACAAATTTTCTTCAAAAAAATTCTGTTGGTAACTGTGTAACTTTTAGGTTTAAAAATTATATTTGACATGGGTTTTTATATGAAAAAGCTGAATAATTTCACAGTCTCTGTGTTAAAAGTGTCTTGTCTCAATAGCATACTGTTGCATAAGGTTAGGCTAAGTGACCCTATCCTGTTAGTGTAATAGATGCTGTTGCTAAGAAGAAAACCCAGGAATCAGACCTACTTTATGCTGTGCCTTGATGGATCTTAGGTTAAGAAAAGTTAGGAAAAAGAATATAGCTCAATGCAATGAAAAATTTTCTGGACTTGCTGAATAGAATTTTCTTTATTTCTATCATGTTAAACAAGATGAGGCAGTTGAAGGGTTTAATAAAAGATAAGATATAACTCCCCAAACACTTATCAATTACAGCTTATGTCTGTAAACCAAGAAATTTTTGTTTTACTCTTCAGAAAACATTTACCCCTACCCAACAAACATTTTGACAGAAAGAAAGTTCTAAGCAAAAATTATGCATGAATAAAAGATTATAAAAAAATACTTTTACCTATAGCAAAATATATGCATGTTTTATAAAATGTCACTATGAATCAACATGTAAAATTTGCTGAAATGATACTGGATTCTTGAGTCTTTTCTGTTAAGGTCAATATCTGTCTCGGATTTTAAAATTTTCAGATATTCTATTGTGTGTGTGCATGTATATATGTATGTATGTATATATACATACATACATACACAGAGTTTTTAAGATTCAACCCACTTGTCCTGACCAAACATAAAATTTTATTTATTTTTGAGAGATTCTTGGTCAGGATGAAAACAAGTCATAACAAGATCAATTTTTTAAAGTTGAAATTATGGAATTAAATTCTAATAGTAAGAAAATTTTCCTCATCAAAAATAAAACAACATTTTATATTCACTGATTTCTCCAATATATTTTAGGTGTATAATTTATTTAACCATAGTCAATGTCTGTCCATCTTTTTTAATCTCAACATCCTTCATGGAATTAAATTTTCTTTTCTTTTCTGGACAATGGTGTGTGTGGATATGTGATATCAGATACAGTATTCTCTAATAAAAATGATTAACATTTTCTCAAAATTCAACTCTTAAGCTGACTGAATCTAAAATCATAGGAAATGTGTGAGGATTAAAAAAAAAAAATTACATGAGATTAAAAAGAAATCAAATCCCACAAATTTCTTAATTTTAAGTTTTAATAAGAATTTCTCTTTGTGGAATTTGATGTTCAGAGTTAAAGAGCTGTAATTATTCAGATGACTATATCTTCACCTTTGCTGATTTCATTACTCAGTTGTGAACAGTTTGCTCTCCAACCATGTGGAAGTTACCAATATTTCCAACCTTTGCTTCTTCATAAAAAAAAAATTTGCCTGTGTGAATTCAATCTAATTCAACTGGTCAATGAAAAATAGAAAGATTCAATAAGAGAAAAGCAGACATTGAATGTGACTAAATATAATAAACCTAAAAATGGATTGAGAAGTGACTGAGTAAAACTCTGTGAATATAACAATGTCAAGAAGATAAGACTAAACAATTCATAAAATACTTCGTCTTAGAAATGCAAGCAATTCTTTAAAAAAAAAAAAAAGGTTAAAAAAAACAATGTATAAAACAATATAAATAAAAAACAAAAATGAGAATGTTCATCAGAAAAAACATTGATTAAAAAGGTTTATTTTACAATAAAAGAATTTGTTGGATGCTATTAGAATTTTTTTCTTTTATTTACAGAGTGCAATGGATGAATTGTTAACTGAATTACGAAAAAAAAAAAAAAAATCACTGACATCTCATTTTAACAGATATATTTACCAAAATTATACAAAAATTTCTTGAAATACTAAAGAGTAAATTTATTCAATTAATCATCATTGACTTTAATCACAGCTTTCATATGACATCAGAATCTCCTGAACCTCTTCTGGACGGTCTCCTTGTTTAAGTTGGTGAATGCTGCTATAATCCTTGCTTTCAGTTCATCTTTGATGTTACAAGGAGTTTTGTTGGTCTCGTTCAAATGTGTCACACACATAATAACCAAGATGGGGTTGCAGTTTGGAGTTAGGTGGCAAGATGTAAAGGTAATGCGATCACAAAGATTGCCTGACAGACATGACTGGGTTCTCTTGCATGTATGGCATGGTACAGAGTCCACTTGCTAGTCATAGGCTCTTCCAGTAGCCACCTTCTTGACTTAGGGCAGCCCAACCACCTCAAGGCACTAGATGTAAGCCTCTGTGTTGAATGGTGAGATAACATTGCCATCACTACGAATCACTCCAAACACCTTTATAATCTCCATTAGACTCATCCAGTCTTTCTGAATTCTCTACATTATCAGAAACACTTAAACACTCCAGAATTTCCATATTACAGCTTCTGGTGCAAATGCCAAACAGTACAGCTTGATGTTTCGAAATTTCTGGCAGTGAATTACATAATGGTGCACTTTTTCTCACAGACAGTGCCCAACTGATCCTACTATATTGTGCAGTTGACAGAATTAAAAACAATGTTCATACACAAAATTAAAAATATAAAATTAGCAACAACAAAAATGAGGACAACAGATCCCATGTAGAAAATGATAACTGCTCATTCCAGAAATTCAAACAAAATATTTTCTGTTTTATATGCATGGCTACAGTCAAAAGTTTGCAGAAAAGATTTTTAAAATATTTTGTTCAAAATGATTGAAAAAAAAAAATAAAAAATAAAAAAAAATAAAAAATAGTTTTTCTATCTCACTGTGAAATAATGACAAAGTAAAATCTGATTACTGATAAGAATCAAGTAAGAAAAGAAATATTCAAAGAATCTGCTTTCAGTGACACACACAACAAATGTATCTGCAACTGGAGGGAGGGGATTGACCTCGATTAGTTTTTGATGGAGTACTTAAATTCGGGTTTTTTATAATTGCATCTTCTCAGGTCTTTTAAGAGAAGAAAAAAAAATTATGATTGGAAGGAATTACCAGAATTGCTGGATTGGATTTTCTGAGAGAATACAATTCAAAATAAGTAAGGTTTTGGGTATTTAAAAAAAAAAAAAAAAAAAAAAAAAGCAACAACAGAAAATGGGTTTTTTAAGAGAATGCAATAAAATCTTTTTAGGTTGTGAGGAGTAGGGTGAGGTCTTAGACGTTTGTTAAATTGATTTCAAGATTAAGAGTTTTCTATACTTCCTATCAGTGATGCTAGTGTTTAGTGTTCAAAGCCAGTGAAAGTAGGTGGTTAATCACACTTGAAAGAGTAATGCAATATATACTTTCTAATTGCAATTTACCCAATTGTTTAATCCTAAACTAAGATCATTTTAGTGTGTGTGTGTGTGTGTGTGTATATATATATATATATATATATATATATATATATATATAAATTCCCAGTAAACAGTAGCCAAGGACAACTAAAAGTTTCATGCATTTTCACACAATCATCAGGCTGTTAGCAACAGTTATTTGTGAAAAATGGGTAATTTATACTCCTTTGGCAAGTTCAACTACGTCACAAGGATAGCTGATGTATACATATAATTACACACAGCAACAAAATGCATTGAGAGGGAAAATGCTCTTCTAGGCAAGATGAAAATGCTGAAAAATCACCATTGTTTTGGAAGGAAAAAAAAAACAGAAACAAACACAAATAGCAGAAAAAAATTCACAAGCGTGCTGAGAAAGTGTTCAATATCATGAGAAACAGTAAGGAGCATACCCACTAAAAGCAAAATAATGCTCAACAATACCCCAGGCCCTCAAAGTCATCTCCCATGATAAAGTTATATAATTTAAATAAAATAAGCAACTCCTAATGGAATATGCCACAAAGGATAACTGGAGAAAAACTGCTCAATGCCATAATAAATGGCAGAGTTGACTACCTGATGATTGCATGGAAACACATGAAACTTACTTGTGGTCAGCCACTGTTCACCAGGAATTTATTTAGAAATATTAAAGCTCTGGCAGTTAACATGGCATTGAACACTTTATCTCCAGTGTACCTTTATGGATTGCTTATTTTATTTTATTTAAATTAATAAAAAAATTTTTTTCATTAATATATATATATGTGTGTGTGTGTGTGTGACTAGCCATGTTTCATCACAATATAATACTCTTCATTTTAAATAATTCTTTCAAAAATAAATTATACTTTCATGAAACTTTATTTGAGGAGTATTAGCTAATTTAAAGTTCAATTAATCTGATTTGAAACAAATATTACTTTTAGTTTAAAATATTGCAGAAATGCATTTTTTAATATGGAGGTTGTGTTTAAGGTGTCAACAGCTTAACCAATAACCAGAAGTTTAATTATTTTCCACAGTGGATATATATAAATATATATATAAAAATTACTTGAAAAATATAACAAGAGTACCTTTTTTATATAATTTTTAACTACCCAGCAATCTTAAAAATTTAGGAAAATGTAATCTAATGTTTTATTGAATTTGAGATACTTTGACTTTAAATTTACTATAGTTACTTCTCTTATTTTCTGATAATGTTGCATATAGATGTCTGTATGAGTGTTGGTTTGACTTTTTATATATGCTGGTCAGTGGTGCAGCATGGGTAGGTCTGTTTAATGGGTATTTGGGTGGACAGTAACAGTTATGATTCAAATGGTTCTAGAGTATTAAATGTAAATACTTGTAGATCCAAATACAGTTTTCTGGCTATTTTATAGTGTTGTTAAATTTTTACTCATTATTTATTACTGATTATTTTATTATTTGTTATATTTACTTGTATATATGTGTATGTTTATGGTTTGTTAATACGTTTATTATTTTATTTATTTATTTATTGATTTGGATTAATATATTTTACTTATTTTGTTCATTTTTAGTTTTTGATTTTTAGTAACGTAGTAAAAAATTATTTATGTATCTGCATTTGCAAACGAGTTCTGATCATTTATTTAGCAATTTGTGTTGGTCACAAAAGCTATTTTCTCTTCTAGACCAAGTTTATAGTTTTGGGAATTTATTTATTGTAGTCTGATATCATTTTCATTATGTTCCATATTTTGGGTTGATTTAGTTTTTATTTTTAATTTCTCATATGTTTAGGAAGCATTGTGCCATTTGTATATTTATTATTTATAAATGATGCTTTGTGTGAAGCTTCTTTGTCACTAGGGTCCTATGTATTTATCCTTCATTATCTGCCGATTTTACAGAGGCTTGATATATTAGATAGTTCTGCAAGAAATTGCTTCTTAAGAGGCATTTGTTCTTTGCTCTGCATTTACATATGGTTTTGATTTGTGGGAATGGTTTGTATTTTTTTTTTTGTGTGTGTGTTTTTTATTATTTGTGTCATGTTCTCTGCACAACTGTAGCTGATTTTTACAGTGTTTTGTGAAATATCTTGTGCAGAGTGTTTGATTGGAGAAATATTTGTGTATGAGTTTACTAAGTATTTTCCTACATTTGTTTTTATTGTACAGTTGTTAAACGAGATGACATTTCTTTTCTTGTTGGCTTCTTTTGTACTATTTGGTGCGTATGTAAATGTTGTTGAAAATCCTCTCTTTTAGGTTTGTTTCATATTTTTGTTTTAATGAATTTTATTTGTTTTTTGTTTATTTATTCTTCAGCTAAGATGGCCTTATCCAGCATGGATAAAGATTTTTACCCTTCTATTTGCATAATCTCTCTCACTGTCGCTACTTGATAGAGCACTTTAGAGAGGGGGTAGATTTCATGTAAATGGTGACTACATATAGCTTTACGCTACATTCTATGTTACTGAATTGAATGCAGTTTGGTTCAGCTATCAAATTGAACACTCTCAGTCACTGGGGTTTGTTTACATCCTGTGAATAACCTGTTGTGTAAGCTGCCTATCTCTGTTCTTACACAGTTCAGTGGTAAGATGTTTGTCTAATGACAAATTAGTGAGATTTTGATCCCAGCTTGAAGCTAAATGGATAATCTAGTTGCACTAAAGAGCTGTGATACAGTGAAACAGGTATGTTTGCAGATGAAATATATATATATATATATATATATATATATATATTTACATCTGCAAACATACCTACACACACATATATATATATATATATATATATATATATATATATGTGTGTGTGTGTATTAGATGTATCCAAAAATCTTCTAAAAAAAGAATATACTATTATAAAAAATGAACTCAAATCTGAGAAAAATAAAGTTTGTCAAAATGTTTGTTCTTATTAAGAGGAAAGACATAAGTATCTTTTTATTATTTTATTAAATTTTTTAATCTTTCCTAGCCAAGGTGATGCTTAACTCAGGAGAGAAAATATTTAATACTAGTTTTCATTTGTAAGAATATGGAAAATTTTTGAAAGAAATAGATTGTGGTAATTTAAAAATTCCACTAGATACCACAGTTCAATGAATGTTTTTCTGTTTATAATGTTGAGTGTTGTTAAATTGAAGACTTACAGGAATTTTTTTGACAAAAATCTTTGTTAGTTTCTGATATGTATCATTCCAATATGAATAGAGAGCACAGGATTTTATTGTCAAATATATATTTTAAAAATTATTGTTTGTTTCATTTACCTAACTCAAGAAGTGGCACTAAAAGTTTTTAAATCATCTTAAAATTTTATTCATAAACTAAAAATGCTTATAGAATTCTCTTTAAGACTACACAGTCAGTATTTAAAATTCATATTTTTTCGATTAGTAAAAATATGTACATATTCATTCATAGAACTATTTCCCAAACATTTTTTATTTTCAATTTCTCTCCTTTTTATATATATTTAGTTGGTTAACTCCCCAAATTACCCTGTTAATAAATTTATATTTTCTTGTTAATGTAAATTGATTTTAATTATTAAAAACTGTGAACTGGTAATATCTATTACTGTACCTTAATGAAATAAGTATATCCTTCATCTTCTGTGAAACAAATTGTACATGTAGCAGAAATCGCAATAAATTTTGTAAGGATTATCAAAGTCATTGTTTCTCTGAAATTCACATTTTTTGTAAAGTATTTTCAGACTTTGTTACTACACAATTTTGTAAAATGTTGAAATACTTTTGATTGTATTATGCAATTTTATATTTTCTGTAATCAATTTGTATAAACAAATTAACTCATTATTTTTGCAATATCATCAAAAAAGGTCTAATTTATAGCAAATAGTGATTTTCGTGCATTTAGTCACTTTACGATAGAGGAGTTGTTCTTTGTTCTATCTTTGTACATTTGTATTTATGGAAATAAGTGACTAATTGTAAGCCACTTTCTAATATCATGTATAGTTGCTAATTAGCTAATTACTAGACATTACTAACAAATTTCTTACTAAATAATATTCTCTGGAATTGTTATTTAGTAGTAATTTAGGTTTTCACTATCTGCTCCCAGTCATGAACCCCAGTAGCATTTATGCCAGGCCCGAATTACAGATCACCTACTTTCTAGCACATTCAAAATTCTGGTTAAAAATTATCTTTTTTGCATCGGGGGTGGGCCAAAGATTTAGTATAGCAATTTCATCTTGTTAGTGTCTTTTTTGGTGTTAAAAACACGGTGTTTTGAAAATTCTTACAAAAATCAAAAATTGTTAGATTTTAATTAAATTTACAAGAGTTATTCACAAATGAACAAAATTATTTTTTGTAGAAAATCTTAATTTTTTTTTTTTACATCTATTACACACACTTAATTTTTTTGAAATTTTGAGAAATTAAAATTTCAGTCTCTTCATATTTATATTAGTTAAAAACAGGATTCCTTGGAGAGTGTAAATCATTAATTGGTTTTTGTCAAACAGAAACATCATTTACCAAAAAATCTGCTATGAATAGAAAAATAAAAAATGCAATAAAAGTGTAACATTATTTAATTAAAAAGCTTTTAATTGCTTTAGTAAATTAGATATATTAATGACACTATAGTCTTAAAATATTTTTTTCAATGAATAATCAATTTACAAGAATTATTTTCGTTTTTTAAAAATCTTAATTAGAAAAATTTATCAAGTTTTAAATCTCTTAAAATACTGTATTAATTTCAGCCTTTCAGATGATATTAAGTGAAAACTATATTTACTAATCATAAACAAAAAAGCTTAATACAAATCATCAAACACCAATATATTTAAAAGATATTCAAATTTTTTTGTGTTTTAACAATGTTTTTTTTGCAAAGTATCCTTTTGTGTATGTGTGTGCCTATCTGTCTTTATATATATATATATATATATATATATGCACACACACATACATACATACACGCACGCATATATACTATTTACATTATTCAAACAGTTGTCCTCATCTTTATGACCATATTAAATGTGTTTCGTCTGTTGTATGATCAGGTTTTCTTCATTTCTCTTGAAATTTTAAACTGAACCTTTTATTTAGTCTACTCAACTCTCCAAGTTCTCATTCCCTCCGCAAATAAATTCACAACTCACTTTTAGATCAATCAACCAACATTTTTACCCACTGGGCCATGTGTCCTTGAGTGAGTGAATTTTGGGGATTTATAAACCTAATCTCTCAGTAAACATTTTTTTTTTTTTTACCAGAGCTTATATTGCATTTTTTTTTTGTTATTGCTGTTTTACTCTAGGTTTCATTATTACTGGTTCTCATATTGTAATTATGTCAGTGCTTGGCAAGTTTAGATTTCTGTAAGCTAGCATATGCACAGATTCCTTAAGTTTTCATATTGTCTAGTGATGTTCTCCATCTATTATCCCACAGAAAGTGGTGATCGATATTTTTCTCCATATATGGTCAGCCAGCCATGCCTGATTTTTCGATTTTCCCTTGTGTTACGACCTTATGGTGGTTCTGCAGTCTTATCTTAAAGAGGTAACCTGTTTCTCCTTTATATTTCTTGCCACAGATGCATGAGATGGCTAACACAGTTTTTAATCATGTTCTCCGCTATGGGTGATCTTATTTGGAAGAGATGTTCACGTAGTGCTGAACCACTTCTGAAGGTTATCCTGATGTTATATGCCTCACAGATCTTTTGTATATTTTCTGATGAGCCTTCACATAGGATAGGCAGACCAAAGCAGTTTTCACCAAGTGTTGTTATCTTTTACCCTTTAATTACAGTTTGTGGGGGTTGCTGTTATATATCCAGGGTAGTTATTATACTGCAAGATGCTGCAACATTTACTTTTGTATACTTATAAAATCTGCAATAGATGTAATTATGAAAAGTAGTTCCTTATTTTGAAGTCATTTTTTTATTTTCAAATAAGTTATTTATTTATAAAATATGATTTTTGCTGTATTTTGAGTTTTCACAGCATATTAAAATAAAGCTAATGCACACACACGTCCTTTCACACCCTGTGTTACTTGATATCAAAAAGGATCTTTCTTTACCCAATTGTAGATTTTGTATAAATTAAGAGTGAATTTTAAAATATGTATTTACATCTCATAAAAAGACAGAATAAATACATATACTTCACATATTTGCTGGAAGGTTTTTGATCCAACCCATTTCTCAATTTCCACCCTTTTCCATCAAAGAAGGCTGCGATGGATGAATTGTCGTTAAAATAACACAAAAATGAAAATAACACTAACATTTTATTTTAACATATTTACCCAAATTTACACAAAATTTTATTCAATAAAATCACTACTGGCTTTAACCACAGCTCCCAGATGACTTAGAAATCTCCTGAGACTCTTCTGGTTTGTCTCTTTGTTTAAGTTGGTGAATGCTGCCTTAATCCTTGCCTTCACCATTTTCTTATCTTTAAGTGCTGCAAGGAATTTTGGGGAGTTAGCCAAATGTAAAGAATGATGCAGTCACAGAAATTGTCAGACAGCCATGACTGGGTTCTCCTGCTTGTGTGGCATGGTGCAGAGTCCTGTTGCCAATCATAAGGCCTTCCAGCAGTCACTCTCTTGACCTAGGGCAGCTCTACCTCCATGTTGAATCTAAAGCAATGTAAGATGAATGGAGGCCTAATATTGCCATCACTATGATCACTCCAAACACTTTTGTAATCATAATTAGACTCATCTAACTCCTTCCAAATCCTCTGCACTGTCTTCAGATTGATACCCAAACACTCTGAAATATTCATAGTAGAACATCTGACACGAATCTCAATCAGTATAGAATGGTGTTTCCAAATTTCTGTTGAAGTGAATTGGTACTCTTTTTCTCACAGCCTGTACCTAACTAACCCTAATATACTGTTCAGTGGACAAAATCTCAAACAGACATACTTGCACAAAATTAAAAAATATATAATGGCAACAATTTATCCATCACACCCTGTGTGTGTGTGCATATATATATGACAGACGCAGTATAAGTAATGCAACAGATGCAGCTAGGTTTTACCTGATGTGCTACTGAAAAAAAAAAAAAGAAAGAAATCACTTTCGTGTGATTCACAAAAATGACTCATGATTTCTTCTTTCTTCCTCCTTGACTCCTTCTCCCCACCTAGCACAAACAAGGTCGACATAATCTCTTAAGATTCTCACCCATCAGAAGAAACTGTCAATTCTTATCCCTTCTTTCTCATTATGAAAGAACCTTGCAATGCTGTCTGCACAAACATGATTTACAAAAAACAAAAAAAAAAAAAAACCTTTTCTTCTAATCAAGACAAAAGATGCAAACAAGGGCATCAGTTGCATAAATGATGGTTTCTCCTCATTTGCATTTTTTAGTTGATAAATTCAGCCATGAAAAGATGACAGATTTATAGGCAGGAAACAATGCATCTATGGTTTTCAATGTGACCCACATGAAAATCCTTTTCTTTTTCTCCTGCCTACTAAATTCTTTGTAAATGTTGCATATTTAAATTGATTTTTCTGGCTGAAAAATGTCAATTTTGGGGGGGCCGGGATTTGCTCACTTTTATGACAAGAAAAAAAAAACTGACACAAAAATTTTACAAAATCCATTCATTTTGTTAAGCTTTATGATATTTGTTACGTCTTACAAAACAAAACAAAAAAAACAAGCAGAAATCAACCAATTCACTTGTCTGTTCATCTACATTTCACTTCACTTACACCAAAAGGTTTGCATTTCTCATGTCAGTAAAAATTAATATATATATATATACACACACACACACACTACCAGCCATAATTATTAGGCCACTCCAGTGTTTTAAAAATGATTTCATACTATTTTTTAGTATTTATTGCCAAGTGAATAACTGTAAATGAAAATAGAATGGTTCTTTTGTTAATACTGCACAATAACATATGCACCAAATGAATTTGTAAATATTTAATAATTACCTATATTGCAGTTTTATCAATGAAAGAATGGAGAAACTTTAGGGTGATTCAGACAAGTTCATCTTTGCTTCAAAGAGGAGTGGTAGCTGGAGGAAGTTAATATGATTGTAAGTTCTGTATTAAGCACTCTTTATAAAAGTAAATGCATGAACAGTAGGTTTTTAATCTTTTCTTTCACTTCCTTATAATATATATATATATACACACACACACACACACACACCAAAATTTGATATCATTTTCCACCATTAAAAAATAGAGAATTCTTAAATTACTAATTCCCAAAGAGATTTGAGGTCACATCAAAAAAGAAAAGAAAAAATGCTAACTCAACACAGAACAATCTTTATTCTCTTTAAAATCTACAAATATTTTTTAATTCCCAATCCCAAGTTACATAGTGTTATTGGGGCATCATATGTACTGAATCCATAGCAATAATGTGTATGTCTAAGGCATGATAGCCTAATGGAGCTCATCTTGATGGTTGTCCATCTCCTACATGAGTTGCCTTGTCAAAGCTAAAGAACCCAGTTTACCCTATTATTTATGATGGCTTGAATTCAGATTTTTCTTTCTTAGAGTGGCAATTAATCAAGGCAAGGAAACCTAATCTGCTTTACTATTTAATCTGTAGGTAGAAAATGAATCCATGCCATTCCCAAGGCTAATAGTACAAAAATTAACAAAAACAATTAGAATTTGAACTTGGCACACTAACTCTGCTTTCTGCAAATCTAACAAGTGTAATAGTTTGAAAATAACCAAAATGAAAAGGTTTCTGATCTATCATAATAAAATAATCCTCACACCTATTAAACTTTTCAAGGTTATGTCACACACACGAACACTATATAAATATAATTGTTATTATTAACCTGTTACTGGCCAGAATTAAATTAGACCCATATACAGTTGTATTAAAAAGTGCTCAATACATATATAAAGCTTTTAAATATTATTATTTGGAAATTAGTTGATTATTAAATCTTGGCTTCAGCCTTTTTATATCTTCAGATGTTTTATATCGACTGATTCTCCAATATTTTTTCCAAACTTGTAATACGGATTTTCAGAATGCATGACAGGAAGTTTAAAAATAAATGGAATTTCAAAATAAGGGAGGAGTTTTTCAAGAATTGTAAACTTTCAATTCACACCATCTATACAGTGTAAATAAAAGGATTATCTGATGCCTACACTATTCAAAAATTCATAAATGACAATTCAGAGGCATGCCAGCTGACGATGTTCAGTATCAAATGTATTCTTCAGGGTAGCAAATACTTTGCAACCATCAGGTAGAAACAGTAGAGAGGAGGAAGAGGATCAGAAAACTGCCACAGTTTGTTTCTATTAAGTCATGACTTTATTGGAAAGGATTCAGATTTGCATTCCGTACCAACATCAAAACAATATACAGAAGCAGCTTAATCTTATCTATGTCAAATCATGTCTAATACAAGAGATGATGATGATAATCAAGTCTTATTCAAAGAGGAAACCAGCCACTATAAATAAAGTTGGAGTAATATCAAAAAGCTATGATTAGCAACAAGACAATGAAATCAGACATGGTTGATCATGTATGGAAAGAAAAGAATGTTCAACAACCCCTGTGCAATGAAGTGAAAATACTAAACAGAAATAAACACTAGAGAGTTAGATGTCCAAAACAAAGACATCTATGAGAGCCTCCTCAGTGGGCCTAGGATAGAAATAAACACCATTTGGGAACCTTTAAGAAAGAAAGAAAGCAAGAAAAAAAGAAAAGGAAATTACAGTAAGGTTTCAGCAGATAAGAAAAGAGAATCTGCAAGCGCAACAGCCTCAGCTATAGGAGTGACAGAAGGACATTAGATTCAAGACTCCAAATTTTAGAGTCAGGATTGTTTCATGAAACAATAGCATAGTGGATTAATGTATAGGCTAATGAATTTGGTGACACAGTAGTTGTACATTTAATACCTGGTCTGGATAGTATAGACTTGGACAGCAGAGTGAACAATAACTGAGCCATACTAAATAATGTAAGAAACCTCTGGATATTGATAGTAGGATGATAAAAATATATCCCAGCAGATTAAGTAAAGGGGTTTAATTAGAAATTCCTTAAAGGCTACTTCATTGACAGATACCTGAAGAAGGCTGGAGGGAGGCACAACTGAAACATTGTGATAACAACTAATTAATATAAATTTAAATAATAACTCAAACAGGAGAAGAGAGAAACTGGGGGTAAAAAAAAAAAAGAAGTGAACCAAATCTGAAAGTATTTTCTGCTCTTTTTCTCACCATCCAAATCAGCCCTGTTCTAATTCTAATGAACAAATGTACATTTGAATGATCAAACAAATGAAGACCTGTCACCAAATAGAAAATGCTAAACTCCTTTCAGCAACTCAAAGCTATGCACTTTTAAAACTTGTCAACCTCTTTTAAAGCCTAAAATTACAGAAGTTAGTTTAATTTTTTTAAATTAAAAACAAAACTTATTTTAATTCACAGAAATTTTATTATGAAACTCTTATATTCAAAGAAGGTTCTATCCTAGGCCCCACGCTCTTTCTGATCTACATTAATGATCTCCCCGACACCATTAGATCCCAAGTTGGCATGTATGCCGACGACACAACGATCTACTCCCGCATCGATCAGAAACCAGGTCTGGATGACAAAGTGAACCTCGCTGCCGCACTTGAAAGGGACCTCCAATCCGTAGTGACCTGGGGTAGGAAATGGTTGGTAAATTTCAATGCCTCCAAAACAAAGCTTTTATCAACTAACCACCATAGAAAATCGCATCTACCTCCCATTAGCATGGGACAGGCTAGCCTCCCAGAGAGTAAAATACTATGCCTCCTTGGCCTTACACTCTCGGCGGACCTCAAATGGAATGACTATATTGAATCCATTGCCAAATCTGCTGCTATGAAAGTCGGCTCTCTGTGCAGGGCCCGGAAATTTTTCCCACCTGAAACTATTCTGCACATATACAAATCTACCATCCGCCCGTGTATTGAATATTGCTGCCATATCTGGTCGGGTGCCCCTGCTGCTCTCCTTGGGCTTCTTGACAAAATACAAAGGAGGATCTGTAACGTGGTTGATACTGACTTGGCAGACCGGCTGCAGCCGCTCTCACACCGGCGTGATGTAGCTTCCCTGTGCCTCTTCTACAAGTACTTTCATGGTTTCTGCTCCGATGAGCTTAGATCACTGGTGCCGCCTAAGCAGGAATTTACACGAGATACTAGATTATCAACTAGGTCCCACCCTTTTACAGTTAAACAAATAAGATGTAACCGTAAATTCTACTCCAACAGCTTCTTTTCTCGCGCTTCCCGCCTGTGGAACTCCCTTCCACAAGTCTGCTTTCCCGACAGTTACAATCTCCAGGTGTTTAAATGTAGGGTCAATAGACACCTCCTATCACACTAACTCCCAACTATTCTCACAACACTCTCATCTACCCAACCCTCATTCTCAGTATCCTCACCCGCCTATCACCCACCCTCTGTTATTTCCTATATTTAACCAGCCTTTCTCCACTCTACGTAGCCCCCTGCACAGTAGTGGCAGTGACATGCCTTGCTCGGGGTGAAACGCTTATAAAAAAAAAAAAGAACCTGGTTTCACTTAATCTCATATTTTTATAGATTTGGGAAAATAAATAGAAAACCAGTGCAATAAAAAGGAATTAAATAAGTTTTTCCATGATTTTATAAAAGAAGAAAATGGATCTCAAAAGTTAGAAATTCAGTTTTGTAACATTCACAATAGCTAAGTTAAATAACTGCTTTGGGATGCAACCAAAGAAAACTGGTGTAAATTCACATAAACGATGAAAGGAGAGGAAAAAAAGGATTTTTCACGAATTCATTAACCCTGCAATAACTTTAATCTCGACATCTTGCAAGAATTCTCACTAAATACAAAAATAACTGTTAAATGATTTTCTGGCATTCTGAAAAGTAAAAATATTTTGTAAAGATACAAAGATGTGGCACAAAACCAAAAGGGTTGGAGGCTGGTCTTCTTCTGTCTGTAAATTAAACCTAGTTAGCCACAATGACTGACCCAAACATAACACAGTATTCCTTACAACAAAACACATTCTTACTGACCATCCTTTTGACATCCACCATAATACCACAAAGTCTCTATGAAGTCCTCCTAACTAGTCCCCATATGTACATTTTTGCATTGTCTGTGGGGGTGGGAAGAGAGTCAGGCAATGTTAAACACCAATCTAATTTTTCTTCAAATTAACTATTCACATAAGAATTAGTAATAAGGATTATATGAACAAAGAAGACTGTTCATTAAAGCTGTTAACATAATGTATTCTGGAATGAATAATCAAACATAGATTGTGTTTGTTCTTGTTTTAAAAAAAAGAACAAAAATTATTTATTGACAAAAACAAAAATTATATTTCCAAACCGAAAATGACAAGACTTTCTAGAGTGAATATCAAGTAACAATCCTTAGGGTGTGTCACACATTGGAGTAACATATCTATTCAGGTTGGTAGGTGATAGAGGTGAATGAGTTGGGGTTGGAGATATCAGAAAGAAGGAGGAGGTAACTGAGTGGAGGTAAGAATATTGCAGGTTTGGGGAATTTGTGCAGTAAATATCGCATCTGCTGATAAAGTCTTACTCAGTTAAGAAAGAAGAGGAATGGCCAGAGTTACTGTTGCTATGAAACCTTTTCAAACTTGATATTTCAATCAAATTCAGATTATCTTTACTACAAACAACCCTACTACAGATTTTGTTTATTTTCTTAATTCACACACTCTTTTTTATAACAATGGCCCCAAGTGTTTGGAGTGGGGGGTGACGTTTGCTTAAATAATTTGATTAAGATAAAGATTTAAACAAAATTAGCACCAGTCTTATTTCTCAGTAACAAGATACAACTCTTGAAAATATTATTTTAACTCTGAAACCATTTGTGGCGTATCCTATATGAAATGCTGTCTATGAAGAAAGAATAAACCTGACAAGATTTGAACTCAAATGTCATGGATGGTACTTTTACCAATTGAACTATGGATGTCTGTCACTTTTTATTTGAATGGCTATAAAAACAACTAAACTGAAGAAAAGACAAGCCAAAAATAATACTTTATCTCAGAACTGAAATAATTTAAAATTTCTGTCTATATTTGTGAGACAATGTATTGCAATTATTTACATAGATCAGACTGTTGTCTTCACTTTTATTGCTATATTCACAATGTCCCAGCTGTTGTACACTCTGACCTTTTTCAGGTGATGTATGTTGAAATTTCAAACTGAACCCTGTGGATAAGTGTTTGTTGACTAATCCAAAAAGTGACTTGACCCAGAATTGTGAATTCAATACTTGACTACAGCAGATGAAACAAAAACTTGAGTTACTAAAAGGAAATAATTTATACTTAGACATCCCCAAAAAGGTATGGCATGTGAAAATAGAACAATCACCCCACCATGGACTAAATAAAGAGTTTGGTTTAAAATTCCAACATATATCACCTTAAGCGTACAATGACCGAAACATCATTAATATGGCAATAAAGATGAGGACAACAGTCTTAATAGCTTCAAATTTTTGTCAGGTTATAAACAACAAAAGTGAATATTTGGAACAGAGCAGAAATGATAGCAGGAGATTAATATGTATTTAACAATTGATTGTTCTACCAAATTGAGTGCTGGCAACTTTGAAAGACAAGTTTCCTGGATACAGAAGGAGGGCTACCTTTTTCTTTGGACCAGGATAGTCAAAAGCAACAATAAAATCATTTTCTGTATCACATCTGCCTGAATAATACAATGTTAACCATCGTATCTCTTTTGCTTAAATACAAAGAACAAAAACAAATGGTATAAAAGAAAGTAAAATATTGGACTAGTATTAACCCAGAATTTATGAGATATACAGAAAAAAAATTTTTTTTTTTTTATTATACTGGTCTACTTTGTGAGATTGTGCCTGAAATGGGAGTGGAAAGTAACCTGGTTGACCATGTCTTTGTTAATATCTCAACACCTAAGATAGAAATGAAAAAAAAAAAAAAAAAGCAAATGACAAAGGTCTCTCTGGCATGTGGCTGACAGCTTCTTGAAATTCCAAGTAAAGCATATTAAGTTTTCAAAGATATAGTTATCATGAACCCTTTTGCTTATATATAATTCCAGAATTTTCTTATTAGGCAAGATTATTTGTCAAGTCCAAAATTGTCATTTATAACCTAATTTTCAGTGTTCAATC
This sequence comes from Ascarosepion bandense, assembly GCA_037127315.1. Taxonomy (NCBI): domain Eukaryota; kingdom Metazoa; phylum Mollusca; class Cephalopoda; order Sepiida; family Sepiidae; genus Ascarosepion; species Ascarosepion bandense. The sequence goes on along the minus strand of JBBBDQ010001059.1, from coordinate 215,873 downwards.
ATATCTTATTTACAAAAAGCACTAACAATCCCCTCATCACCAAGCATAGTCATTTTTGTTGGCCTTAAACAGTCCCCATCAGCAGTCCAGCCATTTTCATTGAGGTCCACAAATTCAAAATTTTGCTTCTCCCTCCCCCATTCATTTATTTGTTTACTTATAGGTTAATGTGGGGAAATAGGACCAAGGAATTCTAACTTACTGATAACTAAGAGGCATGGTGTTTTTTCTTTTCTGTCTGGTTGGAGCTGTCATTTGCAATTTAAAAGAACATCCACGGTTCAAGTGCTTCTAAAACTATTGCTAATTTGCATGTGCAGTCAAAAAACTGAATAAAAGGTGAGCTGCACAGATGAGCAAGGGGAATGACCTACAGTGCTTCACCTATGCTGAATGAGGCTCATTGTGAATATCAACTAAAAGCTATTTAGGCTCTGTTCAAGCCAGTGATATGTGCACAAGGTGTCAGTTTTCAGATGGAGCACTTTCGCTTGCCAATGAAGAGGCAGATTGATGCTTTTTATTAGTGCATCAAGTACGGTCAAATATTTTGTCTATGACAAAATGGAAGAAATTCAAATTCAGTGGTAGTCACTTCTTAATCCTCATCAACTATATACCCTCCTGATGATTCACAATATGATGCCCATTCAACACCAGTGTGATTGGTCAGTATGAAGCTGTCTTTTGTGAACAGAGGGTCTGCCAAACAAAATGCTAACTGACAATGATGCTGCCAGAAACTTCCTGAAAGTTTGGAGTGTGTGGCTCCAGCGTGCCTAACTGGAAATGGGTTTGTGGAGAGATACAACAGTACCATAAAGACCACTGCAGCCAGGAAGCAATGCACTGGCACAAAATGACACTCAAAGACAGTGTCTCATCTTCCTCAGCCCCGGCAGACATGATATATAAATACCATGTTTCAGAAGAAGAGGGATCAATTTTGTTCTCCTACCCAAACTGCAGGATGAATTTGGTCAAAGTCCTGAAAGGTAGATTTGCTACAAGATTCAATCAGCTGAATCTGGTGAAATTCCATATCACATAAAAGACATGTGTCCCTTCCCAGACTCATCAAGAAATGACAGTAGCTTTGAGGAAAGTGTGAGGCTGATCCATGTAGAAACAATCTTGTAATTCACCTTCAGAAAAAGCATACATCAGATTTAGTCTGTGCCCAGATGCACCTTTTCTGATAATGAGATCAGTGGAGAGTGGTGAAATAAGACCAAGGAATTCTAACCTACCTGTGGTTAAGAGGCCACCATTTGCAATTTAGGTAATGCATATGCATAGTTCTAGTACTTTCAAAACAATCACTTATTTGATGCAGGGTAAAAAAACCTGAATAAAAGGTGGACTAGGCAGATGATCTAGTGCTTAACCTGTGCTGAACTAGGCTCATTCAAACTATCAACTATAGTCTATTGATTTTCTTACTAAAATCATGTTAAGATAAAAAAAAAAAAATTCCCAAGTTAATTTTTTCAACTTGTCCAAAAGTACCACACAACATGCAGATTAATGTCCTCATCTTTTTTTATGTTATCACAACACTTCAGACATTGTGTCCTCTAGCCTTCATAAAGTGTATATTAATAAGGGTAACCTACATGGAATTCCAAACTGAGCCTTTATTTAATCTATGCAGGTAGACTGTTCTCATTCCACTGCCCATGTCTAGGGATATTTCATCTAGTTTTTAAGTACTGTTCAGTTATTGCTAGCCCTGTTTCCACTGTGTCCAAGTAAATACTGCCCTGCTAAATTTTACTAGGATTTTGTTCTGTTTGTGAGAGAGGAGGGAGACACTAAAATGAAGGAGATACCTTGCTAGAGACACTAAGGGGGATACTGGAAAAAGATCCTAGTGGTGGGGGAAGAGATACTTTGGGAGAGACACTAGGAAGGAGAAATACTGAAGCAAGACACTAAGGCAGACAGAGAAACTAAAATGGTGACAAACAATCGGAAAAAATGATATATGCTTGAAGATCTTGGTTTGGAGGTAAGTTACAATACACTCAGTGACTCAAAAAATGAAAGAAGGAAAGGGGATATAAGATATAAAATGAGAGGAGGGAGAGAAAATAACAAACAATAAGAATGAAGAGAGATAAAAATTAGGTTTCATTTGATCGATGGCATGAATTGCAAGCCTTTGAACGCATCCGAGTAACTGGAACCAGTACTGGAGTCAAGATTTAACTGAATTTTTTGGGGGTCAAATTAAAACAAAAGATAGTAAAAGGAACAATTGACCAGTTATGCTAACAGCCAGAAGCAAATGACAAACAGGAAGTCCAGTTAGGCGCAGGTGAGAATTGACACAAATGCCACAAGCTGGGACTTAAACTTTTGTTCTTCTGAGGTATAAATGAAAAATACTGTGACCTTTAAACATTGACAACGAGAAACGCCAATACAAATTGACTTGATATGTTACTATGTTCTTTTAACTCCTGTTAATTTCACAGTTACTTCTACAACAGGCCATATTGCAAAATCCAGAGAAAACATTTTTTTTTTCTTAAACTGACCTCACACACTAACCTGATGTTTCAGGCTGTACAATTTGCTGGTATTATGACAGGGAGGATGAACAGTGATGAAGGCTGAAATAAGTTATGGTGGAAAACAATAAAATGCCATGGTGAAGCTGCATACACAGGTTTTCTTTTCTTAGTTTTTTTATGTTATTTTTATTTTATTTTGTTCCTACAACTGAATAAGCTATCATCATTGGGACAAGAATGGAAGGAAAATTGACAGAAAACACGAACTTCAGGTGATCAGTAAAGGAGATCAAATATGAGTTTAAAAAATAAACTGAGTAATGAAAAATTCATTAAAATCTCAGACAACTATGTACAATGGCTTTTACTGTTTATATTAACAAAAATGTTGATTTTAAGAGATCGAAGTTTTTGTTTATAATTGTATCACATCTCTATAAAAAGCAGGATGTTAGTTGCAATGCAATGGATATCGGCATGGAATGAGAAATTGGAGAGTCACGTTCGAATGTCAGTCAAATTCGCTTTATTTACTTACACTCAAATACCCTTGGAAAAGGGTATTAATCCATCTCTTCTACTAGCTATGTGGTTGAATAGCAGAACAGATTAGGTTCTTTAGCCTTGATTGGCAACCAGTCTACTGCAGAAAGTAATGGCAATGAACTGCAGGAAAATCTTATACCTAATTAGTCATGTCTCTTTCAAGATATGATCGCCCAAGCATGTATCCCATATGGCAGTTAACTGATGGACTGACTATAAAGAGCAGATATTTTTTTATCACAAATGACTCACCTCAGACAGGCATTGGAGACCAGGGTAGAGAATTGATATTCATACTGATTGACATCGTTGAATAGTTTTAGCTTCAGACCCTGGTGAAGTATTGGATATAAAGAAATCAGAAGGTTTTTAAAATTAAATAAGGATTGAAAGATAGGAAGACAATGATAAATAAGTTCTCAACTGAAATAAAATTAAAATAAAATAATGAAAAAAAAAATCTCAATTCAGATTGAATTCACTAACTACACAATCACTGCCTTATTTTGACACTTTCATACAATTTCTACAATTTATTAAATTGGTAATTTATTTAAAACGCAATTAAAGTTCTTAAACACAGTAAATGTTGGACAATTTGAAACATAAATATATTAAGTAAATACTAAACAAAAAGGAATGTTTTTTTATTTAAAGTTCTTATTTTACAAAAAAGAACATTCCTGTTTATTAAGTATTATATAAATCTACAAGGTTACTACTACAAAACAAACTTCAGCAGCCAGATATAAACTTCACTATCAAGCAGATGCCATTGATTGATACACAATCTTATCCCCAAAACTAATCCAAAATACCAACCAAAGTTATTGCATTCAAACAACTGCTTATCCACAACCAATCCAAAGTATTACTCAGGACACAAACAGTCGTGGCAGTGACAATTTTGAAGACAGACAGGTTTTTGGCAAGCCAATTGAAGCCCACCTATAATCAGTCTAATCTGCAGAATGTTGGAGGGAAAATAACAGAGATCGAGTCTAATGTTTGCTTAAAGCAATGGAAAAAAGCTTCAAAACAGATAAAGTGATCCTGATAAGTTAAAGTATCAAATTAGAAATGCTGATCACGTGATTACATTAATGAGTGGTGGCATGTGAAACCTCAAGTGGATTATTAATGTTGTTAGGCAAATAAAATATTCGCAATCACATTCATTGCATTAAGGGCTAAAAAGAAAAATGTACAGACAGTTCTCTACCTCAAAAAAGAAAATTATTGCACCATCTTGAATTTAATGAAAGTTACGTAAAGTGCAAAAAAAAATTTTTTTTAAAAATGCTTGTAGACAAATATTTTAACAAACAAGTAATCTTAGTGCTACTTCATAAACATTTCTTAATTCACAGAATAAACAGACACACAAACACAGGGTGCACTAAGTAATTGAGAAAAAATTATAATTAAAACTTAGAAAACAAAAATATTCTATATATAAAAAAAAAAAAACCCAATGTTCTTAAAAAAATCTGTACATATGCTCTATTTAGAAAAACAAAACAGTTATTCAATAGAGCAAATCTTAAAGTCAGTTTTGATATGGTCTTAGATACTTTTGCATACCAGGATAAAGAAAAGTGTTTCTTGTTCAAGTTGCTATTTTAATTTATGTTTATGATGGAAGTCTTCATTGTGTCTTCAATATTATTGCGAGTCTCTCTCTCGACTACATCACAGATGTAGCTCTCAAAGACATTCAAGGAGACATACAATATGAACTTGAAAATTCTGAGGTAGCCACAAATGAGGTAGCAGTCATGCCAGATCATTCACAGCCATCCCTCAAGCCAGATCTTGTCTAGCACCTCAATAGAGAATGTGGTATTGGCCCAATAGAAATAATTAGAGCACTATGACTCCCTCCCCCAACCATCAAAGATGACGCCAACTTGGTAGTTGGTATGCATTACAATGGGCATCTTGTGGAATCCACCTTGCAAATATCTAATTAAAAAAGCAGATGTAACAATTTCCCCTCGCATAACATGTGAGTGAAAAAAAAAAATTCCAGCGACAATCTTTTAATCCCACATAATGATATTAAAAGATTTGTGCAAACTAAACGCAAAAAGAATCAGATGGCTAATGAATAAACCTTGTTGATTGGTCTTTTAATCATAGGCAAATGAGAACATGTTAGAATATGTAATTGTGCACGAAATTTCAACAAGTTTTCATAATCCACTTTTGCCAGTATTCAAAAGAGAAAACCCAGTGAGAATTTCACTTGGACTGGAAGTGAGAAATTTACTTTTCAACTCTATTCCACTCACTTCAATTTTAACTAACACATATCCATTTCAATTGACATTCACCACATAATATCAAAGGAACATTTATTAACAGACTAAATAACTTCTGTATCATTTGAACTGTTCCTATAACAAACCACACCACATGGAAGATTTATTGTGAAAGACATTCAACCTCAATTTTCATAAAGATACTATTTCGCAACTTCTTATCATATGCTTATCACCACTACAAATTTGTGTATATTATTTGTTTGTTGCCTTACAGAAATTTGTTGTATTTCTTTTGTTTCGTTAATGTACAAATTATAAATGTTTGTGGATTGGATTCTGAACACGCTACTAACTTATAAGTGAATAGCAATTATTTGATCTCATAGATAACCAACCACACATCTCCTACATTTTGGTACCCCTGACTAGGCTTTGGTTAACCTGATTAAGTTCAGTCCACTTACAGTCTCTTGTTGATTATCTCACTGTGGTTTGCAGGCCTTTTTATTTTTTCTATATGACATTAAACTGCCATGTTAATGCTTTGAATATTTCTAGCGAAAATAAAAGATGAAATGTTAAATTCTGATGAATACCACATAAAATTACGTTAATTCATCTTTTATACAGTCCTCTCAAGACACGTTCTCATATACATGACACATTAGACAGGTACCACCACTCCATTTTCAATACCTAATTTTTAAATTGAGTTTTTAAAAAAAAAATTTTCCTTGAAACTTTAATTTTAGCTTAATTGAAAGCTAAATGATTAAATTTAATATTTCCACTAAGCAAAATACTCAGGTGTATTTCAAACAGAAATTAATTGGAATCCAAAAGTTTTAAATTTTTCGACACATTTGTAAATAAAAGTTAATTCTCGGTTTTAAAAATCTTGCAAAAATAGAATATACATATTTTACTCGTTAGTTTTGGAAAATTATCAAATTTAAAGTTAAATTAATCTGATTTGAAACATATTACTTGTTTATGGCATGAAATTTAAAATAAAAGTATTTCTTAATCACAAAGGCCGGACTTGTTAACTTCAAGATGATGACAGCATCTATCAACCATTCTGGAATTATGGTGGCCAGAAGTTGACATAACCTCGTTATAACATTTCGTAAAGGGAACAACCCTTATGCCTTATGTCCTTTTAATGATAAGTCTCTTAAGTTTCCATAGTAACAAAAAAAAAAAAATGTGAGTTTACCATAATAAAAAAAAATTAGAAATTATTTAAAAATCTTAATTCTAAGCTTATGAATTTTCGATTTGTAAATAAAGTCTATTTTCAATGAAAATGAATTGATAACCGAAGACACTGAGTAACTAGAAGAAATTTATTTTAAAAAGATTAAAAAGAAGTTGAAACTTTAATTAGCAAAGAAAAAAATGAAAATAATTCTTATAGAAATTCATTATTCATCGAATGTTTTTCTTCTTCAAAATATGATATCCTAAAATTATATTATTTATAAAATCAATTAAATTTATCTACATTAAAAAATAGTGTAGCTTTAAATTTTAATGCATTTTTGATTTTAGTATTCGGAGCAGCTTTTCGGAAAAATGGTCCTGTTATTAAAAAAAAAATTACATGATTTACATTCAATTCCCTAATGTGTCCAGCATTTATTTAACTAATAAATAAAAAAATGGGTATATAGATAAATGGATTGTATTTCTACTAAAATTTTTTAAAATTAATTGAAGTGGGGGGTACCAGATGTAAACAAAAAAAATTACCAAGATTTTCTAAAAATAATATAATTTCATTCATTTGTGAATAATAAGTCATGACAGTTTCATTTAAAAAAATCAGACAATTAGTTGATTTTTGCAAGAATTGTCTAATGTCTTTCAACGCCAAATAAAGACTTGCGTAACCTTTTTTTTTTTGCTTAACAGTCACATTACGTAAACATGGCGTGAATCGCTGACGGAAAACAAAAAAAGAAATTTTAATTAAAATTTCCAAAGTGTTAGAAAGGATTAAATTTTTTTAAAAAAAAAATAACAAAATTTGGTATTTCCTCCTTATAATAACAAACAATATACATTTTGAAAATTTTTGAAGATAAAACTTTCTTTTTATTAAGTTTGAGCCCTTTGATGTTAATTTCCGAAAGAAAAAAAAAAAAAAAGAGCATAGCATGATGATCATGCTATGCTGATATTTTTTTTTTTTCGGAAATTGAGTGGACTGACTGGAGGCACCTGTGTTTTATTATAAACAACAACAACGATTTGGGTTTGTTTTGTTTTGTTTTTTACCTTTTGTTTTACACAAGAAGAGAGTGTGTACTGTAAAAGGACAATAAAAATTTACTCAATGACAAACACAAACATTTTAAACATTCTTCTTATGTCGGATTTTTAAGCCATGAAATTAAAATTAAAACTAAAAAAAGGTAAAGGAAATGGATTAAAAAATCAAATCCGACATATAACGTTCGTTAAGTAGTTTTTCCGCTTGTCTCTTTTTTATATTCATAACAGTCACAACAGTAACCAACACTTGGTTTGTCAAAAACTGTGGTCACTTTGTAGATGCACATGATTTTCATTTTCAGTGTTATCTTTTCAATTCATCTTTTTATGGTTTGATCGTCATTCAAACAAAATTATTAGCATGGGCGTAATTAACACCTCTTCCTGGAAAATTTTCCCCCAGCCCGGTCAGAGAAGTGGAGGAATGGGGGTTAGAGATAGACATATATATATGTATATCTATTTTTTGTCTACCAGCATCGTTAAAAAAGGCTTTGGTTGGAACATGAACTCGGATAAGCAATTAACACGCAAGAAATGGAGACTCGAGATTTTTCGTGTAGGCTAAGGGTGTTTGACTGAGTGAAAAATTCTTTCAAAACTTTAAATTTTAAAGTTTAAAAGAAACAACAAAAAAATGAAAAAAAAAAAAAAAAATGACAATGGACAGACAAGGAAAAAGAAAGAGTGAACATCCCCTACACTAAAATAAAATATAAAATATGCCTTTCACAGCACAACGAAGAAAGACAAAAAAAATAAAAGCAGTTGTAATTTCTTTTCTTTTCTTTTTTTTTAAATCTTTTTACATGTTTGTATGCGTAAAAAAATTATGACAATACACAACAGACTAAAAAATAAAAAAAAAATCATTACAAACAACTTATGGTCCTGACTCCTAAGTAAATAAATAGAGAACAGAAAATATGTGCATTTTTTCAATTGGCTCTCGAATTTAAGGATGAATTATTCTAAATTGCTCGACCATAACACACACAAACATTTATGTTGAAAAGTTCTCGGTCAGGCATCCAAACTAAACACTGGACATTTTTTAATGTTTTTTTTTTTGTGGTGGGGGCAGGCTTCTTTGTTAGGAAGATAATTTTTTAGCACTTGCTCGTACATGTCAAATTAGGACGTGCCTATGTGAGTGGGAATCCTTGCACCTTAAGAATTAAACAATAAAGCTACACTAAAAAAAAAAAAAAGAAAAAAAAAAAGAAAAATTAATGTGTATCTAAAGTCAAAGGTGGTTATAATAATCGTTACAACAACCAGAGTTACTTGCCCTTTGTTTTGACCTCACCTAATCAATAGTTGTGTGGAAAATGGTTTTACTAAGAGAGTCTGCCTGTTGTAAATGCTTTTTTGTGCTTCAGATATTTTTCATTTTAGCTACGTAAACTAAATGAATAACTAAGCCATAAAAGACATACTTACAAAGCGTCTCTATTTTAGAAACAAAAGGCCTTTCTTTTAATTCAATTCAACAAAAAATGTCATTTTTAGTTTTAAATTCAACAACCGACATCAGAAACAATCTTCAGACACAATACTTAATTAAAGAATAGATAAACTGAACAGTACTTCTTAAAAACAAGAAGCGAAGAAGAGAGTCCAAACATCGTTTTAATTTGCAGATCGAATGTATTTTAAAAAAATTAAAGTTAATGAGTGATGCCCATAGCTCTAACACTACCCCTAAACATCAGTTTCTGCGTCCGAAATTCTCTAAAATCTTACTTTGCCGATTCACTTTTCCTGAAACGTTTTACGGCAGCAAAAGGTTAAGGTGGCGTGATGATCACGAAAACCAGGCTGTGAGATGGATAACACCAGGAAGTAGAGAGAGAAGGAAAGGAAGGTGAGAAGGAAACGGGGTAAAATTAAAAATAGAGAGACAGAAAAGATAAAAGTGAAGGAAGAAAAAAAAGATAAGAAACCAAAAGAGATTGGAAAAGTAAAGCAAATAAAGAAAAATTTTAAAAAAAAGAGGGGTAATAAGAAAAGGTCCACACCTCACTATAAAACCCTGACGACTTACACAAAGAAAATATATCCTTTATTTATCCCTTTCTTATAATGATTATTAGGTGTCTGCCTGCTTCCCACCTCTCTACTGATGGGCAAGTGCAAGATCAGAAAAAAACCAACATCTGTTGCTACCTCTTGGGATTAGGGTGGAGCTTCAATACATTTCACTGGTTTCCCCTTTGGTTTGGAGACCTAGTCATTTCAGAGTTTTAAATTTTTACTACCCTAAAGGGAAAAAAATTTAAAAAATGAAATAGAGCCATAAAGTTCCTCAACTGGCCAAAAAGTCATCGGACTGCATAACAGAGATAGGGAAGGATATTGCCAATGGTTTAAACAGAGAAAAATAAATCCTGAAAAAAAAAAAAAAAATCTGTGAACATAGCAACCGTTTGTGTAGGCAAAACTTTCTGAATGATTTTTTAGTCATTGTAGAAAAACACTCAAGTCATTTATGAGCTTTGTCCATATAAAATGTAACAAATAATCTTGCATGACAACTCGATTAGGACCAACTACAACCAAGATGAGAATATTAACCTGGTTTTGGTAGTGGCTGAAATTATCCAAAGTAACAATTATGAGAAGTGGGTCAACAGTAAAACTTCAAACAGTAAATATGATTCTAACTTCAATGATTTCAAACATACACACCGTAATGGGGGCGCTAGAAAGTGTCGTCTGTGATGTCATCATGAGGATCACTAGGGGGTTTTTGGGTCTTTCAACATCATACACCCCTCACCGTGCCGACCCAACCAGAGATGATCAGCCTCTGGCCCACTCTCAATAAGCGCTTTCAGACACTGGAAAATTACGTATATGCCCGGTACGAAACCCTGCAAATGCTTCCGATTAGTGACAGTCAGAGCCACTTTCCATTTAGAGGCGAACCGCACATGAGCTTGTTCCGAAACATTAATTTAGACACAGAATTTCAGGGAATTTTAGCTAACAAATTTGGAATCCAGGCATTCTCTCTTTTGATCCATAACCAATTAGCTGTTCTTTCTGCTGTTTCGGTTATGGACTCGAGTGCTTTTCTTTTTTTACTCCCACTATCCCAATATCTGTTAAGGCTTTGCATAAGGACCTTGCTGCAAATCCTCTAGTCCCCACTTCTATAAGGAGTGCAGCTAGCTCTCCAGCCTTTAACCCTGCAACTCTCCAGCAGTTTGTCATATTTTAACTTCTTCCTTTCATGAGCTTCCTCTGCGTTTTCTTCCCAGGGGACCGTCAGTTCCCACAAGACTATCTTCTTCAATTTATGTGAGAAGAAAACTATATCTGGGCGAAGTTTTGTAATGGCAATTTGCTCTGAGAATTTCAATCTTGAGCCTATATCGGCCCTTAGTTCCCAGTCTGTTGCAGGAAATAGAAAAAGGTAAATCCAAACCTGCTATTTCGTGGGATTTTCACGTCCGATTTAATAAATTTTATCTGCCTTGTATCTGGGTTGTAAATATTCTCTTTGATAGCATTTTGAACTATTTTCACGATCTATAACTTCAAAAGTGGACACTGGACCTTTTACATACCCAAACTCATGGTCTTGATAAGTAAAATAAACAATGTGCCCAGCTGAAAACATTCAAAGAATACAAGTTTCATGGCATATCAATTCTTATTTAATGTTATTTAATAATTTTATTAGTTTCATTTTTATTAGGATTTTTATTAATTTCATTTGAACAAAATTTCAGTCGTTGTGCTCTTCAGCCTTCTTTTGGTTTCTATTGAGCCAGGTAACTGTCAGGAAATTTCAAACTGAAACCTTTATTTAATTTGAGGATATATTGTTCTTGTCCCACTGTCCATTCAGATTATTCTTCAGTGACATGCTATATAAAAAGTGACAGCCATGCTTAAAATATGGAATTGTCCATTTATAAGCTTCCCCACCCACCAACTTACACATACTATTTTATGTCTGAAAAATGGGCAAAGATCCAAACCAATCAGCAATGCAGTTTAATAAATTCTCACCAGTGGAAGTTATTTTTATGAAATTTTGATTTTTTTTTTCTAACAAACAAACAAAAAAAAAAAAGCAATACATAAGTTTAAAGTGCATTTTAAAGAATGAAAAATCTTTCTTGAAGTTTTCACTGCCTGATTTTCTGTCTAGAAGTGGATCTCTACAATGCAATGTTAATAACCCCCTCCATGGTTCATTCTTCCATAGTTCCTTTTTTTTAAAAAATTCTGATAAACAATCTGATCCCTTGAATCTCTTTGAATCCTATCTCTTTGACAAAATACTAGATGCTCTAATCAACTCCAAATTTATTAAGTATTTCACTTCACACAGCTTTTCTCTCAAACAAATAATTTTAGTTTTGCTTCTTGCAAAATCAACTATCAATGTGTTAACAATTATCACTGAAAGAGTCTGTTAAGCTTTAGATAAAAATGGCAAAGCTCGAGCTATGGCTTCAGACATCTAAGATTTGATAAGCTAATTTTCTTTGCAAACTCAAGGGCTATGATGTCTGTAACTGAAGTTTTGATTTGATCCAGTCTTTCTTAACAAATTGTGTAATGAACGTAGTATTAAACGGTCACTCTTCTAGTTTCTTTCACATTAAAAGGTCTTTAATGTTATCTGCCCTGAATTGGTACTTTTTCACGACAACATGGTTTCTCTGAATTTTTTCTATATTTTTATGGCAACTTCCTTTGTGCCTCAACCAAATAAATTTAAGCATAGTACTAGACTGGCAACTAGGTCTCATCGTTCTATTCTTGGAACAGCTAGATGCAACCCTAAATTCTATTCTAATAGTTTCTTTTATCGCATTTCTTGCTAATGGAACTCTTTAATGCATCTTCCTTTCGTCACTTGCAATCTTCAAAAATTTAAAGTTTAATCAAGTTAAATTGAAACCAATATTATTTAAAGTTTAAAATAAAATGGAAAATATTTTTTTAACAGTTGTTTCTTTGACGTTCTGTGAGTTATTGACAGTTCTGAAAATTTAAGCCGGGGACAGAACTTAAAGAAATTAGATATCAAATACAAGGTAAACACCTTTTTTTATAGTTTTTTTTTAACTACCCAGTAATCATAAAAACTGTAAGAAAATATTTTAAGCAGTCTAATATTGAATTTTAGATAAGTTGACTTTATATAGATTTACATACAAAAATGCTTATTGAGAAAACATTAGAAAATACCAATAAATTTTTAAATGTATTATAGGTACTGCTATTATTTTCTGATAGTGTTGTGTAGGGTTAGGGTTTTTGTATTCACAAAAAAACAACATGCTTATAAACAAACACACAAAAAAAAATTTCAAATTTTTTTTAAAGTACTGTGGGTCGGTCATTGAATTATACTAAGATTTTCCATTTATCATTAGTAAATACAGGTTTAATAAATTTCATAAAAATATATCACTTGGCTGCTACAAATTAATACAAATATTTTAAAGATTTAAAAGTTTATAAATAAATCTAATTAAAATTAAAAAGAAAATTAAAACAATTCTTGTAAAAGTTCATTATTAATCAAAAGAATCTTTTTCTGAAAATATATTATGGACACTATTTCATAAAAATAAAAGCTTTTCTAAATTAAAAAAAATCTTAGTTTTATTGCATTTTTTATTTTACAGATTTTATGCAACTAGGGAAATTTGTTTGATTAAAAAGTGTTTGATGATTTAAATTCTCTGAGGACTTGTCATTATAATAAATATAAACATTATGCAATACAAAAAAGAATTTCTTGAAATTTCATAAAAATGAAATGTGGCCTGAAGAAGGGGGGGGTTCTAAAAAAAAAAACACTTCAAAAATAATTAATTGCTGATTAACTTCTGAAAGATTCATTAAATTCCAATAATTATCTACTTCTTTTTCGGCAATGTACTAGAGGCTTTGGATGTGCATTATGGGGCAGTGGATATTGGCTCAGAATGACAAATCGGGGAGCCAGGTTTGAATTCCAGTTGAATTCCTTGCATTCACTTACACACAAATACCCCTGGGAGAGGTATTAATCCATCTCTTTCTTCCAGTTATGGGTTAAACAACAAGACAGATTAGTTTCTATAGCCTTGGCTAGCAACCAGTCTACTGCAGAAAGCAATAGCAATCTACTGTGGGATAATCTTCTGCTCAGTCAGCTACGTCTCTTTCAAGACATGATCACCCAAAGCATGTATCACACATGGCTGGCAACCAGTCTACCGCAGAAAGCAATGGCAACCTATGGTAGGATAATCTTCTGCCCAGTCAGCCATGTCTCTTTTGAGACATCATCCCCCAAAGCATTTATCACACATGGTGCTTAACTGATTGACTAGAGGGTCTAATTAAATGCAAAAAGGTTAAGCATCTTACATCACAGGGTCATCTTTCAGATAAGTAATATGATTTTCCCTTCTCTAGGTCAACTGTTATTTTTATTGCTGAAAGTGTCTATCAAAGAAGGTGAAGAATGAAGAAGTTCTGGTTGTTGCTTTGGCTATCACAAAAGCATATTGGTCTTCTTCACAAGTTAAAAGGTTATAGTATTTCTAGACAAATTTTTGAACAGATTCAGTCTTCCTTATCAAATTGTGAAATGAAAGTTATCCAAAATGCTCACTCTTCTAGATCTTTTTGCATAAATGCAGGTGTTCCCCAAGGCTCTATCCTTGAACCTATGTGGTTTTTAATTTTCATAAATGACCTTCCTGATGTCATCAGTTATCAATTCGGTATATATGCTGATTGCACAGCTATTTACTTCTGTTTTAATAGTAAGTCCGATCAGTTCCATAAGGTAAAATTAATAGCTGATCTCAAAAATTATCTACAATCTGTTGTTAAATTGGGCAAAGAGTGATTTGTTAATTTTAACACCTCAAAAATGAAATTACTCACTTTTAATTAGCTAAAAGAACCCTTGGCTAATGCTAACCTCCAGGAAGGTGACACATTGCAGCTTCTCAGACTATTTTTTTCAGCTGTCATTATGTGCAAAGAATATATTGAATCAACTGCTAAGAGTACAGCTAACAAAGTTGGTTTACTATGATATACGAGACATTTTTTCTTGTCAAAATCTATCTTAAGTCTCCCATTTGTCGTTGCTTTGAATCTTGCTTCTACATTTAGTCTGGTGCTCCTGTTCTATAGTTAAAAATTATAATCTTGGTTTACATAAAAAAATCCTTTTATCTCTTTCCTCTTAATGATACAGATTTTAACAATAAAGTTATTTCTTACTGTTTCGAGTATTATTTCATTCTTTCTTTTTTAGAGAATTTTGGGTAATACTTATTTTTAAAATATAGTTTTTGTTTCACAACTCCAGTACACAATATTTTTTTACCATTTCATCTGTCACATATTATATATTTTTGTAAAATCTATGCTAAAATACAAGTAAAACAATGTTGCATTGTAAATATAAATGATCGCTTTCTGATGTGAGAAAAAGAATTTCATGATCTTTCAAAATGTTTACTGCGCATGTGTACAGGAAGTGAATGGACTTTCAAAATCTGAGAGATGTGCAAAGGACGCTTACAAACATTGCTTTTACTGACTGAAAAGATACAATCAAGAGAAACACTGATCCATGACTATACAAACTGGAGCAATAGATATTGGCAAACTGTAGCTAATTTAAAATCTGGTAGAGTGAGGATATGTTTTTTGCACAGAAACAATTCAAACATTAATACCATCCTAATTACAATTACAAAAATAAAAAAGAAAGAATAATGTGATGGCAATCTTTTTTTTTTTCTTCTCTTTCTTTCATCACCCTCCCACCCTTGAAGGTGGCAAATAAAGTAAGAATTTATGTGATAGGCAGAAACAAGCAATTTCCTCTCATTTTAAATACTTTGTTAATTTCTGTCACTATTAGAATACAAATTACAATCAAAGAACATTTTTCTTTGATATTGAAAGTGCCTAGAACAAAATACAAATTACCCAATCATTGTGAACAATTATTATCAAATTTGCTTTAACAGTGTAAACCAAATAATTTTAATTTCTATGTTAATTACGTGTGTGGGAGGTATCAGTTTTTACATATTTTTTTTTTAATGTAAATAAACATAAAACACTTAAGTCATGTATATGAGATTATAGATTAGAGAAGTACAAGGGGAGAGGATAATTATAGAGTGTGGATACAGAAAAGAAAACTTTACAAACAATAGTCCCATAAGAAATAGAAAATTATTTCAGATAATGAATACAAGACAAAGATGACAAGGTGAGGGTAGGATAAACTGTTGCATCAAACTTTAAAGTGTGGTTTTTAAAATCAAGTTTTTTGATATCCTGACATTTGATTCAGACTTCAGCAAAGTAAAGATGATCAGGTGGAATTTGCATTTTTTTTTTTTTAAAAATCAAAAGTTTACTGAAACATTTCACAAATAAAAAAAATATATATATATATATCTTATTCACTATGTCTCCATGATTAGTCTACCTTCTGAAGAAGTGTTGGCCTGAAAGGATTTCTAAAAAAAAAACAAAAAATGCATTCTTACTTATTCAATCCATATTATATATATATATATATATAGAGAGAGAGAGAGAGAGAGAGAGAGAGACAATAGCTGGACAGTCATATTCAAGGATACTCATCTATCAGAGTGGCTAGATAATCCCCATTGCAGATCCCTGCTCAGGCACACTGTGTTGCGTTTGTTCAACACCCACAGAATCCATCTGTGGTTTATATTGCAACTATGCTGAGCAGACTTTAGTTACAGTTTCCGGGAGATATATATATACACACACACACACATTATATATATACATATACACACTATTTACATTGTCCAGACTGTTGTCCTCATCTTTGTTTCCATATTCATGTTGTCCCAGCTCTCTTCTGGTGATTGGAACTTCAAAATAAAGCTTATTCTAGTTCCATAAGCCATTGTTTTTTGCTGATTTCCTGTAACTCAGCACTCAAAGTTTTTGTTCACCTCTGCTATAGCCAGGTATTCAACTCACAACCCTTTTGGACAAGACACTGGATTCAACCAATGCTTTTATCTACTAAGGGCATATGTCTTTAAGGAGAACAGTGTATGAATTTTTGGGACTTATAAATAATTATCTCGGAAATCTTTTTTTTATCAGTAATCATATTACAATTTTTTTTTTTATTGTTGTTATTGTTTTTCTCTAGCACTCCATTATTACCGGCTCCCATATTGTATTCATTTTTATGAATATCTGAAATTTTCAATAATCAAAGATGCTCCTATCCAATCCATCCAGATGATGAGTCTGGACATGGTGAGTTTGTTCAGCAAGGTATCCACAACAGAGGCACTATCAGTAGTCAGGGACAGACTGGGCCTCAAACTCATTCCAAAGAGAACGTACCGGTATACAAATAGATAACCTGATGGAGATGCTGACTTTCTGTGCACAAACTCATTTTGGAATGGGATCAGATATATATTGTCAGGATGAAGGCTTAGCAATGTGTTTGCCATTATTACCAGCAATGGCTAACACACACACACATATATATATATATATATATATATATATATATATATATATATGAGGTACAGCTATTACTGGATCATGTGAACTCAATAAGATCATCGATACAATTCACAATGGAGAAAGAAAAGAACAACAAACTAACATTACTGGATGTATTAATATCTTGACCAGAACATGGGTTCAAGACATCTATATGCTGCAAGCCAATATTCACAAAACAATACCTCAACTTCAACTTCCACCACCCATACAGTGTAAAGAAAAGGATTGTCCACTGCTTACACCATCAAGCAAAACTTGTTAGTGGTGACCCACAGATATATGAACAAGAAATGGTCAGGATAAGCAGTAGCCTATAATTTAATAACTACTCTGGGTACATGACAGCAGCTTCAACAAACTGGGATATAAGGGTGAAATAGAACAACAACACTCAAGGTAAGCAGACTGAAGCAGTTTTCTATATGAAGGGATTATTGGGAAAAAATACAAACAATTTGTGGTCCATATGAGATCAGAATGAACCTCAACACTTCGCAGACACCTCTTCCAAGTAAGACCTCTTATAGAAGAAAATGTGACTAAGGGGTGTGTGCATGCCATCCTATACAGCTGTAGTAAGAAATATAAAAGACAAATGGGCCACACCCTTAAGGTAAGGCTGTAGGCACACTGTAAGGCCATAACACAAGGGGAATTTTAACAAAATCAGGTGTAGTTGACTACATACGAAGGGAAAAGGAAGATCACCACATCTTGTTGGATGAAGTTGAAATAATCAACAGAGAACATCACTAGAAAATATGAAAACTTAATGAATCAGCACATATACTAGGTCACAAAAATCTCCTATGTTGGCTAAGCATGAAAATGAATGCAATATGGGAACCAGTAATAGACTGTCCTCGAGAAAAACAATAACAAAATTGTAATATGAGCTCTGGTAAAAATGGTTAATGAGGCATTAATAATAAGTGCATAAGAAGTGTTGGTTGAATCCACTTGATGCAAAGAGTTACAAGTTCAATACCTGGCTACAGCAGAGGTGAATAAAACCTTTGAGTTAAAGGAAACATATGAAAGACCCATGATCCGTAGAAATAGAACAATCTATCCCAGAGGAAATAAAAGGTTCAGTTTGAAATCAGTCTGAACAATGTAAATAGTGTAAATAATTACAATACCTCATCTTTCTCTTAGTCTCTGAAGAAGTTTTAACAATAGTGAAATATGTTAGATTGAGACATATTTCCTCTAGTATTTGTTCTTTTTCTATATTTTTATTTATATAAAACTGAAGATATTTGTCTATATTTCTAAGATGAGGTAGTATTTTCAGACTATTGTCCTCATCTTGGTTGCCATTTGTATGTTCTGTCCTTCTTCAGGTGCTAGGAATTTTGAACTAAACCCTTTATTACAATCACTGGGGTATATCATTCTCATTCCTTGTGCAAAGCTGAAGATGTGTGTCAGTGTGTATGTATCCTCACATTAACATACTTCCACATTTTTTATCCAATTTGTTTCAAAACTTACATACGCCTTGCAAATTTATTATTCTATACAACAAAGAAAAAGATATTGTGTGTGGCTCTTCAGTTTAATTTAGTTTTAATTTCTTATTTTCAAGTATTTTTTTTTGTTAAAGTTCAGCACAGTAACTTTTACATGGAGAAAAACTCTTTCAAAAAATACAAGAGTTATCTCCCATATTTAATGTCTGCAGATCAGATGTGGGGCATATAGATTTAAATAGATTTTTAGCTAATTGTAGATCAGCTGTGCAATGTGGTTAACAAATGAAAAAAAAAAAAAAATAAGCCTGAATATTTAAAGCTTAAAATTTCATATTTATTTCATCTGTAAATTCAAATTTTACATTTGGAGAATAGCTATTTCAACAGGTTACTAGGAACCTGCAATGTTCAACCCTAGTCAGACGTAAAATGAAGAAATTCTAGTATACTAAAAATAAAGATTAGTCAAGAAAAGGAAGAGGTAAGGAAGGTTGGTTAGGAAAATGCCATATATATAACTGAAAGTATGTGTGAGTATCCTCATTGATTTCTATTAACATACACTTCCACATTTTTCATTTGATTTGTTTCAAAACTTACACACCCCTTGTAAATTTATTCAAGCATACATTGATTTTGTTACCTAGCCCCATTTTATCCTACTGCATTGAACTTACACCTGTCTGCACTACAAACAAGCACTGTCAACTATTCCTCTTACATTTCCCTTTACAAAAACCAACACTTAAATTGCCAATGGGAATTCTTACTCTTCCCATCCCGTGCAACATCATTTACTTACTACTAATATTTTATATAAAAACAAGTTCTCCAGTTCACACTCCTCATCCTTATGAACAGAAGTTTATTCCTTGTTTTACAGTTTAGGATTGGGTTTTTGATTTCTTTCAAATTCTACTTCCACAACTTAAATTGTAACATCTTCGACTGAACTCTGAAATGTTATTCACTAATTAAATCTTGACGTCTTCAAGTCTAGAGTTAACCATTATCTTTCATGCATAGCCTCAAGAACTTCAATTTTTGCCCTTTCTTATTTCATATAACAATACACAGCAACCCTCTACTCTTGGGTAAATATTAATAAAAAAATACTAGTTGTATCAAATTCAATTGACAAGGCTGTGTTTAATTTTTATTGATTTTTCCAACTTTCAAATAAGTTGTTGCTCATCTCACTCAAAATTGTGGATAAACTGTCTGAAGTTCCTGTTTTTTTTTTTATTACTTTCAATGATCTTTTTCAAAAGACAATTACAAAGACCTTTTCAAAAATTAAATTTCTCAATACCATAAACAAGAGTATGGTCACAAGGTTGACAATACTGATAACATTTAGTTCTTGATAATGAACAAGATGGCTGGGAAGTATTAAAACAAAAATATGAACTTTGGAGAGTTTCTCCAAAATTTTGGTTCAAATGTCACATAACTCGTTAAAAAATTGAAAAAAAAAAATGAAGACAGACCTTACTGGTTGAATTTAATATAATTTAGTTGAATGAATTGTTGCTGCTTAAATATACGCTTAGTTTTATGCATGTTTAATGTCTTACATTTTAATGCATTTATTTGGAAGGTTAAAACATCAGTAAAATGCAAATGAAAGTAATATTTGTTGAAGATTTGCAAAAGAATGCTAAATTTTGACATCAATAATTTTGAATTTAACAGTTAATATATTTGTGCAATTGTACTTGAGTTATAAAACTGAACCCCTTTGTTATACAAGAGTGTGTATCTGTGTACAGCAGACACACTTTGTTGAATAATGGCATCACATGCATGAGGTAGGGGAAGCACCCAGAGAGCAGGGTGACCAAAATGTTTGAAATATGTATTTATTGGAAAAACATTTTTACAAATAAATTTGCTTTGCAATAAGTCTCCTTTTAGTTTCACTTTGGTTTTATCAGAGAGTGTAATTATTAAATATCCAAACTGCATAAGGATATAACCACATCAAAATAGCAGAAAGAATTAGAGTGGAAAATACATTAAATAGAATATACTCAGAACAAATATTTTGAGAATTTTTTTGGCTTCACTTTGGGAGGGGGAATCAACAGATTCCCAAAACACCATCTAATCCATCTTTACAGATGCACTTTGCAGCAACTTCTCCTGTCAAACAGCTAATTGAAAGGTAAGCAAAAAAATGGCAAGCGCCCTAAGAATTATATCATTACCGTAGCTTGTATACAAAATTGGAATGGCATTGTGAGAGAAAAAATAATGTTTCTCATTTGTTGCTGTTATTACCGTATCTTATTTTACCTACTAAAGACCAAAAAATGGAAAAAAATTATTCTCTCCTTGTATCATTAAAAATTTATTTTATAACAATATTGTTAGATTTCAAACAATTTTCTTTTTAAGTAAATAGCAACACTTTATTGTACAAAAGCAGAATTTTTGACATTTAAGTTTATGATACTGTGATCAAGCAACAAAAGATATTACTGAATCAGTGTTCTATGTTTGCTTGTAGACTTTTTTCTTCATATCTTTAAATATGATTTAATAATTTCCTCATCAAAACATCTTCAATGTTTACAAGACTGTTGCTGTTGTCAATAGTTTCAAATAAGACACATTGGCAATATTGTGTGCAATGAAAATAAATGAAAAAATATCTAAAAAGAAAATACAAACATTTTACTTTTCTTGTTATGGGTGAGTCATACATGCTCAGCCAGCCTGCTCCAGACATAGAAAGGCGCATGCCTTCATTGAAAGGCTACCCATCACCTGCCTTTATTCACACACACACACACACACACACAGAAGTGAGACTCCAATTTCCTGGTGGATGAAGAGAGATGGAGACAGGAATGGAGTGGGGAGGCTCCTTCATTTAAGCCTAAGGCTGATACCTGTTTGGGGTTGATTTATTGCAATTAAATGGTTTGTACATGTTCAAAAGAAAATAAAACACCAACATAGAACCAAGATTACTTTAATTTTAATAAATAAAAAATTCCTTTTTCTGTATGTAATAAAAGAAACTTAACATTGGAAATAAAAAAAAGAACAGTGAGTCAACAGCAAGCTGTAAAAAAAAAAAAAAAAAAAGATTGCATTTCCCCCTTCCTTCTCCTACCCACACCACACAAGACAAGAAAACAGTTTTTTTTATTCAAAGTCACTAAATTAAATGAACAGTTCCCTGTTATGAGTTAAACAACTGACAAAAATGGAATAACTGGATAACAATCATAAATGTATTCCTCACCAGGGAAATTGAAGATTCCTCATTTACCAAATTTCTTATAAATTAATAAAAGACTGAACAGAAAATGAAAGAAGTAAAATGTATATATAATCTATGCTAATACTGGGATTTTTAACATGAGTGACAATGTGTATAGCAGTCATTGACTGCTATTGATCATAAGCAAAGTGGTGACTCATTGGATTCTCATAATCCTGTTTTTAGTGCCTTAGTGGGATGACTGGCAATGGGATTAGGAAGGTTCCCAAAAGGATTCACATAAAAGTAGAATCAGTTATGCAATCAGAATTTGAAATAGAGTTGAAAAATTCTCTCCTGAATGGCACCAATTTGACCTCTACCCTTGCAAAAAGAAAAGAATATTCACTTTACTGGAATTTGCGCAAAGATTGTTATTAAATCATTCAGTTTGAATTTGAGATAATTCACAAATGGGGGAGAGGGAACAGACAAGTTTTTAAGATCAAAGTGTAATATCATTTTTGCTCTTGTCAAATAGCATGGTCATCAAGTTAGTGTTATTTAAGGGTTTTAGAATACATTTTAAAAACAAATAGTTCTATAAAATGTCTAAAATTTGTAAATAAAACTAGCAAATTCACGAGGTAGCTCATGAATCTACAAAATGTACCTGTGTTAAAAAAATGTACTTATTTCTACATTCCAACATTAAGTCAAGAACATTCGAAACAATTTGTCAAAGTTATGATTAAAAAATTAACTTTTCAGATTATTTGGAATATCAAATTTAAAACATGTCAATCTGAAACCCAAGCTCTGACTTCAAAATGAAACATAAATGAACAATGGAATCAACATTAGACAGAGTGTGTGTCATATTTTATTGGTAATATGTAACTCTCATGAGAGACGAAGATTTTAATGTATGCTATACTCACCACAGACGTGGGTCTAGGTATTTCATAAAAGCAGTAATGCAATACAAACAATAAAAATATTTATATTGTATAGCAACAGTGTACAAAACAACTAATCTTTTTTTATAAACACCAATTGGAATCCTAACCTTTAAAAGGGATCTGTTAAAGTAGGTCTTTGTGAAAAAGACAATGCATTAAGCAAATTAAACAAAAAAAAATCTCTTTAGGTGAGTGTGTCACTTCCTTATCATTAACAAAAAACAAATAATCACAATATTCAATCATTTAAAAAATGTCTACCAACCAAAATTAAATGCTTCTTTTCTCTCTCTCTCCATTCTATTAATACAGGGCATTTAAACTAGCTATTAATGTATATTAGCAACAAATGCTAGATGCCTTGCTTTATATCAAACTAATCCCAAAACTAAAGCAAGGACTACATTCACAAAAGGTTTTGCTAGAATTCTAGTAGAATATTGTTTCAATAGCACATTAAATCAGATATTGTAGCTTTGATGAGTAGAGACACTATCATCCATCATGACAATCCATGGATCAATTGACACTTTTCTTGGGCCCAATACTCATTAGTGTCAACAGCCTTTTGGATAATCCCACTAGAGTGGGATTATCCATGGCTGTTGACATCCATATTGATTTTGTTCAATATTGTTGACATCCATATTGATTTTGTTCAAGTGACTGGGTTTGAATTCAAAGTTGCCCTTTTAGACTAGTTGCCAACTATGTCTAGAGGGCCCACTCTACCCTGCCAGTTAACCCATAGTTGGAGGAAGAAAGGATGGATTCATCCAAGGGTATTTTGTACAAAAATATATGTAACAAATGCAGCTGGAATTCAAAGTCAGCCAATTTCTCAATCCAAACCACAATACATTATACTACATGCACATTAAGAAATCAAAAATAAGTAAATACTTAAGTGAGAGAAAACAAAGTCAGTAATTTTAGTCCCCCCCCCCACACACACACACACAATCACACACCTCTACACTCTCCTGGCTTAAAAGTCTTCAGATGATCTTTTGTTTTGATCTTGAGAATTTTTTTATTTATTGCCAAAAGTTTCATAAATAAAGAATAAGTCAATTTAGATCTCTTGGCTTCATAAAAACAATTTTTTTTTTAGTGAGACACTAATTGTTCACATTCAGCAAATTTGACTAATGACAGTGATTATGTGAGATTGATAAATAAAGTTTAATTGTATCATTTTTTTTTCTTACCTTCTGAAAAATAAAATCATTACTTTGCAAACATTTTAGTGAAATCTGAAATAGCCCACCATCTACCCAACTCCAAACTGTAGGAAGATGCTGTTTTCTTTATTTCCAAAATCTACATGTCATAAAGAGAGGTAAAGAAAGTGATTAACAAATTAGATCAATTCACTAATACAACAAATTTCAGCCTCACTGGGCGTCTCCACTACTCTATAAAACTCAAATTACAATTCATGATTTTAGAACAGGAAATCTTTTGTTTTAAGCCCAAAATTGATGTTTTTTTTTTCTTTAACCAGCAGTTTATGCATAGATATCTTTGGTTGTATATGAGGATTATATCCCCAGAGATAAAGATTTTACATGAACTGATAAAATAAAGTAAATTACAATCTTTCTGTACAGTAGATGTTGTTTTCCAGCAACAACAATTGGCCAGAATAAATATTTCTGGGTTCATTATTTCTTATGAGGATAGGTTCATTCTTTTCAGAAACAAAATAAAATCTACCTTCCTGAGTATTATGACAGATAATAACAAATGCTAAAATTCTTATGAAAAATTAATGTGGAATTTTATTTATGCAGAATAAGCAGTTTTAAACTAATTAATTGTTCTAAATATTTAAAAACAGAATTTTACTGAGCTGGTCTCTGCTGTCAAGGATCAGAAAAAAAAATAGCAATAAATTTACAGACAACATGCAATAAAACGGCAAAGTGAATTTACACTTCGAAAAGTTTACTTGACTAAAGAGCACCAATAATAATTATCTTCTGAACTTAAGTGTTTTTCTTATTCCACATTATGCAGACTGACTTTAATTTTATTTTTATCACAATATTCTAACAGATATATTCTTTGGCCTTTCTGTTTAGTCAGAAATAAAGAATTTTATTTCTTTTGTGTATACGTTAACTTTTGTCCTAATTTTTGTTGTACATTAGCTAAAATGTGTTAAGGCAGTAGACATAAACAAAAATAAATTTGAATCAGAAAATCACTTCATCTCAAAATTTCAGACAAGAGAGCAATGTTAGAGAATATATCAGTCAAAATATTGTATTAAAAACAATAAAACTGAAGAAAAATCTATGGAACAACATCAAAGTTATTTTACAGACACTAAAGAGATTATGTAGAACCAATTGAGATTGTACAGTATCCCTCACACAGAAACTTGCATTAAGTTCTTTTGTAAAAACTGTAAATTTCATTGGATAATAAAATACCAGTATGTTTTTATAGGAGAATATAAAAATCCCAGCTTAAGCAACAATTTACCAATCACTTGATTTTATCAAATCAAAATTTGTGCACTTTTGGTAGAAGGTGGCACCAACCAGCTTCCTTGATTTTAACAAAAGCTCACATTTTGATTGTTCAATACTCTCCAATAGAAATTTCAGCACATGACACATTTTCCTGCACTGTAAAATTGAGCCGGTTTGATACGTATATAAACTCTGGATTTCGTCTCTTCAACCAGTGAATTTTCAACTGCCACAAGAGTCTATACCAATCTAAGCTTCACCCATTCGAATGCACCAATTGCCTCATACTTTGAAAGTGCCAAGCTGAAATAACTCTTTAAACACACACACACACACACACTACGATTCTTAACACAACTTTCATATAGATCTCTTTTCAACAAACTTTATAACATCCAGAACATTCGATTTTCAATTGCATCTGGAACATTCAATGAGAAAATAATATTCTAATCAAGCAATTCTTTTCTTCAAACTAACATGAAACAGTTAAAGAGAAGCAACTCCATTTTTGTACTGTGAACATTTTTTTATCTGGACTCACATCTGAACTTTTGAACACAACAGTTTAATCTTTTTTTACATTGCTTAATCTCTTCTCATAACTGGTTTATTCTTAATCATCACCATTGTATATTTTTGTTAATACAATTTATATTGTTATTATAACAATGTTGTTTTCTTTTGTTAATTACTTTCTCAAAATATAACATAAAAGAATGTATGTTGAACATATATTTGTCCATGTTTAATGCTGACCCAATGTTCTTCTACAAGATCATTTCTGAAATGTAAAATTTAATTTGAAACTGGCATTTATTTCATTTGGTCTCAAAAGGCTTGCTTTCTGACATCATCAATTCCATCAGTTCCAATTTTAATTATGTTTGATGTAAAAAGTACTTATTGTCTAGACAATGAGTCTTATAATGAAACCTGTACAAAGAAGAGAAAGTTCTAAATTCTTTGCCTAACAAATACACAAAAAGACACGGCTTTCTCTATAAAATGTGCAAGGCAGTGAAAGCCTCAAGTAGGTATTTAGTGACCTTTGGAAAAGTCTAGATGAGCACTCAGGCCTTAAGATGCAAATGACTCAGATAGAAGTGCCCTCATTAAATACAAATGTGGCAGTACCAACAAGAAAGTACTTTGATTTGAAAGTAGTACCACTTTTGTTGCAATTCTGACCGTTACAATCATCTTTTAAAAATAATGATCAACTCTGACAATGACAAAGAGAATACTTAAAAATGTAAATATTAAAATTAGACAAATTATAATTAAATGATATTTAAATACACCATTACAAAATGTTTATTTCTGGTTATTAGAAAAAAGAAAATATGCAAAGAATTCCTTGAAAAAATTCAGGCATTGAACAAATTAAAACCTGATTGTGTTAATGAGCTTTACAAAAAGAAGCTGGATTAGGAATTAAATTGCTTGCTCTGCACTTAAGTATAACTCCCCACCATTTCTGTACAGACAAAGTGTGCGTGTGTGTGTGTGTGTGTGTGTGCACGCACCTAACTCCCTTTCTAGACAAGCAAAGCATTTATTTCATGTCAGTGGGGAAATCAATGTGTGAATGCACTTCTGCTGATGTGAGTTATTCTGCAATTTATGAAACTGCACCAAACAAAACAAATTATATATCCTTCTCTACTTCAAAAACATTTCCATTAATTTTGCAATTGAAGAGCACATACAAGATTGACTTCAATGCCCTGAATTTACACTTCATGTCCAATCTCTTGAGAAAGATTTTTTTTTTCTTTCACAAGTTTTTAAGCTGCAGGAATAAAAAATATTGTAGATTTTAATAATATTCTTGTAGATACTTTCTTATAAGATTGAATTTGTTTCAATTTGTTAGATTTTCATTAGTATATCTTTAGTCAATCTATTCTTCTTAAAATTTTTAATTGAAATTAATAGCCTGAGATAAAAAGCAAAAGATAAAAACCCATCAGAACTAATGAAACATGCAGAATAATTAAACTTTTTAAACATTTTCTGACCATTATGAACAAATCAATGACATCTTAATATTTCCAACAATACAGAAGTTCCAACAACTGTAACCCAGCAGAAAAGCTTATTTTTTATTCCAGTTTCAAAGGTTAATGTGCAGCCAAATGCTTTTGAATATGGATTTGCAACATGACAATGGCTTTTACGATATTAGACCATGTCATATGCCAATGAAGCCAGGGAAGGCAAGAGGTCTGAATTTGATTAAATATTGGCAAAATTTGATCTAAGAGTAGTTGATCTGTGAAGACTAGTATATACTGGGTTACTCCTAAAATATACCAAAGTAAGCTTTGTACTTAGAGACATGCAGAAGGGTTGATCTTGAAGGTGGCATCATAGTCACCACATGCAGAATCTGACTTCAAAAAATTCCATTACCTGAGCTAACACAGATGAATTTAGGATACATAAACACAAAACAACCAGATGAAACAAAAATCACATGTCTGATATATAAAGGGGAAGGCAAACTCCCACAAATGAAGATCAAAAGTTCTAAGTTTGACACAAGGCAATATTTCTTTGAGCATCCAGATAAGAAGTTGGCTTTGGAAGATGATCTTTTGTTAACAATTATTATAAAAATTATCACACGATTATAGAGCAACTAGTGAGACACAACCTGCTGATGAAAGACTAGTGAGGACAGCCTAATCATCATAAATTCCCTCTGTATATTGTCACAGATGACAGAGGCAAAATTTGGGACATGGAACTTTGTGTGTGTGTCTGTTATCTATAGACTCCGAAACG
The DNA here is from genome assembly GCA_037127315.1 of Ascarosepion bandense. Taxonomy (NCBI): domain Eukaryota; kingdom Metazoa; phylum Mollusca; class Cephalopoda; order Sepiida; family Sepiidae; genus Ascarosepion; species Ascarosepion bandense. The sequence continues at coordinate 187,764 of JBBBDQ010001059.1, read as the reverse complement.
GCTGAACCAATTTTCTTGAAAATTTACACAGTTGTACGATAAGCGTCTGCAAGTGTTCTTAGCTAGGTTTTGTGTCGAGGTACCGCCGATAAATATTGAAAATCAAAAAAATCAAGTTAAAGAAGGAGTGGTCCGATTTTAATCGAATTTGATACACTCATAGACAAAGACATAAGAAACGATATTCAGAAGTTTCAAGGTTGCAGTTCTTACAATAGTGCAGAAAATTTGATATCGATACCAGGAAACCAAAATTTGATTTACATCCATTCATCTTTCTTTCAGTCTACAGTTTCGCTTTAACTGGAAACAACTATTGCTTTTTAGTCTTTTGTGCCAACGTCCAAAGAGTCTGAGATCCAGGACCATGGATTAGTTTTAAAGCTTTCATTACACCCGAGCAACACCGGGCTATACTGCTAGTATTCTATATATGCTCTCTTTTGTTACAGAAATAACCAGTAACACCTCATTCAATAAGTCCCAGGCCTGAGATATAGATAGTGCCACTAATAAAAAAAATCCATGATTTTTATGAAGTACTAACTTTCAAATGGCACATGACAAAATTTGGGCCCAATCAGATTAGTTTACAAATTACAGTTATTTAAGTGAAGCTACTGTTGCAAATTTTCAAAACAATAGAAAAATCGGAATTGTGTGTGTTAATAAAGCATTGCTTTCTGATGGGAAAAAAGCAAAGCAAAGCAATGGCTTCATAAGTGTTATTCGGACTCTGCTTCATTGGGAACACTGATTAAGAGGTGGTATACTGACTTTAAATGGGGTTGTACAGACACAAATGATGCTGAATGCACCAAATAAATCCACAAACTCTTTCTGGCTGATCATAAATTGAAGTTGCATGAGATAGCAGGAGTTGAACATATCAGAATGCAGTGTATTCACCATTTTGCATGAACATTTGTCAATAAGAAAGCAGTGCTCAAAGTGAGTGTTGTGTTTGCTCACAGTCAATCAAAAACCTGTTGACAATTCAGAACATTGTTTGCAATTGTTTCAACACAACAAGGAGGTATTTCTGTGTAAATATGTGACAATAGATGAAAGGTGGATCCACCACTTCACTCTGGAGTCAAATCAGCAGTCAGCTGAGTAGAAAGCAGCAGGTGAAAGGCATTAAAAGTGACCAAAGATGCAAACAACAACAGGCAAGGTTTTGACCTCGATATTTTGGGATGCGCAAGATATTTTGTTCATCGATTACCTTGAGAAAGGAGGAACCATCAATAGCAAATATTATATAGCATTATTGGTGTATTTGAAGGTAGAAATCGCCAAAAAACAGCCACAAACAAAAAAGAAAAAGTGATCTTTCACCAAGAAAATGTACCATGTAAATTGCAACGATGGCAAAACTACATGAATTACACTTTGAATTGTTTCCACATCCACCCTATTCTCCGGATCTGCCCTCCAGTGACTACTGGCTGTTTGAAGACCTCAAAAGAATGCTCCAGGGAAAGAGATTTGGCTCCAATGAAGAATTGATATTGAAAACTGAGGCGAATTTTGAGACCAAAGACAAATCATTCTACAAAAAAAGGCATTGAATTGTTAGAGAAATGTTAGAATCAGTGTATCACCCTAGAAGGGGACTATGTTGATGAATAAAGTTGAATTTTGCCTAAAAGTTGTTTTATTAGTTCGGCCTGGGATTTATTGAGTGATGTGTTAACGTACATGAATAACAAATGCAAAAAAAAAAAAACAACTATGGCTTTCACATTAATGCCTTTAGGAAAACATAGGAATCCTCTCTCCTAACTATGGATAAAATAGCAAGGGTAGATTGGGTTCTCTATTTTTTGGTCATATATAGTTGAAAAGCCATGATGAAGACAATGAGAAATCCTTCAATGATATTCCCCAAGAAATCATGGTAATTCACAGATAATAAAAAAAATGAATAATATATATATCTTCAAAGAGAAAAGCATTTGAATGAGTTGGTAAATTTTAGTCTCTACTAGAGATTATTTCTTGGCTTTCTTTATCAGACATTCTGGTTAATGTTAAAAAGACAGATGTTTGGCTAGATTTTTCAAATCACAATTGGTTAAAAGGTCCAGCAATTCCTTGAAATTAAGTCATATATATATATATATATATATATATATATATATACATACATACACACACATACTTCAAGCGTAACAACTATTTCTATGACAACTACAACAGATACTAACAGCTCAATAAAATTGTTGGACAGAACATGATTTCAGTTAATAGTAATAATACTTATTGTCTACAGTTACTACCACCGACTGCATTTTCGCCAGCAATCAACAAGAGCTCTTCATTTTGTAAGTTGATAGCTGTGACCGGAAATGTTGGGTGCTGGTATAGTATGTGGCCTACCTGGTTTGAATGTGTCCTACATCAGTAAAAGTATATTTATAGATATAAGTATTTGGCTATTTGTTGAAACTAAATTTTCCTTACTCTTAACCAGACAATTATAATACTTATACACTTATCAAGAAAGGTCACATACTGGCACTGAATGTTGTTTGCTATACACAATGTTCTAACAACCACCTAACTGTATTCATATCCAATGTTTGGTTTCCATAAATGTTCAGCAAGTATTGACAAATGTTCATGGCTGCAGTTTTTTCTTCATTAAGAAAAAACCCTGTTTTTGTAGTTTCATACCAAATACGATTTTTACAAACTGTAAAGGTAAAGGATATTATGGGTTGTTGGTAAGAAGGTACATTCTCTACTACCATACCATCAACATAATGAAATTGGATTACTTCATGTAATCATTTTGCAGAGTGTAAAGATGTTAATTTGATCCTTGGCCAAACATGCAGATATTACACTGAGCCTCAGTAGAAGGGACAACCCACACATCAATCAGGTAGGGTGTTAGACATTCTGTAAACAAAGAAGGTCCCCAAAAAGCAGCATTTATATAAATATGTACATCTTATTTTTTTTTTTTATTAAGACTTGGATACATCCCAACTTTAAAGAAAGTCACATTTAATTTCCTAATCTTCAGAAAATCAACCTCAATATAAATCTATTGCAGATATCAATACGATAAGTAAAGATTCTTGAGGCTAATTCTAAAATCAATAACGTCTAATCTTCCTTTCCCTTATTTGTCAATGGCTGACTCTTGTTCAGTACACATAGATAAATGTACAAACACCAAATTCTTTTTTATATTCAATATAAAAGCATGTATTAATGTCTATAAAGAATTTGTCAAGAAAATATTCTCAATATGCATTTCAAGTGTTTTCCTTGATAAATTTATTAATTCAATACTTTCTGCAACTCTTGAAAAGTATCTCTAGGTGCTTAACCTTTGGTGAATCCCTTTACAAAACCATTTCTTTAAAATAGACAAGAGAAAATTATGGCAGTAGGGCTGTGGTAACTGTGGGGTCCCATATTCTATAGGAATTCCTTAAATGACAATACTATCATTCAAACTTTTTTCAACCAGTTGTTTCTATCATAGTTTCAATAAGCATACTAACCACATTCCCACAGAATACTTGGACTAAAATGTTAAAACAACAAAGATGAGGATGCTGGGTTAAAAGAAATTTTGAATGGTTAATTTTTTTTTTTTTTATTAGCTGCATTAATAATTGAGTAAATTTGATCAATTAAAACAAAGGGCAGAGAAAGAACAAAGCTTCATTTTGTCCATTTTCAGATTGAAAGAAAGTTTAGAGAAAATCATTGCTTCATAGTAGTTGGCTTTTATGGGTAGGTGAATGAAAAGCATTTCAGATCAAATATAGAATGACCAGACATTGGAAACCATGAGTCAGTGAGGGGAAGAGGTGTTAATATAAGATTAAAAAATAATAAGCTCACGAGCAAACAGGTGTCCAAGGAGAAAAAAAGTCACACCCTATAAAGGTTTTAATGGTACAAGGTGAGTAAAGGTGAAAGAAATTATTAATCTGGAAATGTCAAAAAGGAGAAGAGAAAGAAAATATGAGGGACTTTGATAGGAAAGAATATCTATATACAGAGAGAGGGAGTGGTAAAGAATGCAGAGAGAGAGAGAAAAGAAGATAAAGTAAAAAAAATTAGAGTGGTCAGAGTGAGGAGAGATGGACAAGGGATCATCTAAAAGCTGCCAGATGAGGTGTGACAATCAAGAGAGAAATCAATTTCTTCTGAAACTGAAATCGACAAGTCAATGCAAAAAGACCAGAACAGGAAAATATCTTATTGTCTTCTAATAAAGCCTAAAAAAAAAAAAAAAATACTGGCATTCATCATGACTACAATCTTATATCGTCTTAAAAATGAAAGGTATTAATTAGAAAGCCATTTACTTTTAACAAATTCAAATGACAGAAATATTTTTTTCTATTTTCACAGACACATACACTTCTATAAAAACTGCTGACATCTCTGAAAATCTTTCAAAACCAATGTATGTTTAACCTTTTAGTGTGTACATATAATGTATATCTATTAGGTGTATTTTCACATGTAGGCAGCAATTAAGCTTCAACTGGCACAAGGCCAAGCAGAAATAGACAAACTGTGAGCTCTTGTCTTCCAAGCAAACCATTTTAAAATCATTTGAAATCATCTTTACTTGGGCTTGTATACTGACGATTGGTCAGTTAAAGAGGATATAGAATCAGTTCACTTCAGACACAAGGCAAATAAGCACTCCATGATACTTGTTTCTAACATGCCCAGTGTATGAAGTACAGATGTATGCTGTTTATACACCGTGTACTGTCTATATCAATGCAGAAACATTACTGTTTTCCATCTTTATGGACTAACTGAAGATGTATATAGTATTGCACATGCATCTGTATGTATGCCTTATTATTTTGTAATAAGTGACATTTTTGAACGTGTAATGTACACCGACTGAAATAGTGCCTTTTGTGTACAGTGTATGTGTTAAGGTGCATATTTCATTGTGTGTACTCGACAAATTCATTTTCAGTCTTTGCTTTGCTCGTGTGCCTGTGTATGCCAAGCACGGGGGGGGGGGGGGCTTTTAGAGGAAAGGGGTTTACTTGAAACTATAGCCGTAGTTCCACAAACTAGGGACATAAGATTGCAAGGCGAAAACGAAAGAGAACAATAAATAAATTTCTCGCTCTGTATCTTTCTCCTCAGAGACAAAGAAACACAGACAAACAAAGGAAACGAGAGACAAGAAGACTAAAGAGTAAGACTCTTACACAGAATTAAATTAGTGCTTTGTGCATGTAGGCACTCGTGTGGGTTCGTGCAGAGATGCAAGCATATCCTTAGGTTTAGGGCGACAATTGTAACCAGGCTTATTCCCTTGTCTAGTACTTAAAAATATAGAAATATTAATTTTAAATTAGAAAAAAATCAATTATTATAGTCATTATTTTTTCGTATAAAAAATAAAGGCTTGTGTTGCCGAGTAAACAATTAAAAAAAAAAAAAAAAAAAAAAAAGACTTTTTTTTAAAATATTCACCTAGAGAAACATTGTCATTGTAAGCTTCTCTGGGTTTGACTATACTTTTATCATAAAAGAAGCAAAGAAGCATGAAAGGCGGCTTGCAAAATTAGGTGCAGACATTTCCGGAAAATAAAGATAAGAGAAAGACTATCATCCACAAGAAGACCAAGGAATGGTCGAAAAGGGGGTCAAACTGAATTCGATTCACTTTTTTTTTTGCAATCGGCTTAAAACATTCATTCCCCCACATTTTTCAATGTGTTGAGGAGACTAAAAATTAATAACAATAATAACAATTCAAATCGATATTTTGGCATCATCTGATGCGCGAAGGAATAAACTGGTTTTAATTCTAGTTAAATTTCAATTACCTACAAAAAATATATATATACAAAGCATTCATTAATACCTCTTTCTTTCACCCCACATCATGAGTGAATTTTCAAAGGTGTGTCAAAAAAAAAAAAAGATTTCTTTTACCCACTGGATTCCATGGTGAAAAAAATAAGACCAGTTAATTTATAATCAATCACGTGAATTGAAAAAAAAAATGAACTTCATTACAGAACAGTTACTGTCTCTCTCTTTATTTGTGACAAAAAAAAAATCAACTCTTCATATTTTGAAAGAAGGGGTCATTGATGCGGTAGAAGAAAGAAATTGAGACAAGAGTGAAATATATCGATCCATTTGAAACCAAGTTTGTAAAGAAAGAAAAAATCTGGCTTGCTGTTCTTAAGAAAAAAACTGAAAAAAAACTTTTTTTAAGATTTGAAGTCACATGGTCGGTCAGGTCATATTGTAAATGTAGTAATAATTTTAGTAGTCGGTTTAAACTTTGTAATGTTCAAAGGAACATTTCGGACAATTTTGGATTAAGAATTAGAGAAAAGAAAAATTAAATCCATGAATATTTAATTTTTACACTTTTTAATTGAAAAATACAACTGAAAAGAATTTTCTTTGATTTTTATTCGAGTGCTGAAAAGATTTTAAACATTTTTTTAAGATTGCATAAAATTTTAAACATTTTTTTTTTTTACTTAATCAAATTTTTAAAAATCTTTTTCACCTTATTGCAGTAAACAACACGGTATTAATAATGAATTCTTTGTTAAATTTGAAATTAACATTTATTAATCAACAAAGTTTGTTGGAATTAACAAAAGACAGAGAAATCATAAAAGAAATTAAATAAATATTAATTTAAAATAACTATTTATTCAATTTTCCTTTTACTGTCGAATTTTAGTCTTCTTGAATCTAGAAAGAAAAGACTGAAAAGTTACAAAAGAGACTTAAAAAAATTTAATCGTATAATCATGAAAAGAGTAATAAAAAAATTGCATTCTAAGACTACATTTTGTCGATAATTTTTTGCAGTAGGTTTCATTTAATTGATATTTTTCTAAATTGTCAAGTAAAAAAATTATGCCATTTTATTCAGTTTATGTGAATTTGTAACTTTTATTTAGACATTTTAAAAATTGCTTTTTAGTGAAAAGATTAATGATTATCATCGCGTGAAAGTGTTTGCAATATGAGGTAGGGAAAAAATCATTTCATAAATTGAAATGGAAAAAATTCCTACCTCATGTTTTTCCCTAATTTATTGTCAAGAAAGAAAAGCGAAACAAAAAAAAAAAATGTACTGCTGAATTGAAACTGAAAGTCTTCTTCAAATGGCAACTTTAAATTCTGAAAAATCATTGCTACTACTTCAAGGAAAAAAATAAAAATCAAACTTCAAAATCAAATCCAATGCACTTTTAATTTTTTTTTCCTTTTTTACTTTCCTCTTCTTTCAAAGGTTTGAAGAAAAAAAAATTCAAAAAGTCAAAAAATACAACTGCCATTTTTTTTTTGATGAAAAAAAAATAAAATAAACTCGTTTTTTTTTAATTTTCAGGCCCAACATTTTCCCAATTAAATTTTCCATGTTTAAGTTTTTCAGAGATCAAAAAAATTTATTACTGCCTTTAAATTTGGTCTTTAACTGCAATTGATTCTCTAGCTTATATTCCTCATGTTTCATAAAAAAAAAAATGTAGTCGTGAATAAGAAGCGAATAGCAGCCTTACTTCATCATTGTCATAAAGATTGCCAAAAAGACACTCTTGTTCGCATCTAAAAGACAACAGCTTCAGTTGCTATCATACAAACAACCTTCTTAAAATAAGAAAGTTTCCTTCTTGATCTTTTAATCTTATTCTTATCCAAAATATCTTTTTAAAAAATAAGGACTCTCAAAAAAGCGAAGCGGTCATTATAGTATTTTTTTAAAAAAAATGAAAAAGAAATCGATTTTTGTAGCAGCAGGGAACAAACTGGGTTGATTTTTTTCATTAATTCATATCGCGAATATTACTTTTTTTGTTTGTTTGTTGTTGTTTTTTCAAATTTTTGACATCAGGTAACAAAAATTAGACTGAATTAGTAGTCAGCTTTTTAATTTTTTCTCGTCCTCATTCAACAACAAATTTTTATTTAAAAATCCACTAACATTTATTGTATTTTGTATATTATTTGGCATAAAGAAAAGTTTTGAGAAGACGTGAAACAGAAAGAAAGGTAACGTATAAAAATCTTGTAGTAAGTTTCCGATAAAGAAAGAGAAAATAATTTTAAACCAGTCAAGTTGGGAATTGACAATCTTCTTGAGAGAAAAATCTTGTCAGTTCTGCTCACCAGAATGAAGAAAGTTTTTTTAAATTGAAATTTTAAGTTTTCAGGGTCAATGTCTTCTTGTTTGAGGAAATAGGAAGGAACCTGAAGGAGGCATTTTTTAATACAAAAAAGACAATATACAGTCGAAAAATAGAAAGAAGAATGCAAGTTAAACACATTCACATTGTTTGAATTTATTGAATGAATGAATGAATGACTTTTTTAGTGAAAGAAGAATGTGTGACTGTGATGTCTTAAAAAATGATGAAAGCAATAATGAAATATTAAAAAACTGTCTGGTACAAGGCTACATATTTGGAGCAGCTTATTGGATAATTTTAATTGGCAATAATTGATAATTAACTATTTAATTTATCTCTAAAATATTTTCATTTTTTTTAACTGTACGTCATGAGGATTTCAATTTGAATTTAATTACGTCGTATGAACAGTGAAAATGTCTAATTTCTGAACTGCTAATGAATAGCTTACAAGAATTGCACAACAAAAAAAGAAATAAGTTATTTCAAATAAATAACTTATAGACAAGCAAAAGGAAGAAGAGACCAAGCGAGAACTTTGGATGAGCATTTACGTTAGAAAATGAAAGGTTTTAATTTTTATTTAACTGACTTATTTTCTCCTCAGTAGAAAAAAAAAAAGAAACATGCAAATTTAAAAAGAACAAAGTAAAACCAAATAAAAATGCCGTTCTTCCACCTTTTCCGAGATAGGGGCCAAGAGAACCGCCTGTCTGATAATCTCTACCGATCGGGATGTGGGGGACAATAAGGGTTTGTTTTTTTTTTTGTTTTGTTTTTTTTGCTGTCAGTGGTTGATAAAAAAAATTGAAACAGAAAAAAAAATCCTTTCAAAACTTAATGAGAAAATATGTTACAAAAGTGGTTTTCGCATCTTTCGAAAAACGACAACTGATTGAAAAGCAAGAATATTTTGCGTGGCTGAAAGTCAAACTAAAAAATCAAATTTTCTTTTCCAATCTTGAATCGGAGAGAGAGTTAGAAAGAGAGATGATTACTCTCTCTCTCTCTCGTCTAGTAATCTAACCGCGTATTATTTGCAATATAGAAAATATACGTATACTGTGTAAGTGTGTGTGTATATATTTGACGATAATAAATATTTCTAAGCGATGCATGGATAGAAAAAAAATTCTTTCACGGAATTTTATGAAATGTAAAGCAGATTTACTACCGTTTATCATAGGTTCGAACATCAATGAAAGAAAAATTCAGGTTTTATAAACTTTCTTCTAAGACTTAAAGACTGAGTTTTACATAGACAAAAATGTTTTAAATTGTTGCAAATAAAAATTGTCACGTGTCTGTGTAGATTGCATAAAGTTTGTTTACACATTTACACAGCCACATGTGTAACCAAACACAAGAAAAATCAGATTCGTTTCGTAATTAACACTTAAACAGTATTGTTGTGATACAAGGAAAAAAAACTGTGTACAACACAAAAACAAAAAAGATGTCTGTTTTTTGTGTGCACATGACATACGGAAGATATAGAAAAAATATACAATAATTCGAGGTTAACATTTTTAGAAAGTAATTTTAACTTTTCCGGATTTTCCTTACCCAATCCTCTCCAAATACATGGTATAGGCTGGCATGAACAATGATATTCCAAATGCTCCGTAAAAAATCTTGGTAGGTGGTAATAAAAAATCACAATATATGTCAATTTTTGGTTCGGTTCAGTAATAGTAAAACTCCAATTCGTGGTATTTCGTTTGGTTATTCTTCATAAATTCCACTGATTATTTTATGAAAGTTACTGTTCGTTGTCTACTGATATATAATGAAAGAAATGGCAACAGAACAAGAGAAAAGCGAGCAGCCTCTCCGGCTGCCCGTCATGTTGTAGTGGCTAAAGCAGCAGCAGCAAGAGGAGGAGGAGGAGGGGAGAGGGCGTAATCTTTATATAGGGGGAGGGAGAGAAAACGTGAAATCGACAAGGAAGAGAGATAAACTCTGTTGGCAAACACAGATATTGATTGATTATAGTCTTGTGAAACGGATTTTACAAGAACTTGAAAGACAGTCAAAACAAAATCTATTCTAAGAAAATCCAAGTAGTCATAATCATAATAGGCCAATATCGAAACTACTTTTAACGTCTCTACAACTTAAAAAAAAACTTATAGAAAAAACGGTAGCCCTAGCAATCATCGAGATAATTATTTTAAAAAAATAGAAGACACAACCATGTAATTGTAATCATGAGCAACACAAATTAAGTTTGACTCTTAAAAAGATGGAGATTACTTTTTGGTTTAAAAAATAAATCGGTGATCAACTTTATTTAATTTAAGGATAGTCAAGTAGTTTTCGTCTTATTTCGGGAAACAATGACATAAAAGTTCCTCATCTGAAACGACAGCTGATTAGTTTTTTTATTGTAGTTAGATGTGCCAGACTTGAGGCTTAAAGTCAGACTAAACTTCGTGCGTAGAAGACAATGAATGAAATTCGATTCTAAATCTTAAAATATACAAGAAAAAAAACAGCAACACTAACACGATCCTCCCTCCCAGTCCCAACCTTACAACTTGAGCCAGCGTTTTTATCAAATGAGCCACGACAATAACAGTATTTTTGCCAAAAAAGGTGAAGAGACTTACAAGAAATAAAATAATAATATTAAGTTAGTTATTTATGAAAATAGGGAAGCCTTAACCATAACACATGCATGTCTAAAATCGAAGTTCGATATTAAAAACCTTCGCCCGTAACAGACGAGCCACCGGTAAGTAGTAGCAGTGTCAGCTGCTCAACCGGTAAAAGAAAGTTACTTCCATTTTTGGTAGTAGCAGTTGTTATTGCATTAACAATCGCTGGCATTTCTACTAGACGAGCCACGGCAAGTTTCTATGGGGAAAAAAAACTCATTAAAATAGCAATAAAACAGTTAAAAAACACTTTTTCTTTGTTTATAACAGCTGTTGTTGTCTAACTCCAGGTATCGAGGGTGGTTACTGCATCATGCATGACCAAACCCAGGGCTCAGTTATCACTCCTAACAAACGAGTCACATGTAGCGTAAGTAGTAGCAGCAGCAAATATTTTAAATACGAAAACGAAAAAAAAAGCTTTGTGCAGTCAAAATTTTACACAAGTATCCAAACAATTTTGCAGTCAATATGAAAGCCAGTCATATCGAACTTAAGCTAGCAAACCTACCCTTGATTTCAAACAGTCTCAACAAGAAATGAGGATGCATAACTGGGTGTGATACGGATGTGGAATGTAAGTAATTATTGGACCAGACGTCATTATTACAAAATGAGCTAAAGAACCTACCCATAAAAACCTCACCGTTTCTTAAAAAATAAAAAGTGGAAAGTAAAAGAGGCAGTGATATTTGTGATTAGAATGCGCCGTTGAATCACACAGATTTTAAAAAGTACTATACTGCGTACTGAATGACCTTACTAAAAAAAGGAAGAAGAGAAACTAAGTCTCAAATTAAACATGAACATCTTCTTCACTAGATGAGCCACGGTATCTATTTCTGTGATGACAAGACCAGGCTAGAATCCAGAAAAAAAACTCTTCTTTTTTTTAAGGGTAGGGCTTTTGAGATGGTCATCATATCTGACGAACTTTACAGCAAATTCTTCATTTAAAAACAAATTTCTCACGGATGTGATGCGATCTCATTTCACATATAGGTCTCCTTAAAGAGAAAAAAAATAAACGGTTTTTTTTCCTAAGGGGAAAACTTCAAATTCAAATATTTATTAATTTTTTTTTTTCCCCACAAATGAGAAATTACAATTAAAGAAATTAAAAATTTATTGTTATATATTTTTTTAAATTATTAAATTAATACTTTTAAGTTATTTTTGGTTAAGATCATTACACAAGAGATTTATCAACTGGAAACTTTTTAATTTGTTAGGCCCAAATAAATGAATGCAGAAAAGGTCATTTGTAAAACAATTCTTTAAAAAATAAACCAAAACTTTCCTCTTGTATTTTCTGTAAATAATTATTATTGTAAAAATATTGTTTTTAATTATAAAGAAAGTAATATAAAATAATTAAAAGATGAGTATAAATTTTATAAAAAAATCAATATGCTCCACTGAGTTTGTTTATTGCAGTTTTTCTTGAGGGAAGAATATAAAATTCTATATAAAAAAATCTAAATTAAAAATGTAGATAAAAATAAATTTTATAACAGTCTAGGTTTGTTTATTCCACTTGCTTTTAGAATTATTTAAAAAAAGAAAAAAAAAGAAAACCAAAATTAAATATGATGTGAAATATTTGTTTGTTATTATGTTATATCTTCTAAAAACAGAATAGCTTGAAAAAGAATCGCTAGAAATAAGTTGGTCAAAAAAGTAGACATTTTGTAATTTCGTTTTCAAATTTCAAAAAGGAGTGCACGTTTGGATTTTTCGTCTAATCAAGGAAGTGACTTCCACTCATGCAAATTTAAAATCCATCTGCTGGAGCCTTTTTTTGGAGGCTATATAAGAAACCAATTTGGTGGGTTAATTCAAAAAGAAAAGAGAACATACCAACAAAGTTTGTTTACATTTCTGAGGTGAGGTATTGTAATTAATTACACTATTTACATTTTTTTGGCTGTTGTCTTTATCTTTGTTGCCAGATTCACGATTATTCAACCAAATACATCTTGGCCCAGTGGATAAAGTGTTGGTTGAATCCAGTGATTTGACTTAAAGAGTTGTGAGTTCAATACCTTGCTACAGCAGGCATGAACAATAACTTGGAGAATTGAGTTAAAAGGAGATAATGGATACTGAAAAAGACATACAGAAGAGGCAGGGCACATGGAGCTAGAACAATCTACCCCAGTGGATGAAACAAGGATTCAGTTCAAAATTTTAATCACCTGAAAAAGGCCAGAGGGTAAAACAGTCGAAATATTGAAAATATGGCAATGAAGAAGAGAACAACAATCCAATCAATGTAAATACTGTAAATAATACCAACGAAGGTATAAAAGGTATGAGAAGATTACCATAAGTTTAAAGGATCCAGAAGAGAATAAAGAAGTGAGAAGGATATCAGAAAGAAAATCAGTTTGGTTGTCACTAGTGGATGAGCTGGGCTGTTTCTCATTGAAGAAGCAAATCAAGACAGAAACAGAACCTAAGCTAAGCTAGAAAAGTGAAAATTTTCTTTAAAGTGATTTAAGGAAAAAAAAAGGGGGGGGGAATAAGATTGTTAAATGTGGAGTGACTCTGGTAAACCTGCCAATGTGTTTCAGTTTTGATTTTCAATTAAGTGTGTGTATCTTTTCTGAAAATGTATGTTTTAACCTTTTTTTAAAAGGAATTGTACTGAAAATTCAAAATTTTTCAAGAGTCAGAAATTTTCTTGAATTTTTATTTTTTTTATGAACCATATTTCTATGTTTTTAATTAGTTATCTTGGCTTTAATAAGCCGCACAAAAGGAAAATTTTGTGCAAACTTATTTTTTTGTACCTTGGATTTTCTTCTATTGCATTTATGCTATCATAATAAATGCTTGTTTCTTTCAAATTTCACATAAGATTTTTTAATCTTGTTTGTTCTCATTTACACCTTATTCTATATTTCAAATAATAGAGGTGACGTTCTCTCTTTTCCCCCCAAAAAAATCCTTTTAAATGTTATGTAAATAACTTTTTTAGCAACAAAATATTTATTCAGCCAATTTGTTCTTGTTGGTCACCAGCAGTTTCTTTGACTGTAAAACATTCAGATATTGATGATAAATAATATGGAAGTGGAAGTCCTCTGTAAATTAAAGTAAACAACAATTTTTATAAATTTGCTTGGCTTATCTTTTTTACTAGCATCAGTTGATTCTACTTTTTTCTTTTACTCAACAGAAATTTCACCTGAGGAAAGTTAAAGTGTGATCTGATAAAGTGTTGTGAATTGAAAAATATAGAAATTATTAAAATTTGCATAGCTCAAAGGCTGTTCTTAATAATTTAAAATGAAAATGATGGTATAAAAGGAGACAAAACTGACATCCATTCACAAAATGTCTTCTAGAAGCTTCTTTGTAACTTCTCTCATGAGATATTCATCAAGATTTTAACTTTTAAAACTCAGGAATCTTTATATTTCTTCTGATTCTAGAAATATGTTAAAAATTCTTTGCCTGTCCAAAATGATAAAACTTTTCAGTACCCCCTTGTATATATATTTTACATACACACAGGTCATCTGCTCATAATGCCTTCTATTGTATTATGTCACCCTATGACATCAGAGATTGAGTTATCTTGCTAATAACCCATGATTTATTTATTTGTTATTGCTTCAATATAAATAGCAAACAAGCAACAATCTGGTAAAATGGCCTATGACATGATATTAATCAATTTTTGCTCAATGTTTATTGAAACCTAATAGGGAATAAAAACACAATTAAGCAGTGAGTTTCAGTATTGGAAACAGCAAAGTGTGTGTTACAAGGCCAGTTTGAGTCAATGAGATATGACAACATTTTCTTAATGTCATTGCTGCCATCAAAAAATGTTTCTCAGCTGAAAACTAGTTCTAACAGTGTTACTGCATTTCCTGTGTATTCAATGCAGTTTCTGGGCTGGATAAATAGGAGGCATTACTTTCAGAAGATCATTCCACCTTATATGTGTATGTGTGTAATATTTTTGGATGCATTGAACATTATTTTCACAACAGAAAAGAAAATATTACACATTATTCACAAGTCTATCTCTTGATTTTAACAAAATTTGCAATTCTTGAGGACTCATCAATTTCAGGTTGATGTGTAGAAATTGATTATTCTTGAGATTTTATAATACTTTAGCTCAGTCTATCTAACATAAAGCCACAAATATGAGGCATCCAGTGAGGAACACACTCACTCTTACACAATAGTAATGAGATGCTTCACAAGAATGGAAACCAAGGTGCAGTCTATTCTCAACATGTGGCCTGACACACATGTAAGGTAAGTTTATGTAGGGACTTTTAAATATTAACAATTTTTTGCTTATTGCACATTTTAATTTGCATTTCAGACAAGTTCCATTTTTAATTTATTTTTTTCACCAAGTTTGGTACAAGGCAATAATAAACCTATCTTTAAAAATAAATGGCTAAATTAACGGCAAAGAACCTGGTAGTATTCAACAATCATCAAGACACTATGTAAGTAAATGAAGAACAAAGAATGAAATTAAAATTAATTACCTGGACAGGTGAAGGCAGACAAGAAATTTTGTAAAATCCAAAAATTAGAAATGATACTCACCTGAAACAAAAAAAAAAGGAAAAAATAATTAACATTCAACAAAAAGATTATTTTATATTCATGAACATTCTCTACACATTTTATCTTCATGTGTTTCAGATTTACACATATCTTAGAACAAAGAGCACCTTGACATGGTGTAACGGTTAGCAAGCTTGTCTTGCTAGAACAATTAACTGAATAGGGAGTTCAGTCCTCACTGGGTACCCCATACTTTCGGCCCTGTAACATCTAACCTCTGTTTGGAAAAATCACTATCTTAGAAGAAAGAAATTACTTTTTATTATGAAGGCTATAAAATTTTATCAACAACACCATAGAAACAGCAAAATAATGACATTAACAGAAACAATTACAAATTGATATAACAGTATTATCTGAATATTAATTTTATTGTTGAAGTGAAAATTGTAATAACAGCAATTATGTCAATAATGCTAGTTGTAAAAGTAATAAAGAATAATTCTAATTAAAATAGATTTAATACTAAATAAAAAATTAACAAGAAAATTTCTTGTGGTTGATTTTAAAAATTTTATAATATTACGAATTAATGTTGACATCTCAGGCGACTGCACAACTAACTGAGCAATTTGCCAGCAGTCAGCGTTAAAACCGGAAATGACGTAATTAGGAAAATGGCCGATGGTGGTCGTTTCCAAGAGGCACGTGAGATAATTTAGCTATGAAAAAAGTTGGATTGTCACTTGTATAGAGAACTGACACTGAGTGCTGGGGACCGTTAAAGAGCCTCACTGGTCCACCCGTTTGATTGTCAGTCTTAAAAATAATCTTATTTAACAAACAGTTGTTAATTTCATTAACTACGACAAAGTCAGCTGATGCTGTCGTTGCACGTCGAAAAGCCTAGTGGTTAGAGCAGAACACGAAAGACATAGAGGTTTACCGCTTGATATTCGAATTCGAAGATACTGCTTGATTGAGTGATGATGTTCGTTAATATAACTGAAAAGCCTGAGAGCTTAACATTTCCAATATTAACATTTTAATCATTGTTTCTGAAACAGTTTTCTTGAAGGAACTTCCGTTATCTTTGTACTCCCCCCCCCACCAAAAAAAAATTAACGGCTGAATAGAAAGAAATACTAAAAAAAAAGTTGCAATCCTAGGCTAAGTGCTAGTCAGTGGCA
Source organism: Ascarosepion bandense (assembly GCA_037127315.1). Classification (NCBI taxonomy): domain Eukaryota; kingdom Metazoa; phylum Mollusca; class Cephalopoda; order Sepiida; family Sepiidae; genus Ascarosepion; species Ascarosepion bandense. The sequence goes on along the minus strand of JBBBDQ010001059.1, from coordinate 171,192 downwards.
TTCTTTACCATGTTTCCAGATCAACATAGCAAAAAAAAAAAAAAAAAAAAAAAAAAAAAAAAAAAAAAAAATATGAATGATGAACATTGAACATATTTTATTTTTTATTTCACTCTATAAATTACCGTTAGTTAATTTGTTTGGTGGGAAAATGTTACACAGCTGTTACAACCATCGTGAGTGTCACGTTTCTACTATATTCTGTCGTGTGTGTGTGTGTGTGTGTGTGTGAGAGAGAGAGAGAGGGGGGTGGACATAGAGAGAATTATTATTGCTTTTTTTGGGGGGAGGTCGTCTCTAATAAACACTGTCGCAGGTGCTCGTTACCACACTCATTAACTTTCTTACTCGCTTTTTACACCTACTTATCTATTGATTCTTTTACCTAGAATTAGCAATTAATTATGAATGAAAAATTATTTCTATTCTACTTAAATCGATATACAATTTTAATTTTTACAGCCAGTTGAGTAAAATTATTGGCATCATTCATTCATCAACCAATCATTTTTTTTATTTTTAGTAAGTAAAGAATGAAAAGCTCTTTTTTTTCCAGCTAGTAACACAGTCACAAACATTACAAATGTCGATCATCTCTCTCTCTACCCTCTCATATCAATATTCGTACCATTATTTTTTTTTAAATTTTACTGTTTCGAATTTGATGCCAATTTCTACAGATTCTATAAAATTGTTTTGATTGTCCCGCCCTTCACCATTGACCAATATAGTTTCCTTTCGTTTGCTTGTATTTTTGGCGTGTTTATTCTTAGAATAATAATAGTTTTCAAACGTCTCTAGTAAGTCCCTTTTATGTGTTCTCCACGACCAATTCCACAGAAATTTGAAAAGATTCGACAGCACCAAAGAAAGAAAACCTGTTTTTTCTTTTAGATTTTGAAGAAACAAATTCTCTCAAATCTGAGTTCCATACAAACTAAGAAAATAATTATATGATTTTTTTTTTTTTGTTTTTTTTTGTTTTTTAAGATCCTTAAAGAACTAAAAGCTCGGTTAAAAATAATTATCAAAAATCAACTGTTTTGTTTTGGCATTTTATTTTTAAATTCACTTATATTTTTTTTGTTTTTTGAATTGTTAGAGAATTTTGAAATATTTTTTAAATGCAGTTTATTTTGTTCATAATTTTAAATTCAATTATTTCAGTACATTTCTAATTTTTATTTATGAAATTGAATAAAAAAAATAAATCACCCTGTCGGCTGGGGCTTCCGAATACACTGACTCACTTCTGCAGAGGTATATCCCCCACCCCATGAGGTGTACTGAGTATGATAATAAACTAGCTCTGGGCCCTGGGTATGACGATAAACTGCACCTTGCAGCAAGGCCTTTAGGAGGTTGTAAGGAGTGTGGAATCACTTGTTAATTGCTGTTGCTCCCAGGTCCATCCTTATCCTGAGTGGTAGCACTTATTAGGATCCCAGCTATGGGAAAATAGCTGGGATCAAAGTCAAAACCGCTATGAAAATATAAAGATAGACTTTTATAGTAAAAATTCCAGCAATACTTTTTTGAAAGAAAAAATACATAGCAGCAATACATCTGACTCAACAAAACCCTCTTTACAAAATACGTCAATGAAACCTGATCTACAAACTAATTTCTTACAAAGAATACAATATTCTATTCATAAGAATCTATTGTAAAAAAAAACAAACTTGTCAGCATTAAATGACCCATTGAGTCTGATATGCTGTAAAACAAAAACAAAAACGAAACAAAAAATACGATATTTAAGCTTAAGTTAAGTTGCAAAAAAAAAAAAAAATACGATATTTAAGCTTAAGTTGCAAAATATTTAATTTAATATACAGCAAAATAAATGAAAAAAAAACAAATGAGTGAAAATGTGTTTGAATTTAAATTGCACATTAATGCTAAGGAAGCATGCAATGAATATTGAATTGACAAGTTCATAAACAGATTGAGTCATGATCCTGTAGTTTATAAACATCTATCAGCTTTTCCTTAATTAAGCTAGTCAATTAAGATTGTTCTTTTATTGTCTTTGACAAATCTGCAAGCAAGAAAAAATAGTATCTGCATCATGAAACCAGTTGTTTTAGAAATAAATGTACTTGAAGCGATAATGCTTTATAATCAATCTCTAAATTACCGCTGCCCGTCCGATTTTACCTTGACTTGAACCCCAACTGCTGGCTAACCAAGCAGACATAAAAGTGAAGTGAAATAAAGAGTGAACTGAGGTGGGTGGGGTCAAAATGTCACACTGACCTAAAGATGACATTTTAATATTTACAATTTACATTTTTTAAGGAAATGTTTTTAAAACTAGCATGGTCGTCTCTAAAAATGAACACTCTCCTAAAATAATAATTTACAGATTTTAAATAAAACTTAAAAACCTCCCACTCAACCCCAAACATAATAAAATAAAATAAAAAAAATGAGTTACAAACTAAAATTCATGCTGAAATTGGAAAAACTGTATTCACAAAATGTGTACTTCTTTTTAAAATAAAAGCAATTAATATGTGGCAAGCGATATTTCGAGATATGAGTCCCATTAAATAAAAAAGCTTTGAAACCTTCAGTTGTAAACTCTTTGAACAAAATTCACAAAGCTGTTTAATGAAGAGTCTAAAATTTATTTCAATTAAGTCTCGAATGATGGCTGAGGAGGAGGAGGTTCTAAGTCTTGAGAACAGAGGTTCCATCCACAGCTGTTTGATTTGCATTTAACTTGAGCATTTTTTTTAAGGTTGAGGGCAGGATAATAAATATTTCCATACAGTACTGTGGTGGTCAATTAGTGTCCTTGTCAAAAGTGGCCCAGTAGCTTTTTGTCTGGTTCATTTTTAAATTTACTTTGTATTTTTAAATTATTGGCCTAAATTACATACAATTTTTGTACAGATCCCATTGACTTTACCACTTTTTCTGATGTGAATATTTTTTTTTTGTTTTATTTTGATTATTCAGAATTGGTAAATGGAGGGGACAGGGCAGTTTTTAATTATTTACCTTTTATAGTGAATTAAAAGATTAAAAATCTAGGAAAGACAAAAAAACAGCACAAAAACATGACAGATCAATATTTACCATCAATTAGTGCAGATTTTAGAAGAACATGAACATACTGACAACAAGAAGCAACACAATGGTGGGCCAGACTTGAGAGATACAGAAAGGCAGAGAGAGAGAAAGAGTGAGATAAGGACAGGCAGAGAGAGAGAGAAAAAAAAGTGAGACACAGACAGGCAAAGAGAGAAAGAGTAAGATATGGACAGGCACAGAGAGAGAAAAAGAGTGAGATACAGACAGACAGAGAAACACAGACAAGATTGAGAGAAAGAAATAGAGATATTATGAAAGATATGCAGTGAGAAAAAAGTGGCAATCTCCAAAATTTGAAAAATCTACCATGGTACAAAGAGCATATGCTTAAAATGTGCCAGTTGATTCATTTTATGGAAATTAAGATAAATAGATTCTAGACAAATGGCAATGGACACAGTCTGCTCCTGCCTCCTTCTGTCTGATAATTACTTTGTGGCCAATTAGAGCAAAAATTACCTCCACCTACGCAGCTGGGATGGAAACTCCAGTCATTGTGGAGACACATACAATGAGTTCTCTAAGGGCAACAATGGTTGTCAGTTGGGACAGTAGGTAAATATTGATTTATATTCCATAGAATAGCAAAAAAATGAGGGTAGGGTGGATGGTAATGGAGTCAGTTAAACAAAGAGATTACATCTCTCTTTCTCACACACACACAAATACTATTAATTTTAAAATTAAATCAGTTGTGTGTTAAATGTTACTCAACTGTGTCACTAGAAATAATAAAGCACCTACTCAATTTGTTCATTGAAATTAACAATCCAGAACTTAGCATTGTCTAAAATTGTGGGGAAAACTATTAAATGATTTTCATTGATCAACATATTTTCATCCTTTCTAAGTTTATTTTCTTGTTTGCTTTTCAATCTCAACTGAAGGAATCTCCCCTAAATATAAACAATAACATTTTGTTTGTTGGCAGGTCAGTTACTGTATTGAGTGAAGACTCCCCCATCCCTAAAGATTGTTTGGGACCCTCCCTGAGAAAATTATCTAAACTAATTTTAGTATGCAAAGTTTTGCTTATAGCCTTCCCAGGCCTAAATGCCAGCCACCCATCAAAATATTCTGGAACTGGATCTGTTTGTCAAGATAATTTTTCCCCATATTTGGATAGAACAGTCAAATGAAAAATTCAATGATATCCATTAAAAAAAAAAAAAAGAAACTACAAACGTTATATATATATATATATATATATACTTTTTATAAATACACAATGTTAAAGATTGAAACTGCAAACAACATATCTAGAATTGACATAATTTAGTAAGTGAAGCTTAGATGTCACTTAAGGCCACAAGTATGGTGCACCCAGTGAGGATCAAAATCACTTCTCAGTTGTAATTGATCTCAGAAGACAAGCTTACTAACCATTATACTCCATTGAAGTGACCAGGAAGAATATAGTGGCATGATGCTTAAGGGAAAGTGGATGAGGCTAGTCGCCACTAACTAAGCTAATTCAATTCATTACCCATTCATCTATTATCAGAAAGAATGATTGACAGAAAAAAAAATCAGCTTATAGAGTTTCAGAAGAGTCCATTTACAGAAAAATGAGATAGGAAAATTTCAAACGACAACATTAAATCTAGTCAATTGGGTAAAATTAAAACTAATTGAGCAAAAGTTCATAAATTACTAAATCTTTACTTCAGACTGAAAGAGAGAAGATGAAAGTTTTAAATAGTTAAATCAACTCTGAATAAGCAATTATTGTATTCTATTTCTTAATGTCCCAATTGTTAACTTGGATTTGTTCATCTATGTCATACTATTTGTTGGAAAACACTTCCTAATGTTAATGTTCATGCTTTGTGAAGCAATCTGTTGTTTCTTGATTTCATATCACCAAATCTAATGTGTTCATTGTTAATTAACTCTTTAATTCCATTCACCCCACTCTGCAGTTGCTTCTTACAGATTTGGCCAACTTAATTGCAGTCAGTAACACAAACTATGAGCCAGATTCTAATATCAGTTTTTGTTGTGAGTTCTGCAAAAAATGTATAAATGAAACATGTCAACTGTTTCAGACATGCTGATTGTTTTTGCAATTACCGTACAACTGTGAACATTTTATTTTCTTTAAGTTGCACCAAATTGAAGAAAACTTTTCTGATTCTTCAAACTAAAAGAATTACATAACTTTCCTGAAGATTTCCCAAAGCAGCTAAATACATTAAATGTAATATATTTTTTTGTATCCAGGTGTTGATACTGAAGTGATAAATTGAATGTTTTGCTCATGCAATGACTTTGTTAACAGTCAAATTCCTGCCAAAATTATTGCTTAATTTTAATTACAAAATTGCGTACCACAAACAACAAATCTGAATGGCTCTGATATGTTAATTCTAGCAGTTGTTCAACTTCAAATCTCAGCAAGTGTTTTTATTTTCTCTTTTAAAAGCTCTCATAGAATCCAGTGGAATTGGTCATATATTGTCAGTATATTTATCATACATATATTTCAATAAATATAGATGAGGTCAGCTCTATATTATTTGAAAGTTTTAATATCTTCTATTTTATGTTACTGATAATGTTTCCTAATTTTCCCCTTTCTGACCAAATGAAATCATCATGATGATTGGCTAATACACTCACCACTTAACCAGTTAGATCAAAACTGTAGAACATTGCAGACTCTATTTGTAATATAACACATTCATTTCCAATCATGACTGTTTTGAGTTAATTGTATGAGTGGCAAAAAGCATCCTTTCAACCATAAACATAAATTGAAGGCAATGAGGGTGGTCTGCTACAATGGGCGTGGCATAGCAAACCACCCTCATTCCATTGGTGAAAGGCAAGTCTAACTTCTTCCCATCAACTGCTGTTTTATGGAACCAACTCCCAAGAGGATACTTCTCCAAACACTACATTGATGACATGTTCAAGTCTAGGGTTAAATGTTATCTTCCCTACATATCTGCATAAATTGTATCTCTTACTTTGTAATCTTCTACCTCAAGTGACTCTTGGGTCTTGTACAGGACAAACATCAACATAAAAAAAATTCTACTTGGGTTATTACGATCCCTTCATTATCTAGAAGATTTCAATAGTTTGTTTAATACCAGATTAGATACTTGTTTGCTATTTTCTTTTTCATTTGATTGATCAAGTTATCATTATCAGCACTTGTACACTTTCACAAGTATACTTCTATACCTAATGAAAATAACCAATCAAAACATTCAGACCAATGACAACAATCACACTACTCCATTCTTGTTTATTCATCCTCTTGTAATATACTTTATCACAAAGAATACAATTATTGAATATAAGACATAACTGTTTATATAGTTCTCTTTTGATTTTATCAGATGATTCAATTTTAGTGAATACTTCTTATTTCATATGGTACATTAATGTGATTCTTGACAAAAAAAAAAAAATCACTTGTGGTTGTACCCTCAAGATAATTTGGAATGAGTTCTTAGTTATTAGGCACCAACTCGGCACCATTTCCCCAGTTCAAACAGTGATCCAGTTTCACTTTCAACAATGTTTCCGCCAATCTCTTATGATGCCTTTCGGAAAAGAATATTGCTTCCAACATGAATATCCAGTAGTAGTGACAAGTATCTATACTAAATTTTTTCATTATGTTTTCTATATCAGTATTTTTTCATTATGTTTTCTATATCAGTATTTTCAAACTATTCATGGTGCTGTAGGAAGACTTATCATTTTACAAATTTGAATGTATAACCAATATGGAACAGTCAATCTGCATTGACCTTTATAGTGAATTCATCAATGATATAATGTTTGGCTTTAGTTGATAGGAACAGTTATAATCTTTGATCCTATTGAAATATAATAATTCATCTTGGTGATGGTTTTCTGTCATTTTTAGCATGACACGTTTGACTGTAATATTGTCTTGCATGCTGAAGATGTCTAAATTGTCAGTACCTGCAAATTTTAATAACTGTTTCAACTTATCTATAGAGGCTTATCCAAATGGTTTAGAGATTTTTATCTTCTCTTTTTTTTTTTTCAGTAATCTTGTCAAAAACATTTCCAATTCAGAATTGTTAACTATATTAAGATGGTAATAGTCACATGATATAGTTCCACCAAGTTTTCAAACATGACAGCTTTGTCATGTTTTAAATACAAAACAGTTCCCGTTTTATTTTATAGGTGACTTGCTTAACAGAAGTGGTATATCAGCAAATCCATTCAGTATTTCCAGGTTTTACTGATTACTTTATTGAATAAGTTTACTATTTTATCATCAAGTTTGTAATTAAGTGTATTACTTTTTGACTGTAACATTGTTTAGATTCTGCAGGAAGTGATCTATCTTTTGTCACATTCTTCTGGTAAATATGATGCCAAGAACAGCATAATTTATGGATTCTGCAACAAATATTTCATTCTCATAAATTCTACTTTGAGTCAATAGTGGGATATTATATTTCCTCAGTGCAGTTTTCAAAGCTTTGTCTGTTTTACTGTATCAGTTCTGTGTGGATATTCTCTCCAACAATAAAGTACATTTTGACATTGAGAGGATTTTTTCCATTTATTTTTGCTTGACATTTAGGAATTTCCTTTGGTTTTGTTCCATGAATATTGTTGTCTTTTGTTTAGCAATGTTCCTTTCTTTTCACATGTACAGCTATTTTCACCAAATATCCTTGTCATAGCTGATTTCCTTGTCTTGTACTGCACATTTATGTAGTCACACCTGCAATTACAGATAACTCACCTTGGTTTAGAGTCATCTAACTTGACAGCTAACACCATATCGGACAATCATTTTATATTTAGTACTTTTAATGTAATTTTTATCAAATATCAATTCTTTCACGAATAAATCACCAAGTGCAACAACTAAAGTGTCATTTGCTATTATTCTAATTTAGATCCTCTACTTTGCAGTTTAAAGCATTTGGTGGGGGGCTTTATTGTAAGTGATAATGTTACTGCTAAAGGCTGCTTCATCTTGTCTTTATAGGCTGCCAAATTTTCAGTTCATTTTTTTCAGAAAACATCCCTCATCCTCTCAGAATCTTGGTGAATTATTATAGCACAATAACTTCTTGCCTTCCTAATGACATTCAGCTACCAAAGTTAAAGATTGAATAAGCAAACAGTCAATCAAGAAGTTCATATTAATAAGCTCGACTGGCAATTCATATTTTTAAGAATTGCTGCAATGAAGACATGGTATCTGTTATTCAGCTGTGAGTAATGTCTGGTCCTGGGGATTCCAACACTGTGGCAGGATCTTGCTCATTGCAAGAGGGTAAGTCGACGTGGGAGATTAGACAATTCTTTTCTTAGTCTATATATACGCATATGAACATCCCATATTAAATTAACTTTTTCTTACATCTTGCCACAATAGGGAAGTTGACAAATACGAGCGATTCCAAAATATTAACAAAGATCAAAATATTAAATCCATTTCCAGAAAAGAGATATAAGAATGTTCCATAAAACAACTGTAATATTAACCCTATTATTTTCTTCCATATTAAGATATTAATACCTCCTTTTTTGTCAAAGTGCATGCTTGATAAAATCTCTTTTCCATACATTTGGTCTGAAATCAAAAACTGCTATCATCATCAACATACTGGAGACAGGAAGCAACTTAATGCACTAAATAAAGACATATAAACTCTGTTAAGTTGGGGTGTTGAGTGTCTTGATGGGATTGACCATTTTTTTTAGACTTTTTGTCTATTGTTGCCTTTATGGCATGCTTTCCCATCAGATGCTTTAATTATCCTGACTTCATTGAGAACTTTTTTCTTTTAGACTAAAATTAAATCTTTTTCCCGTTAAAGGTTTCCTCCCTTCTCTCTCAAAGTATTTATGGCTGTTTTTACATCTTAGCCAAATTTGGCTATCGCTCTATCAGATTGCATGATGCCAACACCCCTATGTTTTTTTTCTTTTTACTATCTTACACTTTTCTAGGTTTTAAATGTTCCTGAGTTGTTTAGCCTGGCATTCGGTGGCCTGACGACTGCACATACATGCATGAAACTCATGAGTTGCAGCCAGTTTCAGAAAAAATCAAAATGTTGATTATGTGTGTGTGTGTGTGTGTTCATTTAATTTTCACTTGCAAATTTATTGAGATCTACATTTCTGTCCCGTTTTCAACTTCTCCAGTAAGAAAAAAAAATGTTGTCCTCTCTCTCACAAGTTGTCTGATGATAGAAATTCATTACACTCCACACACACATGCATATACACAACTAATACAAATTATTTTTGCCACAGATCATCTGATAGACTTATAAAAGCACTTTATTCATGTATACTCATTTACAAACAATGAAATTAAACCAAACAAATATCATTTCCATTAAATTACATGTAAAACTCAGTTCAGTTTTCCAAGAGCCTATATTTGAAGTGTATCATGACAACTGTAAAACTTTATTGAATAAATTCCATGATGCTGAATATGAATGTCATTTTACAAGAGTTTTATTTAATTTGTCTTTTATTAGTTTTTTATCTGACATGCATATTTTTTAATCCATTTTGTTAAAGTTTCTGTGATTTAGAAAAAAAAGCAAATCAAAAGCCAAGATTCAACAGCGAAAGATTCCAGTAAAGAAGAAAACAAAGACAAAATTGTAATACAATGAAGAATGCAAATGTAAATAGCAAACGTAATTATAATATCAAATACAATCATGTTTATGTATTGAATTGTATTATTGTGTTTGCGAATATTTCAGAATAAAAAGTAGTTTAATAGTTAACAATATCAACTGAGTTGAAAAATGATTAACATTGACAAGTATATACAGCACTCACATATGGCTTGAAGATTCAGATGTCACAAGGCCTTTTTTTTTCCTTGCAAAATAATTGACCAAGAAATCTTTATTATGGCTCTTTTATTTGTTATTTTATTTGTTATTTTATTATCTGAGAGAGAGAGAAAATCAGGTAAGAAAGTAGAATACCTGACAAGATAATGAATTTTGCAAGTCTTTGTTTCTATTCCCCACATTGAACAAAAAAAAATGAAATTTTAAAATTCATCAATAGCATTTTTTCTATTTGAAGATAGAAAATGTCAAAGATAATCAACAAAAGAAATTTGTATGTTGGATTAACTTTCCTTCATTTTCCCCCAGTTAACATGAGCAGCACTTGACCAATCATGTTACCCTTAATGGTCATTCAGTGAAAGCTGGTCTGTACATGGAACAATTTTCAAGTAGCTGCCACTAACAGAAAACACATTGACACATCCACTGGTAAGAAATGTACTGGAGTAAGACCACTTGTCTAACATCCATTAGTTTTTTTGTTTTCTTTTTCAGGGTCAAAGGAAAGGCATGCAACACAATTCTATACTTTGTTAACACGTTCTCCTTCTAAAAAAAAAAAAAACTTTATTGATGTTTTTGCAACTTCTTTCTGTTTATTTTTTATGATAAAGACTTAGGTAAATATCTGTACTGATAGTATCTACTATCAAGCACCCACCTCCAACCACTAAATATTTGGCAAATACACATATATTATCTTTGTCTGATGTTCCTCCAAGAACAGAATCTATATTGCGTAATATACACATAATTCCATCCATGGTTTCTGCTATCACTACCAAACTAGACACCCCCCCATATCCCTGCAATTGTCTCAAAGAATAGTGCCTCTCAACTGAATCCTGCTCTAAGCTTTACAACAAATTCCTTGCTGCTTAGTGCTTTCCAACTTGGAGTTCCTATCTAAGAATTCTAGTGAACCTTCTGATGTTTTGAATTATCATCCTATTAGTCTTCTACCTGTTTTTGACAAAGTACTAGAGGCTCTAATCAGCACTTGGTTGGTTAAGCATTTCCCATCATGCCATCCTTCTTTCAGTGCTCTATCCTTAGACCTACTTTGTTTTTTCTCTAGCAAAGAAAATCATTGATGAGGGGAAGCTTGACTAAACTGAATTTAGTTAGACAAACCTAAATTTAGTCAATATCGCCCAGATTTGTATGCACTCGTGATATTGAGTGCATTTGGCAATTTGTAGCAGAAGTTGAAGAATAGTCTTTTGGGAAAATAAAGGAATCAGTGTCACACAGAGATTGGTTTGTGTCTTTCATTCAAGTTATGGTTTGGAGATGGTATATTGATCAGTTAAGCCAAGGGTAATCCAATATCAACACGTATACAGTAGAGAGAAAGACAAGCTATCTGAAAAGTATGCAGGTTTGAAACCAGCTCTTATGTCTTGACAAGTTCAAAGCCTATTGATTTATTGATTCCACAGCATCAGGAGGTTCAATCTGTAGTTGTTAACTTGTCTGGACAACACATGTTCCAGCCAGTAAAAGGAATTTGTCAATCTGATAAAACTTGTTTAGCTTTAAGCATCATCATTAGAAGAAAAAAAAGTGTGTGTGTTTGTGTGTATTAGACATGTTAGAAAGCTAGGAGAGAGAGAATGCTAAATAGACTGGATCAAAAGGAATAGAAAGACTTTTTTTTACAAAATGAACAAAGCAAATTCATTTTTTAAATTCATAAAAGTATAAGAAGCAAATGTGCAGATGTCATATGACTAGTCTTTATATTCTTCTGAGTCTACAAAAGTGTTTAACTTTCATCTCAATTTATTCTTGGGTTAATTTTTTTTTATGGCACACTAATTTATTCAAATTGATATCTTCTTGGCTGTTATTGTCACATTGTTTCAGTATTTGAATCTTGGTGGTGACAAGTCAAGATGAGGACACCAGAATAAGTCAGGCTATAATGAAGTTCGTTTTTCTTACTGTTGTGGTGGAATATCCTGTCCTACCCAGGAATGGGTATGGCCCAGGTCATAAAAGACCTAGATGAGAATGAACTACAGAGAGGGAGAGAGCACTCGAGAGCAATCAAGAGTGTTCGTGACTATACGAAAGTCTTCGTTTTTACACGGGAGTGATCAAGATTATTCGTCATTATACGAGAGTCGACAGCCATCGGCCTTAGACGAGAGTTAGACGTCACTAGACAGAAGCCTACTTCTCAAGACGGACGCATACATCCTATACAGAGACATCACCTTAACTGTTATTCGTGTTAACTGTTCGTTGGGTGTACTTGTATTTGGTTTATTGTACTGAGGTATAATAAATCTCTATTTATATATCCTCAGTGTTAAGAGTTATTTCTTGCACTATTCTTTCTCTGTTTATCCCCTCCCGGGATACAACACTTACTTATGTTAATTTAAAGACTTCTTTTATGTGCCCTGTCCTTTCAGGACGTAGACGATCATGGCTTTCCACGTCTCCCTATCCCTGGTGGCTCTTAGCATGCTTTCTCCTGTTACACCATGCAACCCCTGTTCTGTCATTCACCTGTTCAGGCCCTTCAAATATGTTATCTACTGCTTTCCTCTGTCTCTTTTTCCCCTCTATCTGACCTGTGAGTATCAGGTTCTCCAAGCCCTTTTTCCTCATTGCATGTACCAGGAACTTCAGTTGTCTCTTCCTGATGCTTTTCATTGCCATTCTTTCCAACACCTCATCATTGCTCACATGCTCAGTATAATGAAATTTACTTTTCAAGATTACAACATGCTACCCTTTCTGAAATCATGTTTTATAACATTAGTGATTCACAAAATAGCAGAAATTATCATAAAACTTTCAGCTGCATAGATATTTACATTCAAATGCTATTCCTGTTTGTTTCTCTAATATACTGTGTCTTAACCGTTTTGGCACACCTAGAAACAAATAAAAATATCACAGCAAACTTAGCAAAATTTTTAAAAGCTATACATTTAAATGTTATGAATTAAAGCCATAGATTAAAAAAAAATACACTCACAAATATGAACTTAATTTATTTCTATTCAACTATTTGTGCAACTTATTTAGTGTGAAATCTGTGCTTTATGTTTTTCTTTTGTGATTTCTTCAATTTTTGGTCAAATGTGTGATAAGCAACCCTCTTTTCTTCTTCAGTTAAGCATAGTCTTTTTCATTTTTATTTTTAATGTTTTTTATGGTCAAATAGCCTAATTGACATAAATAAGTAGAAGAAAATTGCAAACTGATAAAGCCTTTTTAGTTAATGTAAGATATTTTTACATTTCAATATTCTTATATTGAAATCCAAAATGTATCTGAGTACCATTGAATGTTTTATTTTGAGCCCTTGATCAATATAATTTGATATAAATTTGTAAAAATTTTGAATTAAACAACAAATTATATGAAAAAATATTAATTTTCATTTATTCAAATAAAAGAAAATGTAAAAAAAAGTTAAATTAAAAAATTAAAATAGTTTTAAAAAATATGAGTATTAAAACAAGGTATTTGAAATAACAATCAAATAGTGAAAAGAAATTTTTGAAAAAAGTTTGATACTTATTCATTTATTCAAATACTAATGTTGTCTGATTACTACTTCCACGCACACACATATGCCGGGACAATATTTCGTGGCACACTAATGTGCCGCAGGATGTCAGTTAAAGATGTCAGTTAAAAATCACTGCTCTAATAGCCCAAATATAAAATGATCTCTACATGTCTATATTATTGGTATTTCCACTCCAATTAACTAAAATGTAAGCAATGTCTGGTATCACATACATTTAACATATTTTTATGTGAACAAAAGAATAAATGAGGAAAGCTTAGATTATAATAAAATGATGTTTTATAGCATGCCAACTGCGCTATATTAGTCATACCAAAACTTGACTGAAATTTCAAAGACTGTTTGCTCAAAGCTTTTCACAGACCCATATTTGTTAGAAGCCCCAGTACATAAACATTGACAGGTGGCATATTTTGACAGAGGAAATGAGGAAATCATTTGAATAAAAAAAAAAACAAAAAAACAATTGATATTAAGATAAATTCTTCAAATGTTTTTCCTCCCTTTTATTTCTTGAAGATTCTTTCTCATTGCAATTGATCATTCTACTTTTAGTCTAACTCAAAATATTTCTTTTTCTCTTTCAGAGTGTATATATATATATATATATATATATACACACACACACACACATTAGAAGACAGCACTGAGGCATCAAACTGACAGTCATCATGCAGTATTGATTCCTAAGTCTATAAACACTATCTCCAGTACAGAGAACTCTTCCCATAAATATAGTAAATTTTAAACATATTTTTATATGGGCATGTGGCTGAATGATCAGAACCATGCAACCTGGGTACAAATCTCACTACAGTCAATTTGTCAATGTAATTTTTTTATATTATCAGACTAGAGAGACAATTCCAGCACTGATGGAAAGTGTCTGAAAACTCTACCATGGGTTGATCCAACCCTTGTAAGTGAAATTTGCTACATGAATTTATTCAGAAGCCAGGTCAAAGGTAATGTAATTAAGGGTTTGAACATACTGCCTTTGTTTAGCTGCTGATCATGCCAGATTATATGATCTCTCCCAGAAATATCTAAGATCTGCTTAGTATAATTGCAGTATAAACCACAGGTTGGCTCTGTGGATGTGGAAGAAACACAAATGTAGCTGAACACACACCTGCAACAGGTGTTTGATAGCCATTCTACCAACCAGTCATTGTGTATGTATATATATCAAAGCTTCTAACTGAACAATTCTAAGCCCAACCTACTTTATGTAAACTGACCAAATAACCAAACAAAATTTTTATTTGGAACACCATTTTTGGTTAAAAAGAAAACTTTTCAGCACTTTGTCTTATATATATATATATATATATATATATACATATAGTAACTGCTAATAGGTAAAGAAAGTTTGTGTAATATCAGTTTTTCAAACTAAAGGGGATGATACAATATAGAAATTCACTCCTTTTTCTTGACTGCTTAGATCTATCGCCCGGTTCACACTCCACCCATGTCTATTGAACAGGTTAAGAGGATCATCCCTTGTTCCCTGTTTAGGATGTGGTTTCCGGCTTTCTCTTTTCCAATCTTTTTACTATTACGTAGCCCCCTGCACATCAGTGGCGTTACCGCCTTGCTCGGGGTGATACGATTAAAAAAAAAAACATCAGAATAAGACCCATCATCATTTCAATCACAAAACACAGATATCTAGCTAGTTTTTATAGACCTACCTTTCAGTAAAAGACAGAAAAAATAATTTTGTCTCAAAAAAAAAAAAAAAAAAAAAAAATGTAACCTGATGTTCATATATCATTAAGTGCAAACCATTTTACTTCCCCACCCAACATTAGTTCTGTTGACAAGCCCAACCTTGATGTTAATGTTCATCAGCCTCTTTCTCATCTAACCTTTCAATCATCCTCCTCCACTCCTACATCAGGACAAACCTATCCCTCTGGCCCTTGCTCCCCATCCCTATTGCTTTAGGTACCCTGGATTACATGACATTTTTACAAACCCCACTCCAACACTCACCAAGAGAGGGAGAGGAACATAAAAACCATAAAAATCAAAAAACTCTTCTCAAAACTAAATGTATAGCAAAAAAAGATGGAATTGAACTGACATTATCATTTCTTTCATCACCAACTTGATGGCTACAATTCTGTATCAGTTGTCTATAGGTTATATGAACTAATGTCTCCATCTTTTTTTGTTATAAACACAGAATTTTGGCTGGTTCATTCTCCAACCTTTCCTTAAGTACAAAATATGTCAGTTCTTGTTGTTATCAAAATCAATGTTTTAGTTAAGTATTGTTTCTTTGAGCCATGTTCAAACAGATGCTGTGGTTTATAAAGTGTTGTTGTTGCAGGTTTGATTTCAGTATCAACAATTAGCAAAAAAGACGGACACAGCAATTTATAACTTGGAGAAAAAAATCCAATATATGCCAACACTTTACAAAAAATGTAAAATCTAATTAAAGAGTGTACATTAAACAATTAAAAATGTTGATTAATACTTTTTTAAAGAAAATAAACTTGCCACTATACAGAGGTTTTATATAAATACATTTATATATGAATAAATATAGTTTTAAGGTGAGCTATATTTATAGAATAAAGTGCTCAATATCAAAGATAGAGCGTATGTAAATATAAAAGACTCCTGCCAAAATAACCATTAGAAAAATTACCCACAATGCTCCACTGACACATATATAAATAGCCGAGGAAAACTCAACACATGTGGCCTGATGATTACGCTTAACATGAAACAGTCTGTTGCCCTTGATTGTTGACTTCAATGTTCACACTTTTATATATATATATATATATGAAAATGTTTAATGCCAATGTAAAAAAAATTCTGTATAATGCCTTTAAAGTCCTTTTAGAGGATAGAAAGTATTACCTAAAATTTTCCTACTTTGTCAATCAATTTCCTAGATGGCCCGAAAACTGCATGCAAGCATGAAACAGACTCTTTTGGTGATGAACTGTATGCACACTGCTCTTATATATAGAAATATGAGAGTGTGTGTGTTTGTGTGTGCCTGTGTGCGTCTATGCACACACAATTCTCAAATCGAAAGTCAAATGCATAAATGAGAGAAGTGATTTTTAAAGCCATGAGATAAAAGACAAGCTTTCTTTCTGAATTTCATGCCTCCTTTCAATTGCAAACATATTTACTGTGTTAAAAGCTAATCAGAGTTTGTTATTTTACCTCCATGTTTAATGGAGATTCTGACCGCAAAAGAAATTAAGATTATAACAATAAAACAACAATTCCAACCAGTTTTGATGAAAAACAAAAAAATCATTATAAAAATAAAATCCATTTGCTGCTTTCTAAATAAAATGAATAGAAAATTGCAAAAAGCTTTATATAAAAGAAATTCATATTTAGAAATGAACAGATTTAAAGGAAAAGCTACAATGGATACAAATCCACATAATTATTTCAGGGTGGGTCTTCTTGTTCCTCTAGGCACTAGCAGAGTTTGTGGGTAGGTAGAGAAGGCCAAAAGCTTGGGAAAGTAATTCCTCTGCCATACCCACAGTCAATAATTTGGTTATAAAATGAAAGTAAGAATTTATTGAATATGAACAAGGTCAAAGGAAATTCAACAGTGTGTCATTGGAATGAAGCAAAAGAAATTTCTGTCTTAATCATACCAAAAAATAATTTAGTAAATTTTGTTTTTAGAGACTTTAATGTAAAAATAAAAAAATGCTATAGTGAGAAAAAGACATTGTTCTTAGTTTTTTAATGAAAATAAATCAATATGCATGTTGACAAATCAAAATAATTGGTAAATATTTTTCTGTAAACCAAATTTCCAAGCTATAACATTTTCATTTCACATAAATTTCAAAATCTCAAAAGTAATCACCACTAAATCCTTAAATTCTAAAATGTAGTGGTAAAAGATTTTTTTAAACAAAATTTTCTCTCTCTCTCAAATATATATATATATTTAAAATGTTCTATATTTATAGGGAAAAATAATATTGGCAATACAGCATTTACAGATATAAAAATCAATACAGCATGGTGACTGTCAGTTTATTATATAGACAAAGTTTACCATCCCTGAGTTTGATACATTTTTTTCTGTAATAATTCTTGAAGGAATTAATTAAAGTGATCACTATATAAGTAAAGACATATCAAGAGCAGTAGTGTAATCTCATGCCAAAATAGAATTTGCACTATCACACCAAACCAT
This sequence comes from Ascarosepion bandense, assembly GCA_037127315.1. Taxonomy (NCBI): domain Eukaryota; kingdom Metazoa; phylum Mollusca; class Cephalopoda; order Sepiida; family Sepiidae; genus Ascarosepion; species Ascarosepion bandense. The sequence continues at coordinate 153,488 of JBBBDQ010001059.1, read as the reverse complement.
CAAAGGCGCCAGTGACTTCAGATGCCTATTTCAAAATCATGTTAGCCTGGGAACAAGAAGCATGACAGATATGATATATAAACCTCAACCACAACAATTTAGTAGACTTTACTTTCTTATCCGTAATGTCTAATAAAGTTCATATTTAGATAAAGGTCTACAGAAATTATTCTTTCAATACAAAATAAGTTTGAGCTTTTAATAACCCACAAATGGTTGGCAAGTCATAATAAAATAAATCAATTTTTCTGTTGTCCATTTTTTTCAAACTGGTCAAGCAGGTTCTTCACTGTTTTCCTTTGCTTCTCTTGCTTTCAGTATATCTTTTGTGTGCTAAGTTCTCTAAGCATTCTTTCCTCATTATGTACACTAGAAATAAGCATCAGTTTACATATTGTTTTTGTTCCCCTTAAATGTTCAGTCTAGAGTAGTCTCAGTATTTGTCAGTAGAAGCACATCGTTTTGTAATATATTACCTTGACCTGGCAGAAATCTTTTCCAGCCATGGAAGGTGGCAGCGGGATGCAGCATCAAAAAACATGACTGACATGAAAGGCAGAAAACAGATGACAAACAAAGGCTTCAAAAGCAATAGCCAACAAAGATATGATTGATATCAAAGGTAGAGAACACAGGCAACAACAGAGGCTTGAAAGACTTTAGCTTGACAAAATTAGTGACAGATGTATCTGGCCACAGATGACGTCAATTAAACAACATCCCGAAAAAGCAAAAATGTGTAGGAATTTTGGGGTTATATAAGTTTGGGATGACTGTCCAAAGAGACAGAAGAAAAAGAGAAGAAGTCAGAACACAGAGAGAGAGAGAACATAGACATCTTGGGTGTTCTTGAAACCAGGTGTTGATTATTACCTGGTCATTTGCTGTACACTATTGGACCCATTTTTCTCTTCAATCATTGCCAGTTGTCCCCACTCCCTCTCCTTGCCTACCCTGACATTCAAGTCTTCCCATGGTGATTCTAATTTCTTGTGTTTTACACTGAGCCTTGGTATTGTCCAGTGTGGAGTAGAAAGATTTTATTTTTTCTCAGAGCTTTGCATTGTTGGTGCATAGACTACTTTAATAGCTATGTTGATGGGTCGCCCTTTCAGTTTGAATAAGAGAACTCTTTCAGATAACTGTCAGTATCCCAGAACGCATTTCTTTGTCAAACATTACCCGACTCCCTTTTTGTTATTTTTACCTCCTGCATATATTTTCCTGTGGTTGTCACTGCTGAAGTATCTATTGCTAGGCCATCTAGTTTCACATATTCCCAGAATATTGATGTTCAATCTGCTCATCTCCTGCTTGACATTCTCAAATTAACCACAGTTTTTAAGTGTTCTGATGTTCTCTATCCCTAGAGTAATTTTTTGTTACTATGCTTAATTTCTGAAAGGCATCTTTCACCATTTCTAAATGATTTCAGATTTGTGTCAGAATTTTCATTATCTGAAGAGTGTACATGCTTCTTACAGTTAATGGTTAAACATTTATTTTTGTTTTTCTCGACTTTGTTTAATTTTTAAATTTTTCTTTTTGGGTCATCTGCATATCTTTCATTGTTAAATTTACGTCTACTATTAATAAATGTTTTATAGTTCTTTTAGGATTGTTTCATTCTACAGATTAAATAACTCTGTTGATAAAAAGCATCCTTTCCATACTCTTCTTTCTATTTTTTTTTATTCACTATCTGCATCCAAGCTGTTTGTTTACAATAGAGATTATGGATTACTTGCTTAATATAAAGCAAGCTCCTCTAATATTTAAAGCATCTCTTCATGCCATATCAAAGTTGAATAAAAAGAAAGAAAATCATTAAACCTTTAAAAAATAATGTAAATTTCAAAACAACATCAAATAAATTTAAATCCAAATGAATGTATAAAAAATTTAAAAAGTTTTTCTTACAAATAAATAAAACTCAACAGATTATTCTCATGTTTATTGGAAAATATAAAATGAAATTTTCTCCCTGATGAATAACCTAAATTTATTAAAACAGAATTTATTATAACCAACTGACTCCTTACAATAAATATTCAACATTCCCCTACTTGACACTAGTATTTTTTAAAAATCTAAAGTTCTCACAGTCTATTGGGATATGTAAGTAAGTAAGTAATTGCTAGAAACATTTCTTTAATTCAATCAAAACTTTAAAATGATGCAATGACAATTTATCTTAGTTTTTACCATTCTATTTAATATACAAGAGATGCTCTGAAATTAATGCTTTTCACTTATTTTCATGGGTCCTACAACAGATCAAAATCCTACTGTTGAATAGAGGAAGTTTTTAGCTATGATACACTATTTTCTCCCCACCCCTCCACATAATTACCAGTGATGAACTAGAGCCTTTATAGCGCACTGATAAAAATTTATACCAGGAGAGTTAACCAGGAGTTCCTACATGCATTGCTGTAATCACTACTGAAACACATGCCTAACTGTGTTCACATCCACCGTTTGGTCTCCATAAACATTAAGTGTCAATGAATGAGCATTGATATAATTTTTTCTGCATGTATAAATTCAATGATACATCATTGCCTCAGATGCACTATTTTTGTCAAATGCCACTTAGCCAGACTGCCATCCAATGCAAAAATTAATTATGATTATTGGTAGAAATATTCAGCTTCTACTGCTATATCACCAACATCCATCTTTGACATACTTTCAGGGTGATCCTTGTAATTTTCAATTTACTATTGAGGTTATTCCTTTATAGTACTAGCCTGTTAAACAGTCTTATTCATGTGAAGGTGATGCTGGAAAGTGCTCCTGCTAATTCACTCCCCAAAATCAGAACAAATGATCAAATGCCCGAATCTGTTTTTAAAATGAAAACCACCTGATCTGCATATACAAGCGTATAAAATATTGGGGGGGGGAATACATTGATGGTTTCTAGTGAATATTTTGTTTGCCTTTATATTTGTTCTCAATTATCTAGCACACCTTGTATTTGCTTGTTTCTGAGAATGTAATCTAAGGCCTCTTAGTCACCAGTCTATTACTCTAAGACTAACTCCTGGACAAAAAAGATCAGTATGAGAGTAATTATTATATTTGGTAGGGGAGAGCTTAAGCCACAATACAAAAATATCTTGTCTAATTAAATATGCCTCACATTAAAATTCATAAGTGTATATGCATGTGTTTAGATTTAGTAGGTGAAGAGTGTGTGTGTGTGTGTGTGAGAGAGAGGGATATCTCAAAGTGACAAGGTACAGAAAAAGAGGAATGAGTAAGCTCCCTTCTACATCCTCCCAGAAACAACACTCCTTCTACCAACCAAATTGACTGGCCCTTCCAATATACACACACACACAAAGTTTAAATAAACAAACTGTTAGAAGAGTTTCTTGGAAAGCTTGGTCTTGTACAAGACTACATTGATAGAGCACTTAATTAGAATATTCTTTCTTCTGAATTTTTAGTTTTATGTCTGAAGAATTGATTGGCTAAAAATCTTCAGATAAAAAGATAAAAGAAGCTCATCAAAATTTGTTTGGGTGGAGAGAGGATCATAATTAGACAGGATGTGTATTTCACATGAAAGGAAACTTAATCAACCACTTGAGAGCTTCTAATTGAAAATAGTTCATTCAGAATCCTTAACTGTTTATGTTATTAGAAAATTAACTTTACTTTCATTGGCTTTACTGTCTGAATCATAAAGTGAAAATTTATTCATTTGCCAATTAATAACCAATGCCTACTATCAACTTATATCATTTGAACGAGGTGGCCAAATGGAAAGGAGAAGCAAAAATTGGATTGGTGAAATAGATGTGATCACTTTTTTCAGGTGTCATCTTAATTTTATAACTATGTCCAAACAAAAGGAAGAAAGTCGACTATTTTTCATGTCTTAATCATTTGAATATCAGGCAAACTGCAAAGAGAAAAATTTGGGGGATTTATTGTTTTTTCAAGCTAATTAGAAGCAATCCCCAAAGAGAACTGAAGTCACAAATGGATTTAATTTGAGTCATTGTCCAAATGGGAATTATTTTCATTAGTCATAACTTTATTAGAATTATTTTCCTAATGAACAGAATTTTACTCTTTTCTTTGTAATGTGGAATGTATTCTCATCAATGCCACATAAACTATTTTGCAGATTTTAAGCAACAATAATATGAAGAACCTATAATAAAGAAGGAAAAGAGAAGAGATGGGTAGTTTGTTTTTTTTACCTGTCCTCACAAGCCACTTATTTATTTTGCAAAGTTTTATTAAAAGCACCAAATTAAAAAAAAAGGAAAAAAAAATGCATAGTCAACTTTTGAAAAAACAGATTAAATTTGTTTAATAATAATTGTCCCAGGTTAAGCAACCAAATAGTTGTCATTGATGTCAAATGAAACAAAAGTAAGTTTAACTGAAGCAAAAAAAAAAATTCAAGATGTAATATTTTCATCTAAAATAGTAATTTTAATATTAATATGTAATATTTTTAAATATATCATCTATTATAATAAAGTGCAGTGTACAATTACATGTGTCTGTCTCTTCATTTTTCAATCTTGGCAAATCATAAAAAACCTGAAGTAACAAGTAGTAACTACTGTTACACACGATTATTAAAAATTAACTTATTTAAAGTTACATTTAAATAACAAATAGAGTGAAAGGTCTGTAGTGAACAGGAAGTTATCTTTTCAATGACATATTTGCATTTCTGTGCATGAGGATTGCTGCAGATCTTCCAGTTGATAAACAATTTAAAAGAAATATACATATATTAACCAATCAGAGAACAAAAAAATTATATTTGAAAGTGATCCTCTTTTGACTTCCAAAAAAGTATAAGCAATTTGTCTACTCTATTCGGAGGACCCAATTTCAGTGCTTCTCTCAACACAGATCAGGCAGCCACTATTGGCTTAACCTCTCATTCTTTCTCTCGTGTTGCTTTCTCTATCACTCTTTCTTCAAAAACATTAAACTCTTCTTATCAATCTTATACCAAAGAACATTCCAGACATATGAACATTACTCATTTTGTAAAATACAGAATTGTTAAAGTTTATATAAAAAAGATATTTTAATACATCTTGATTTTTTTAATATTTTTATACATTTCTAGTGGTGGGCTAAAGTAAACAAGGACAAACTAAATCAAATTCAACCACTAATAAACTTACCTTGGTCCACCATAACGTTTAAAAACAATTCTTTATTAAAGTTGAAACTAATTTCACTTTTTGTCACAATTGCAACTGATATTGTCTGATTAAACAGTAATTTAAAACTTAAGCATTGCACGGTGTGTTGCAAGTGTTTTTTTTATCTTTTTTTTTCTTTTTCTAACAGAAAAGGAATAGCAATAAGTATGAAGGTTCCCTGGTACAAAGATTGTACTATAAATGATTCCTGCGTCAAATAAGTATGAATCATAATTTGTAAAAAGTTTGTATGACAATTATTCTTCTTTCGGTTATTTTTCCAAATGTCCTTGCATTTCATAATATTTTTCTATGTCCTTTTCCAACATCAATTTGAAACATACACAGTACCAATATTTTCTCACTAAATGATTCCTGTGCCACATACCTGTGAAGTTTCTGTATTAGAAAGGTGGTGTTGCTAAGTGATTTCTGTGCTAAAGGAATATGAAGAAACCCCCAGTGCAACCATTGTGTTAGTAAAAGCTTCATGTGACAGAGAAGTTTGAAGCTTCTCTAGGGGTACGAGTAAAAAAAAAAAAAAAAAAAAAGAAAAAAGACACATCAAGTTAAGATTCTATCATTGAATGACCCCTGGGCAGAGAAAGTATAAAGATTCCATAGTAAAAAGATTGTATCCCAAACTGATTCCTGTTTCACTTTGTTGTGGAAGATTCTCTGAATTGAGTTTGGATCACTAAATGCTTCCTCTGTTAGTTAACTGTGAAAGTTCCCTCATACAAACATTCTGTCAGAAAATGGTTTCTGAGCCAGTTTATTAGTATGAAGATTCTATCGCAAAATGATTCCTCTGAGAAATAAGAAAGAAGGATACCTTGTATCAAGTTTTTGCCATTAATTGATTCCTATGCTACATAAGTGTGATGATTACCTGGTATTAACATTGTAGTACTAAATGATTCTTGCATAACATGTATTGAGCATACCTCATACTAAGTCAGTATCACAGATTCCTGTGCCAAATAAGTATGAAGTCTACCTTTTCCCCCATTTTCATAATGAGTGTGAATGTAATTTCCAAATGAGTGTGAATATTCCCTGGTAACTGTGCTAAGTATGTGGTGTACCTCATGCCTGGTTTGTATCACTAAATGATTCTTGTGCCTAATTTGTATTGATAAATGATTTCTGTGCTAGATAAGTGTGAAGGTTCCTTGCTAACTAAACTGTATCATTAAATGATTTTTGTAAGTTCATATTATTCAATGATTCTAGTGCCAGACGTATGAAAGTACCATTGTACTTGGGCCAAGTATGTATGATAGGTACCTCATGCTAAATTTGTATTAGTAAATGATTCCTGTGCCAGATAAATATAAATGTTCATTATTAACCAAATACTATCACTAAATGATTCCTGTGCCAGATAATTGTAAAGGTTCACTATTAGCGAAATGTGATGACTAAATGATTCCTGTGCCAGATAAATATAAATGTTCATTATTAACCAAATGCTATCACTAAAATGTTTCCTGCGCCAGATAAATATAATGGTTCATTATTAACCAAATGCTATGACTAAATGATTCCTGTGCCAGATAAATATAAAGGTTCATTATTAACCAAATACTATCACTAAATGATTCCTGTGCCAGATAATTGTAAAGGTTCACTATTAGCGAAATGTGATGACTAAATGATTCCTGTGCCAGATAAAACTGAAGGTTCTCTATTAGGTGAATGCTAGCACTAAATAATTTTTATGCTAGATAAGTGTGAAGGTTCACTATTGGCCAAATACTATCACTAAATGATTCCTATGTCAGATTAATGCATTGGTTCCCTCTTAGACAAATGTTATCACTAAATGATTTTTTCAGATAAATTTGAAGGTTAACTATTAGCCAAATGCTACACTAAATGATTCCTGTGCCAGATAAGTGCGAAGGTTCTGTCTAACGCAAATGCGATCACTAAATGATTTCTGTGCCAGATAAATGTGAAGGTTCACTATTAGCTAAATGATTCATGTGCCAGAGTAGTGTAAATATTCACTATTAGCCAAATGCTACACTAAATAATTCCTGTGCTAGTAAGTGTGAAGGTTCTTTATAAGTTATCAAAAGATATCAATAAATGATGACTGTGCCAGATAAATGTAATGTTTCCCTACTAGCCAAATGTTATCAATAGATGATTCCTGTGCCACAGAAATGTGACAGGTTTTTCTTAGCCAATTGTGATCACAAAACGATTCCTGTGCCAGATAACTGTGAGGGTTCACTAATAGCCAAATGTTGTCATTTAATGATTCATGTGCCAGATAAGTTTGAAGGTTCCCACTTAGCCAAATGTTGTCACTAAATGATTCCTGTGCCAAATAAGTGTAAAGGTTCCATCTCAGCCAAATGTTGTCACTAAATGATTCCTGTGCCAGATAAGTGTAAAGGTTATATCTTAGCCAAATGTTGTCACTTAATGATTCCTGTGCCAAATAAGTGTAAAGGTTCCTTCTTAGCCAAATGTTGTCACTAAATGATTCCTGTGCCAGATTAGTGTGAAGGTGCTCTCATACCTAAATTTTGCCACTAAATGATTTCTGTGCCAGATAAATGTAAAGGTTCCCTCTTGGCCAAATGTTCTCACTACATGATTCCTGTGCCAGATAAATGTGAAGGTTCTCTCTTAGCCAAATGTTGTCACTAAATGATTCCTGTGCCAGTTAAGTGTAAAGGTTCCCTGTTAGCTAAAAGTTGTGACTAAATGATTCCTGTGCCAGATAAGTGTGAAGGTTCTCTCTTAGCTAAATGTTGTCACTAAATGATTCCTGTGCCAGATAAGTGTGAAGGTTCCCTCTTAGATCTATATATCGCCCAGTTCACACTCCACCCACGTCTATTGTACAGGTTAAGAGGCTCATCCCTTGTTCCCTGTTTAGGATGTGGTTTCCGGCTTTCTCTTTTCCAATCTTCTCACTTTGTTTTTTTTTCAATTGGAGTAGATAGATCTATCTATCGCCCGGTTCACACTCCTCCCATGTCTATTGAACAGGATAAGAGGCTCATCCCTTGTTCCCTGTTTAGGAAGTGGTTTTCAGCTTTCTCTTTTCCAATCTTTTCACTTTTTCCATTGGAGTAGATAGATCTATCTATCACCCGGTTCACACTCCACCCACGTCTATTGAACAGGATAAGAGGCTCATCCCTTGTTCCCTGTTTAGGATGTGGTTTCCGGCTTTCTCTTTTCCAATCTTTTTACTATTACATAGCCCCCTGCACATCAGTGGCGTTAGCGCCTTGCTCGGAGTGATATGATTAAAAAAAAAAACAAAAAAAAACGTGTACTGGGACTTATTTGAAATATTACAATCACATAGTTCAGGTTCCCTAATGTTTTTTTAGGGCTGATAGTGACTTTTATGCAAAGAGATCATAAAGAATGGTGATTTTAAAAGAAAATAAAAATTGCGCACAAAATAAATATAAGCAAATTGCGGATATTGGTTGTGCATAGAAAGAAAAATTATTGAATAAAGATTAAGTAATTTTATTATTTCTAAATTCTTATAACTTTTACGTACATAGGCATAAAATGAAACAAACTCATAATGCATAACAATGAAAGGAATTTATAATGGTTTATTAAAATGTAACTTATATATTCGGTTTATTAACAATTTGTACCTTACAACTTTTTGGCATTTTTTTCCTACAACCATATTAAGAAATTTAAGGCAGAGGAACAGAAGAAATCAAAACACTTGACATATACCAAGGGAAATGTCGAAGTTCATTCTGCAAAATAAATTATTTTCATGAAACTTTTAAAGGAATTGTAGATCGACTTCTTTCAACAAATTTCAAAACGAAACTTGGGAAGATGCAGTTATTGATATAAATCAAACAATCTATTTTTCTTTTAATAGATCTTGAGATTAAATAAAGAAAATGTTTTTGCACCAAAAATTTAGCAGTTTTCAGTATTTGCTGAGTTATTGAATTACAATATTTCATATATGTTACAATATTATCTTATTCTTGAAAAGAATCCAGAAAAAGAATATTAAACATCTTGAAACAATATTAGTAATTGTAAATTAATTTTCCCACAATGGCCTAACACCAAAAGCCACATGTTCAATTAGTTGATGCCAATTTATAGGCCAAAGAATTACAATAATATTAAAAAATACAGAATAAAAAAAATTCAACAATATCCTTTAATTAAAATTTGTGACAATGTTGAATTATTGGGATCCATCTTCAACATTTACAACTGTTAGTTGTTCATTTTCTGTAGATTTTCACATCTATGTTAGAAATATAAGCCTAACTTTGATGCAAATAGGTATATATGTTTACACACACACATATATATATGCATGTGTGTAGGACTTAGAAGTTATAGTCAAATGCCCTTGAGGAATATTAACCAGCAAAAGTCAAATAATGAATACATATAGGAAAATAAAAAAGAGATGGATTGTTACCTGATCAGGAAAAAGCAATAAAACCAGAAATTATACCTAACAGAGGGGGGGGGGGCAAAAGTTATTTGAAATGAAAGCAATCATCTTTTACGATTATCCAATGTGAGTAAAATTTCTGATACTGAGAATTTTCCAATTCAGGAAGTAGAAAAAAAGAAACATTTTATGGAAATAATTTCCCTGGCATTCATGATTTTCAAGGTCTGACATTCAGCACAGAAAAGACAAAAACACATTCAGCAGAGAAGACGAAAGCACACAAAAATAAATTCATAAAATAATTGTTTCATCAGAAGCAACCAAGCTCAAGTAAATCTGCTTTAAAATAAGTTAATAAATTTATTGCCAAGATTCATTTTATTATATCTGATCCATATTTATTTTTGCTATATGTGATCAACATTTATTCTTGTCATACAGGGTGCAATGAGGAAATTGTTGCCATTTTATATTTTTGATTTTGTCAACTGCACAATATAGTAGGGTCAGTTGGATACTGGCCATAAAACAAAGCACCATGATGCAATTCACTTGACCAGAAATTTGGAAACAGAATGCTTGGCATTTGCACTAGAAACTTGAAAGAGTTGGATGAATCTAATTGTGATTATGAAGGTGTTTGAAGAGATCACTAGTGATGGTAACAACATATCTCCATTCATCTTACCACAGGGACTTAGACTCAACATGAAGGTCTACATCAAGTGCCTTTTGAAGGTAGTGCTGCTCTGGGTCAAGAGGGTGGCTGCTGGAAGATCCTATGTCTGGAAACAGGAGAACCCAGTCATGCAACCACATCACCCCTTACATCTGGCTACCAAACTCCCTAAACTACAACCCCTTTGATTATTATGTCTGGGGTAAAGTTGAGCGAGAGACTGACAAAACTTCTTGTAACACCAAACATAGACTGAAGACAAGGATTATGGCAGCATTCATCAACTTAAACAAGGAGACCATCTATAAGAGTTGCAAGAGACTCCGAAGTCATTTGAAGGTCATTGTTGAAGCTGATGATGATTTTATTAAATAAATTTGCTCTTTAGTATTTTAAGATATTTTTGCGCAATTTTGGTAAATATGTCTGTTAAAATGAGATGTCAGTGTTAATTTCATTTTTGCATAATTTAGACGACAATTCATCCATCATACTCTGTATGTAATTAATACTTAACAGAGAAAAAAGAAGATAGGATTTAATTTGGGCCTATTTCTTTTGCACTTTTACAAATGCTAATTTCTTTAAAATCTTATTTTCATCCCCGTTTATTTTATGTTGGTCTTAAATTTCTACTGATCTTATTTCTCCCATGTTGCAACATTATCATCTTGTTCAGGGGTTTCCAAATTAAAATGGTTCCAAGATTTTATCTGGGCAAACTGAAATGAATCATTTAGTTTTTCCATCTACAGTAATCTGCTAATGTTTTGCTTTTTTTTTTCACTCATTTTATATCATTTTTCATTATTTCTTTGCATAATTTATGTTGTTCTGCATCATATATAGCTGATTAAAAATAGGAATAAAAAAGAATTCATTTATTAATACTAATATCTTAGTAATATCTTTCTTAAGCACTCAAAAATGATCACTGAAAAGTTTGGAGATTCTGGCCCAATATCTCAGTGGTAATTTCAAATTCAAGAATATTTTCATAGAGAACAATGTGAGTCTATATGGAACATTCCATGAAAAATGATTCAACAGTTTGAGTTTTGTACTGTTGGAAATGTACAAAAAAAACAGCACATAATGACCTGATTATGGTCACCAGTTTTGGTGTAAGGTTAGCATTACAGCACTATTGCATCAAGTTTCCTCCTCCCTAAGTATTCGACAATGATAGCCTTGTGTCAGACTAAGCCTTGTAATTACTTTTATCCCATTTATGACCTGCAATTAATAAAACAAAGAGCAACTTATTAATGAGGCCTAAAACAGAAGCTGAGTGGCAAATCTGAGATGTTAATGAGGAGCTAGCATACAACAAATAAATGAGTGAGTTTCATAGAAAAATGATGAACTTAAAATAGGAAGAAAATAAATTCTCTAAAAAACTGCCCAAAAGATATTTGCTTTAAAAATGAACTGAAATTTAAAACAAGCATAAATCTTGCTAAATACTCTGCTTCTCTACACCACAAAAAACTGCAAAAAATGAAATAAGAATTCTGAGAATTGATAAAAAAATAACTTGAGCTTTGCTATTGTTTAATTTCTCCCTACTTTCAAATGTCCATAACTCAAAGACTTCATTTAAAAAAAGGAAACAAAAAAATAGGTTTTTATTGATTTTTTTCTTTTAAAATAAAATCTTTATATTTTCAAAATGTCTAAGTTTTTCCAAATCCTTTTTGTCAACACAGATCTTTGAATAGAAAAAAAGATGCTGCCAAATCCATGACATTGTGAGGAATGTGGAAATTAAAAAGAAAAATGCCTGAATGAGGAGCAAATAATTCTTCCAATAGACTCAATTTTTTTTATTTTCAATTTATTTTAAAATGCAGTGAAGAAAAAAGGCTAAGCACAAAAAAACTGTTATACAAAACAAACCCAATTATTAATGCAATTCTGTATCAGTTTTCATTAATGACTTCACATTTTTTGTTTTTAAATCCTTCATTAACCATTAAACTCTACAAAGACACAGAAGAGATGATAAAAAAAAAATTCAACAAAAATCAAAATTAATGATAACTGCATATTGAAATTATTTAATTTCAAAAGCTGAACATTTTTCTCAGGTCAGAATTTATGAAACAAGAAAGAAGATAATTTTCTTTATTTAAATTTGCATATCTGCTGCTTCCATTGACTTTTTGGTGACAAGTTGCTTCCTAAGTTATGAGCAGAAGTTCCGAGTAATTTTTTTTGAAAAAAGTGAAAAGCAGTTTTTGTTTGAAACTTTTACAAATGTTAATTATCAATAAGCTTTATTATCATTCCCATCCAAATATCATTACTGGTAAGCCATTATGGCTGATGGAGTTGAGTGCAGACAAGGATTTCTTCATGCTGATTCGGTGCATTTTCTGAAGAAACCTCTAGTGGAATTATTACAATTAGCAATTAATAGACCTGAAGTTATCTCTCTTTTTTTTTTTCTTTTTTTTTTTAATCGTATCACCCCGAGCAAAGGCGGTAACGCCACTGATGTGCAGGGGGCTACGTAATAGTGAAAAGATTGGAAAAGAGAAAGCCAGAAACCACATCCTAAACAGGGAACAAGGGATGAGCCTCTTAACCTGTTCAATAGATGTGGGTGGAGTGTGAACCGGGCAATAGATAGATCTATCTTGGGCAGTTAGTTTTTGATCAGTTTACTTGGAAACTGGTATACTGACAAGACTATAAATTGCTTTATTGTCAAAATGAGAGCATTTTATTTGTATTGTTCTAACAAAAATTGCACTATGATGTGCCATTTTTACTGTTACCATAAACATGAACACATGCAGAAATTATTTTATTATAGATTTTAGTTACTAATAATCATCACAATAAAATATCATTAGCAGCATTTAAACAGCTCTTACTCCTCCCTAAAACTAAAACACTGAGCAAATAATGCTGACCATTTAATAATTTATTTTCTGTGAAAATGTTCATACTGTTGAAACTTTCAAAAATATGAATATCAGAATATAAATTGAAAAATTAAGGACTGCTTGCAACAATTTTTGTTGACAATAATATATATATATATATATATATTGCAAAATAGTGATCCATACATCTCTCAAAAAGAAATTGGCCACACTTTTTCTACAGTGGTATTGATAGTTGATCTTTGACTCTGTTGGGATGAGGCCCAATTTACAGTCAATTCCACAAATGCATTTTCTATTTGCCAGCATAATAATAACAGAGCCTAACAAAGAAATGGGACAAAAGAATAAAAACAAGCCTCCTTAAATGGAGATCAGTCATAGTTATAAATATGACAAGACAAACAAACAATGAGATAAAAATAGATAAATGACAATTTCTAAGTGATTATGTTTGTATTACTACAAGAGAATACATCAGTCCACATGAAATTTTTTTCTGATATTTTAATAGAAAAGAGAAAAATAAGTTTGTTTTTCTTCAAATAGCAAAGAAATCATAAATCAAAATTGGGAACTTTTAAATTAACTAGTTTTCCTCTTGAAGTACAATAGACATGGTACAACTACAGACCAACTGCTTTGAAAAATATTTTACATAAGAGATTTAAATCAACAGTCTTCCTTTCAGCAAAACATTTGTAAAAAAACGTAATAATTTTTTTTATGAATTTTTGTTGATCAGCTTTGTTGCTCCAATTTGTAAATAAAATAAACAATTTGTTTAAAATTTTGATTCTTTTGAAGATTCTTGGATGTGATGTCCAAGTGGAGAAGACCAGAGAACATACTAGTTAAAACAACAAAGATAAGGATACTACTCCAAATTATTCATGGAAATATCAAGTCTTTCCATTGAAAATAATTTTTTTCTATTCTTAATGTGAATTTAAATGTTCACATTAAAAAGAAAAGTTTCATCTGAATATAAACATTTTTTTCTGTGAGTAGTAATTGGAATAAAAAAAAAATGAACAAAAATAAACATAGTTGTACATTCATTGAAAAAAAAAAAAGAGTTTTTTTTTTTATTTTGGTCAGAAGACAAATGGTTGGATGAATAAGGATGAAATTTTCCAAGAGATTTAAACAGATAAATAATTCTTTTCAGTTTTCTTTAGTTTTGATAAAAAATCTTAGCTTTCTTTTTCAAACAGAAGTGGGTTAAAAAAGAAAAAATTAAACCAGTATATTCTTTTAGGTCTTAGCCTCATTTTACTTCACAATGGATTTTGTAATCCAACATAAAAACAAAAGTTCCAGTTAAAAAAAGTAAAAAAGAAACCAATAGAATTTTCAGGCAATTTATTGGTCAACAGGCACACGATGATTGAACTAATAAAACTAAAATTGAAAATCCTATGCACACATTTCAACAAAAGAATGCACTTTGCAACACTCTTAAAAAGTGTACCAGATATTTTCCTAAATTCAACCCTCAATAAATGCAAGGTTACTACATGTAAATTCTTCTAAAATCTTTACTAATAGAGGAAATCTAAATGACAGAATTCACTTACCACCTGTAAACACTAAAAGAAATGTGATAAAATCTATAAATAAAGCAATCAGCATAAAGTCATATACTTGTAAAATTAATAGCGTCTGCCAGGTATTACTATGAAATATGGATGCAACTTAGTGGTTAGAGTTTTAATTGAAAATAAATTATCATCATACTGACTGTTCAAGGGCAATAACAGAGATTTGCTGTTACTGTTTTGGTATGTAATGTAATTATGGGAGAATGACTTGCTATATTTAATCTTTATCAACCATTGTTACATGCCAATGATAGGACATTTTTTTATCAAGATATTGGAAATGAGTAAGAATGCAAGGGAGAGTTGAGTCATGCCTTTCTAAAGAGCATTAACAAAAAGGAAATATAGATAATCTCAGCTTGAAATGTAATTGTTTGCAGATTCCTCAATATTAGTTACTGCCAGACTGCTTTCTTATATATTAAGAACAGTTTTGGCAAGATGAAAAAAAAGAATTTCTGAAAATAAAAATTGGCTGACAATAAGTGCATCTCCACACACCAGACACTAATAAACAAAAGGTGAACGTAGGAAGATAAAGGAACTGCTAAAATAATTTGCTTGCACAACCCATCTTTCCTTCTTGTTTTCTTAAAATGTTTAGGTCAACATTCTAAAAGCTCCAACTGGGTTAAGGCCAAAATCAGGCAATAAAATCTGGGGAAGCAGAATGTCCATCTTTTTCAGGTGTTCACCAGCCAAGGTTGCTTACCAAAAGTCATTCTCCATTAAATATGAAAAAACATCAAAGTACATCAAGAAAACATCCAAGTTACACAAAAGACTGGCAAAAGGAGAACAGAGGAATGATACCCATCTGAGTGTATCAAGTGAATGAGGAGAAAAACATTGGCAAGCATGAAGAGTTGTTAGTTTCAATTCTTCTCCACCCAAAATTTTTAACAGGAAATTCTTGGTTGTTTCCATGAGGAAGAAAAGAATGATTATAAAGCCAGAAATAATAATTTAGAATTTAGTCTACAATTACTGTCTGTGGAAGGAGGAAAATGAATAAGGTGTTAGACAGGTAAGTACAAGAGTCAGAGTTCAATTTCTGACTTTAATCAGAGACTAAATCATGCCCTTTACATCAAGATGGTATTTTCTAAGATTGAAAGAATGATTGAGAACCTTATTTTATATTTGAATACAAAAGTAAAAGTTTCTAAAAGTAAGCAAAAGAGAAAAATCATAAGTTAAATATTTAGCTCTGCATATCATACATTAAATTGCATAAATTTTTAAAAGCAGAAATTGAAAAATAAAGCTGTTTCAGATTTCAGAAATTCTGCTGTGAAATCTCACTGTTAACATCTTTGATTTGTTTGTGGATTTAGAATTACACTATATGGGTCATGAATTGCATAAAGAAGGTAACTCTCTTGCTTTTCATCAACAGAAGAAAATTGTAAACATAATTTGAAAAATCAGAAATTTGATTTTTATTCTTATAAACTACAAAGAGAGGAAATTAAATGGTTTTAATGTTCTTTATTATTTCACTCAAACGTTAAATTATTTTTGATATGACTCAAGAATTGTTATTGATTCTGTCTTTAAATAAAAGAAGTAACCTAGGGAAGCAAAATCAATGATTATCAATGCAATCATAATTTTAAACAGCTTAATCCTGAGTCCAAAGCAAATTCAGTACAAGAGAATAGTCCGATAAACAAAGGATTTACTCAAAATCTTGCATTCAATTTGATGCTAAGGAATTTTTCAAATTGAATTTCCTTTTCTTTGAACAGAAAATGCTTTGTTTTTTATTCTCGCCATCAATAAAAAAAATTTCAAATGATTTCAGTATTTTTTCTGGATTTTGCACATTTTTTTCTTTAGTATTTTACATGAAAATGACAAAAAAAATTAATATTATCTTTTGTATTTAGTTTTCAAGAATAAAATAAAATAAAATGTAGTTGAATAAACATTAAGCAGATTATTCTAGGTTTTGGTCATTTCAAGAGGAAGGACTCACATTATTTTATGGATGGCTACAAGAATATATATATATATATATATAGTGACACACATAAGTATTGGATACATATTATTTTCTGTTATAACTCTAGTTTATCTTCGCCATTTTGCCTGATATTTGGTAAGTAATATCTCATAAAGTTGTTTTAGTTGTATGTGGAAGGAAAATTAAAAACTCATGGTTGAATCAATTTTTTTTTAATCAAAGTTCCAAATTACCCTATGCAAAAGTATTGGATACATGACACTTTTTTTCAAATTTCCAATTGAAACTTTGTATTTTAAAAAACTTTAAATATTCAAATTTTCGATAGTATTGGAATGTTATCTCTGACCAATCAGAAAAGCACACAATTGCTTACAAGATAGTGCTACTAATCATCTGACTCATTGATGTGCATTCTGCACTTCAAGTATTAAAAATGGCAAAAACTAAAGAATTATCCAGAGATATGCGAGATAGAATCATTGAACATCACAAAGGAAGATACGGTTACCGAAAAACTCGCAAAGAAATGAATCTAGCACTAAGTACACTAGGAAATATAATCAGAAAGTATAAGAAGTATAGCTTCTTATAAATGTTGGCTTGTTATTGTCTCTCTTATGAACTGAACCAACACTGCCTCACTATTGTTTTTCTCTCCATGAGTGTGACAGGACGGGGTGATTATATATATATATATATATATATAGATACATACACACACACACACACACACACAAATAAATGCACAACAGTCTTTATTATAATAGAGAGGATTATTTATTGGTTGATTTTCATCTCTGTTGCAAGTTTCAAATAGTTTATTAACTCAATTAGACTATTGTGCGCAGTTAATCAGAAAAGATATAACATTAGAGAGACGTCTTTCTCACATAAAAAGAAAAAAAATCTCAGAGTCAACAAATAACTTCAAAGTTAACATTCATATTGCATTTTGATATTGTGTATATCAAAATGTAGATAAGTTACACAAAAAGCAAAAGTCTTTTTTAGTATTTATCTGTGAAAGTTTTTTTAGGAATCATTAGATAACTATATAGATATAATTCTGAGAAGAGACAAAATTCACATGCATCAATCCATTTTTGAATAAGAAAACTTTATTCTATTCTTGTTGCCTGCTGATCATCAGAAATTTAACAGCAAATAAAATTGTTATTCTCCAAAGAGAGGGAAAACTGTTATTCTCCCAAGAGACGAAGCAAAAGGTCCTTAATTCTAATTTTTATAACAGGATGATAAAGAATCCAATGCATATTCAGTCCAAGCAGGAGTTGTAAAATGCTGCAAGTGAATGAGGGTCAAAGAGTCAGTTTACCAAACAATTTATCATGTTTGTCTCTGGGGGTTTTATCAGCCATCTCCACTTTGGTCATGCAGCAGAATGACTTAAGTGCCAAAATATCAGTCGAGGGTTAGCAAGTGGCAAGATGAGATGACGATAGTGAGACAGAAGAGGAGATGATCAAATGCTCATTTTTGATTGCTTGTCTGGGTGGGAACAATTTGATGACAGGCTGAATGGTAGGATGATGAGTAGGTTGGAGAAGGAAATGAGTGATTGGATGTGAAATGATAAATTCATCCTTCTAGAGAGAGAGAGTGGAAAGATGAGGAATGCTTGTTGCTGAAGTTGGAGAATGTTGCAGTGTTGGTAATTTTAAAAATTATACAGTTGAGAAAAAATAAGTCCAGATAAACAAAAACAAAAAATAAATTGCAGTCTTTGAGAAAGCAAGAACATAACTAAATAAGTACTTTTTAAATTTGCTAAAATTAATAAAAGAACTGATTCTCTAGCCATCAAACACTTTCTGCATGTGACTGTGTGTGTATGTGTATGCCTGTTGTGCATGAATGACTTACATGTGTTTGTGTCTTTTTATGTACACACACAAACAATTTGACTGAGCTTGAAAGAAGACATTGAAATAAGTTTCCTTTCATTCAGTCTGGACAACACCTACCCTAGACTGAGCAATGAAATCAAAGTTAGAGGCAAGAAAAAAAAACAATTTTTTAAGCCCTAAAAATTGAGACAATTATAAGATTTTATTAAATTTTTGGAAAATATTCAGTAATAAACATTTTTTTAATTTTGTAGAAGTTAAGGTCTGTCACTGAATTAAAATATACATGCACGGAAACAAATGTCCAAACAAAGTATATTAAAATAGATATATGTGTTGTAAGGACTAATTTTCCTGTCTGGCAACAACTACTGAGTAACAGGGAAAAATTAAGTCAAAATGTGTCAACTTTTGATGACATTTTCATAAGTTTTTTCAGTATCTAAACTGTTCTAATAAATGTAGCATTTTAGATAGACAAATAATTCATATTTGAAATTTGATCATCTTGCTGTCAGGTAAACCACAGGTACCAAACGAGTATACCTTATTTGTATTTTAATCTCTTTTGCATTGCATATAATGTGAGAGGAAAATATATGGACAAAATTGCTTTTGAAATGAATTGATATGAGGCTTCCTATTAGCTTTCAAGCTCAATTTCAGTTCTTTTAATTCAATTCTAATTCATTGTTTCAAATAAACTTATTGAATGTTTTCTATCAACAGATGACTTAATGCCACATATTTGGGTAATGCAGAATTTACAAGAACAAAACAAGTACACAGTTTGCTTTTTGTCCATGAATTAATAAGTTTTCTTTCTCATATGATAGTTGATATAAATAATTTAAATTTGCCTTCTTTTTCATGACTGTAGATAAACAAGGCAAGTTTTGTAGACACATACATAAACTAAAGATGTGAGGGGCAGGTGCTTACCTTGAAATAGCAACTTGAATTCAATCTAAAAGAAATTTTGATGTCTCACATCCATAAAATGAGAGAAAATATATTTCATAGGAAATGAGAATGAGAGCACAAGAAGAGGAAAGAAGAGAGAGAGAGAGCACGAGAAGAGAGAGAGAGAGAGCACGAGGAGAGAGAGAGAGGGCACGAGAAGAGGAAAGAAGAGAGGGCACGAGAAGAGGAAAGAAGAGAGAGAGCACGAGAAGAGGAAAGAAGAGAGAGAGCACGAGAAGAGGAAAGAAGAGAGAGAGCACGAGAAGAGGAAAGAAGAGAGAGAGCACGAGAAGAGGAAAGAAGAGAGAGAGCACGAGAAGAGGAAAGAAGAGAGAGAGCACGAGAAGAGGAAAGAAGAGAGAGAGCACGAGAAGAGGAAAGAAGAGAGAGAGCACGAGAAGAGGAAAGAAGAGAGAGAGCACGAGAAGAGGAAAGAAGAGAGGGACACGAGAAGAGGAAAGAAGAGAGAGCACGAGAAGAGGAAAGAAGAGAAAGAGCACGAGAAGAGGAAAGAAGAGAGAGAGCACGAGAAGAGGAAAGAAGAGAGAGAGCACGAGAAGAGGAAAGAAGAGAAAGCACGAGAAGAGGAAAGAAGAGAGAAAGCACGAGAAGAGGAAAGAAGAGAGAAAGCACGAGAAGAGGAAAGAAGAGAAAGAGAGGCACGAGAAGAGGAAAGAAGAGAAACAGAGAGCACAAGGAGAGGAAAGAAAAATAGAGTGAAAAGAATAATGGAAAAGAGAGAGCAAGATTGAGAAGGACTATGAGAGATGGAAAGACACCATGAATGAATCTAATGGAGAAACAATAAAAGAGCAACAAACTGGTAGATGTAGACATTTTAGGCCAAAGTCTTCAGATTCTTCTGACTACAGTAATTCAATAAATGCTTTTTCCTTTTCTCCTAATAGACTTCTGCATATGCGCTTATGTACATGTGAGAGAATATGTGGGTTAACTGTAGCATAAATAAGAAGTTGGGCAAGAGAAGGAGGAGATTAAAGACTGATTGCTAAGGCCATTGTTTAGAGGAAGTGTGTAGAAATCTGAAAATTCTAGTTTGCTGCATTTTCAATTAAATGTCATTGTTGACACTTTGTCAGATTTTATTAGGCAAGTTAATGTTTTCACAATAAAATTGGTATTATTATAAATTGATGAAATGCTCACTAGAGGCATGCACAAATTATCAACTAAATCTTATATAAACCAACTAGAATTAAGATACACTAACACACAATAATTATACACACAAATGCTAGCAGACAAGACAAATACACATGGTCTACTTAATGAAAAACAAACAACACAAAAATACCAAAATAAAATTTTCTTTCCTCTTCCTTATTTCATTTCTGATGAAGCTTAAATAAAAGTGAAACATGTTAAATTTATAAACATTTACTATTTGTTCCTTATACTTATATATATTAAAATCGACAGACAAGGTATTATCATTAAGTCTTTCATATAATTTTTTCATGTGTTTGTATATTTTTTCTTTTTAAAACTCAAATTATGTAAGAATTGTCCAAAGGTTTTGTACTTTCAAGCACTTTTGGCTATACTTTTAACCATTACCAAGAATTAATTTTCTTTTACTAGTAAATAAGCAAGTGTAAAGTTTATGCATATAAACTTTTAGACAATTCTTAAATAATTTGAATTCAAAAAGAGAAAAAATTATACGAACAAATGAAAAATTATATAAAAAAATTAATGATAATACCTTGTCTCATTTTTAATAAAACCTGTATGAAAGATTGTTGCCCAAACACACAATATATATATATATATATATATATATATATATATATAGTCATCCACAGATAGATCTGTTTTGCTGTATCACAGCTGATCAGTACAGTTAGACAGCCGATTGCTTTTTACCCAGGATTGAAACTTGACTGAAGTGGCGTCAGTTGGCGATTCTACCTCTGATCTATGGGTGCTCGGTAGAAGAAGGCAGACTTTTTAGCGTGAATATTATCATTATACACGCCCAAAAGCTGAGAGTGTTCTAATTCATTGCTGAATGAATGATGCATATATATATATATATATATATATATATATAAAATTAACCCGTTATTGGTCAGAATTAAATTAGACCAGTGAACAGTTTTACAAAAAAGGGCTCTATGCAGATTTAGTGTAGAGCTTTTAAATATTCTAATTTGGAAGATCAGCCAATTACATTATTTTGGCTTCAACTTTTTGGCATCTTCAGGTGTTTTATACGAACTGATCATCTGACACATTTTTGAATGCATAACAGAAATTTCCAGAACAAATAACTGGAAGTTTAAAATAATGGAGGTTCTGGTCAAGAATTGTAAGCATTTTTATCCAGATTTGTATGATCTTAAAATATATTTTCTGAGGTGGTTACATCCAGACATTACTTTGGACCTTTTATTTAGCAATTTTTCTCATTCTAGAAATAATACTATAGCTAATTTCTCTTGTCACTATCTACAGACATCACAACAGTTGCAAGGTCTGGCCTTCTTTAATATGCTCCAAGTTACATAACAGTCTTTGTCATTCTTTCTTTTAATTTCACATGTGGTTGGCTAGTTTGGTACATTTTTTAAGGCTTTCTAGTTTGAATGTCGATTTGTGATTATACCACCATTTTTTTTTAAATTCCCTTCAGTACATCCTACATAATTTTTCTCTGTCCATTTGTATCTTGTACTTCTATTTTGTAAATAATTCCTTCTGTTTTACAAACTTCATCAAGTGGGCATTTGTTTTTATATCTGCAGTTACATTTGTCATTAACAATATTATGCTGCACATTATTTTTTTGAATTCTTGGCATTTTGTCTTTTTATGGAATTTTATAAATTGCAAGTGTAGCTGTAACTTAATTGTATTTCTTTTGAATATCTCGTGTAATTGTGATTTTTTAAGGAATTGTTTATTAATCATTTCAAAAAACACTTTCCTTATTTTGGACTTTACTTCCAAATTAAAAAGTAGGTTGAACCAAATAATGTTTTGTTTTCTCGCATTATTCTTCATTTGCTTATTTATTTGAGGTTTATATTCTCATTTATTTTTATGACCATTTTCATTTGAAGGTTTTTCATAATCTTTTTGTTGTATACCTACCTATATACAAGAATGGCATGTTCCTATCCTCTTAAATATATGGACACTATTGAAGTAGAGGAAAATGATTATACTGACCAGTGGTTCATTAGCAATTTATCTCACTTCACACAGCGTGCAAGTCTTGTACTTGTTGATATACTATTATTCCCAACCTCCATTACTAATGCAGTAATCTTTTAGAGTTACAACACATTGTTTCATCAAAATTGTTTTGTGACAGAACTGTTTAGATAACCTGTATTCTAGTCCTATAATGACGTGTATGATTATGTTAGCAGAATGGTCAGATTCATTGTTTTACATAACCTCAAATTTATGTTTGGTTTCATATATTTAGAGACACTTCCAGTTTGCCGATTATAAATTAAAATATTCAACAACTTTTTTATTTGTTTTGACATCTATTTCATAATCGAGGCTCTTGAGTTTGAAAAGTATTTTTCTTATCTTATTTGATTTTCTGTTGTCCAGCACTATCATCAACCCATCATTTCTATATAATCCGTGGTTGTCTATGTGGATTGTTTCGTTGATCTTATTTAGAATATACAGGCCCATTAGTTTGGAGATCTCGGCTTTGTCAAACGAACCTTGCACATCAAAGGTGCTATTTTATAATTTTTTTAATCCATACTTGGCCATTGTTGAATAGTTTGGATTTACAGCAATGTCAAATTATGTTTTATATGTTCCGATGGTATATTTTTTTAGATATTGATGAGTAGAAGATTTTGATGTCATTTTATGAAAGTGTTTTTTTCTTTATTCCTAATTTGCTGGAACCAAGAAATGCAATCAGTTGTATCCTTTCATTGGTTGGCTTGTGTAACAATTCTTAATGAATTGCACATCTTTTTAGGACTTCCTGGTTTATTTTACCTAATTCAGTTTTTGCTGGGTTGATTATATATATATATATATATATATATATACACACACACACAGACACAATAATGGGAAGAAAAGACAGTAAGAAATTATCTGTTCCTTAACATTTATTTTTAATTTGACATTGTTCAATACAAAAGTAGATCTAAATCTCTTCAAATCTGCATTAGATTTTGCTAAAATCTACAAGAATGAGGAGTTTAATATAATTTTGAATGCAAAAAAAATCTGTACTTATTCATGGGAAAGAACAATGGATTTAAAATACTGATGATAACTTTGACATAACAACATAGTCACTTGACTCAGCAGAATCCACAGACCTCATAGGACTATTCACTATTCAACCACATTCCAAGAAATTGACATTAAAGATATCAGATTGTATAAGGGCAATGGCCTTTGGTAGTTAAGAAATTCACTAATTTTAAAACTGATAAGATTAGAAAACATAGTGTTTAAGATCTTAAATCTAAAAGTAACTATTGTCACCAAAATAAAAAACAAACTTCCTAGATATAACTTTAGACCTAATGAACAATACATACCAACTCTATAGAAAACCTAATAGCAATCCTCTATATATCCACCCTAAGTCTAACGATCCTTCTTCTATAGTTAAACAAATACCTCTATCCATTGATAAAAAAAGGAACAGTAGAAAATCCACAAATAAAAAAATTATTGTATTTACATTATTCAGACTATTGTCCTCATCTTTGTTGCCATTTGCACAACATTTTGGCCATTGTATTCTTTGGCATTCTTCAGTTTCTAGGAATTTTAAACCGAACCCTTTATTACAATCACTAGGGTATATCATTCTCATTCCTTGTATAGTATTAATGCCACAATTGGAAGTCATGAGTTATCCCCCTCTAACCCTGCAAGTTACTTGTTCACCACTGCTGTAGCCTGGTATTGAACTCACAACTCTAAGAGTCAAGTCACAGGAACTAACCAACGTCTATATCCACTGGGCCATGTGTCCTTAAGGAAGAAGGCCGGAGTGTACAACTGCTGAAACATCGTACAATTGGCAACAAAGATGAGGACAATAGTCTGAATAATATAAATACTGTAAATACTACCTCATCTCAGAAATATAGATAAATACTAAAAAAATTATTCTACAAACATAGCAAATTTTATAATTTGGCTTTGAAAGAAAGTGTCTAGAAATGCTCTGATTTTATTAATTGTAAGAATTCCAGAAAACTGTCTATTAAATAATAAATGCTTTACATAATTTGCCAATGCACTATGTCATTGATAAAGAATCCACATATTAAAAATTTTTACATAGGTTGCCCAAAGAATAAATTTAAGCTAAGATGGAGCCAGTAACTTTATTCCTTTAAAAATAACCATTGCAGAAACCAGACCTCTTTAGCAAGATATTTCTGGCACTTAAAGGAAACTAATAAACCCCCCACAGTAAAATGAGAAAATATTAAAAAAACACAACATGTAGGTCTTTAAATGACCCATGCCTTACATGAGAAATTATCAGAAGTATGAAAAATAAAGATTTACTAAAGAAAAGAAATGATGGTGTTCTGTAGACACTGTTTAAGATTACATACTAAATAAAAATTATAATTTGGAAAAAATAAAAAAATATACACATTAATATACATGACAAATATCAAGAAAATAATGTCAAACTATAAGTTAAAAAATCCATAAAACACCCCCTTTTTTTTTACTAAGGCTTTATTCAAACACAAATAGATTTTAAAAAAAATAAAAACTAAACAAAAAAGTAAAAAGGAAAGTTTGTTGTGAATAAAAATAAAAATAGATTGTAGTAGTCTTATATAAAAAAAAATAAAAGGAAATAGCACAAAACTTGATACACTTTTAGTTTGGATACATTGTGAAGAAACATCATCAGCCCAACTATTACCCAACTTGCCAGAATAAGGCTCCAAAAACAGTATATTTGTACAAGATGACATTCCTTCACATTGTGAAGGAACATCATCTGCCCAACTATTGCCCAACTTGCTAGTAAAAGGTTTCAAAAGATCAAATTAATGAAATGGCTCCTAGTTTATCGAGATATTAATTCAATAGAAAACTTCTTTCAAGGAAATGTATAGAAAAATGGAAAACAATATTGAAATAAAAGAAACAATATCAAATCAAAAATTACACTGTAATAATGTTAGTCAAAACAGTAGAAAAATTAACTAAACCCATTGTTGAAAAACTTATGGAGGTTATATAAACTCATATTAATGTGTAAAATAATAAAAAAAATTGTTTAGGTGTATGGAATATTGTGTTAACTGATTATGTTTTAGTAGCTTATAGCTTTTGGATAAATTTATAAATAAAAACTTATATTGCACTTAATTTGTTTACCTAATAAAACCTGATACTTGCAAAATAAGACATTATCAACAATTTTAATAAGCATAGATATTATAAACTTAAATTCACATGATAACATGCACATAAAGATAAATAGATTCTGAAAATTTTACTAATATTACTTGTGGCTAATACCAATTTTATTGTGAAAATTTGTGTGTGCGTGCGTGTGTGCGCAGAGCTACATACTTTTGTAAAGACATGGAACATATTAGACACAACTGTCGATGTGGTCCGCATGATTAAAGATTGTTTAAAAGAATATAATACGACAAGATACTGCACAACCAAGAGCAGAAAGGAAAAGTATTTGCTTAGAGTGAACATCGAAAATATCTCCAAAACGATTGACAGAATTATTAATCTCAATCATACTGTTTTAGGTCACATAGAATAATAATTAAAGGAGCATGAGACTATGATAAGTATTTCTGAATGGTTTTGGATTTTGTTACTGAATTTTAGACCAAAAAATAACCATTGCAGAAAACAAAAAACTCATTTTATCAATTTAATATTTTTGATAAAAATATGAACAGCATTTTTAAATGAAAGTTTCCTCAAAAATATCTGGAACTTTCCCTCATGTTTTATATATATATATATATATATATATATATTTTATAAACTTAATTTTGACAATTACTTTACAATCAGATGTAATTGCCTTTTTAATTCATTTTATTTTAAGTATCTAAACAACATTTCCTCCAGAAGACATAGGATGAAAAACATGAGCTTTTGATAAGAAAACTGGTACCACAATTATTGTTTACCTTAAGTAAACAATTCTTCATGGAGGTGCAATCCCTAGAATTTTACCAAACTGTCTTTCATATTTATCTTCATTAACCCCTTCAAGAGATTCACCAGAGTTCAGAAAAATTCAACTGGAGAATTCTGCCCTTAAAAGAGTTTTGGATCAAAATATTGCTGATGGTTTGAAATACAAACAGTAGAAGAAATTAAGGATATAGAAGGAAATTAAATTTTCTTGATAGAAATTATTGGAGCATAGTGATGCAGCCAGAGCCTCTTATTATGTCACATCGTCAAGTCTCCATATCCCCAAATCAGTCAAACTATTATAACTGAACCTGATTTTGCAGTACACGTGTTCGGGAATGATGTGGAAATTAATACTATAGTGGAATATGAGATTTCTGATTGTGTAAATGATACAAATACTTTCAAAATTCTTGTTTAAAACATGAAAAAAAAATGGACAAAGAATGTCAAACCAAACCTCAAAGTGTGATTGTTGTATTACTCTTCTGTTATTAGTATAAGACAAATCATTTATGCAGTTAAATTTATGAGCTGCTAAAATTAATGTGCCAGAGTAAGTTTAATTGTTCAGCAGAAATGATGATTTTTTATTCATTGTTAATATTGTATAACTGCTTCCTTAGATGTTATAGGTTGCTAAAAGACACCAAAAATATATACTTTTTCCTAGTTA
Organism: Ascarosepion bandense; assembly: GCA_037127315.1. Lineage (NCBI taxonomy): Eukaryota > Metazoa > Mollusca > Cephalopoda > Sepiida > Sepiidae > Ascarosepion > Ascarosepion bandense. The sequence continues at coordinate 126,038 of JBBBDQ010001059.1, read as the reverse complement.
TTCAACCATCAGAAAACGGATTTTATCAAGAATCCTATACTTGAGCAACATAATTTTCTGATGTATATTAAAAATAAGTTTAAGTTATGAAAGGGAAAAGACATTGCAGTATCTTTACTTGTAGATGAAATTAATATTAAACCTTATTTCAATTAAAGTGGTAATGTTGTTGGCTTAGCCGGCAACAGCAACGAGTCGGCAACAAATGCTTTTGCTTTTATACTTAGCAGTATATTCTCACGATATAAGGATGTTGTGCATATTATGACAACTAAATGTCTTAAAGCTGAGAATTTAGTTGACATAGCTAAACATGTAATAATTGGTCCAGAAGAGATAAACATTAGAGAAATATCATTCATCATAGATAATAATGCAATAAATAAAAAAACTATATCTTTCTTTTGTGGTTCTGCAAAATTCTTCCATTGAATATTTACATCCAGTTATGAAATCTAAACTCCTTTTCTTCATATTCAATTCACTTCATATACTAAAATGCTTTAGAAACAATTGGCTTGGTCAAAAAGATCTAAGTAAATGTATGATATTCCCAAAATTTTGTCATAATGGAAATCAGGATTTAGATAATATCCAAAGCGAGCCATTTTGTACTTTACAAAAGCTTCGTGTTCTGGAATGTCAGTCAATTTTGAAATTAACCTCAAAGCCTCTTTCTTCCACTCATCTTGAAAGGTAGAAATATTTCATTAGTTTTGCAAATTTTTAACCAATTCACTAATCAGGGATTGCTGACCTTAGAGAAACAAATGTTGGCCTAACTTTGCAGAATACATAAACATATTTTAAACATGGTGGACAATACTGAATAAAAACCCCATATAAAGGTTGGCAGCTTAATAATAAATATGCTAATCTATTTAAAGTAAATAATGAAAAGTATATATTTCTTGATGTAATCTGAAAGTGGTTAGAATCTTGGAATAGCATTCCTGGAAAAAATGGGAAGCTAACAAATGAATCCTTCCCAGCTTTGCATCATGCTTCTCATTCAACTCTAGAACTGACCAAGTATTGCACAAAAAAATGAAAATGATGTTCTGTATTACCTGGTAAATTTTAAACAGATCACCTTGAGGATAGATTTGGCCAGTACCTGCAACTTGGTGGAGATCAATATATGATCTCTATATATCAAGTGTTTGAGTGTGAAAAGAAAAAAAATCAGAATAATGTTAGTTTAAAATTAAACCTGCCACTTAATAACCAAAGTATTGGTTTGAAGAATTTAAAAACAAACTGGGTTGAAGTAGCAAGGGAGTAAGATTTAGATATTTATGAATTTAACTTAAATGTAACAGATGTGGATGAATGCAGAAAAGTTCTCCTTGTTATATGTTGCTAGATTGTTGTTATGCAGTTTAAAAAAATGAAATGCAACAATTGCAAAAATGTAATACCTGGAAGTGATAATGAGGGCAAAACACCTGAAATAAACAGCTATTTTCATGAGATTACTAGAGCTTCACTGCCATAACCCAAAGATACTACTGCAAATGTTGTTCTCTATAATGATGTTTTTATTGGTAAATTGACAAAAAATTCTTTTTTTCTTCATTGAGTAAATCAAAGGAAATTAAACCTGCATATTTGATAGATAATGATCCACTTTTTTCATGTGGAACCTTCTTGTGGTAAGGGTCACAATATTGATAAATTAAAACAAATGCATGCCTGGAACTGTTCAAATGTTCTTTTGAATAATTTTGGTGCCAGGGAAAATAATATTATGAGAAATAAGTTAATCAAAAAAAAAAGAAAAGAAAGAAAACTTCAAACCTTTAGCTAAATATCCCATGTATGTATCTAACATTTTTTCTACAATAACTTAAAATTTGTCTTATTTTCAGTATTGTAACTTTACTACAATACACAATTTTAAAATAAAATAAAACATGCAAATTAAAACCATTTCAATAATTTTATTGTAAAGAAAAGAGTTTTCAAATAATTTTACAAAATCAAAATAAGGAGAAGGAATTTTACAGTCTTTAAATTAATAATTAAATGTACAATATTTACTTTAACGAAGTAAGAAATGTAAAACTTAAAGCAATTTTCCTTTAGAAAATATAAAGTTTGCTTTAATGTAAAAATGGAAGCTCTGTTTCTTTCTTTTCTAATGTTATAGAAAAAATATTCTATGTCAACAGAATCATTAAAATAATGGATTTTTAACCAATTGTTCTTTCTTTATTTAAAAATGTAAGATAGAAATCAAACCCTAGTTTGCATTTGTTTTTTTGTCTAATATGAAAAAAATGTTTCATTTGTCAGAAACGTTTTTATAATATTGTTTGCTTGTTTTTTTCTTCATTTTTATAAATTAATATTGAATAAAGTTCTAAGATGAAAGTCGAAACCTGGTTTCTTTTTTTTTTTAAATTGTAATTTAAAAGTATTCTTTACTTAAAAAAAGCCTACAATCATTCATTTTTAGTAGCTTGGCTTTGGCTTATACTACTTGCAGTGACATTATGTTTAATCAAATAGGCCTTCTCTCTCGGTGATGTTGATTAGTGTGTGTTAGCACAAGAAGAAAAAATTAAAAATGACGTGTATACATTTCTGTTTTTGACAAAGCAATTTAGAGATACATGGAGATGTTTAAAAATATTCTAAGCTAAAATGGTAGAAAATGGTTGTCTTCCTTTTAGTAAGACAACTAAATACAGACAAGAAAATTTGAGTCACTTTTGATTTTAATGATAAATGTAGCATCTCTTCTTAGCTAAAAGCTTCTCATATTTTGCCAACATATTGGTAATAAACATTTCAAATATATATTCTAGATATTTGTTAGTCAAAGAAGAATATTGATTTCTCTTATTTATATTCATGATAGAGAAAGTTTCTTCACAAATTTAAGTGCTTCTAAAAAATGTTAAATATTTTCATTGGAAGTTGGAAGATATTTGATATTTCTTCCTGTGTCAAAACTTCTGTGAAAGTCTTGCAGACTGTTTTCTCTTTGCTTTGTGTTGTAAAGAGAGGAAGTTTGAAGTTCGATCATGTCCAGTTGGAATTCTGTGGTCACTTCTTGACCAGTAGAAAAGGGATCCTCAATCAGTTTCAACATACATGTCTTCTTTTGAAAAATTAATTCTTCTGTCAAATTCTGAGAAAAGAAATGTAATTTGTTCAGCATATTTCGTTATCAATGTTTACTTTTGGGAACATGCTGTACACAGATTAGGAAAATGACATAATTTTACTTTTCAACAGTTGACTTCAAAAAAGATTCAGCTTTGTTTTAAAAGCTTTTAATGCTGTTATTAATTTGAAAATTAGATGACTTTTCTCCTGAAGCTAAATATTAAACTAATTCAGATGAAGAGATCAGAAATCTAGGCTTTGTTTAAGCTTTCTTGGTTCATTTTCGAGAAATTGAGACATTCCTCATTCAGAGCTACAAAATGGAGTACACTTCCTTGGCTTAACCATCTCATTTGTGTGTGACATACCAAGACACCATTGTATTTCAGCACCTACCTCGTCAAGAAAAGCTTGAAATAGTTTGTTTAGGCTGTTTAACCTAATGAAGGTAGTTTACAGTGGAAACTATGACAGTGATAACATGATTGAATTTTTGTGCGCAAAACCTGTATGATGAGTAAATATTAGTCTCCCAAGAAAGTTTTGTAGGAGAGAATTTTCCGTACATAAAATGCAAGTTCCATTAGTGCAAACAGACACTGAATTTGTGAAACCATTTTCCAGTTTTATATTACCACACATTTTCTTATTTCATTAAAAATATCCAGTTACACAATCAGTCAAAAACTGCATGCCAACAAGTCCTTTACAAATGTCAACATTTTTATTGAAGCTGAATTGTGTGTTGGCAGTCAGTGCTTTACTTCATTGCTTGAAAATAAAAGGAAATTCTCTTGCTCTCAGTTTTAGTTGCTCTCTTAAAGATGTGCACTGTAGTCCAATGGGTACAGTTTGGAATGCGAAATCAGGGAACCGAGTTTGAATTCCAGTTGAATTTGTTGAATTCACAAATGTGTGAATACCCTTAAGAAAGGTATTAATCCATCTCTTCTTCCTTCAGCTATGGGTTAAATAACAGGACAGATGGGTTCTGTAGCCTTGGTTAGCAATCAGTCTACCACAGTAAGTAATGTCAACCTACTGTGAAAAAATGTTCTACCCAGTCAGTCATGTCTCTTTCGATACATGATCGCCCAAATGTGCATCACGTATGGCATATAACTGACTGTTGAATTTGCAGTAATGTCAGTCATGCTTCTCTTTATCGTCATGCATGAGAGACTGACATTCTGGAATACCCACCCCGTTTTTTCTTACGAATGTGAATGATTTCCTGGTGGTAGCAATTTCCCTGGACATTTCAAAATTTATTCTATTTATCCCTGAATTTTCAGTATTGGCAATTTTGAAAAAACTTTTATTCCTTATCAGGATTTTTCACCAAACTGATTGCTGTAACGATCTTTATGTACAAATTCAGTTTTGCATAAACTTGATGCTCGGTTTCAAAGTGCTGCTTCGCTTCTTTGGGAATAGATACTGTATCACAGCCCACAAGGTAGACTATTTTGTTACTGGAAAGGATGAAGAAATATTTGTCTAATCATGATTAAAAGCTCTATGCTAAGATTCTATTTTTCTCTTGGTAATTTCAGAAACATGTGGAGTTTAATCTTTCAGTAGACAATCCAAAGAATTGATTGGATATCATCAAGTGCTGAACCTTGCCCGGTTGATTGTAATAGCAACCAACACAGACTTCTAAGGAAAGATGACTGGTTTGGCAATCTTGTGTCTGAGAGAATAGGATAAATCAGAACAATGTGAGGCAAATGAACAACTAAGTGGAAAATATTCCGTGTACTGCTTTGTCCTCTAGAAATAATTCATCAGATTAAAATAAAATGTTTTTGTTGATGGAATTATGTGTGTAGAGGGGAAGATATAAAAATGCAAGTGCCGGTCATAATTCTGTACTGACAGGAAATGCCGAAGATGTTGGTACATTGAAATTGTAAATTTTAAAATCGTATTTGAGTTTTTCCATATTCCTGAGCATGTAGTCAGACCAAATTCTATTAGTTTCCTTATGCTTTGGATTTTATCACTTATTAAATTTCCTTCATAATAATAATAGAAGCTCTGCCATGGACACAAATTTATTGTGAATGATCGAATGATCATAGCACTTTCTATAAAGTTTTACATTAGTAGACTGTTTTCTATTTTAATCAAAATAAAGTAACATTTTTATTATGGTCAGACATTACAATGACTGACTAATGCATAGAGTGTATTGCTTTGTAAAAGATCTCTTTTGTGATCATATAATCTTTTATTGAAATTAATCTGTTTCTTCTCTCTATTACTTGTGGCAATTATTGCAGATGGTAAAGTAAATTCCTCTTTCAAGTTTTTGCTTATTATTTTGTAGTGTATTAATTGTTTTACTAGTTGAAACAAATTTTATGTTAAACTTAAATAAACTCTTTTCAACTGTAGTTGCGATAGAGTTGGTAAGTAGAATAATCTCAATTTGTTGGATTTGCTTAAATCATTCATTCTTTTATTTTGAAATATTTGACGAACCTTCTGTTTTACATTGAATATGAAATAATTACAGTATTGGAGGAACTTAAAAGTATTTTCAATGTATTTCTATTCATCATGTAAATATTGAGGGCTGCAAATTCTGAGTGCTCTTAAATTATTATTCCAAATTTTATTTTGTTGTTATAGTGAAAATAGAAATTTATGAGGTCATTTTATTAGTTGATTTCTGATAAACAATAAGAAAAATAAAAGAAGTGATAAAAGTGATAAAAACTAAAAAGCATATCAGGAAATGTTAAAAGGAAATCAGCTCGGCTATGTGCCCAGATATATCTGGAAAAAAAAAAGAAAAAAAAAAAAATTTAATTATTTAAAATTTTAGTTTTTGTCATGTTTCACATTTCCTGGCAGTACTTGACTGACTCCGATTTTTATATCTTCTTTCCCACTTTCTATACATATAATTCCATTGACATAACATAACAATAATCCAATAAAGTCTTTCTAGAGGACGAAATATGTTACACAAAATTTGTTTCCACTTTGTCAATCATAAGTCTTGAGTCTCTTTAACAAAGTCATTATCATTTTTTGAGACACTTCATAAAGTTTGATTTAACCTTCTCCCCAACCCCAAATTTTTTTAATGGAGAACAAAGAAATGCTGGCTCTTTGAGTAAACCTACCTATTCACAGCCATCACTGACACAGCAGTTTTAAAATGCTTTCTTCACATTGCTAGAGTGTTGCAAACTTGAATTATATTTGACACTGTATGAATAGGACTTTCAGTGAGGATGAGATATAGAAAGAAATATATAGAGAGAGGGAGGGTGAGATAGAAAGAAATATATAGAGAGAGGGAGGGTGAGATAGAAAGAAATATATATAGAGTGAGAGGGAGGGTGAGATAGAAAGAAATATATATAGAGTGAGAGGGAGGGTGAGATAGAAAGAAATATATATAGAGTGAGAGGGAGGGTGAGATAGAAAGAAATATATATAGAGTGAGAGGGAGGGTGAGATAGAAAGAAATATATATAGAGTGAGAGGGAGGGTAAGATAGAAAGAAATATATATAGAGTGAGAGGGAGGGTGAGATAGAAAGAAATATATATATAGAGAGAGAGGGAGGGTGAGATAGAAAGAAATATATATATATAGAGAGAGAGGGAGGGTGAGATAGAAAGAAATATATATATATATAGAGAGAGAGAGGGACGGTGATATAGAAAGAAATATATATATATATCTAGAGAGAGAGAGAGAGAGGGAGGGTGAGCTAGAAAGAAATATATAAAATATAGAGAAAGGGAGGGTGAGCTAGAAAGAAATATATAAAATATAGAGAGAGGGAGGGTGAGCTAGAAAGAAATATATAAAATATAGAGAGAGGGAGGGTGAGCTAGAAAGAAATATATAAAATATAGAGAGAGGGAGGGTGAGCTAGAAAGAAATATATAAAATATAGAGAGAGGGAGGGTGAGATAGAAAGAAATATATAAAATATAGAGAGAGGGAGGGTGAGATAGAAAGAAATATATAAAATATAGAGAGAGGGAGGGTGAGCTAGAAAGAAATATATAAAATATAGAGAGAGGGAGGGTGAGCTAGAAAGAAATATATAAAATATAGAGAGAGGGAGGGTGAGCTAGAAAGAAATATATAAAATATAGAGAGAGGGAGGGTGAGCTAGAAAGAAATATATAAAATATAGAGAGAGGGAGGGTGAGATAGAAAGAAATATATAAAATATAGAGAGAGGGAGGGTGAGATAGAAAGAAATATATAAAATATAGAGAGAGGGAGGGTGAGATAGAAAGAAATATATAAAATATAGAGAGAGGGAGGGTGAGATAGAAAGAAATATATAAAATATAGAGAGAGGGAGGGTGAGATAGAAAGAAATATATAAAATATAGAGAGAGGGAGGGTGAGATAGAAAGAAATATATAAAATATAGAGAGAGGGAGGGTGAGATAGAAAGAAATATATATATAGAGAGAGAGAGAGAGAGAGAGAGGAAGGGTGAGATAGAAAGAAATATATATATATAGAGAGAGAGAGGGAGGGTGAGATAGAAAGAAATATATATATATAGAGTGAGAGGGAGGGTGAGATAGAAATAAATATATATAGAGTGAGAGGGACGGGAGATAAAAATATATATATATAGAGAGAGAGAGAGAGGGACGATGAGATAAAAATATATATATATATAGAGAGAGAGGGAGGGTGAGATAGAAATAAATATATAGAGAGAGGGTGTGTAAGAAAATTTTTTTTTTCTATCTTCTTTGTGCTGTGTTCCTTCAGGTTGTAGGAGATCATGGTTCTCCCCAATTTACTACACTTTGTATCTCAGTAAATTTTGTCCTTTTTGCTCTCTCTCTCTCCTAATCCATGTTCTACCAACCATTTACAGAAGCTCATTAGGGAGGTTATGAACTGCTTTCCTCTGTTTTTCTTGCCTTCATCATGTCCTGTGAGTGTCAAATTTTCTAAGCCCTCTTTCTTAATTATGTACCCTAAAAATTTCAACTCTCTCCGATGTATGTGTCCACTTTGTTTCCATTTTCTCTAAAATTTTGCTGTTGCTCACGTGTTTCAGTTCATGGTATACTCAGCATCCTTCTGTAGAACCCCATTTCTGTTGCCCCAAGTCTCTTCCTCATCTACACAAAGATTGTCGAGCATTCACTACTATATAGGAGAACTGATATTACATAACAGTTCATTTTCTTTGTTTCTTAATACTTTGCTTAGCTTTTGAAATGCATTTTTCACTATCCTAATAGTGCCTTCAAGTTTCAGTGTCCCATTTTTTTATCCTCTGATCAAGCACTTTCTAAACATTTATGTATATTTTTCTATAAAAGTCTATTTTTCTGTATATATTTCTATAAAAGTCTATTTTTTATACTTTCATAGTATTTTGACCCCAGTTTGGAGGTTAACTATTTGCCCATAGCTGGGACCCTAACAGGTGCTACCATTCTGGGCCAGGGTAGACCTGGAAACAAAAGCAATTAAGAGGTGGTTCCATGCTCCTCACAACCTCCCAATCAGAGGCCTTGCTGCCAGATGCAGTTTACCATCATGCCCAGGACCTATCCTCCTTAAAGAGCTTAATTAGGTACAAAGCTAGTGAAATACTGATTGAACAATTTACTAGTTTTGATACCCCTTGCAGCCCACAGACTGTGTTTTATGCAGACCTTCAGTGGATGCTTTAAATATTTTACATGCGTACATGCATACACATGAACACATTATTAACATGAAGTTGCATATTTCACATAATGTACTCCTCTCAAAAATATACACACATGAATCAAAAAGCATTTTGGCTAGAGAGCTTTCAGTTGATGGAGAGTAAACACTTTCCAACAAGATGAAACACATCCACATTTACATTTTCATGTCATAAATAAACAAAATCTTCAAGTTTGATAAATTGAATCAATAAGCAAAGTTAACAACCAACTATGTTCAGAAAATATAATTGAAATTCTTTTCATGATGCTATCTTAAAGTTTATGCAACAAAACTCAAGACACATGGAGACTGCAATCAAAGAAAATGTCTTCATATAATTTTCTGACATTTTGTTAATGTTTACAATTCAATAACTAGACAAAAAAATTATCTTGCTTTAGAAAGTAGACATTTAAGATAAAACTTCTTTTAAACATATTTCTCATTTGAGATTTCTTCAATGTAATGCTCGTTCTGTAGAAATAGTTCCTGTTTGTGTGCCTCTAAAGAAGAGAAAGAAATGCAGCCACACAAACATTACATAGAATTTGGTCTTTGTCATTCACTAACATACTAGAATTTTCTGTTCTGCAGCTTTTAAGTACTCACCAAATTCGCTGATGATTTATTTAAACAGTTTCCATCATTTAAATGATTTGTTCATCTAAATTCTTTGGTCATTTTTATTCTTAATTTCTCGAATATTAAGATGCCCAATTGTTTTGAAGCACTGACTTGGCCCTTATTAAATGAAGAACTATTGAAATATAATTGACTTCTGAAGAGATTTTTGTCATAATAGTAACCTTCTTAATCATTGCCACTGCTTTAAACTGATTTTCTGATGAGAATGAATAAATCAAAGTCTAGTTAGTGGTTGAAGGTACTATTGTTTGAATCTAAGATTTTGAATGACAAGTTTCAAGAGAGGAAGGCTTTTGTCACTTGGGAAATAGGTACAATATAATTTTCTTTTACTTCTATGTAGGTTTGTGCCAGATGGAAGAAATATTAATATAGACAGAGACCCTAACATGTAGACATAGGGAAAAACATAATTTACTCAATATGAAAGAGAAAGTAAAATATACGAAAAATAAGAATGAGGAAACAAACTTTATTGTAGAAGATTTTCAATAATCCAAGTTGCTTGTGGAATGGCTGACTAGTAGAAATCAGAATTAAAATCAGTTCTTTCACTGACTGAACCTCTGGATCCAAACTCAGGAAATCAACATAAGAAAAGGTTTACATTAGTATTTATTCTTCAAAATAGGAAAGAGCTGGACACATTCAATTCTTAAAACAAGACATTCAAGGACAATACTGGAATATTGTTTTCAGATACAGATTCCTATACATAGGCTTAAACTCACACTAACATTTTCCATCAAATACATTAAACCAATCTTTTGGATTTGGCTATTTCTATATTTTTCAGTAGAATACCACATTTCTTGATTAAGGGCCTTAACTGATAAGGGCAAAAAGTGGTTGTTTTGGTGGTGTATTTCCTATGATCAAGATTCAAATTCAAGTAAAAAGCCAACATTTTAAATGCTGATTTACAAGACATGCAGGACCAATACAATCTTCCTTTTTTTAACATGTGGTTCTGTCTGAAATTAAGCTAAGCATAGTTATTATACAGCAAAAACTTTCCTTAGATCATGTCATTGTGAGATAAAGAACTTTAATCAATTGAAATATTTCTGTTCTGGTATGAAAAATCAAGCCCACCTCTGACAATACCCATTTTATTTCTGCTGAAGGAACACTGATTTTCTAACTTTACCAATTCTATAGTTTCAGAAGTTCTGCTAGAAGTGAGCTGTATGGTGTGTGCACATAGTCGGCTGGAATAGTGTGCGATTATATGTCATTATGCTGATGGCTGCCAAATGAGAAGTCGTGGTGATGGGAATGAGGGAGCCTTCCTGTTGCATGCCCAGTGACTGTGCCATTCCTCTGCTGCCTGAAAGAATCGGTCAAAACCAAAGATGGCATTCCTGACAGCAGTCATTCACTCACAGACACATACATAATATATTATTCCAATCAGGCAAATCCAAACACCCATTTTCCAGAAATGTTATGGGTTTGGTGGTGAAGTTTTAGGAACATGCTGACCTATAGACTGTGAAATAGCTTTGAATTTCCTTGGAGAAGAAAATATAAAAGAAATGTTTAAGGACAGGTGGGAGAACTGGTGGGATATTGAAAAGAAAGAGAGGAAAATATTTGGGAAGAAGCAGGGAAAATATAAAAGAGAAAGGAGCAAGGAAAGAATTCACAGATTGAGAGGAGAAAGTTAATAGAGATGGAAGAGTAACAATATCAGAGAGAGAGGAACAAAGGATACAGAGATAATCAAGAGATAGGCAGTTGGTAGATAGAGAGAAAAAGAAAAAAACACCTAAAAAAGATGGAAGAACCTTGTAGAAGTGGATACTAAAAAGACAACTGAACATGTAGAGTTAAGGGTGGGAGTTGTAAAGAAGCTGGGTGGGAAAAGATTGGCATTTATTATGGTAATTGTACTGATTCTGTTGCAGATACATGACATTCTATGCTTAGATGCATAACCATATGCAGAGGGCAAGAAATAAGAGAGGGAAAGACAAAACTTAGATGCCTTTCACCCTCATACACAGCAATTCAAACATGATTGCCCGAAGATGAGCGGCAAATTTGGCTCAAAAGACATTTGGGTGGGTTCATGGATGAGTGGGGGGACAGAAGAAGGTAAGGTGAGAGTAGAATGGATTCATTAATTATTCAGTATTTTCTTCTTTCACATTTCAAAAAGCAATGATCTGGATGCTGGTTTTTCTCCAAACTGCATTCCTTGCATCCATATATACACATAACACTTATAAACAATTAAGCAAGTTAATCTACATACTTTTCTCAAGCAAATCTTATTTTTCTATACATTTGTAGTATGCTAGTCAGGTTGAGATTCACTAGCAATGGCTTGTAAGATCAGAATAATGCACACTGCATGTGTACACTCATTTAGCAGATAGTACAAAACTAGTGGTTGCCTCTTTGCTGTTATTATCAAAGTATTTTAATGAAAGCATTTTTCAGTTTTCCTGGAGTGTGTGGTGCATCTGCACATGTCATCTGTACTTTCATCTTTTTTATCAAAAGAAAAAAGATCATAAAACCAAGAATGAGGGTGAGAACACTTTTTACATCAGACAGACAAACCTTTATCATAGAGATAAAATAAGTGTTGGTATGGTAGTTTTCTTTACTTTTCTTTTATTTGTATAGAAAGTCTTAAGAGCCAAATATCTTTTGCCTTAGCATTAGCACCTTCATAGTACTGAATCATTTCAGAGAAGTTCATTATTATTCATAGTGATTGATAGAAGATAAAAATAAGATGAAGATACCAGCTGGAATTATTTGTGAAATAATGAGTGAACAAATACTTGAGACAAGAAAGTTTAAGAGATTAATGTGTGTAGGTGTGATTTTAACAGGAAAGGCTCATTAGATTTGGCTAAAATGTGAAATTTTCATAGCTGCAAATTATTAAAATTAGTCAAATTATGAAACTTGGAGGTCTGCATGGAATCCTAAAAAATTAGATTAAAAGTGAAGAGAAAACAGGACTTCACAAGCAGCCATTAAGAAATATTATTTGAAAAAGTTACCATTGTGTAAATGTGTAACAGTCCCAAAATTGTTTTTGCTATCCACCCGAGGAGAGCAATGCATATATACACCCACATGCTGTGCTTAAGTTCATATATTTTCCTGGATTCACATTGTGATGAGGAGATCAGTGTTCAAGCCATGGCAAAAAAGGCAGGAATTTTAAATGATGTTTTTCAGTCATAGATTGATCTGCACACATGAAAGATTGGATTCTTCCTTTTTCTCATTTAACCTTGTGCCAGACTAAGCTTAATAAATACTGTCTTGAAATTGAAGCTGAGTCTGATTATCTAATATTTTAAAACATATTTTTCCTCCTCCTAGCAAATAAATATTGCTAATTTATTTACTTCACAATAAGTTTCTAATTAAGAAAATTGCACTTGTGACTGAAACTACAGCATGGAGTCTTAAACCTAATAATGTTCTTGCCACCTCTACTGTTGTTGCAGCCTTACTGTCAAGCTGCTGCTCTATGTTCTAGCTTTAAAAACTCTCCCAAGAGACAATGACCTAGAGATATTAAAGCATTGATTAGTGAATTTCATGATATTTATTCCAAGTTCAATCCCTGGGCCAGATAGTCAAACATTGTGAACAGGACCAGCAATAACTGAAGAATTAGCCAAGATGAGATATGCCTAGACAGAACCAGTGGGAGGACAAAAATCAACTATTGTAGATTGGGGGACAGCTGAAGAAGGCCTAAAGATATGACAGATGAAATGTTGTAATCATAAAGATGAGGATATTTGTCCAAATGCAAATAATATAAATACAGAAAGTTAGAATTAACACATTTTAATTTCTCAAAAATATTAAGTAATATTTGCAGTCAAATGAAGCCTCAAAAGACGATGTTAGAAAAGTTGGATTTTCTTTCTTCTTACTGAAATTTGTAGACAAAAGACGCAGTGAATAGGTCTTGAGAATCCTTGTGCTCTTAACAGGAAATTTGGTCAATAATTTAGACACTATAGACAGAATAACAGATGAATTGCTGAAGATAACAATCCTCATCTCAGTTGCCTTGATAGCAAAATGTTTAATGATGGATGGAAGTATTTCGCAAATCCAGATGGATTTTGTCTGTTGATTTTCTTTGATTTAAATATTACAAATGCATGAAATGTCTGTCTTGTGAAATGGAAAAAAGAAAGAGTGTGGAGCAGAAAGACAGGAGGAGGAGGAAGGGGAAAGAGACAATAGAGGGGGAGGAAGGAGGGGAGGGGAACAGAGACATAGAGGAGGAGGAGGAAGGCAGAGACAAGAGAGGAGGAGAGGAACAGAGACAATAGAGGAGGAGAGGAACAGAGACAATAGAGGAGGAGAGGAACAGAGACAATAGAGGAGGAGAGGAACAGAGACAATAGAGGAGGAGAGGAACAGAGACAATAGAGGAGGAAGGAGGAGGGGAGCAAGAGGAGACAATAGAGGAGGAGGGGCAGAGAGACAATAGAGGAGGAGGGGCAGAGAGACAATAGAGGAGGAGGGGCAGAGAGACAATAGAGGAGGAAGGGGCAGAGAGACAATAGAGGAGGAGGGGCAGAGAGACAATAGAGGAGGAGGGGCAGAGAGACAATAGAGGAGGAGGGGCAGAAAAACAGCAAGAAAAAAGAAAAAATAACACATTAGATTTGTTTCAATGTTTAAAATTTAAGAAATGATAGAAAATGAATAAAGAGAGAAAAAGAATCTTCAAATGATTAAGTACTAAAGTGTCGTTACTTTTAATTAATAATCAGAGAAAATATCAAAGAGGCTTTTATATATATATATATATATATATATATATATATAAAAGCCTCTTTGAAATTTTGAAATAATAGAAATAAATAAATACTGTCAAAAAATACATTTTTAAACTTACAACTTTTTAGTAGTTTTTCCTATATATATAAATAAAGAATACCTAGATAGCCAGACAACCTACCTAAGTTTCACCTAAACAGATTGTTAGGGAAAGTTATTATGTCTTATATATATATGTGTGTGTATATATATATATATATATATATATATATATATATATATATATATATACACACACACACACACCCCTTAATGATTGCATTTAAGCATGAAACAGATTGTCACCAGTGACACTCTTATCCCTGATATCATGCACTTTAACTCATAAATATCACAGACCTTAAAACAATATTTTTATCATATGTTTTTTCTTTTTCATTAAAGAAGACTGATAATTTACTGTGTTTGAACTTTTTATTTAAGTTTTCTCTTTTAATTAAATAAAAAGCACAGTACCTTGTCAGTTGTCTTTAATGTAACTTGTACAGAAGAGATATTGCTACCTAAATACCTAATTATATATAGAGGGTGTGATGGATAAATTATCATCTAAATTATACAAAAATGAAAGCAACAGAGACATCTTATTTTAAAAGATATATTTATCAAATAACCATAGCCTCTAGACAACTTCAGAATCTCCTGCAACTTTTCTGGATGGTCTCCTTGTTTAAGTTGGTAAATGCCTACATAATCCTTGTCATCAGTTCATCTTTGGTATTACAAGGAGTTTTGTTGGCCTCTTGCTCAACTGTGCTCTACATCTAATAATCAACGAGGTTGCAGTCTGAGGAGTTAGGTGGCCAGATGTAAGGCATAATGTGGTTGCAGAAATTGTCTGACAGCCATGACTATTTTCGCCAGCTTGTGTGGTATGGTGCAGAGTCCTGTTGCTAGACATAGATTCTTCCAGCAGCCACCCTCTTGACCCAGGACAGCTTTACCTCCTCAAGGCACTTGATGTAGGCTTCTGTATTGAGTCTGTGGCCATCACCAAGAAATTCAGGAGTTTTTCTTATCAGAACGATCAGATTACTAATCTTCTGCACTGTACTCAAACTGACATTCCAAACACTCTGAAATGTTCATATTAGAGCTTCTGGTGCAAATACTAAGCAATAGAGCATGTCATTTCCAAATTTCTGGCTCTGTGAATTGTGTCAGGGTGTTATTTTTCTCACAGATGGTGCCCAACTGACCCTACTCTGCTTATACTATGTTCCTTCTGGCTGCTGGGTTATGTAATTTAAAAGAAAGTTTGCTACCCAAACATGCATAGCAAGGAACATAACATCAGCACATTCTGAAAAAGGCTTGTAGAATGACAACTGATAATAGCTAAAGAAAAGATACTGAATGTTAAAAGTGAAATTCAAATTACAAGGATACTGAAAAAAATTAAATCAAAAATTAATAAAATTTTCCTTGTTGGTTGTTTTCAACAAAATATGCTTAAAAGAAAGGTTGTTGCTTAAATATATATTAGATAGATGTATATGTGGGAATTCCTATAATAAAGAAATAAAACTGACCATTTCTATTCTATACAAAGCTCTTTATAGCAGAATGCCAACTGAAGTGCCAGAATTAACAGATTAATTTGTTAAGCTTCATCCTAACTACTGTTGTCAGACTAAGCTATTAACTATTACAAAAACAATTAACATTTTTTGTCTTGTCTGTTGCAATCTTGTTCGAGATTAAAAAGTATTAAACAATGTTGAACATTGCCACTATAAAATGAAAAAAATGCTTAAGTGCTAAATTTAATTTCTAAAAGAAAATAAAAGGACAATCTTTTTTTAGCTACAAAATAAAATTTGTTAAAAATCACAGCATATTTATGGGCCATTCAAAAGATATTTGGAATATATAATTTGGATTTTATCAAGTCTTAAAATAAGTATTCTTTATAGGGATAACATTGCCTCACTTGTTTTGCTGCAATTCACCCCAAAGACAATTATTCACAGCATCAGTTTCCAGTGCCATATTTTGATATTTGTTGGTTGAGAGAAAAGTCTGATCAAAGTAATCAGTTTTTGATTAATAAACAAGAATTCTGTTTTCTTTTGATTAGCAAACGAATATTTAATTCTAAAATTTTTTTCAGAAAGGTTTTGTGAGATTTGATCTCAGTATAATTCTTGTGTTTTAGTACAGTGGATATTGGTTCGGAATGAGAAATTGGAGAGCCAATTTTGAATTCCAGTTGAATTTGTTTTATTCACTTACATGCAAATACCCTTGGGAAAAGTATTAATCTATCTCTTCCCTCCAGCAATGGGTTAAATAACAGGACAGACTGGGTTCTATAGCCTTGGTTGGCAACCAGTGTATCACAGAAAGTAATGGAAATCTACTGCAGGAACATCTTCTGCCCAAGTATGTATCACATATGGCACTTAACTGACTGACTGACACAATTCTTCAATATTTATTCTTTATTTTTAGGTGCAGGATTAATTTGAATCAAGAGAAAAAAATAAAAAAAGGAACTTTTAATAACATAATAAACATCATAATTTCAATTGAGCTGGTCAAGCCATAAAGGAAACCAATAGACAGAACTTACTTTGAGGAAAGCAATGTCCTCATGTTCTATTTGCATGATAAACAGATTTCTTCATTCATTATTTTATCTTCTCTTTTTACGCAGTTTAAAAACAACAACAGAAGATGAAAATTAGCCAAAAAAGAATGAAATGCCAGGTAACCTTGCTAGAAAAATATTAAATTTAATTTTGAGGAGAGTATGTGGCAATGAAAAATTTAAAACTTCAAGATTCAAACATCAGGAAGATTCTCCAGAGAATTTCTTCAAGATAACAGGTGGAATTTAAAAAGAAAGGAATATAGCTATTCAAAAAGTAATTCTTCCATTTACAAAGAAATCAAATATTGACAAAAAAATAAAAATCAACAAAAGGCTAAATTTTTAATCTTTATTTTATTTACTGACTTCTGACTAAAAATAGAACAACAATGTCTCAATGAATGCAAAGAGTAGAGGGTTTTGCGTAATCTCAGTAATGGGCACATTTTCATATAGTTAAGTATATATTAGTACCCACACACACACATTATATATATATATATATATATATTAGGAATATGTGTATGGATACAGTCATGCACATATTCAAGGTTTTCTGCTGTAGATTACATTTATAAAGAAGAAATTTTTACAGACGTAACTCATTTTACAGAGGCACAAATGTGTAAAGATAAATTGAAAATTGAAATGTAAAGAGTAATGTGGTTGCAGAAATTGTCTGACAGCCATGACTATTTTCTCCAGGTTGTGATACGATGCAGAAAAAAAAAAAAAAAATTAAAAAAATAAAAATTATTAAATATAATGTAAATAGCAAGGAAGAAAGAAAAGAAAAAGTGCAGGAGAGGAAGAAAAGACAGAAGGAAGCAAGAGAGAGAGAAAGAAAAAAGAGTGGAGAGCAAGAGAGAGAGAGAAGAAAAAAGAGTGGAGAGAGAGAGAAGAAAAAAGGTGGAGAGAGAGAGAGAGAAAGAAAAAGAGAGACAGAGAGAGAGAGAGAGAGAGTAAGCAAGAGAGAAAGAAAAAAGAGTGAGTAAAGAGAGAGAGAAGAAAAAAGAGTGGAGAGCAAGAGAGAGAAAGAAAAAGGTAGGCAAAGAGAGAGAGAAAGAAAAAGAGTGGAGAGCAAGAGAGAGAGAAAAAGAGAGAGAGAGAGAGAGAGAGAAGAAAAAGAGTGGAGAGAGAGAGAAAGAAAAAAGTGGAGAGAGAGAAGAAAAAGAGTGGAGAGAGAGAGAAGAAAAAGAGAGAGAGAGAGAGAGAGAGAGAGAGAAAAAGAGTGGAGAGAGAGAGAGAGAAAGAAAAAGAGTGGAGAGAGAGAGAAAGAGAAAAAGAGTGGAGAGAGAGAGAAAGAAAAAGAAGGAGTGGAGAGAGAGAAGAAAAAAGAGTGAGAGAGAGAAGAAAAAGAGTGGAGAGAGAGAGAAAGAAAAAAGAGTGGAGAGAGAAAGAAAAAAGGAGAGTGGAGAGAGACAGAGAAGAAAAAGGTGGAGAGAGACAGAGAAAGAGAAAAAGAATTACGGAGAGAGACAGAGAAGAAAAAAGAGTGGAGAGAGACAGAGAGAAAAAAGAGTGGAGAGAGACAGAGAAGAAAAAAGAGTGGAGAGAGACAGAGAAAGAAAAAGAGTGGAGAGAGACAGAGAAAGAAAAAAGAGTGGAGAGAGACAGAGAAAGAGAAAAAGAGTGGAGAGAGACAGAGAGAAGAAAAAAGAGTGGAGAGAGACAGAGAGAAGAAAAAAGAGTGGAGAGAGACAGAGAAAGAAAAAGAGTGGGGAGAGAGACAGAGAAAGAGAAAAAAGAGTGGAGAGAGAGACAGAGAAAGAAAAAGAGAGAGAGAGACAGAGAAGAAAAAAGAGTGGAGAGAGACAGAGAAGAAAAAAGAGTGGAGAGAGACAGAGAGAAAGAGAAAAAAGAGTGGAGAGAGACAGAGAAGAAAAAGAGTGGGAGAGAGACAGAGAAAGAAAAAGAGTGGAGAGAGACAGAGAAGAAAAAGAGTGGAGAGAGACAGAGAGAAAAAGAGTGGAGAGAGACAGAGAGAAAGAAAAAAGAGTGGAGAGAGACAGAGAAGAAAAAGAGTGGAGAGAGACAGAAGAAAAAGAGGTGGAGAGAGACAGAGAAAGAGAAAAAGAGTGGAGAGAGACAGAGAAAGAAAAAGAGTGGAGAGAGACAGAGAAAAAAGAGTGGAGAGAGACAGAGAAAAAGAGTGGAGAGAGACAGAGAAGAAAAAAGAGTGGAGAGAGACAGAGAAAAAGAGTGGAGAGAGACAGAGAAAGAGAAAAAGAGTGGAGAGAGACAGAGAGAAAGAAAAAGAGTGGAGAGAGAGAGAGAAGAAAAAAGAAGTGGAGAGAGAGAAGAAAAAGTGGAGAGAGAGAGAGAGAAGAAAAAAGAGTGGAGAGAGAGAGAGAGACAAAAGAGTGGAGAGAGAGAGAGACAAAAAAGAGTGGAGAGAGAGAGACAAAGTGAGAGAGAGAGACAAAAAAGAGTGGAGAGAGAGAGAGACAAAAAAGTGGAGAGAGAGAGAGACAAAAAAGAGTGGAGAGAGAGAGAGACAAAAAGAGTGGAGAGAGAGAGACAAAAAAGAGTGGAGAGAGAGAGACAAAAAAGAGTGGAGAGAGAGAGAGACAAAAAAGAGAGAGAGAGACAAAAAAGAGTGGAGAGAGAGACAAAAAAGTGGAGAGAGAGACAAAAAAGAGTGGAGAGAGAGACAAAGAGTGGAGAGAGAAACAAAAAAGAGTGGAGAGAGAGACAAAGAGTGGAGAGAGAGACAAAAAAGAGTGGAGAGAGAGAGACAAAAAAGGGAGAGAGAGAGAGACAAAAAAGAGTGGAGAGAGAGAGAGACAAAAGAAAGAGAGAGAGAGAGACAAAGAGTGGAGAGAGAGAGACAAAAAAGAGTGGAGAGAGAGAGAGACAAAAAGTGGAGAGAGAGAGACAAAAAAGAGTGGAGAGAGACAAAAAAGAGTGGAGAGAGAGAGAGACAAAAAAGAGTGGAGAGAGAGAGAGACAAAAAAGAGTGGAGAGAGAGAGAGACAAAAAAGAGTGGAGAGAGAGAGAGACAAAAAGAGTGGAGA
Source organism: Ascarosepion bandense (assembly GCA_037127315.1). Lineage (NCBI taxonomy): Eukaryota > Metazoa > Mollusca > Cephalopoda > Sepiida > Sepiidae > Ascarosepion > Ascarosepion bandense. The sequence goes on along the minus strand of JBBBDQ010001059.1, from coordinate 106,112 downwards.
GAGAGAGAGACAAAAAAGAGTGGAGAGAGAGAGAGACAAAAAAGAGTGGAGAGAGAGAGACAAAAAAGTGGAGAGAGAGAGAGACAAAAGAGTGGAGAGAGAGAGAGACAAAAAGAGTGGAGAGAGAAAAAGATTGAAGAGAAGAAAAAAAACAGTGGAGCAAGAAAGAGAGAGAAAAAAAACAGTGGAGCAAGAAAGAGAGAGAGAAAAAAAACAGTGGAGCAAGAAAGAGAGAGAAAAAAAACAGTGGAGCAAGAAAGAGAGAAAAAAAACGGTGGAGCAAGAAAGAGAGAAAAAAAACAGTGAGATAAAGAAAGAGAGAAAAAAACAGTGGAGCAAGAAAGAGAGAGAAAAAACAGTGGAGCAAGAAAGAGAGAGAAAAAAAACAGTGGAGCAAGAAGAAAAAAAACAGTGGAGCAAGAAAGAGAGAGAGAAAAAAACAGTGGAGCAAGAAAGAGAGAGAGAAAAAAAACAGTGGAGCAAGAAAGAGAGAAAAAAAACAGAGCACGAAAGAAAGAGAGAAAAAAAACAGTGGAGCAAGAAAGAGAGAAAAAAAACAGTGGAGCAAGAAAGAGAGAGAGAAAAAAACAGTCAGCAAGAAAGAGAGAGAGAAAAAAAACAGTGGAGCAAGAAAGAGAGAAAAAAAACAGTGGAGCAAGAAAAAAAACAGTGGAGCAAGAAAGAGAGAAAAAACAGTGGAGCAAGAAAGAGAGAGAGAAAAAAACAGTGGAGCAAGAAAGAGAGAGAAAAAAAAAACAGTGGGCAGAAAGAGAGAAAAAACAGTGGAGCAAGAGAGAGGGAGAGAGAGAAGAGTGGAGTAAGAGAGAGACAAAAGAGGCAGAGAAAGAAAGAAAGATAGAGAGAGAAGCTAGCTGATAAATGCCAGAGAGAGACGGAAGGCACAAAGAGAGAAAGAGAGTGAGAACTGAAGACAGACAGAAGCCAGCGAGAGAGAGAAAGAGACAGGGAGATGCATGAGAGGGGGAAAGGAAGAGAAGAGACAAAGCAGAGAGGGAAAGAAGAGGAGAAAGAAGACACCTGGGATGAGAGCTGAAAGAAGAGACACCGGGGTGAGAGCGGAAGAAAGGACACCGGGGGTGAGTAGAGCGGAAGAAGAGACTCCGGTGGGGTGAGAGCGAAAGAAGAGACTCGGGGTGAGAGGGAAAGAAGCAAGAATGGAGGCAGAGAGGGAGAAGGCGAGCTGGGTGAGAAGAAGACAGCTAAGACAGAGAGAGAATGAGCGAGAGACAATGGAGGGAGAGAATGAATAGACAGCTGGGTGAGAGGAACAGACAGACGGGCGGGGGGGGGGAGAGGAACGAACAGACAGGCAGGCAGAGTGAATGAACAGACAGAGGGGGAAAGAGAGGAAAGGGCGAGAGGGAAAGGCACAGGCAGAGAGGGAAAAAAAGGCAGCGGGGGTGAGAGAAAGGCAGCGAAGCGAGAGGGAAAAAAAGGCAAGCAAGCGAGAGGGAAAAAAAGGCACAAATGAGGAAAGGCAGTGGGGGGCCGGGAGGGGAAAGAAAGGTCAGAGGGAAAGGCAGCGTGGGTGAGGAAAAAGGCAGGGGGGGAGAGGAACAAGAAAGGGACAGAGAGAAAAACGATAGTAAGCGAGAGAAAACGATAGCGGGGGGGAGAGGAAGGCAGGCAGAGAGAGAGAGAAAGCAAGAAAGAGCAAGAAAGAAACAGAGAGGAAAAAAGGAAGGAAGGAGAGTGAAAAAGGCAGGCAGGCAGAGAGGAAAGGGCGGGGGGGGAGGGAGGGCGGCGGGGGGGAGGGAGGGAAAGGCAGGGAGGGAGAGGAAAGGTAGCGAGAGAGGGAAAAAAAAAAAGGGAGGGGGAGATGGGCACACAGCGAGAGAGGCACACAAAGCAAGAGGAAGGAAGGAAGGAGAGGGAAGGCAGCGGGGGGAGAGGGGGAAAGGCAGCGGGGGGAGAGGGAAAGGCAGGCGGGGGGAGGGGGAAAAAGGCGGGGGGAGAGGGAAAAGAAAAGAGGAAAGAAAGGGAAGAGGAAAGAAAGAAGACAGGCAGGAAGGAAGGAAGGAGAGGGAAAATACAGTGGGGGGAGAGGAAAGGCAGGAAGGAGAGGGAAAAGAAAGCAAGAGAGGAAAAAGGAAGGCAGGGAGATGGAAAAAGGCAGCGCGGGTGAGAGAGGGAAAGGGAAAGGGTGAGAGGGAAAGGCAGCGGGGTGGGTGAGAGGGAAAAAGGCAGCTGGGGTGAGAGGGAAAAAGGCAGCGGGGGGAGAGGGAAAGACCTTTGGGGGGGGGGGTGAAGGCGAAAGGATCAGCGGTAAGCGGAGGAAGCAAAGACAGCATGTGTAAGAGAGAGAAAAAGAGACCATGGGTAAGAAAGAGAAAAAAGAGTGTGACGAGAAAAGTTGATTTAAAATGTTGATTTATTCAAAAATAGAAAGATGCCGAGGGGACAAAAATGTGTCTTCAGCATTGAAAAAAAGTCATGCTGCAAAGACAAAATTAAGCAGGAAGTGGATGCTGAATAAATTCAGTATTTCTTGTAAAATACTGCAATTAAAGAGAGAGAGAGACACTGTTTTTAAGAAGAAAAAATCCATAGTCACATGAGCAATAGGAATTAGAACTAATGATATTGTTCCTTAACAGACTGTTATTTTGGACTCTTCATTGCTTCACATCTGATGCACACACAGAGTAAATTACCTTGCTTCTATATAAATGCTCCTGGCAGGTCCACCCTTTTCCATTCCCCCACCTCAATGTCTTGGACTTGTATGCTTGGTTAAATGTTAACTTATTTTAAGCATTTAATTCTAAAAAAGTTGTAAAACTCATTACAATCTGTGAAAATCAGTAAATAAGGTGGTGCTTCAGGAAAGATAATAAAAAAACAGATATTTTGCCTCCTTAATGGCCTTTAACAAAATGCCAAGGATCTGGAACATTTCTGTAAAACTGACCAATATTTGTCGGGCAAGTAAACTGTGATTCTACACATTGTTTTCACAGAAATAAAAATTAAACTTTAAATGAAGAAAAGGCAGCAGCTGTAGAAGTAAATTTTGTAACAATCTGCTTGCTACTTCCAGATTTCTCAATACACTTTTCTTTTCAAGAATTTTATATCAATATAAACACACCAAATTTTGTGTGTGCTAGTTTGAGGTTATTGTTCCATCTTAAAAATAAGTTGGAGACAATCTCTGGAAAAGCACTTGCTGTAGAGCAGTGTAGAGTGGAAAGCGATTCACTTATAAGATTATTCAATAGATTCTGTCAACAGTCACAGATCAATACCAGTAACAATATGTGAAAATGATTGATATTTGACGATGCAGATCTTAATGGTATATGAACAAACAAAAAATTGAGCCTAAGAATTTTTTTATTATTTCAACAGATCAACCAATCCAAGCCATATACAAAAATCTCATCATTGTAAGCAAAAAGAAAATTTGTCAGTGAGGATTCATTCTCCTATCAGACCACTGAATAAAATTTTAAATAGATGGACAAATATCTGACCCTTGCAAGAGACCTTTAAAAATTGTGGAATATAAATGTAGCAGTTGTATACATCATTGTTGGTGTACTTGGAACATATTCCCAAAGAACCTTGCAAAGAAATTAAAAGAATTGGAAAGCTGAGAAAGTATTGAATCAGTCCAGACAACAGTATTATTAAAATCAGCTCGAATACTGTGGAAATTCCTGAAGTGTACTTGCTTCCAATGAGTTCCAATGAACATCGCCAGATACTACTAGCATGTAAATTCAACTTCTACAAATAATAATAATAATAACCACATTATTGAAAACGGCTACATTCGAATTGAATGTCAAAAACCATGAGTAAACTGTAGCAATAATAATAGTAAAAGAATAAATTACTTAGCATACTTATAAAATATTCCTGTTTGTAAAACATTTGCATATGTGAATGTGTAACACTTTCATAAAAGAAGAGATATTTTAAGATGCATTTCTGAATGAGAAACATTTTTAAGTGCTAGAAAGTAAAAATTATCATTAACATTTGCTGATAATATTGCAATAAAAAATCCACTTTTGCAGCTTCCTGCATCAAATGAAATAAAATCAGTTCTTTTCATTTAAGTGAAGCTAGATATTTAAAACCCTGTCAACTACCTCAGATGTTAAAAGACAAAAGACCATATAAACGTTTATAACTTTAGGTTATACAGAATACTTCAAGCATTGAAGTTAAGCCTAAAACAAGAGTGTTTAAAAAAACTTTCCTTTCTCTTTCAGTAAAAAGTCATCTTTTAAAATGGCAAGAAAGTTTTAAAACATGACTTTCAGTCTGAACGGATGAATGACCTTTGAAAACTTGAGTGATCAGAATGGCTTTGCAATTTTTCTTAGAGTTTTTTTTTTCCTGATAAAAACTCAGTTTCTATTTTTGGTCTGATTGATATTCTTCCAAAGGAACACAGAAAAAAGTCATGAGTGGGGAGGGTGGGTTATTTCCTCCTAAAAGTTAAAGTCAACTGATTGAAAGCCAATAATCATCAATATTATGATTTGGCAGCTTTCACTTTAGATGTGCCAAATGGAAGTCTTTGAGAATAAATTAGTACCAACCAGACAGTCAGAATGATAACCTAGTAGCAGACAGACAAGATTTTTTAAGGCTTACTTGTGCCTGACCTCTTTGCCCTGTAAAGAATAAAGCCAACAGCACAGCCGAGACTTCATGAGATAACAGGAACCACCCCCAGTTACTCCATACCAAATTGCCTTCTCCCTCACTAAAAGTGTGGAAATAAACACAGCATTTGTTTACCAGAAGCAAGAGAAATCAGCTGGTAAAACTGAAAAGATAGAATAAATTAGTCATGTAACTATAATGTATCAATGAGTGTGTTCAAATTGGCAGGCCATGAGCTCACTTGAAATATAATAAATGTTTAGTTGGATACATTTTGGCTTTGTTGGATCAAATTATAACCATGAAAACCTATCAATTGCCATGTGATCATATTGATTCCCATTGATGGAGTGAGTTCAAGAAGATTAAGAAATAGCCAACAAACATGACACCACAAAATATTTACTATTATTTTCGTTAGCATTTTCCTGTGTTAATTATATCTATGAGAAGTTTTACATGAACTTCCAAATTTGGAATTTTTTTTTGTCAGTATGGTCATCCCCCGACTTCTAAGAAAATAAGGGACAGAAACAATTTCTTTCTTACTGTTATCTAAGAGTCAAGGTATCTTTTTTGGACTTCGGCTATAGAATTAAAAGCATTATTCTGCAAAGTATGAACACATTTTTTACCTTGTCAGTTTGAGTCAGTGGGTTCTCTAAACTTTTTTTTTTTTTACTTTGTATGTTTTAATCTGTAAATCTTTTTTTCATTATTACAGTATAGATCTGAAGAAAGAGGAGGCATCTCATTTGCCAAAGCATATTTGTCAGAACAATAAAAGTTTCCTTAAAAACCTCAGAAAAGCTTATTTTTTTTTTCTTGTTTGTTTTCATCATGACACACTTGGTTAAAAAGTTTAATGACTCACAATTTGAGGGTAAAAGCTTTTATAACGTTAGTTTTCGTAATATTATTCTAAAGGGAACTTTTAGTAACTCACTATTAGCGAGCTATAATGTTTCGGTATCTTTGAGTAAAGTCAACATGCTAAACAAATTCTTTGAATAATACAGAATAGTTCTCTCGAGTAATTCCCTTAGAAACAATCTCTTCAATTACGCACAACACCAAAATGATGCACAAAGCAGAACACACTCAGACAGAAGCATGGGTGTTTTATATACTAAATATTTATGGTCAGGTGATCCCAGTAGCACAATTCATTCAATGGTTATTTTTATTGTCTGGAGATTTGTGTTTGATCATACATCTTGGTATCGACTCTTTCTTCCTACATAACACCTCTTTCTGAGCTGACCCTTTCTGGAGTCTATCCTCTGGAGTCTGTATTTTTTAGTATTTGTTGCACACTTAAAAATTCTGTTGTAGTTCTTTTTCTTTTGCTGTATGACTGGTGGTTCAATAATTCCTTGTGGCACAGTTATGTTGAATGTATCGTATAATACTTTCCTGGGAACTTCTTGCCTGGAAATTTCCAAATCAATGTCTACAGCTTAACTGGTTCAGGTGACGTTTATACCCCTGCCTTTGTCCCTGTACCATGTAAGTCATTTAACCGATCCTTCTTTTTACCACGCCATCCTTCCAAAATTCTTTTCACCTTTGATACATCTTAAAAAAATACCTTTTTCTCTTGCGTTAAAGTAATTTCTACAGGGGTATTCCTTGATGTTTTCACCTTCTGTTCAGGTAGTATTTTGTTGAATACAATATTTACTGCAGAACAAATTGATTGGCAGGTACCAAAGATTAAATAATGAAATACCATCCATTCCCAATAAATTTGTCATATTCATTAACATGAATACCACTGCTTTTTTTGGTTTTCCCCACAAAAGAAATATTATAAATGAACTCACCTAAAAAATTTAATTCCTCCTCGGAAACACCACAAGCAACTTTTGTCAAACTAAATTTGCTCAGCTTTTACTAAGTGTTTTCATTAATTATAGTAATATTGGACCCAGTATGCAATTGTAGTTTTATTTTTATATTGTTAATCACAACAAAAAACAAAATTTTCTCTTTGAGAGATGTTTCATCTGATGTCTTGCTAATTTTTTCTTTTTGCTTGTTGACTTTACCTAGTGTACTTACATTGTTGACATACTTTTTGTTTCTCTTTTTTTAAATTTGCAACAAGGACTCTTATGTCCTAATCTTCCAACATTGTTTCTTTAGAAACAAAGAATGCTACCAATCACTTTTAAAATGCTTACCACCACAAACAGTGCAAGTATTAAGTATTTTGTTGTATTTTTTTACCGCTTTGCTAGGAGCTGAAAAAGTCATTTTTCTTCCTAGATGGTCGGATGATTTATATTTGTGAAATATCTCTCTCCTCATTCCTTACAGTATCAAGTTTGAAATTCATAATATGCTGACACTTTTCAGCTATTTTTTGGAGAGTTAATTTTGAATCTATTTCTAGTTTAGTCAGAATCCAGGATCTGATTTCAGCATGATTATTTGAAGTTAAGCCCTGAACAAATATCAGACATTTAAATGAGCTGGAAGTTAACTCATTTAACTTAAACTTTTCACATTTTCGATTGACAACTGTGTAGATGATAAAATCGTTATTGCCAAACTTTACTAGGTTTAGATAATTCCATGGTGTATTAAATAATGAGGCTCTATCTCTGAAAGTTTTTCATAATATCCCTACAGTTTTCTTAAAATTTATCTTGCCTGTTTTGTTTTTTTTTGACAAAATAAAATTAATGTATTTTTCATGTTTAGCAGAGAACAATTTTCTTCGTTCCAATCCAAACAATCCCTTTTGAAGATCCCTTCACATCTTCTGTAATACATTTGAAAAGTTATTCCTTCGTCCAGATTGTATACAAACTCTCTAATGGAATTTGCAATAGCATCTGAAGTGAATGAGTCAGATGTTTTTTCTTTCACTATTTTCTTAAACAATTTAAAAAACATTTGTTTTTGTATTCGTAACTAAAATTGCTGTTCATGTTGGTCTTTTTTGTTGTTCTAACTGTAGTTCGTGCTGTTGCTTTTGTAGCAGCAATATTTGAAGCATAACTGATTTCAGTTTGTCCATTGTCCTTATATTCTACTAAATATTTCAATTACTACATGTAAACTGTTTACATCACTCAGACTACATGTAGGATATTTTTTTTTCTCTGTAATCCTAGTGAAATTTTAAAATTAAATCTTCATTGCCATTTTTGTCATGTTATTCTGAAGGAAACTTTTGGTAACTCACTATTGGCAAGTTATAATATTTCAATATCTTTGTGTAAAATTAATGTACAAAATGAATCCTTTGAATAATATACAATGCTCTTAGAATAATTCTCTCAAGTAATTCATTCCCTCAGAAACAATCTCTTCAATGATGCACAACACAAAACACACTCAGACTTCTGTATGAGTGTTTTATATCCTAAATATTTATGATCATTTGATTCCAGTAGCCCAATTCATTCAACAGTTATGTTTGTTGCCTGGAGATCCAGGTTCGACCACATGCATTGGAATCAACACTTTTTCCCTGCATAAAATAACCAATAAGATAAAATAAACCTAATAATTTATACATTATATAAAACACAATGTAGCTTTATAAATTTTACTGGTTATGCAACCTGGTCTTCTTTACTTTCTAATGAACTATTCAATCATTATTGTAATAGCAGGGAGCAATATTCAATGTCAATAAGCTGACATACCTTGTGTTACCAATAACCGAATATCTCAATTGTGAGAATTGGTTGCAAATATATTCCTTTTTCTTTCTTTTGTTACATGTTAGTTCTCTTATATTTTTTTTTATTTGAATGATTTAAAAATGAAACATTCTTTCCTACAAGTTATAATAAATTCAATTGTGGAAAAAAATCTTTGATTAATCACACAGATTATAGAACCAATTGCTAAATTCTTTCAATATTTTGCCATCTTTTGATGGTAAATGAGTTTCTAAATGTATTTTATTTTTTAATCTGATATATATTTTTATTATTCAAACTATTTTTTTTTAGTGGATGCCTGTATTTGAGTAAAAGCTCCATTTTATTTTAAACAATCTTTTGTTTACCAGACTGCATAGTCAAGAAAACTTATGCAAGATGATAGACCAAATAAATACCGATTCATATAAGATAGAGCATCAACTCAAATACAAATATCCACTAAAAAAAATGTTTGAATAATAAAAATAGAAAATGCATAAAATAGGATAGAAAATCTTTCAATAAAAATAAAATGTACGCACAAAAGAGGATGGATTATTTTTTATTGTCTTTAGTAAAAATGGATTAATATTTTTTATTTTGTGACCAAAAAGAATTAAATTTGATAAGAGAAGCTTAAAAGAAGAAAAAGATTTTTCATGCCATTCATATTTGGTGATTTTGCTCTGAATAAAAGCAAAATCAACAAACCCAGTCCAATTTTTTCCTCACAATCGACTTTTGATGGTAGAGATAAGAACAAATTTTCTTTGAAATATCTGAAAAGTTTTTCTATTCAACAATCCTTTGAACTAACATCCTCATCTTGTTTCCACTTGAGAGTGCACTAGCTGAAGCAACAAAGATGAAGATACTAAAAGATTTGTTGCTAAGTAACAACAGTTCATCTTAGAAAACATTTGAATAAAAGAAAATTTTTAAAATGCTAAAAAGTAAATCATTTTGTATGTTTTTTTTGTGTGTGTTTCAGTGATAAGATATGCAATTTCCTATTTAAGAGGAGGAAAATACACACACACACACACACACACCTCTTCAAATTTAATCCAAGGTCATTTAACTTGAAATTTTAATACAAGACACATTTTAAAAGCAATTCCTTTAATCTGGTAGTTTCTTGTTGTAAAAGTGTGCTCATGAATATTTAAAAGGAGAACTTTTACAGTTATAGGTCTATCACTATATCGTGTTGAATACACCGGTTCTCGTTCGATCACCAAAGTTAAGCAACATCGAGCCTGGTCAGTATTTAGATGGGTGACTGTTTGGGAATACCAGGTACTGTAAATGTAAGGACCAAGAATGGTCCACCGGTCCTCCAGCTTTGGAGGTTGAGCATAGGGCTAACAACCCTGCCCCATAAAAAACGGTTTGTTACAGAAACAGTAACAAAAAGTTACCCTACCCACACCACCATTGGGTGTAAAAGGGTGAGCTGATGACACATTTTATAGACGCACAGACTCCTTGAAATAGAACATATTTGTAATTTTCTACTGGACAAAGCTTAGTAAATATTTTGAGTTAATTTGATGGTTGAGTAAAGTATCCACTATTAGGTTTCAAGCCCAGGCAAAAAAAATTAAAATTTCAAATATTGATTTTCAAGGTCAGTAGCCGCCATCTCCTCCTCTGATAATTGTTACAACACAATATTCTGTTCTTCAGATAGTGACGAACAGTCAGATTTATTAAATATTCACTGTGTGTGTGTGTGTGTTAAAGTGAGCGAACGAGAGTTGTAGAAAAAGAGAAGAGAGAAACTTGATCCACTTCCATCTGCAGCGATTCCTCCCTCCTTTCTCCCTGGCGAATGGTATCGCTGGTGTTATCAGCACCCCTCAGAGCTGGCAACTTACACTGAATCCTCATATGATAAATAAAAGGGGCTTCAGGTATTTTAAAGGAGAGGCCCAATAATCTTTTTTCTGTTTTGCTTTTCTTCCCCTTATTTCATTCTCTGAAGTTCAGTCTAATGTCTGTTTGTCATCAAGTAAATATGACTGCTTCCATTAGAACACGTCAAACATATTTTAGGACAATGGTACTAAGAATGGCCTGCAGCTATAACAATGATCAGTTTTTGGTCAGTAATATTTATCTGCAATCAAATTTAATAACATTAACATTAAGAGAAAAGTTATAATATTTCTAAAAAAAGCAATATTAGACAAAATTCGTATTTCTTTGCTGATCAGGCAGAAATTCTTAGCCTTGATATTAACCTGATACTATTTCTTTGAATTAGAGTTTATTCCACTTTGTAGCAAGTTCAGCTCCCTAAAAGATCATAAAAGCCATATAGAACTATTTTTTGTTGAAAATGATAAAAGTTCTGGAGGAAAGATGGATTTATGAAGCTGCCTGAAAGATGACAGTGAAAACAATGAATAATGATGACAATGAAATAAAACAATTTAATGAAGTCAATGTTGAAAATTTAAAGAAAAGTTTTTTATTTTTACTTCATAGACGGATGAAAATCTTTGGTCAGCCAAGTTTAAGCAAAAGGAACATTATTTACTTTCATTGTAAGTTGACCAAATGTCATTTGTCAAGAAAATGAAGAACAAAGGTCATTTATGTTGGATGATATATGGGAATATGCATTACTCAAGTAACAGAGCACTAAATTATAGGTTGATGATAGCCATTGCTTACATTACTGCATGCAAATTGCCCTTACTAAAGGCATAAATTCCATTTCCTCTATACAATTGTACTAGTTAAGTAAAGTTTTGCCACAAATACGTCAAGGAAAATATCTGTATTAATGAAGGCATTCATTCCAAAAGTGGATTAAGGCAGTCATTGAAAGTCAAGAAATCTTGAAAAAAGTTTTCCAAAAGGTTAATTCTCAGTACTATATATACTTAGAGTTTTCTTAACATCATTCTGACCTTATGCTCACTAGTAGTCAGAATGATGTTAAGAAAACTCTAAATGTGAAATAACTTTTTATTTTAAAGATTCATAGAATATTTTATCAAGGAAAAATAAGGAAATAAAGGTAGATTATATAATTCCAAAATATAAAGCTCAATAAACTTATTTTGATAAAGTTTTTATAACAATCATTATATAACATTAAAAAAAATAGATGATCAAAAACATCAGAATGATTAACAAAATCATGCTATTATAATGGATACATCATATCCAAATGAAAATAGCATTCATAATTCATTAGTACTTGACGTGTAAACCTTTACTTTCAATAACAGCTTGACATCTTTTGCTATACGAGCGAATTATTGTCCTGCATTCATTAACGGATATTTTCTCTCATTCTCCTTTCAAATTATCCATAGTTCTTTGATGTTTTTTGGTTTCTTTTCCTTAGCTCTTTCATTTAGTAACTTCCAAACATTCTCGATAGGATTCATGTCTGGGCTTCGAGCAGGCCACTCCATAACAGTAACATCTTCCTCAGAAAAAAAGGTCTTAACAGACTTCGCTGTGTGACATAGCACGTTATCATGCCTAAATACAGCTGGTTGATTAATTGCAGTTCTCAAATTAGGTATAACATGTTTCTTCAATATCTCTTTGTATACAGTTGTGTTAATTTTATCGTGTAGACTAATAATAGGTCTCATACCAGCAGCTGAAATCATGCCAAGCATCATCCCACTTCCTCCTCCAAATTTAACACTGCTTTTAGTGCACTGAGGTAAATATCGTTCCTTAGGACTGTGTCAAACGAACCTTCTCCCGTCACAACTGAACAGGTTAAACTGATTCATCGCTGAAATGAACACAATCTCACTGTTCTTCTGGCCATATGACGTGTTCGGTGGCAAATTTCAATCGGCTCATTTGATTCTTTTCAGAAATGTAAGGCTTCATAGAGGCTACTCGACTGTTCAGATTTATTTCATTAAGTCTTTGGGAAATAGTGTGCCTTGATATTTTAATGCCAAGGTTAGCATTAGCTCTTTTAGAGATAGTGGTTGCTGTCACAAATCGATCCTTTTGGTGGTCTCTTGGCTTTGCATGACCCAGTTTCCTCAAATTTTCTTAAAATACTATGAATAACACTTTTAGATTTCCCCACACTCTTTGAAATATCCCCAATCAAGTGTTTATCTTCATTACATAACTTGACTCTCAGTTTTCTAAGTTCCAACGACATCACAGATTTTTTCGCCATGTTTACAATGTAAGAGCCAGTAAAGAGCTGATGTAATTTAGTAAAATACCTGATTTTATATTCTTACCCTAAAAAATGTTCAATAATGCAAAATAATTATTAAATTTTATAGATTCATTTAATCGTTCTGATATTTTTGATCATCTATTTTTTTCAAATGTTATATAATTATTCTTATAACTTTATCAAAATAAGTTTATTGAGCTTTAGATTTTGGAATAATATAATATATCATTATATCCTTTTCTTTCCTTGATAAGATGTTCTTTGAAGCTTTAAAATAAAAAGTTATTTCATATTTAAACTTTTTCTTAACAGTGCCTGATCTTTATGCTCTCTACTGTGTGTATGCATATATATATATATATATATATATATATATATATATATATATACACACACACACATACACACAGAATGTATAAATGTTTTCCGATTTGATTTTCTCAATGCACTCAACCAAATGTTTCCTTTAGATCACTGACTTTTGAAAAGTGATTTTTGAATCCTTCAAGAAAATTTTAATCAGCATTCTTTCCCTCTCTAATGATAAGAGAAAACACATATGTACAAAGGCAAATATGAGAGAAATTAAGTGAGACAAAAAACATTTTCAATATTTATGGTTTCAATTTAGAAACCTTATTCAGGCTTTATTCTCATCTTGCAATTAAAAAATCTCTTTGCTAAAAGTTTTTCACAACATGAACGCCAATAACTTGTTGGGATATTTTACCTTATGACTGTTAATATAAATTTCTATTTTAAAAGAAATCTTGATCCTGGAAAATGAAATTATGTAAAATTTCATTTCTTGATCTTCCAACAGAGGAAAGTAAAGAGACTGATTGTGTCTGAAGCTGTTAAAGAGCCAGTGATTGGCTTTTTGTATGATTGATTCACTTTTCCATTTGTAAAAGTAAAGCCAATTCTAAATCCTTTGATGATTTCATTCTCATATCATCTTTCATCAATGAATTTGTTAAAACAAGGAAATTAAAATTAATTTAAGGGTGATTTGAACAATTTATTTTGAATTTTTGATCACTCATAACAATATTTTTGACATTGCTGGGCAAGTAAATGTATAAAATTGATTTCTTAGATGAAGCATTGTCTGATTAATTTTTGGATTAGTTTTTCTTCTATTACTTTCTTATTACAAGAATCAGTTTATTATCAAAAGGTCATAGAATAACAGTTTTGATAAAAAGTAAACAAAACCAGAGGCGAGAAAAAATGTGGTGGAGGGGGGACTAGAAAAATAGGAAGATTGAGGTTGCTTCAATTTTCCAAGTAGAACTTGTCTACTTAAATTAATTTCTAGAATTTTGTATTCAGTGCTGATCCAGGTTTTTTTTATTAGTTAAATAGTCACAGTCTGTTGGATTTTTCTCTAAGTCTTTGGCAACATTTTCTGGTGAGATATTTTAGTCAAGAGGAATGGATTTGATTGACTTGGGACCATTAATTTGAAGTTTAACAGTTTATCATCAGAATATTAAAATTCATTTCATTTTAGCCAAAAGATGAGACGGTTAATATTTTATGCTAACAAGTCTCTCTCTTTCATAAATCAATTCTCTTCGAGCTTTTTTTAACAGTACAACTAAATAAATGAAAAATAACCAAACAGAGATAATTGAAAATTTTAGATGGTATTTTAAGACCTAGCAATCTGAAATTTTGCTAATTGTTAAGGATTTTGCATTAGTTTTACTGTTTTATCCTTAAGCAAAAAAAAAAAAAATGAATGCCTCCTTAAAAAAAGAAAAAAAAAAAACGTTTGTGTGAGTAAAGACAAAATAAGATTTAGTTTCATAATGAAAAGTATTTGAGATAAATAGAGTCCATTAGGTGAGAGTATGGTAGACTTTTAATGCCTAAGAAAACCTATTTCACATTCTTGTTCTCTGCTTGTAAGATCTTTTTCATTAGTCTTCACCGACCCTGGGAAAATAAGCAAAAATGCTCCCTGTTTATATATTATTATTATCTATCTTGTTCTTTCAGATCAAAGATAAAAGAAAAAAAAACATGTAAAAAGATAGTGGAACTAGAGCTACAATTTGTAATCACTTATCCTGATGATGAAGATGATGATGATGATTATTACAATGATGAGAAGAGTGAAACAAAGTGAGAAACATTGCATCCTGTGAAGAACTCTCTGTGGAAATAAGGCAATGAGGGGAAATTTAAAACAGTGGAAAATGAAGCTGAATTCCTGGCGCATGAAACCAAAATGGAAGAACAATGATTTGAAAAGCATCTTTCTTTAATTTCCTCTTGCAACAAAGAAGAAACATCTTCAAGGAAAATGGAAGCTGTTGTGGGCTTTTTTTATTTGTTGGCCTTTTTAAGTCATTTTCTTTATTGGATAGATGAACAAATGGTGGGTTATGAAAGAAGAACCAGGAAATGTTATGGGGGTGAGGTGAAGGTGGCACATGATGAAAGACAGAATAAAAAACTCAAAATAGTGAAATTGCAAGAATAAAAGATTACTGAAAAAAAATTAAAAATAATGATAAAAATGTAAAATTTTTATGAAAATTATATTTTCTTTTTTTCTTAAATCAAGCCAATTCGAGATAAAAATCTTAGAAAAATTACTTTAAAGAAGAAAAATGTTTGTTTCATAAATTAAAAATTTATTACAATTGTTGTTTCATTATTTCAATAATTCTAATTAATCTTTCATTAACTAAAACATTTCTTTTAAACTTTGTCACATAAAGCAGTAATTCTTTAAAACAACCTCAGATATTTTAATCTTAAAAATTATCACAAAAAACAGTCATTCCAAAAGTAATTAAAACACCAAGCTCACTTTCGTAATGCTTACATTTAAATAAAATAAAATAAAATTTAATTAGAGACAAAATCTATAAAAACTACTGTAGATATTGCAAGAATAGGAAATTTTAAAGAAATTTGGTATGAAAAATTACTAGCAAATACATCTCCCCACCAAGATGCAGTTACTTACAATTATCTCATATCATTAATTGGAATAATCTAATAGTAGGAAGAAAATTAATAGTAATTAAGATTGATGAATTATTTAATCAATTAGGAACAAGAACATTAATCATTTATTGTAATTTCATCTTTAGAATTATTTAAGATTTGTAATAAATTTTTAAAATAATTTTAATGAAACATAATGCAATAAACTGATTCACTACAATTATGTAATGAGAATTTTAAGTGACAAAGGAAAAAATATTCAGATAAAAATCAAGAATGTCCAGTTATCAGTGAAGCTTTTCTTCTGATTGTAATAAAAAAGTTCATTTGCTTCAAAAATCTTCACAAAAAAAGAAATTAATTTAGGAAAGTAGGTTTTCATTAATGCAATTGCTTTAAATATTTCATTGCTGGTTGAATTTCGAAAGAAGTGAATAATGCAATTGAACACTGAAAACTTTTCATTTTCCCTTGCAACTGGAAGTGAATTAAAACATTCAAGATAAATTAGTTTGTGTATTAATGAACAATGGAATTAACGTCAATAATAAGGATAACAATAATAACAACAACAAATTTAAAGATCCTAGACACAGACAAAGGCCATAAATTGCAAAACATATTCTTAAAACTGATTTTACAAAAGTTACCCAAGACTTCTAAGATAAAGACATGTATTTTTAGAGCAAGAAAATAAAGACTTTTTCAAGATGAATGACAACCAGACTTCTTTTTATTGAGAAAACACACACACACACACACACACACACACACAATTATCAGTGTTTGTTGATTCAATAGTACATCTGGGGACAAATAGTTTTGATCAAGTATAATAACAAAGCTTTTCCATTGGGGATTGTCAAACAGATGTTTGCAGTGAGACTGTAAAGGGCAGCCCAGCAGACAATTCTTCAATTGTTATTCTTTCCCATTTCTTGGCAATGATGAATGCTTTTTAACTTTAATGCTGATAAAATGTCAGTTATTTCTTTGAGACGAATTTCTTTTGAGCACAATAGTCAGGTCTTGTTGCCATTTTAAAAAGAACTCTTCAATTATTGTTCAAAATTTCATTGTAAAGAGAAATTTGAATATTGGGTTTAAGTCAGTTTTCTTTGCTTTCTTTTTTAAGTCGTTTTCAAAATCTCTCAAATAGACACTTAAAAAAAAAAAAAGCTTGTGTTTTCAGACCAAATATCACAGTAAATCAACAAAGCCTCAATCAGAAATCTGCCAAGACTGACAAAGCAAACCTCACTGCTGATCTTGAAAAGAACCTTCAATCTGTGGTGGACTGGGGAAAGAAATGGCTTGTAAATTTTAATGCTTCCAAAATGAAGCTGCTATCCTTTAACTACTATAGACAATCATTCCTACCCTACATCAGCATGAATCAGGCTAGTCTTCCTGAAAGCAAAACTCTGCGCCTCCTCGGCCTAACTCTCTCAGCTGACCTCAAGTGAAACAACTACATTGAATCCATAGCTAAATCCTCTTTCTGATCATTCTCCTCTTATATAACCCCTGTGCACCAGTGGCAGTACTGCCTTGCTTGGGGCGAAAGTATTATTAAAAAAAACAAACAAAAAAAACTTTTTAGCATTTCATTTTCAATGATAAAAGTAATGGTCTGCTAAATACAATGGCCATTGTATTCTTTCAAAATTGATCAGTGATTACTTTTCAGAAATTAAGAATAAAAAAAGAGAAATTATTTCAGAAGCTAAATAATCTTTATCCTGTTCAACAGTCTAACCTTTAAGTGAAAGCAAAAAAAGAAAACAACATGCAAAGAGAGGATACAGACAAAATGTGTTTTTCTCCCAAGAACTTGTAAAGATAGAATTTGTCAGTTTCAATGCTTTACAAATAGTTTTTTTTTTCTTTTTTCTATAATAACACCTAACAGCATAGGTTGTGGGATGGGGTGAGAACAAAGTGGATGGTGTGGACACCTTCTCTAGTTAGGGAAAACCTGGATCTACTTGGTCAAAAGAAACAATAAAAGTGAAAAAAATTGAATAGAATCCACTCATGCAAATGTGTTGGACAGGTCCATTAGAGTATAGTGGACTAACCCACCTGCTGAATTACTCTCTTATGAATGAAGTAGATTACTTCAAGGGGACAAAAAGAAGCCAGAAGGCAAGTTATTTGATTTCTACAGTGGTGGGGGGCATAAATTTTCTTTCATTTACCAAACCCAAGAAAAAAAGTTCTAATAAACCTTTGGCATATATTTGCAAAGAGGAAAACAGAAAAGTGTGCAAATATTTTAACCTTGTTCTTTTAAATATAATTTATTAAAAGGTATCACTGAATCTTCATCATTTAACATCTGTTTCCATGCTAACATGGGTTGGATGGGGTTTTCTTGATGGTTCTTTTCCAGGCCACCTGCTTTTGCATTAGGCCTGGCTGTAAATCTCAACTTCTTTAAATCATCATTGATAAGCTGGGCCCATTTTTACATAGTCTACCTATCCTTCTTTGGCCTTTGACCTCAATAAACCTACAATTGCTGAGTGGGTTTTCTATGTCCATTCTATCAACATGCTCAAACTATCCAAGTCTTGCTTGATGCATAGCATCTGTTATATTGGCAATATCCATCCTATTTCTTATCTCTTTTGATGATTTTCTATCCCTAAGACCGACACTGCACATCCACCATACTATTTGCATGTTGGTTTGAGCAATTCTACTAATATCAACTTCCTTAAGCAGCCAGGTTTCACTGCCATATTACATAACACATCTAACACAAGCATATATAGCTTTCCTTTCACCCTATGTGAAAATACTCAAAATGTTAGAAGAGGCAAAAGTTCCCTAAATTTTTTCCAACTTGATCTTACACAGGATACTGAACTTTTTAAAATTCATTTTAAAAAGTCCTTTTGATGTGATGACTATTGTCTAAGAAAGTGTATCAATGTCATGTATTCATGCTTATTCCCCACCATGTAACTAACACATTTTGAAGAGAATTAAATCAACAGAGAACATAAAAGATTCATAAAAAATTCAATATAAATTGCAGTCAAAAGTAAAAGAAAATCAAGTTGGTTCCTATCCTAAGTTTTTATTTTACACAACTCATTTTCTCTTTAAATATTGACTTTCTGGTCATTTTTCATTAAGATCAAAGTTGAGTATCTGTTCTTGTTAAAAAAAATATGCAGTACATTTTCCAGTTTCAATATTAAAATTCAGAAAAGTAAAATTATCCAATTGGAACAAAATTTTTTGATTGTCTTTAACCTGTTGAGGCCAGAGGTCATTATAAAATCTAATAACTTTATAATAGCCAACTTAGGCAATAAAAACTTATTAAGAGTTGATTCATAGCTTCAACTGTTTTTCTACTAAAAGTCTCACTACGAATAAACTTGTCATTGGCACCTGCAGATGAAAATCTATCAGAAAATGCCAACCGCAACATGTGTTGGTTTCATAATAAAACCTGCCAACTACGAGATATCTCTCATGGGTGACAGTCGATGCGTTAGCCAAATTATTTTTAATTTTTAAGAAATATAATTAATATGTGACATTTTTCGGTACAGAATTTCTTGTTATCAACTTTTGGCTCATTATTTAAAATTAAAAAACAAACGAACCAAAAAATTTATTTTATTTGATGCAATGCAGATAGAACATAGCAGTTGATGTTTTCTAAGAGTGTTCAAATTTGATTCACAAGAAAATAATTTCAAGCAAGATGTCTCAAGAAGTCAATATATAAAATTTCATGAAACTGGCCTATAAAACTTCTAAAATTTATGAATGTTTTTTATTACTAGTTTTAACTCATGAAAATTCCAGTTTTTCTATTTGAAATTTCTGATGAATCTTAATTCTTCAGTTAATGATTGAATCAACTCATGGTGAGTTCGATGACAATATAATATACATCGAAATTCTCCTATCATATCATTAAATATTTGAGATGAACCTTCAACAAAATATTTTGCAATAACAATCATAAATATGAATGCTGGTCATTATTTTCAGAAGTAAGGGGGTACAAATGAAAAGATCTGAAGTTGACAACTTTTTCTATTTCATTAAAACAGTCAAATATTAACTTCTCTTTTCTCACTGAACCCAACTAGTGGCTTTGATACTTTTGTCTTATCACAGATCAAAATGGAATAGTCAATCATTTAAGAGTTATTAACACGGGGACATTAAACACGACCTTTCTTTTTTTCACTGAAGTCAAGTTGCGTCCATGATAAATCTTGAGTTTTGTCTTTCCATGTAATCAAAAAAGAATAATCCATTATTTACAAGGTATTGGCACGGTGTAATGGTTGCATGAACTAAACCAGGGAAGAACAAGCAAAGTAATTATATAATTATTATTATTAGTAGTAGTAGTAGTATTATACAATCTTAAAAAGTGAAATTTGTGTTTAAAAATTTTGTGTATCTCATAAGCAGAAAGCCGGTGTGTCAGTTGCTAACAGCAAATATTTAGGGGATGGATAAAGTTCTAGTAACACTTCCACTGGCCTCACCCCACATCTCAATCACTGGACCTGCCCGCTATTTCCTTTCTTTTTGGAGGTGGATTGGGTGGAGTCTAATGTCTTTATATCTACCCACAAAAAGAAAAAAAGGACACTAAAAATGGAAATATTTGCAAAAGACAGATGAGATAAAATATTGCATAAATTAAATTGTTATCTTATCAGAATCTAAGAAAACAAAGTGTTTTAGTAACGTAATTGAATGTGAAAATCCTAATTTGGCTTTCATAGTAAATCGAAGAGTATTGTCTGTGAGTGTCAGTCTTAAGTGATAAGCCAATTTGTTCTGCTATTTCACTTATAGCTGGAGGGAGAAGAGACAGTTTAATACCTTTCCCAAGGGTATTTGTGTGTAACTGAATGCAAAGAATTCAACTGGAAATCAAACTCAGCTCTCTGATTTCTTGTTCCGAGCCACACATCCAATCTAGTACAGTGCTTCAATTAATTATCTCTAGGGAAGCTGCTATCTGTTAACAACCATAGACAATTGCTCTTACCCCCCCCCCATTAGCATAGATCAGGCTAGTCTTCTTACAAGCAAAACACTGCACCTCCTTAGCCTAAATCTCTCAACAGACCTCAAGTGAAATGACTGCATCAAATCCATAGCTAAATCTGCTGCTAGGAAGGTTGGTTCACTGTGTAAGGGCCAGGAAATTTTTCCCGTCTGAATCTATCCTGCACATGCATAAATCTACCATGTGTATTAAATACTGCTGTCACATCTGGTTGGGTGCCCCTGCTGTTCACCTCAGGATTCTTGATAAAATCTAACAGAGAATCTGCAATGTGATTGATCTTGACTTGGTAGCTCAGCTGCAGTCACTTTTTCACCTGTGTAATGTGGCTTCCCTCTGTCTCGTCTACAAATTCCCTTCCATAAACTTGCTTCCCTGACAGTTACAATCTTCAAAAATTTTAATATCAATTGCCATCTCCTATCTCCTTGACTCGCATTCTTTCCCTCATGTTCTTTTCCCCATTCACTCTACTTTCATGCAGCTCTCTTCACACCAGTGCTCTCATCATTCTCTTACCCATTCTCAGACATCCCCTATAACTTGTTCCTCTTTCTCATCACTCTCCTCTTATGTAAGCCCCTGCACACCAGTGGCAGTAAAACTGCCTTGCTTAGAGTAAAATGGTTATAAAAAAAAAACAACCCTAAAAATGTCTTTTGTCTCAGATATGTTGGCTCGACACAAGTTGATTTGAAAAGTAAACAAATCTAATAAATAATAAGTTTAAGGTGCACATAATGTGTCAGGGTTGGAAATAGCTGCAAAAATGCATGGATCAAAGAAAAAAATCTATAAAATCTTCATTAAATGGATCTTTATTTCTTTTTTTATTTACACAAACCTACAACATAATAACAATTGTTTTATTTCTCAAGGAAATTAAAGAACGTATAAATTTATTTTTAAGTCAACCCCACGTTTGTCTGTCTATGTTTGCATGTGAGAGAGAGAATGCATCTCTTGTAATGATAATAATAATTCAAATAACACATATATTGATAACACAATCACTATCATGCTAATTAACATACTTTTCATATGATATTAGTTCAATTAAATTGCATATCAACAAGCAACACAAAAATAAAAACAGTAGCAAATCTGACAAATCTTTAGGAATCATGTAAAAATACTATTTCAAATGAATTGTAAAAAGCAACTCCAAATACAAAGAAGTATTAAAATACTGTTAATATACAAATACTAGAAGTATTAGAACACAAACCACCCAACATCAATAAAATGTTATCAAATTTCGGAACAAACAAACAAAATACATGGAGCCAACGAAGAACACAACGTAAACCCTCATGTAAAGATGCAATGACTTAATAATAAGGAGACTTATAAAGACAAAAGTATTCAGATATTAGACAATCTTTATCTCTTTTCCAAACACAGTCATCTACACGGAAAATTAGGCTAAGAGTAAAAAGAAAATACCAGCACTCAATAACATCAACTATGAACATGGTCACAATATGGTGACTGTGTTTAGAAAATAAAACATTCCGATAACTCTAGATACATAAAACAATCCCTACATTCAGTTGAAAGCAAACAATAAAATCATCCTTGATAATGGCTAAAAGTATAGCTGAAAATGCTCGGACATACAAAACATTCAAACAATTTCTACATAATTTATGTCCAGAAAAGAAAATTGAATAAAAACTTAATCGCAGTCCCTTGTTAGTTGTTTTTAATGAAACTTTTATAAAAGAGGGATTGCTGCTAAATATTTTTTTCTTTTTTCAATTATTTAAAGATTGGTTGAGTTGTGACCACCAAATTTTCCATAATTACTAATGGGTTTTTGCTTTGGCATATTAGATTTTTAAGATTATAAAATCGAGTTTTTGTAAAGGGTTTTGATTTACAATGTGAGTATAATGCTTAACTGGACTCTCACTTTGTGTCCAAGTTATCTAAACAATATTTTGTTTAACACCCAAGTTCTCATCAATCATTCTCTTCCAACCCCAGCACAACAAAGTGCACCCATGTATATCCCATTTAGTGCCACATCTTCCATCAAATTTTATCAGGCCTTGTTATTCCAAGTGATGTAGAAGTTACAGGTAATCAAGTAAGTACAACGACAACTCAGGAATCAGGTTGGGTAGGAAAGACAAATGGTGACTGGAGCCAGGGATCATCACACTTCATATGTCATATAAAAGATTATTGGCATATAACTGACAAAGAACAGGGTGACAAGAATACTAATGGCTTGGCAATGGGAAGGCTCCTCCATGTAGTTTTGCTGGTGGGTGAGTCAGCATAGGGTTACAAAAGAGACAGTAATATTACACATCCAAGGAGAAGGGTGTTCCCCATTAAATACTTGCCCTTTTATTTTTTTTTAATTAGGTTCTAATACAAATTGCAGCTGAAAATTTGTTATTGTCAAGAGATCTTTGTAAATCCCAAACTGGCAAATAGTTTGTCAAAGAAGTACATTTTTGGCATTTTGATGCTGCAAAAATTAAAGCAACATTTTGTGGGGTAAAACATAACTCGAGCAATATTTTCAGACATTCTGAAATTATTTAACAGTGCACTTATGAAGAAAAAAATGAGTTAATGTTAACAATGGAATTTTTATCTGAATTTAAATCTTTCATCAGATAAACTTTTGTGAATTAAAGTGTCGAAAAAAAAAAGAAAAGAAAAAATGGATGGGACTTCTGTTTGATTTTGTAATCTTTTTTCTGCACTCTTGACTTCCTTCAAGATTTTTAGGAGATAGGAAAATAGCCATGAAAGTGAAGACATTTGCAATAAAATCATATCAAATGCTCAACCAAGAGCTTCAATCAGACTAAACCTTTGCATTTTACCAAATTTTCCACAGAATACTCTTAAATATATATTAAAAAAAAAGAAAAAAAAAACATACTGATATGTAGTTAGATGTTTAATGAGCTTAGTCTGGTCCAAGGTCAATATTGATGTGTATTTAGATAAAGAAACCTCTCACAGATTCATATGACACAGGAACAATAATACATTAAAAACATAAGTGCAATCTCCAGAAAATAATATTTATTGTTTAATGCAGCATTAAGTCAAAATCCTGGAATTGGAAAATTTGAAACAAAGTGAAATAAGCTGAGAATCTGTCAGAGTCTTTTATTCTTTTGTTGCAAGCCTTCAATTTTTGTTTGATTTTTCCCAAAAATCAGAGATCAGCACAAGAGAATAAAAACCTTTTAAGTTGTAATGTTTTTCTTTCAAAGAACCTTTTTAGATTCTCAGACTTGGAAATTGTGGCTTCAAGTCATTTCTACACATTTTCCTTTTACATTGACAAAATCATTTTCATTCCTCATTCAGAAAAAAAAACAAAAAAACCTAAGTTAACAGAAGCGTAATTCAAATCACCAAAATAAAAACTGACAGGCCATACCTCTTTCACTTTCAATTTTATTCGAACTTTAAAAACATCTGATGGATCTACTTTAGTTTTATATATATATATATATATATATATATATATACACACACACACACACATTATGAAATAGTGTGCCCTAGAAGTGCTGGTGGTAATAAAACAAGTGGTGGATTGCCACATGCATAAATTGTACCAAACATTGCGAAACAAATGTATACTTATTAAAACATATGTATGTATATATGGATATACTGACACCCAAGTGGATGCTGAAAATTTCCATAGGGTTGAACTATTTCTCAAAATCTGAAAAACCTCTGAACATCAGAATTTATTATGAGAGAGAAAACACTTCTTTACATATTAACCAAAGATAATACATTCCCTTTTTCACAGTGATCAGTCTAGGCATAATAATTGCCAAGGATAAACCTCATATTAAAGTAAAAAGAATTGAGAGTAAAGATTACTTTTAAGGGTAAAAAAGTTATGATATTTTTCAAATATTCTACTGGTAAAAGTTTCCTTGGTTATTTCAATACCAGTCTGAAAAAGCAATAATGAATAGATCAGCCATAGAATATTTCATAAATTTGATCAATCCTAGTTTCAGGTCAATTCTGCTAGCAGGAAGGCAGTAACTATTTGTTTATGAAAGTAGAATTAGAAATTAACCCAGGGAAAAGCCATGCAAGTGGAAGATCACACAATCTTTCACCCAACTAGGAAATATGAAAAGAACAGAACTTATCCCTATTATGATGATTAACAGGTCCTAACCCAATTAACAAAACAGTGACCTGAAAATACAATGGAGAACAAGAATGACCAGAAACAGAAATTTCTATACACACAAATTTAAAATTGTTTAATAAAATAAGCATTGTGAAATCTGTTCAAATCTCACCTTACAAATGAAGATGAAGACAATGTTTGTCCAAAGTACAGATCTTGTTATGAAAAACATTGTTGTGAATAAAGAAAGATTGTAAAAGTATGAAAGCACAACATGACCATTTTGGAGTAAACGATAGAGCAGACACTGATATTCATTTATGGCTACAATTACCTAGGCGACATTTTGGCCAACTTTAATCACCTTTTCTTTAGACTTCAAATTTCACTCTGCAAGTGAGTTCAAAGAGCAAAGATTTTTCCTTTTCAAAAAAATGAAATTCAAAACCGTGAAAAAAATCTATTGTTCTAATTTGGAAGGATGAGTTTCATCAATTTGCATTTGGACCTAAATGTAATCAGCCATCAGTTACAGATTTACATCAGAAGTTTAGCCAAAAGTGCAAAATAAAAGTAACATTTTTTTTATTGATAATTAAATTGAAATTTTTTTCTTATTTCATAATTGATTTATTTCTTAAACAAAACAGAAAAATAGTCTTGTATAAAAAAAAACAAAAACTTTCATTTAACATCAATTAAAAGTACTGAAAAAATAGATCTTTGAATCTCAGTTAGTTCGAGAGAGAGAGAGAGAGACAAGAAAAGGGGGGAGGAGGAGAGAGAAAAGAAATGGAATGGAAGGGAGAGACAATAAAACCAAAATGGAAATGCAAGAAACACCAAAAAGCTGAATCAAGAAAGAGAACAGCTGAGAGTGGGTGAAAAAAAAAAATCTTTCAATTTAAGTCATGTTCTTTTTCTCTCTCTGAAAAAATGTTCTACCCCATTTCCAACATAAATGGTGAAAATTAAAATGAAACCAATTCCTTCAAGTCTTACAAAAAAAAAAAAAAAATTACACAAATCAAGTGCTTCCCTCACCAGTCCAACCACACCTAACAGCTTAACTGAAATGGGGTTGTTGGTATGAGGTGAGTAAATGAAGATTAATGTCTTGTACTTCCAGAATTCATGTTTCAAAACTTGCTATTCACCTTTGCTACACAAAATGCACTAAGATTTTATTTTTATTTTTCATGAAGGAAACAGAAAATTATTCATTTACTTTCTAAATGTGGAGAAACATTTCCTCAAAAGATTAGTGAACATTCAACTTTTACCCAACCCCCTACAAATCTACAAATCATCTGGCAATAGATAGTTGTTTATGGAAGTTCTGTTGCAAACAAATTTTTATTCAACAGAGGAAATGCTTTAATACACGAAATTTATAACTTTTCAATTGTTAAAAAAGTTGGTTCATTATGTTGTGCTAGACAATCTTTCTTGCTAGAATCTATCTTAAACATTTATCGTAGTCTACCATTCTTCCAGGCTTTGAATATTGCTCCAACCTTATCTAGTACCTTTTACTATACATTTAAAGATTCTTGATAAAATCAAGAGAAGAATCTGCAATTTTATCAGTGATGATCTGACATCTTGGCTTTAGTCACTCTTCAGCACTTTAATGTAGCTTCCCTTTTCTTCTTCTGTAAAGACTTTCATGGTAATTGTTCCGATGAGCTTTCCTCTTTGGTACCTCGACTTTATGGATTTAAGCACAGTACTAGATTGGCAGTTAGGTCTCATCATTTTATAGTTGAAATTGCTAGAGATAAACTATTGGCATAGAACCTACGATTATCTTCTAACACTTCTCGCTTGTGAAACTTCTGGCCTTTTGTTTTAGTTTTACAGTCAATTTTTATCTTCAAAGGTTTAAATGAAATGTCAATCATTATTTTCTGTTTTCTTAATTCCTGTTCTTTTATTGTTCTCTCTCCTTAATAATATTTTACTTTTTCTTTCACAATATTAACTTGTGTCTTAGTGGTGTTACTGCTTTGCTTGGAATGAAATGATGAAAAAAAATATTTCAATAAGATTAAATTCATATTCACTTTTGAACAAAATTGTTTCGCAAATTTAGCTAGTAGTTTTCACTGAATGCTTTACTCTCATGTCCCTGTGCCAGACGAGGTTAAATTTATTAGCAGATTATCTTATAAATTATCTCTGAAATCTGATAGATTAAATTATCAACCTTCTAAAATACATAAATGATAATGATACATGCAAGAATGTGTGTCTTTAAAAAGAAGTAAATAAGTTGGTTAAAATCTGTCACCAGAGTAAGAAGAGTGATGGAAAATATCAGGCTCTATGAGATTAGAGAAATTAATATTCCTGCAGAAATATTTATGGTGTTTATAGGATTGGCTCTTACAATGTAAGAAAATGCTGAAAATGGTTTGAAAACTTTTGAAAATGGTGCTATCAACTTAAGAGATGTACTATGAATATGTCGACCTGCTTTTGTGTGAACTTGACAAAAATAGTGTTGTCCTAATTGAAGATTTAGTTTTAAAAAACTGAAGTGAAGTCATTCAACAACACACTGTCATCTGCAGCAGAATGGAAAGATGCCAAAACCTGGAAACAATTTGACAGAAACTAACCATAAGGAAAGAATGGACATTTGCATTTCGTTGCACTCTCATCAGCACATCTATTTCTGGACAGACTCATGAATAGTGATAAGAAAAAGGGCATTTTACAAGAATATAAAGTAAAGTAGACACTCTAAAGTTAAGCTTGAAATGAACTTCTATCCAAGGAAAGTTTTTGTCTGCATTTGTTAAAATTGATTAGTCAGATTGACCTTTAAATTGCTGTCAGTTATTGCTACAGTTACAGTAGACATCAGTTGTTGAGTTATGACAGAATTTAAACTCTGTTTGGAAAGAAAAGAGGCCTAGTTTGATCATTTGCAGAAATGTGGTGTTCCATCATGATTATGGACGACTCCAACCAGCTAAGATGACAAAAGATTAAAGATCTCGGCTTAGAAAAATAATTCCATGACCCCCCCACCCACCTTATTTTCCAGATTTTACTTCATCTGATTATCCCCATCTATTCCAGAATATACAAAACAAAACTAACCGCTTATTTTTAAAAAGTGTTGTTGTACCATTTCAAAATTTTACTAAACTCACCAATTATCTCTGCTGACTCTGATGATGACTTAAGAAAATCACAAGCTTGAAACATATTACTAGTTGTTTTCTTCTGAAATGAACTTTTGACAATTGTTGATGAAATTTCCTTTTTGTCTTTAAGGATTATTTGTAACTTGGAAAAGTAAATCATTAAAATTAATTGACACAAAATGTTTGTTGTTTTTAATAGTATTTGTCTTAAAGAATATTTGCTGCCTAAATATACAGAGAACCATTTTTATGAATGAATTCAAGAAAAAAAAATGTGGATCAGTTGGAAGTTTAGTTTTTATATTCATCTTCTTCCAAAACGAAAGACTTAAGTAAATAAATGAACTGTCTTATGAAGTAAGCAAATTCTTGGAAGGTGAAACACATGTTAATGAATATATTTTAATTAAAAGTCAAGTTTTTATATTTTTCTGACTCCCTGAGTTCAGACATTATTCATGTGATGACCTGATATAGGCAATGGTCATTTTTTAAGAGTTTGACATATCAGATGAGCTTAGTGTCACACACGCACACACAATCTATTATATAAAATCTCTTAGCAAATACTTGTATGAAGCCAAAACTAAAATTTAAATTGAAAATATTAAGACCGTTAATGTTTATAATAGTTTTTTAATATCTTCAAAAGGGAAATGAACATCATCTTATTGGGATGGGGTAATGGGTGTGTCAAATGAGGATTATATTCACGCCATCTAAATGGGTCTGTCTTAAAGGATCAAGATCAAATATTTAATCTGATACTCAATACTCACACTGATCATTACAGATTTTAGAAATACACTCAAAACCCAAATTAATACATGCTAAAAGGTAATTATCTAAAAATGATTATTTCTAAATAAGAAATGATTATTTTTAATTATAGTTTTTTTTAAACAAGAAAAACAATATTAAAAAAAATATTTGTTTATTAATTTAAAAAAAATAAATTTCTGAAGATGATGTAGGATAATTACAAAAATAAAAAATTGTTTATCAAAGATTTTGTCTGAATTTTGTTAGTTGAGATTATTTTAATGCATGTGGTTTCCTTTTGGTTTAATTTTCTCGTCTTTGTTCTGAAATCGAAAAAGAAAGATGGAAACGAAGACAAGAAAATTAGTTAGAAGAAAATCACAGACAATAGTTAATAAGATTTCTTGGAATTTTATAAAGTTACTTGATTTGAAAAACAAATTTCTAAAGTTGTTAAATAAAAACAACTAAAATTATAACTGTGTTCATTCCTGTATGAAATGAAATTTAGATTAACATGTATAGATGTTGATTATTGTAGAATTTTCAAATAAAACTTTATTCTTGATTAATAAAAACAAAATTGCATATAGAATTTCATGCTTGTGTGGAGAATAATTTCTTTTGTAAAATTCACAAAACTTTACATTGGGTAATATTATATACATGACTGTTTTTCTAAGAAATGTTGTTTAATTGAATCAGAAAAGTGACAGTAAATATATGGGAGAGTGGGGCTGTGGTAAAAACTATATATATATATATATATATATATATAGTGTATTTATTATTAGTACCAGAGATACAATCTCTGAATAGGCATGTAAATTGATACACTACATTGGTTTTCTGTAGAGGATTTATTTGTGTGGTTGTAGGGTTATTAGAGACTATAAGGTCAGTGGTTTTAAATTTAGATCTTGAAGACCATCTGCATTAGATCACAATCAACCCACACTCAATAAAATCACATTTCAATCTAGTCACAACACATATGGTTCTGTTGTTAACATTTTGGTCCCTCATGTCGTGTGACATCAAAGAACCGCATTACAAATTTACAACCTGCGTCTGCTATTCACTGATTGTTATAGTTACATGGCATTGTTTTATCTCAACACAAAAATGCCATCTTTGATGGTGGATGTCTTTATGTAACATCCCTGTAACCTCTCTGAAGATGGCTCATGTGAGCTGAAAGCTTAGAACTAGCATAAAAAAAATATCCAAATGTTGGACATTTTTGTCTTTATTTCTATCAGAAATTAAAGCTAAAATGGCTCATAATTAAACATAGTAGACATTCATTGTCTGTTATATTTAACTATATATATATATATATATATATCAGGGATAGAGCATATGTAAATATAAAAGTGGACATTGATGTCAGCACCTAAAGTTTACAGTCTGTTTCTTGCTAAATGTAATCTCAGGATATATATATATATATATATATATATATATACTAGCAGTATAGCCCGCATTGCTCAGGTGTAATGAAAGCTTTAAAACTAATCCATGGTCCTGGAGCTCAGACTCTTTGGACATTGGCATGAAAGACTAAAAAGCAATAGTTGTTTCCAGATAAAGTGAAAACGTAGACTGAAAGAAAAATGAATGGATGTAAGTCAAATTTTGATTTCCTGGTATCGATATCAAATGAGTTTTTTTAGTCGTAAACTGAATTTTGAAGGCTAAATAAGTCCTCTGAGTAAATGGTATCATGGCTGAGACTAAGAACTACAATTATACCTACTTAGAGCCAAACCCGAAGCAAAAACAAAAGGGCTGAAAAAAATAGACATACAGGCACACACAAACATCTTGCCTTTTATATAGGAAAGAGTATTAATAAAAAGTTTTCGATTTTTAAAAAAAATACTCTTTCCTATACATAGTAAGACAGTATACGTGGATAATCATCAATATGTTATTTTGCCTTTTATATATATATATATATATATATATATAATCAATTTTCTGCACTATTTTAAGAACTGCAACCTTGAAACTTCTGAATATCGTTTCTTATGTCTTTGTCTATGAGTGTATCAAATTTTGATTAAAATTGGACCACTTCTTCTATAACCCGATTTTTTCGATTATCGATTTTCGATATTTATCAGGGGTACCTCGACACAAAACCTAGCTAAAAACACTTGCAGACACTTACAGTACAACTGTGTAAATTTTCAAGAAAATCGGTAACGGACAGACACACACAGACAAAGTTCCATTTATAAACAAGTTTAGATTAGATTAGATTATATATATATACACACACACACACGGAATTCTGCACTTCAGACCAAGTCATAGTGCAACTGAAGGCAAGAACTAGATGTTTATTTCAAATCTTATTCTACTGTGAGTGATAATTCTTATTTTCAATTTAGGTTTATGGTAACTTGCTGCTGAAGTTGGCTTTGCTTTTTACACTTGAAGTAACTTTTTATCTTATTTATTCCACATGGACTTGCTATATTATTTTATGTTTTCATGACAAAAACTTTTTTGTGCAAAATTCACTAAAAATTTAATTTAGAAAACTTGATCTTGTTACTTGGAAGTCAATTTAACATTTTTCACTTTATATTTCTGTTAATCTTTTCTTTGAAATTTTTATTCATAAAACCAAATGTTTGATTCAAGGTTTTTTTTCACTCTTGTTTGAAGGACCCCGCCCTGAATGACTTCCACCATTTTTGTGTCTGTCAATTCAGGGGATTTACCATACTCGCCATGCTTGGTGAAGTTGATTTAAACCATAGCTGATTTGCTTGTGTAGGTGGCTGTTGGCTCATAGGAGCTCTTCCACTCTTTCACAGGTTTTGTTTTTGGTCCTGCAAGGTTCCTACCCCACCATCTTTACTGATCTTGCATCCAGTGGGGGTGCCGGTTTAGTCACTGACAACCTGATCCCTGGCAGGTAGTACTGGGTTTTGTGGTACCAGTAGCGGACATAACCTGACCTGACCTGAAGCTCACAAAACCTGGTATCCCCAAGCAGTCACCCATCTAAGTACTGACCAAGCTCAATGTTGCTTAACTTCAGTGACTGTATGGAAACCAATGTTTCAATGTGAAGTAGCTGTAATTAAGCAAATATACTAATTAGAAAATATATTTATTTCTGTTTCTAACAAATTAAAAATAATGTTAAATTTCACATTTAAATTTGACTTGATTAAAAGAAATAATTTATTAATCTGAGTTTTTTACTAGTCTTCTTACAAATGTTACAAAGTTCCTACCAAGAAACAATTTTAATGTTTTGTTATGTTTAGATTTTCACAGACTTTTCTTACAGAAGCTTTTGACTTTGATTCCACTTTTACATTGAGAAATTTATTTAACAATACTATTCTTTGTTGAATAAAGTTAATTTAATATTTTTCTCTATGATATTGTTATTCAGAGCAACATATTTACAGGGTGTGATGGATGAATTCTCATCTAAATTATGCAAAAAAAATAACACCAATTTTAACAGATATATTTACTAAAATTATACAAAAATACTAGAGTAAATTTATTCAATAAAATCACCATTCAACCATGGCTACCAGACAACTTTGGAATTTCCTGCAATTCCTTGACAGCCTCCTTGTTTAAGTTGATGAATCCTGCCATAATCCTTGTCTTCAGTTCATCTTTGGTGTTACAAGCAAGTTTGTTGGTTTTTTGTTCAACTGCACCCCACATACAATAATCGAGGGGGTTGTAGTCTGGTGAGTTAAGTGGCCAGATATAACAGTGCCGTGATTGTAGAAATTGTCTGACAGCCATGACTGGGCTCTTGTATGTGTGGTATGGTGCAGATTCCTGTTACCAGTCACAGATTCTTCCAGCAGTCACCCTCTTCACCCAGAGTAGCACTACCTTCTTGAAGCACTTGATGTAGGCCTCTGTGTTGAAACTGAGGCCCTGTGGTAAGATGAATGGAGATATAATGCCACCATCACTAGTGATCACTTCCAAACACCATGATATTGATGAGGTATATCATCCAACTCTTTCCGAAACCTCTGCACTGTTCTCAGATTGACACCCAAACATTCTAAAATGTTTGTATTGGAGCTTCCAGTGTGAACACCAAGCAGTACAGCATACAGCTCTCAAATCTCTGGCAATGTAAATTGTGACATTGTGCCCTTTTTCTCACAAAATGTGCCTAATTGACCCTACTATACTGTACATATGACAAAATTTAAAACAAATAACATATATGCACAAAATTAAAATTATAAAATAGCAACAATTTACCCATCATACCCTGTAGATGATAAAATTTATTTTTTTGTATTTTTCTTTCTAAAATGGTATGTTTTTTGAAAGTGTATTTATCATTATAAACATAAAAGAGGAGCAGACATAATATTTTATATTACAAAATTAATGAAAAACATCATTTATTAAGAATGTTGTTGTGTGAAGTAATGCCATAATTAAATTTAATAAATTTAATCCAATATGTTTAGATGCCGCAAATGAAATTTATGAAAAGTTAATCCTAACCCTGCTGCTAAACCATGCATTTTTAACAGCCAATTTTTTTCTTAGATATTTCTTCAACCATAAAAAGTAGATTTATGACAAAATTGATTATGATATTAATCTCTATATTTTCTTTGAATTTCTTAAGCTGACTACAGCATTAAGCTATCACAAACCAAAACTGAAAACAAAAATCTTTGCTCCCAGTGGATTTGAAATTGGCCTCTAGTTCTTACTTTTGGTTGCCTTATGACTTGGCCTGAAGTAAAGAACGTGTGTGTGTCTGTGTTATAACTGCTTTCTTGTTTCCAATTATAGTCTTTGCTCGAAGCAGCTTTTAAGCCCAACATAAGATTCCCTGCCACAAACAGTGGAGACATGATTGCTCCTGGCAACAAAAACCTTTTACTGTGGAATCATGTGTAACACTTCAACTCAACAACACTTTTACACTCCTTACTGCATCTACTACAGAGAGTATCACATACATGGTGGCATAGTCCAGGGAACCAAATATGATAGAGACTCCTTTCAGGAGATTTTAGCCATACCTATCAAGAAAAACACTACTGCACTCTTTTGATTTTATATCTCTTAAAAGTTGTACAAATTAATGGGTTGGCAGCCCACTGTTTGTAGTGATTTAATTTATTAAGAGTTCTCAATACTTAGTAGAGCATTATGCATGATAATATCTTTATTATAAGTTTATAATAAGAACATAGTTTACTGCAACACAAGAGCTGTTGTGTTTCAGTACTATATTATTGGCACTTTGTCAGGCAATGAAAGATTTTTTTTCTGTGAGGAATCATTATATATAGAAGCTTAAAAACAATACAATTTTTCCCAAATCCAGACAATTAAGATA
The DNA here is from genome assembly GCA_037127315.1 of Ascarosepion bandense. Taxonomy (NCBI): domain Eukaryota; kingdom Metazoa; phylum Mollusca; class Cephalopoda; order Sepiida; family Sepiidae; genus Ascarosepion; species Ascarosepion bandense. The sequence continues at coordinate 72,165 of JBBBDQ010001059.1, read as the reverse complement.
GGGGGGATTTTCGGACAGTTTGTCTCAGTGAACCAATAGAAAGTCAGGTCATGATGAATAGAAGGAATTTGCTTGTTAGGATAAGGGGGTGTAAAGACTTGAAATGACTTGAGATCCAGACGTTTTCTATGTCAAGTGATGAAATAAATTGAATGGTAGATACGTAGCATTTAACAAGTCTGAAAAGTTATTGCGTGTCATCATGAAATGATTACAAGTTATTTTTTAACTTGAAGTAGTGAACAAGCAACAAAGACGGGAAAGTTCTTTTGAAAAATACACTGCACATCAAATATATGTAGTTGACTTAGTGGGTGATCTATCCATTAACTAGTAACAAATGAATTCTCAGAAGATGGGATAATCAATCAATATATGCTAGGGGATAGATTATATGTCTAGTTATATTAGAAAAACTTAACTATACTTTAGAGTATATTTTAGACCTTGATGAGAAATTGAAGTTACTTCGTTACATTTATTGAGCAAGTTGAGTTTTGGGAATTTGATAATTTGTCATTTTTCTTGTAAATATAGAAAGCAAGGCTCATGTAAAGATTTACAAGTTCTGTTTTTATATTTAATATTTTCCGTTTTACCATAGGATGTTTTATTAGTATCTTATAATTGCCAACAATAAGTAGAATGTGATGTGCTATTGCAGTAAGTTTTATTATTAAAAGATAAGGTGTGAAAATAATGGCAGTAATACATATGTACAGAAAAAACATATGTACAGAACAAAATACCTGACAATTTTATAATACTTAACTTGAAAAACATGTTTGTAAAGCTATTTTGCATTAACAACAGTGGAAAAGGCATGACTCCAAAATCCCCTGCCTATTTAAATATACCACACTGGAGCAAGAAATTAGTAAGGGAAAAAATATCATCAGAATGCAGATGGTATTGCAATGCTCTCTTTTGACAAAGATGACCCAAAAATGCATTCATGTCTCACTGGGAATTAAGCATTCTCTTGAATTTTTTAAGAACTTGGAACTTGCTTGGTTCTTTGAAAAGCAGAACAAGAATGGATTCTTCAGATAACTCCAGATTCCAAAGATTAAGTCAGAAGTGGAATGAACACAAGCAAAAGATTTTTTCTTTGTTGTTGGAGACAAGAAAAAAAGGAAATCTTTTTACCTGACCAAATTCAGATTGGAATAAAACTGGTACTCACCTGTAAAAAAATAAAATAGATTAATATTCAAATCAATAATACAACATAAAGGCAAAAATCCTATCGACATTATATTAACTTCATGTCTTAAAGCTAAAATTGGATGATTTTATTACTGAATAATTAATGGTTACTGGAATACCCTCCCTTAGTGTCTATATTGAACAGAAGAACACACTAATAAATAACTGGGCCCATCAACCTTATATTGACTTTGAAAAAACATTGTCTTATAATCTCTTACCACTTGGAGTATTCACTTCTTAAGAGTTTTTCTTTTTAAGTTTCATTCAACACAAGGTACAAGAGCCACTCAAGCTAGGGGGTTATTAAATGAGGTGTGTGATATGAATTTAAGAGGAGGTGGTAGGAAGTAAAGTTTACGAGGATAAGGAAGATCAATAGCAATTGACTGTTGACTTGAGGAGGTTAAGATAGTAGAGTTCAGGGAAGCATCTATGCAGGAGCTTGTTCCACAAAACAGAAGTTTTTTGGGTGTTTGTGGAACTTTCTCTTTTAATTGGAATAATGAGGAAACTAGGATGATTCAACTCTGCAGATGTATCATGGTGTATCCTAGCTGTAAAGGTCTCAACTAGTGGATCTAAAAATTGGAACTTATGTAAACATTTGCCATGAAAAGAGCAAGAGGATAAAAACAGGATGGCAGTGTTGCATCCAAAAGAAAAGAAAACAGCACTAAAGACAGATGAATGTATTTCCCTCCACAAGACTTGAACAGAAAGAAATTGCATTGTTAACTTTATTTGAAAATATTAAGAAAAATACATATTTTTATATTAAATCATTTTATTTTTGCTCAGAAAACCAGTTGAGGGTGGCAAGAGAGGTAGCATCATCATATTTGATAGAGATGCAGCCATCAAAGCCATTTTTTGGCATTGAAGAACTACTTTTTCAGGCAGCAACATAATATTTTGTGTCCAATGTTTGCCATCATATTGTAGAAGTCTTTCCATATTTGACATGAACATTTATGTTAAGCAATTTCACTGAAAATATAATGTATTTAAGGAATAAAATAGATTTTCATAATTCCCAAGTGAATTTTGTTATATAACATATTTTACAGTCTAATTACTTTCAAAGTATTCAGAGTTTCAGTTTCCAAGAAATTTAATTCTTATGAACATGAAAAGGCTTGATTTTTTATTTTTTTAAATCTGCAGATTTTTTAAAAGAACATTTGACTAATTTTTTAATTTTTCTGTTGATTTTTTTACCAAAGTTTTGAATGATATTCATCAGCCTTCAAATTTTAGAAGTTCAACTAAATTTCTCTTTCTTTGCTTGCTGGGAATTAAAAGCCACAAAAATAAGGAAAATATTTCTTGTCTGAATTAAAAAAAAACTTAATGTACTTCTTTTCTATTTACTTACTACCTTTTTATTTTTATTATTCTTTCATAATAACTGTAAAATTAAAAACCTTTCATGTACCTAATAAAATGTGCCATCAGAAATTTTCATGAAACTGAACATTTATTATACTGGACAAAACATTGATCAGAGTTCAGCAAAAAATTTTCTGCTTCTTCATCAACCCTTGCCAACACATTGACACAGAAGAAATTTTTATGATTTAAGTTTTCAATTTTTCCTCAAAACAGTATTTTTAGTAAAGATTTTGTATATTTTATGAGTAACTTTTTAGCCCCAAACTATCAAATTTCTGACATTAATGAGGTCGAAAAGACTAATTCCTGTCAAATTTCAAGTATGCGCACATATAAGGCAAATGTTTATGGCTTGCTATAGATTTCGAAGAATCACTTAAAAATTGAAAGTCACATGAGTTTTTCAAAATTAATTTACTCACTTACTTTAAGCCAGAGGGACTTCCTTTTCCTGAAAGTTTTTTTTTATATATTCAATAATAATCAACACAAAGTTCCCTCTAAATTTTAGCTCTTTTACCTCGTCTACCATGCTGGCTAATGGTATTCATACAATTGGCAGATTTAAAACCCACTTCTAAAATATTCAAGTTCATAAACTAGTGAGTTAAATAGTTTCAGTATCTTTGCTTAGTAGAAGTTAATTAAACCAAAGAAAGCATGAAACTTACTAGTGGCTAAATCCAGAAGATGTCCTTCGTTCTTTTGGCTTACAGTTTAGGTTAAATAATTAAACCAATTTTTCAGATTTTAAAAGAAACAATATATCTTGTTCATTAAACTATTGAATTAAATAAAGTTTTCTACTAAAAATCTATGCAATGAATACTTAAATAATCAGAAACTTAATCATGCCATTTATTAACTATCAATTTTCAATGAAACAAGTTTTTCAAGAAGTGACTTTCGCTGACAATATAAGATTTGATTTTTCTCTATTCATTGCTGCATACACCTTTAGTTATACATTTTATATTTATATTGATTGTATATCTGAACTTTCGTTAGATGTTTCATTAAGTATTTGATCTAACAAAGATTTTTTTGTTGATAACAGGACTCAAGTCTATTGTTTATAATAACTTTGTTGCCATAGTTTGACTCAATCCATTTATTTTTTTCTCAAAAGGAATATTATTGCAATGTGTTCAAATATGTACATTTTGATTATGAACTGCTGACAGAAAGAATTTTGCTAAATGTTTGATTTCCATTTTCTCTTGTGCAATACTTTTACTTGTGTTGGAAGATATTACATACATTAAGCTAATGATTTTTATTAGCAAATTATATATATATTCAAAGCATTTAATCTCTTTAAGCTGAAGTCATTTGAAGTTCAAAGAAAAGCTAATCTTTATTCATGAAAATATGTTATCTGGTAATTTCCCTTTGTATTGGCCTTTTTAAGTTAACAGCCAATGAAGCGATTATGTATTGGTGGTACTGGAATCTTTCAACAACCATCTTTATTTTTAATATCTCTTGCCAGTTTTTGTCTCTCATTTCTGTGGTGGAAAGCATTAGAATGATAAACATGATTGCTAACTACTATAGATTTGTAGTTAATTGATCATCAATTAATAATAAAAATAAATGGTGTATAATCAATTAAAAATAATACAAATGTAGTTAATTATTTACACAAATTTATACACAAAAATATTTTAAAAGTTATTACAATATTAACAAAAAAGAATAACACAAATGAACAACCAGAGCTGGCTCAAGGTACTGGCAACTCAGGCAGTTGACCAGAACGCACTCAAGACTGAGGGTGTCATCATGCCATCATGTCATGTATTTGGGATCTTTCAAAACTAAAGCTTATAAAAGCGTACTTGTGGTCATCCATGACTCAAAAGAATCTCGTAAAGAAAATGTTGAAAGTGCCATGAAAAGAGTTGCAGATCGAAAGGTGAGAAAAAATATTTTCAGTTTTTCTCCTTATGAAAATTTTTAAAAGTTAAACTTGGAAGGATGACAAAGCTCAGCTTGTTTGCGGGGGGGTGGGGGTGGGGGGTCATTACTGTGGACAACAGCAGAGAATCAAAAAAAAAAGGAAAAAAAAGATTTGAATGACGTGAAAAAGCCACATGAATATAGAAAAGTTGATTTGTAAGAATTGTTTTGATTTAAAAAAAGGAAAAAAAAAAAAAAGGACAGCTACACCCACCCACATAGAATAACTTTCAACTACTGTTAGGAATTTATTAAAAAGCTTTTACTCTTTATGCTTGCCAGTGAAAATCATCAAATGTAATCTCTTGCAGAAGCCTTGTGGTACAGATTCAATGCTTGTCACACAGGAATTTTACAAGTGCCTAGTGAAGCAAAAGGAATTAAAGTGAGATTATTACTTTCTTAGAATGTAGATAGGAAAAATATAAAGGGGCAAAATGTCATAATCATCACCTCAATGTGATAAAAGCACCAATTCATACCAGACAGATAGTGAAATGAATAATAAATTAGATTTAAGTAGCTTCAAAGAAAAGTGATACCTAACATTTAAAATGAATTTTTTAAAATGAAAACTCTTTCTTGAAGTTTTTATTTCAAATTTAATTTCAAACTAATAAATTAAATTTAATATTTGCAATAAGCAAAATACTTTTAGAATAAATTTATACTGCTTGGAATAAGACATTTGTTATTGCTAAAAAAAAAAAAAAAAGATTGATTTTAGATATATTTACAAATCTATCAGCACAATGAAATTCTCTTTATTGAAAAGATTTTTTTAAAGTAAAATGTACTTTCCTGAAATTTTATTTGAGGAATATTGGATGATTTAAAGTTTAACTAATCTGATTTGAAACAAATGTTACTTTTAGTTTAAAATGTCATAGAAAAGCATCTAACAGAGATGAGTGTTTTTATGAGATGGTGACATGAGATGGTCTATCTTGATAGACTTATAATTAGAATTATTAGTTGACTAATACAATGTACTTTTTTCACATTTTTTTTTTAACTGCTGAGTAATCTTAAAAATTTAAGAAAGTATTCTCCATAATCTAATATTTTATCGAATTTTAGGGACTTTGACTTTAAATTTATTATAGATCCCACATTTATTTTCTGTAACTGTTGTGTTGGACATTCTTATTTACAAAAATCAACATTTATACTCACACAAAAAAATTAAATTCTTTTTAAAATACTGGAGTGGGAGTGAGTTGCTGAATTGTAGTAAGCTTTTCCATTTATGATTAGTAAATATAGTTTTTACTTAATAACAATATCACCTAACTGGTACAAATTAATACAGAATTTTTAAAGATTTAAATGTTTATAATGTATTCTTATTAAAATATTTAAAACATGAAAACAATTCTTGTAAAAATTCATTATTCATTGAAATATTTTTTTCTCAAGACAATAGTGTCCATAATATATTTTATTCATAAAAGTACAATGTTTTAGTTTTATTGCTTTTTTTATTTTATAATTCAGAACAGATTTTTGGTAACTGAGGGTCCTTGTTGACAAAAAAATATTATTTAAATTCTAATACTTGTTCTTATCACTAATAAAAGTGCTACAGAAAAAAAAAATTCTCAAAATCTTACAAAATTAAATAAGTGAAGGGTAACAGATATAAAACCAAATATTTTAAGATTTTCTAAAATAATTTAATTCATTTGTCAATAATTCCTGAAAGTTTCAATAAAATCCAACAATTATTTGATTTTTCCAAATCAATGTGTTTTCACTGAAAAAAAACAAAAAAAAAAACACTAAAATTTCCTATGCTAATTTATGGTCACCTGCTGATGCAAGAAAAACAATATTTTTAACCAACATTTTAAAGGTTCTAAAACAAATTAAAAAACATAATTCAATAATCAAAAAATCTTTATCTTTTTTCTTAATAATTTGATTTGTATTAATTTTGGGGCATTTTTCATGTATGCTAATTTCTTAGTAAACCTTAAGAGATACCTAATTATACTGGTGCTACTTAGTGATGAGGTGGGGCATTTAATCTTTTTGAATAGACTATTTCATAGAAACCTTTTTGTTTTCTTTCTACCAGAACACGCTAATGATTTTGATTAGCATGTACTCTCTCTTCATAATAACTAGGTTTTTGGAAATATATGTTCAAAAAGGTGAAAGAAGAATATACTTTGGCAAACACACTGAAAGATAAGGAATATATCTGGAGGTTCCACAAAAACCCCATTGATTGTTGATTGGCATGATTCTCGGCTCTGGTCTCAATGCTTTCAGCTTTTTAATCAGAACTCAAGGTTACTTATTTCACATGAGCCCCCACCCCACTGCATTGTCTTGGAACCAGGTCAAGGGTGGGAGGAAGGAAACAAATGAAGAATGTTTTAAAGAGTTTATCAATTTACATGAAAGTGACCGAAATTTCATTTTCTATTTTGTTAACGCTGACAGAAAAAACACCTGAACACTTTCTGACAGCCGTTCATCATGGAAGAGAAGAATTCAATTCTCATGATTTGTATGCAGGCCATGAGATACAGGTAGAGTGCTGAAGAAGAGGCATTGCCAAATTTTTAAAGGAAAAACTGGGATTAACAAAAAAAAAAAAATTAGATTTTAAAATTGGCAGGAACCAAAAAAAATGACAAGCAGAGCATTGACAGCAGAAGGTAATTTTCAGTTGGCAGGTTCTGGATAATATTCAGTAAATGTTTCTGTATGGGGTGTGGAGGAGTGGGAGAGAATATAAAATTTTTTGAATAAAAAAGCAAGCAGAGAGAGAGAGACTTCTAATAAAGAGAGTAAGAAGAAAGAGAGGGAGAGAAACTTTGAATAAAAAAATGTAAGGAAAGATGAGAGAGAAAAATTTGGAATAAAGAGAGAGAGAGAGAGAGAAAAAGAGAAATCCAGTGATGGAAGAATACAGAAAAATTCATGGAGAAAGTGACTGATAGATAGAAAGAGGAGAGAATTATATGAGTCCCAAATAACAATTAAATTTTTAACTCTTGATTGAAATGAATTAAAAAGAAAAATCTGATATCCTAGCTGACCCACTCAGTGAAATTTTAGAGTGAAGAGTAATAAACACTAGCCATAGATAAGAGGTGGGTTAATAGTTACAGTGGCAACCACCAAGAGAGTGAAACGATGATAAAATAGTAATAATAATTATATATTTTTACTACTACTACTACTCCTCCAATTTGTTTGCAACATAATTGCAGTTGTTATCAAACAGCAATGCAAAGAGTCAACTTTCATTCTCACCTCCTGAATATATTTTCTTTTTTGGAAATATTTAAAAGATTAACCCCCCACACACACACACCACACACACACACTCATCTGCTTGAACATCAGATTTCCTTTCTGGTTTTGTGACATTTGCAAGAATACAACGGAAGTAGCGTGATCTGGAACTTTTGGATATTCCAGAGATATTTCCACACATGATCCAAAATGAAAAATTAAGTGAGCCTTTCTTTGGCGAGAATTGAAAGAGAACAATTCATTCACTGAACATTTTCGTTTAGGAAAGAAGAAATATGAAGACCAGTAATTCAAAACATAAAAAGGGGTGACATATAATGCGGTGCATATCAGCTCAGAACAAGAACTTGGAGGGCTGAGTCACGACCTCCGATATATATTACCAAGGTCTGAGCGATGAAATGTGACGTCACAGGAGTAAAGCCATGAATCAGCTAGCAGCAGTGTCTCTCGCTTCATGACAATGTTGATAATCACAAAGTCGTTTTTTTTTAAATAAAGATTTTTAAACTTTTTAAAATGTAACAAGAAAAAAAAAAGACATGTTTTGATTTATGCTGGTTTTATTAATTTTAATTAAAATTAAGAAAAACAATAATTAATAAGAAAATATAAACAATAAACATCATTGTTGACTACTGACTGTCGGTCATGTTTGTAAATAAACACAGTTTTAAAGACAAAATTTTTCGTTTATTCGTCTAAATTCTAAAAACAATTTAACAAACACTGCTTAAATTTTCATATTTGTAATTTAAAAGTAAAAACTAATGTTTCTATTTCATTTTTGATAAACTGTTTATAAAAAAATCATTTTTTGCAAAACTCTTTTTTAGTTAATGTTTACTTACTAATTAATTTTTTAAGGATTAAAAAACCCTAAACCAATCATAAAAGAATTATTCTTCAGTTAAAATTCTAATTTTTTTATTTCCAATTTATTTCTATGGATTAATATCAGTAATTAACTTTCAAATTATCAAAAATAGGAAAAAAATGTTTGGAAAATATTTTTTTGGGGGGGGGTTCATTTTGTGCGAAAGATTTTCTAAAAATTAAATATTTTAAAATTCAAGTGTGATGTGATTTAGGCCTTTATGTTTCAAATAAATTCAAAACTTATTCAGAAATAATAGGTTTAAACAAAGTTGAAATCATCATTTTCATTTCAAGTTTAAATTTTCGGTAATAGTGACTTGACTTTTAACAAATAATTTCAGAGTTTTCAAATAAAAAACCTTAAAAATAAAACAAATTCTTTAAAATTGACTAAAATATAAATTTTGTAGTCTTTGTTAATACAAGAAAAAGAATGAAAAAAAATTAATTCAGGAATATTTTTTCAATGTTTAAAAATGATTCATAAAGTTGCAAGTATAGAAAAGTTAAGTTTTTACTTTCGTTTTCTAAGAGTTTTTAAACATTTCATTGAAAAGAAAACACTATTTTCTGAAATAAAATATAAATAAAAAATTAATTCAAATAATTTTAGAAAATATAACGTTTAACAACTTTTTTTCGGCTTCAGTTTAAGTTTTAAAACATTTCGAAAAGAAATACTTACAAATGAATAGCCATATTTAAATTTTATTTTTTTTTAATTCAGATATTTTTTATGATAATTTTTATTTCAATTTTATTCAAAGAAATAAAAATAATAACTTATTTTATTGTATTAATTTAAAAGATATATAAACAAAGTGCTTTTATGGCAAAACTAATTTTTTTAACAAATTTTGATTTTAGCGCCTGTTAAAATAAATGGTGATTGAAATTTTAACTATTCACTTTGCTAAATGGACTTGGGGTAAAATTCTCCCTTTTAATGGCATGTTTTTTTTATAATTCCCTTTGCAATTTGGTACCACACAAGAAAAAGGCTTGTTTGGTTCTGAAAATAAGTCAACGCTTACGGACGCCGTGTAAAACAGAACTCTACTAAGTGTGACGTCAGCAAGTCAACTTTAATCATAGGACAGACCTTGGTATATATCGAAGGTCGTGGCTGAGTTCAGATTCCGGTTAAATTCATTGCATTCACATATGTGCAAATACCCTTGAAAAAGTTATGAATTTGCTTCACTCTTCAGGTAGGAGTTAAATAGCAGGACAGATTGTGTTCTGTGGCCTTGGTTGGTAACCAGCCTACTGCAGAAAAAATGGCAAACTGTTGCAGGAAAATTTTCTTTCGAGGCACGATCACCAAAGCACGTATCACATAAGGCACTAAACAGACTAACTGAATATGTAAAAGCCAAAGTTTGGAAACAAGAAAAAATGATAAAAAGTACTTGCAATATTCAAGAAAAATTCTATGAAAAATGAGTTTAACATCCAGATCAATTTAGGCTGAACATGGATTCAAACATAGAAAAATATTTTATAAACATTCTGCCATACACCTGACATCATAAAGGAAACATTTTCCAAAGAGATTTTCCAATGTTTCAAGATACCAAGTCTTTATATTTTAAAAGAAATTTAAAGATCTGGGAACAGGAAAAAAGGAAATATCTTAAAAGATTAGGGTTCAAACTAGTTTAGGACTTGAAGAATTGTTCTTTGACAGATCAAAGTTAATGAGAAAAGAAAATTTAAGCCATTTACTCACAGCATAATTGTATATGTTTCATCTTTATTGGATCAATGACAATTTTATTCAATTTAATATGGTCATCCATGAAAAATTCACCTTTCTTACAACATGGAACAAAATAAACTAAAATAACAAAAATATCCTGTGTAGCAGTCTCAGCGATGGTGCAAATGAATTAACATACAGATAAGAATTCTGAAATTCAATCTGCACTGGCCACTTAATAACCAATATATTTTGTAAGGGAAAGAAAACCAGAGTTGCTGTATTTTGCTTAGAAAAAACACTTGGCTGGTCTTGTACCCTCAATTTTTGGTTAGATGGCACACAAGGTAGCTTGTAACACATTTGTCACCTTTGAATTTTCATGCTATTAAATAAATATTTTGCATTAGCATATACAGCATTAGTCCTTTGTTTTTTCAGCATTTCAGTGTTTGTAGAGACAGAAATAAATTTGCTTTTCAAGCATCAGTCGATTTTTAATGTTGTCTTTACCAGAATAAAAAAAAAACATCAGGAGCGGTAACATCCCATATAATTTAAATATTCTCAAAGTGATAAGATGTGCCAGGTTCATGATATTTTAACTTTTATAACATTTAATTCGATTACGCTAGGATTAAATCTTTTAGAAGTTCTTCCTTTTCCACATCATCATTGATATAAGTTCATTTGTAAGCAGCAAAGTGACCCCCAGTAGAACCTGTGCACAAAATATAACAGGGCAGTGTGTCTGACAGAGTCATATTAGTGCATGAAATATTGTTTGGTGACTTGAGGTACTAAGAGACTTCATAATCCTGAGCAAAGAAGTAGAGATATTGGATGGAGAAAAATATGAGTGAGTGTTTAATAAGATTGAAACTTGAGAAAAGGATTTAGCTAAAAATATTAATTTAAACATATAAAATACTTATGAGAAAAAAAAATCAAGAGGATTTGAACTTAAACCAAAATTCACTAGAATCCAATATAACACTTATGATGAGATGATTAATGTGTTTTGCCAAAATTCTGCAAAACCCAGACAGAATTGAAAAATGTTTATTTAGAATCATATGTAGCAATCATACAGAGAAATCTTACTAAAATGTCTGGTGTTGGGTATTTTAGAAGTATAGGTCAAAGGTAGTGCTAATGGGAAAAGCCTTAACTAACACATCACTCAATAAATCCTAACAAATAACACAATTTTCGGCAAAATTTAACTTTATTTGTCAACACAGTCTCCTCCTAAGGTGATACACTGATCCCAACACTTAAGAATTTCAATGCATTTTTGTAGAATGATTTGTCCTTGAAGAAAAAATACATCACATTTTCCAATATCACTTCTTCATTGGAACTAAATATCTTTCCCTGAAGAATTCTTTTGAGGTCTGCAAACAGCCAGTAGTCACTGAAGGCCAGATTTGGAGAATAAGGTGGATGTGGAAGCAATTTGGAGTACAATTCATGTAATTTTGCTATCGTTGTGATCAACTTGTGACATGGTGTGTTGTCTTGGAGAAATATCACTTTTTCTTCTTCATTTGTGACCATTTTTTGGTGATTTCTTCCTTCAAATGTATCAATAATGCTATATAATATATGCTATTGATGGTTATTCCTTTCTCAAGGTAATCGATGAACAAAATACCTTGCGCATCACAAAATACGGATGCCAAAACCTTGCCTGCTGATGTTTACCTCTTTGTTCGCTTTAGATGGCTTTCACCAGTTGCTGTTCACTCAGCTGACTGCCAATTTGAATCCGGAGTGAAGTGGTGAATCCATGTTTCATCCATTGTCACATTTTTATGCAAAAATTTTTTGTTGCATTGAAACAGTTGTAAACAACGCTCTGAATTAATTCATTTGTTTTTTTACAGATAGAAAAACTGAAAGCAGCAAAGATTTCAGAAAATATAAATATCTGACATAACAAAAGCATTAATATGAATTTTTATTATGAAATGATAAATGGGAAATCTAGTTTAAGAAATTAGAATAAGCAGAAAAATAATTTTTTAATTAGTTTAATATTTATCTAGAGCCCCTTGATAAAATCCAAAGAAGAATCAGCAATATTATAGGCCCTGATCTGACATCTCAGCTTCAGTAAATTTACCACCACTATAAGGTTGCATTCCTTTGCATATTCTATAAATACTGTTGCGGTAATTGTTCAGATGAACTCTTTGCTATGGTCTCTAGACTCTTTAAATTTAAGTACTAGACTGGTGATGAGGTCTCAGCAATTTATATTTGAGCTGGCTAGATGTAGCCATAAGTTTTATGCTAACAGTTTCTTTTCTCACTCACAGAACTCCTTTCCGGATCCATGCTTTCCAGCCAACTTCAACTGCAAAAATTGAAATAAATGTCAATCACTATCTGCTGTCCTGATTACTCTTCCTCTGTTCTCACTTCTTAGCAATTGTTTTCCTGTTTTTAACTCTTCTACACCCAGTAACTCCTGTCTTTGTGGTTTTACTGCCTTGCTTGGGTTGAACTCAAAGAAAAAAATTATCAAGCTATCTTCCTATGCAAGACATGCATTACACTCAAGAAAGAAAAAAAAAAATCAAAATTTAAACTTCACCAACAAAGATTAAAAAGGTAAATAAGGTAGAATAAAAATCATGTCAGTTTCTTTTACTTTCATTTCTGCTTCTTTTAACTGCTTCTCTTTATTCTTTCTCGATGTTTTTTAACCTCTACTTTTCTCCTTGTCTTACTTATATCTTGCTTTTCCCAATTCCCTTATATGGAAATGAACAAATAAAGTGTTGGTGCATGCAACACTTTCTACTAATACACATGTTGATTCGAGTTAAAATCTCTCAAGTCTATTCATGTTTGCACATGACATCCACTGAAATTGTGTATATGACTTTTCTTTACTACTACTACTACTACAGAGATTGAACCCATGACTACCAAGAAACCAGATAAGCTTTAACTTAACACTTTAATCTACAAAGCCGTGTATCTCCTAGACAACTCAGTAGTGAAATATTGAAGACTTGAATCTGATGTTTTTAGTGATGTAGTAGAATTTTGTAAGTGCCCTTTCTTAAAAGGGCCAAAATGATGTTCATCTTCATGCTTGGTCTATCAAGGAGACTGTCAGAGAATAACGTGTGCCTGAATTCTTTTAGTTGTTCTCTATTATTCTTTATTGTCTTATCTTAACTTCAATCTATAAAGTTTGATGATAATCCTTTCCCTCTATACAGATTCAGCCAGGACTAATTTCAGCATCTTCTCTGCAAATCCCCATAGAATAAAGTCCAGATATTAATATGAAAGAGATTTCTTTCAGATAGAACAATGACCAAAATATTGGGAGGATGATAAACCAAAACAAGCATATTTGGCCAAACAAAAAAAGCCAAGAATTATTGGAGGATATTAAAAAGATTGCAATTTTTTCATTTTTGTTTCCTTAAGCAAAAATATAATTTTAATTTGAACTGCATAGAGAAATTCAAAAGTATGTCGACTCAATTCAGATCCTGTTAATATCTTTTGGAAATATTAAAACATAACCAAAAGGTTTGTCGTGTGCTGCATTTGCTTTGGTCTCAGTACTTTTCTGAAGTCTGTTTTCAAGCAATTTTTCTAATTTTCATGTTTCATGCACATTCATCATAGCTAGCATGACACTTTTACTAGGTACTTTGTTTTAAGCAGATTGATGTTTTTCATTTTGTCTTTATTCTTCTTAAATGTATACTAAATAAATGATCATCATATTTTCATGCTCTTTCTTTAATACTATATTAAGTAATGGAGATTATAAAAATCACACAACATAAAAAACAAATAATAATGATCTTAAAAATAATGTTTCTTTTTCCCTCTCTTCTATCTTCTTTTTTACCATTTTTCAACCAAAGATAATTCCGAGATAAAAGTGAATATTTTTAAACAGCAAAATCAACAACCAGAGAAAAAGATAAAATATTTGTTGCTTAAAAGTCTCTGAGAATGAAACACAAGCTGGCTTCACGCAAGACAAAATTCTAACAAGTATCTAAATATAAATAAAGGTTTACAGAGAAGTAAAAAGTATCAGTGCAAGTAAAATCTATGCAAAAAGTACATGTAAGGATCTCATTGTAAAATTTAGACAGGTTTTGCTGAAATGTTAAAAAATAAATAAAAATATAAAAAAACTGTCACTCTTTCCATCAAGAAAAGAATGAAACTTTTTTTGATTTCATTCATTGTGCCTATTTATATGAATGAGTAAAACTCTTTAAATAAAATGTTGTTTATTAGAAACAAAAACAAGTTGTTCAACTTTTTTACAGCAAGTTTTATATCAAATTTGGGAAATTTATTTACTCTATGTGTATAAATCTTGACTGAAAGGAAAAAAATTCTGATTTTATTTTTTGATTGAAAATAAACACTGATTTTTTTTTTTTTTAAGTCGGTATCACCCCGTGCAAAGAAGTAAAGCCACTAAGATACAAGGGGTTCCAGAGTGTGGAAGAATGAGGAATAGTAACAATAATGAGCAGAAAGAGAAATGAATAATCAGGAGGACTGTAGATAGCAATTGACACTACATTTAAATTTTTGCAGATTAAAGTTTGGTTGAAAGTATGGAGCTGGAAGAAAATTTCACAAGTCTGAAGTGCAAGAAAAGAAACTTTTAGCATAGAATTTACAGTTACATCTCGCCAGCTCAGTTGTAAATTGATAAGATTTTGATGCCAGTCAAGTACTGCGCTTAAATTCAAAATGTCTACATACCATAGCAAAGAGCTCATCTGAACAATTATCATAAAGGTATTTATAGAAAAGACACAGAGAGGCAACCTTACAGTGGTAGGAAAGTGACTGAAGCCATGCAGTCAGATTAGCACCAACAATATTGCAGATTCTTCTTTGGATCTTATCAAGGAGCTCAAAGGTAAAATAATTTTAGGATAATGCATCAACAATTGTTTTGGGGATTACAATGATTTTTTTCCAGAGACAAATCCTATTTAACTCATAGCTGAAGGAGGCGATGGATTAAAAACATCTTTGACATTCATTCTTTTATTACTTGTGTATGTGTGCTGTGGAGCAGTTGATATTGGCTTTAAACAAAAAATCAAAGAGCAGAGTTTGAATTCCAGCAGAATTCATTGCATTCGTTTACACATATATGCCCTTGGGAAAGGTATTGATCTGTCATTTCTTTTCCCTCCAGCTATTGATTAAATAGCAGAACAGACTGGGTTCTGTAGCCTTGGTTGGCAACCAGTCTACCACAGAAAGTAATAGCAACCTACTGCAGGAAAGTATTCTGCCAAATCATCCATATCACTTTTGAGACATGATCGCCCAAGCGTGTATCATGTATGGCACTTACTAACTGAATCAGTCAAATGTGTTAGTTACAAGAAAAAAAAAACCAGTAAACAGCAAATTGAGTTTCAAATGAGTTTGCAAGAGAAATATTTATTTTTCCACCTCATTGGATTGTCTTCTTCAAAGTGAAAAGTTAAACAAAATGAGATTCAGTTCACATTTAAGAAAGATTTTACAAGTATACAAATGATGCCAATGAAGATAGATAAGAATTTATTAGAGTAAATATCATTTCTACAAAAATTGCTTTATTTTAAATTGTTTAATTTCTTAAAACAAATCAAAACTTAGAAAAAAAGAATAATTTCATTTCTCAATAATTCTTTCATTTTCTTGTAATAGCTTTGGGTTTGTCTAAATGCTTCAACCTTGAGAAGTTGACAGCTGTACTTTCATAATATTAGCTTCCCATACAGAAATAGGGGTCAAATTCTGCAATGAGAAGAGAAATTTGCAAAAACATAAAAGGACAATTACTCATCTCAGAAATTAAATACTAATTAAATTACATCAAATTTCCTTGTTACTTTGGTGTAAAATCCAAATGAATTATAATCTCAGAATAAACAAACTTAGCAGTCAAGACTGGAAAGCGGGCGGGGGGGGGGGGGGGGGCGGGGGGGGGGGGGCTATATGTGTATTCTCAGATGTCGGCCTACAAGTCATGCAAGCATCTTGCAATTTAAAACCTGTGTGCTAAAAGGGATTCTCCGTCCTATGAAGCAGATGAAAAACTGTGAGGAAAGTAGGAATAGGAAAAAAGAAAAAAAATAATAAAGGAGCAAATAAATAAAACAAAGGAAAACATTTTGCTAAACTCAACCAAAGTTTTCTCTGCAACAGACACAAATACTTCCTTTAACGATTATATAAAGTATTTGAGCATAATCCAAGTTTAAGGATTGCTTAAAATGGATTTCAGTTCTTAAAAAGATTGGGTTAACAAAGAATTGACATTTATCATGAAGAAATCAATGGCAACTCACATTAGTCACAAACAAGGATGAATGTTCATTAATTAACCTTTATATTAAATAATTTCTTAAACTTTCTTCCTGCTACTAAAGATACAAAGTGCGCAATGAATAAATTGTCGTCTAAATTACACAAAATGAAAATAACACTGACAACTCATTTTAAAAGATTTATCAAAATTACACAAAAATATCTTAAAATATGAAAGTAAATTTATTCAGTAAAATGGCTGCAGAATCTCCAGCAACTCTTCTGGGTGGTCTCTTCATATAACTTAGTGAATGCTGCCATAATCCTTGTTTTTAGTTCATCTTTGGTAAAATAAGGAGTTTTGTTGGTCTTTTGTTGAATTGCACCCCACACAAAATAATCAGCCATAACTGGGTTTCCCTGCCTATGTAGTATGATGCAGAGTCCTGTTGCCGATCATCAGGTCTCCTAACATCTTAAGTCAGGGCAACACTACCTCTTCAAGAGAGTTAATTCAGGTTTTAGTATTGAGTCTGAAGCCCTGTGGAAAGATGAATGGATGCTGCCATCACTAGTGATCAGTCCAAACACCATGATGTTGGCTGGATATATAATCCAACACATTCCAAATCATCTGCACTGTCCTCAGACTGACATCCAAACACTGTAGTGCTCATATTAGAGCCTCTGGCACAAATAACAAGCAGTACAGCAGTACTTGTTTCCAAGTTTCTGGTTAAGTAAATTGTGTCACAGTGATCTTTTTAGTCACAGGAACTAACCAACATCTATATAAACTGGTTCATGTGTCCTTAAGGACACATGGACCAGAGGATATACACGTGACTTGACCCAAAGAGTTGTGAGTCCAATACCAGGCTACAGTAGTGGTGAACAAGTAACTTAGAGGGTTAGATAGAGATAACTCATGACTACCAAAAGAGGCTCTACACAAGGAATGAGGATGATATATCCCAGTGATTGTAATAAAGGGTTCGGTTCAAATTCCTAGCAGAAGGCCGGAGCATACAATGGCCAAAACATTGTACAAATGGCAACAAAGATGAAACAATACTTAGAATAATGTAAATAGCGTAAATACTACCTCATCTCAGAAATATAGACAAAGTACTTCCATTAGTAACCATTATATATATATATATATATATATATAGTCATCCGCAGACAGATCTGATATTTTACAGCACATAAGTATGGTTAGACATTCAATTGCTTTGACCCATGATTGAAACCCAACTGAATTGGTGTTATATATATTACAAAAAAGTAAAAGAAAACATCTAAGGTCCCACTATGTATCTTATCCAGACAAAATTAAAAAGTGACATATCTAGATCTAAGCCATCCTGCCCACTTTCATAACCCAAATATTAAATCTCCATGATTACATAATTCTCATTTTTAATTGAACAATATTGACACACCTAATGCATTTTCTCTAACTACCACTCCCTAATTTTCTAAGTAACCATGAATTCATCTTATATTTTAAAATAAATCATTTTCACCATTTATTTAAGCATATCACCTGAAGAACAGTTTTGTTCTGAAACATGAAAATTTTTGTGTAGTGATATTATGCTTTTATAAACCATTGTAATAACAAAATTACAATATATATATATATATATAATAAAATATAGTTCTACAGTATGCTATTTTATGACTAAAAGTGCTCATTATCAGAGATAGAGCATATGAATATAAAATACAAAAATAGACACTGAAGTCAACACTGAATTTGTTTTCCTGCTTGAATGTAATCTTCAAGCCTTGAAGAAGTCATACAAGAATGAAAAAGACTGTCACCACTTTGTGATAGAAGTCCACATTAAACTAAGTTGTGGAAAATTATATATCAGTATTTGTCTATATTTCTGAGATAAGGTAGCATTTACACCATTTACATTATTTGGACTATTGTCCTCATATTTGTTGCCATTTTTGTGAGGTTTCAGCCATGGTACACTCCAGCCTTCTTCAGGTGCTAGGAATTTTGAACTGAACCCTTTATTACAATGACAGGAGTATGTCATTCTCATTCTTCAAGGACACATGGCCCAGCAGATATAGACACTGGTTAGTTACAGTGACTTGATCCAAAGACTTGTGAGTTCAATACCAGGCTAGAGCAGTGGTAAACAAATAACTTAGAGACTCGGGTTAAAGGGAGATAACTCATGACTACCAGAAGCAGCTTTGCACAAGGAATGACAATGATATACCCCAGTGATCATAATAAAAGGTTCGGTTAGAAATTCCTAGCACCTGAAGAGAGCTGAAACGTACAACAGCTGAAACATAAAAATGGCAACAAAGATAAAGACAATAGCATTAATAATGTAAATAGTGTAGTGTGTGTGTATATATATATATAAATAAATGAATAAATAAATAACTGGTCAGAAAAGTGTCTTTAATCTAATCTTCACTTTATCAAGCTTCCTCAGAGATATTTTTAAAAACAAATGATTTCAAAACTTTCTACAAAAAATCCACAGAGAAAGTATGTTGATTTAGATTTGATTTCTTTGGTCAGATACATGTCATGTGTAATAAAGCAATGAATAGATATTCTAAATAAAAGTGTATGCACATGAAAATAATGCATGTGTCAAGTGTATTTAAACTAAAGTGTGTTTATATGTTGGTAACATTAACGTAACGTGTGTGAATAACCAAATGAAATACATTTCCGTTCAATATCGTACATTATTTTGCTACAATTTTGAATGAAAATGTATTTCATTTTGTCATTCATTCACACACACACAAATGTTACCAACATATAAACACACTTTATTTGTCTGTAGTTTAAATATGTTTGACACATGCATTATTTTTATATACACTTTCATTTAAAATATCCATCCATTGTTTTATTACACATGACACATATCTGACCAATGAAATCAAACCTCAATCATTATACTGTCTCTATGGATTTTGTAAAAATTAAAAAACAAAAATTATCATTTGTCTTTAAAAGATCTCTAAAGAAGCTTGTTAAAGTAAAACATGTTTGATTAAAGACACTTTTTTTGTATCCTGTTCTTTAATTATTCCATTCAGCTTGTCAGATTTCAATCCATATATTTAACTCATATAAAACTACTTTTTTTTCCTAGTTTTTATGTCAAATTTTTAATAAATATTAACAACTTTCAAGACATATTTATATCCTGTAGATCTTTATTGGAAGTCTACTGGAACATATGTCAAAAAAATAAGATACACATGAACAAAATTTTCTTAGTTTATATAATGTCAAACAATGAGAGAATTTAAGTTTGAATGCCACACAGGAATTATTTTGTATTATGTGATTAGGAAAGGCATTAATGAAATGCTAATTCTGTGTTTTCATTCTAATGATGAGTAAAGGGTCATAATTAATCTTTTGTATTATAAATTATGATGATTATTATGTAAAGATGTTAAAAGGAAGAAAAAACAACTATATTTTTTTTTACATTTCAGCATCTCAGACATCTTGAATGCAATTAAATTGTTGCAATCATCTTTTTCTTCTGAAAAGGTGAAAATACTATTGTCAAAATAGGCTTTTCTTCTTAACTAACTTCTTTCTCCTCTTTTGCTGCAGCTTAATTTTAGCAAACACCATAAACAAGAGATTTTTATGTTAAAAAGCAAAAGAATCAATGACATAACTGTTTTTGTTTATACTACAACTCAAGATTTTTTTCTACTTCATTAATTTGTTCAGCTGAAAAAACAAAACTTTTTTCCCCCATTCCAAAATTTGAAAAACTGAACATTTAAAATGTCAAGATTTGGATAAAAATTGAAAGAAAAATAGTAGTGATTTTCTTTTAGCAACATTTTATAAATTTGGTAATTCTAAAAAAAAAAAAAATTAATTTTTTTCCAAATTTACCAGCACGTGAGAAAAGAAAAGTGATAAAAGTAAAATGAAAAACATGTTCATTATCTTTTTTTAAGAAGATCCATTTCTATATCTTGGAGTGGATGGTGTAAATTGTTGGCCATTCCTTTATAACTTTAACACCAAGATACAGAAACTAATCTACCAATAGGAAAAAACAAAAACAAAAAAAAACTTAAGTATAATAGACAAAACATGTTTGTTGGTATGAAGCAAAATTGTTCAAATGACCGTTTTCTGCTTAGACATACCCAATAGTAAGAGCGTGCGTCTATGATTTTTTCATAAACTGTGCGAGTCAAACCTAAAAACCATATATTTGTAATATTATGAATGAACATTACACAGGAAATATTGCTTTTACCATTTATTTAGACCAACAATTTATGATAATCCTTAAAAACTCATACAAAGGTTAATTTTTCATGTGGAATTTAATTTTTGTTTGTAACATTTTTTTGAGGAAATGATTGAATGTTTTTCTCTCAGTGTGAGGGTCTGGTTTTAAATTCACATTTTTTTTATTATTTTGTATTCAGGTTAAACTGGAACAGCAAATTCTGGGAAGTAGAAGTTGAAATAAATTTCATGTTTTTGCTGAGTTATTTTATAACTTAATATTCTACCAAATTTTTGATAAATATTTACAATGTTTAGATATTGCCTTTCTTTAGAAGAGTCTGACATATAAAAGGTGTGCCTTTCACAAATGATGTTTCATTTAATACCTAGGCATTGTCAGATTTACACTTAGTCTATTTATAACACATTAAAATTAGGTATGTGTGCATGCACTTATACAGAGATAGTGTTTGCTTATAACTGATGTCTGTTAGTTTGCTGAATGAGAAAAAAATTAAACGTTGGTAACATGCAAGCTATTTTAATCCCAAGCAATGCCAGATCACCTTGCCATGACAAACAAGACAAAACTTCTATTTTCAAGCAATTGACAATGAATCCATGAATAAACATTGAAACAGACTGTGGCACTGACTGCATGGGTTGATCCCCCCCCTGCACAGTTTGATGAAGAGAACAACTGCCAACAAGTGATGCATGTTTAATGAAAAGCAGACTCCAAAGAAAGTGAATCTCTTTAGGGAAAACCAAAGATGACAATATTCCATGATGTTTTGAAACGGAAAATTCTATCACTTGAAATCCATCTGTACAGAATGATTTTGAGATCTATTCCACATACTTGGCCCATGTACACCAAATAATCTCCAAGACTTTAGCTTCAGGAACTTATATATTACATAGGATACACAATCTAAACATTTCTGAGTATTTTATCTGTTAAAAGTGATAAAGTAAAACTGAAATCAGAATTTGGTTTTATACTACAAACTAAGAAAATGAGAGTGATTAATAATTTAGATTTTTAGTTTTATTTTCTGGTAGAGAAAACACTTTCAAGCTTATGTATAAATATTTCAAACACAAAAGTAATAGTTTTTAAAGTCAGTAAAAATGTATGTTTTATTCTAACCCAAATGATGCATCACGAAAAAGATTAAATTAACTTTTAGTTTCAATTGTGAAAAAGTATTTACCAGTGGCAAAGAATAATTGTTGGATTCCACAAATATTCCCTCTGAAATTACTCAAATGGAAATCTACAAAACAGTTTTAGTAATGTTTTCCATCTATTAAATTTAAAGTAAGAATAGTATGGTAAATATTTTGCCTTTCAATCATGAAGCTCATCAACACTGTTTTTTCAAACATTTTGGAAGATTCTTTTAAATGTGTTTCGTATACCATAAAATCTGAGCATTTGTTAACCTGATTTCTTGTTCCACTAGAAATCTCAAACACGAGGTAGATAATGATTTCTTGGGAAAACATCAAGTATTGAATGCTACACAAATGTATTCCATTGAAAGGAACAAACAAAATAAGATTAAAGGCACAAACATACATTTGACATTGTTTCCTGCTTAGAAGTTGGAGGTCAGTATTTCTACAATTTTAACATTTATATCCAATGCACTTGCTCATCACATAATACTTGATGCTTTCAGAAATCCTAAAAGCAGTCTCCTAAACAAAAAATAATGAAAAAAACTTGGCTATTTATAGATCCATATCATGGATGGAATTACTCAAGTATATTTACCTTGGAAAAATCCTTGCCAGAATCAGTATTTAGCCACAAACTACAGCTTTACACTGCTTTATCCACAGCCAAAATATCATTTGAACTAACAGACAAGTTAGAAGAAATAATGTGTCCATTCAGGTTGTGGATGATGATGGTTCTCCATTCCTTCTCCTATGTAGATCTTAGTAAAGTTTGTCTTTTCACTATCTAAGTCCATTCATTTGCACAAACTTGTTAGATAGGTTACTGTCTTTCTGTTCCGCTTCACTTCATTTTGTCATGTGAGTGTTAAATTCACCAAACCCTCTTTCCTTAGTATTTGCTCTAGAAATTTCACCTGTCTTATTCTGATTCTTATGAGCATACTTCCTATTTCCATTTTCCTTAAAACTTTGTGCTTATTCACATGTCCAGTCCATGGTATTCTCAGCATCCTTCTGTAGAACAAATTAAAAAAATTTCCCCACAATATTTCAGAAAGTTTCAGTAAAACTTAGAAATGGATTAACCACTATTGAAAAGTAGCAAGCTACATGATTTCTTCTTTGCGTTAACTGCTCTGCATTGTAAAATAACTAAGGTGCCAATTTCCTCAAAGTTTACCCTAAAATTAAATACTCTCTACAAGATCTAAAGGTTTAAAAATGAATATACACATATATGGTATTATTCAGTTGTTGCTTTGGACTAGCATCTTTATTGTTTTTGTCACAACTATTTGATCAGTGTATGTATAGCAATATGTTGCAAACAACAAAGATAAGGACATTAGTTCAAAAGAATTATTCTGTAATAACAACAACTGATCTGAAAACCAAGTTTTTTTTCTTCATTTTCAACTTTATTTAAAGAATTTAAAGAATATCTTGTCATTCATATCACAATGGATGTTTCTTGATATTCATAAAAAACAAAAGATTAAATTCTTTATAAAAAATAGCTTTCCTTTCATTTTTTCAAAACTGATTGGTTTCCATATAAATTTAGTTTTCAGTAAAATTTCTTCTTGCTAATGTCTTTGTTGACAGTGAAAGTCATAAAAGGTACTTCCCTTTATTTTGCATCATTAATTTATAAGTAGAATGTCAAGACTTGAAAGATTTTAAATGATCAATTGAACTACAAGATGCCTGCAGCTTAGAATTCCTATTCTAAGAACCAAAAAGAAGTCTTTATTGCTGCTGATTTGTATCCCTCAAGAAAACTGACAAATTTTTTCCTTTTTCAATGAAAATATAACATTTCTTAAAGAATTTCCAAAATTTTATCAAATTCCTTACCTTAATTTCAAGGTTTTCTTATAGAAAACCTTGAAATTAAGACATGTTGATATAGTTGCCATCATGTCAATCCATTCAAATTGTTACTGGCACAAATCAACTTCCCTATATCTCATTTCATCAGTCATATCTCAAGTGACACAACAAAATGATATTCCTGAAATAATTTTCAGTATTATTAATCCACTTACTCCCCAATGAGAATTGATAGCACATTAAGAGTTATTGCTCATATACAATAAGATTTATCTTAAAAAGAAGGTTCCATAGCAAACAAGACTTTTCCTTAATCACTATGTAGCTTATCTACAATAATATCTTCTCAAAATTCTTAGGAGGTGAGAAATTCAAGAATAACAGCTGTTAAAGTTATTTCCTAAAAAAAGTTCAAAGGTCAATCAGTAGTTTTGAACTGTTTCTTTCAGAAAAGAAAAAGTAATTTAAACCAGGACAAAAAGTCATCCCTAGTTCATTTGTACAGCAAAAATGACTGCTAATGCCAAAGGTCAAAATTGTAAATTCTAATAATTGTTGAATATAAATAACTTTGTGAAGAAAACATTTTTCATCAAATTATTTTGATGGACATCATTGTTGTTTTCTCAATCAATGGGATCATTGATTTTTAATATGAAAATGACATTGACACAAACACTGCATTAAAAAGATGAGAATATTATGTCAAATATCTGAGTTCATACAACATTGAATAGAAGTATGTGTGTGTGTGTGCATAACTGTTGTTAACTATCAGTTTTATACCTTAAGTATCGTCCTTTAAGGTATGAAACTAACGGTCACTATCCAGCATTGATTTCTCATCACATACTTACATGCACTTTATTCCCAATAAATAAAGTAAATTTTAAACGATGCCTAATTTATTATTTACAAATAAGTTGTCTCAAATGGCCAGCCTCTATGAAGATTCATATGCAGATTTAGTACACAATCCTCAGATGTTCATTTTCTACTCCTTAGTGGTTATTTCTACTTATTAAAGCTTAATGAGCTTTTATAATATACGAGGACCCAGCAACTCAATTCTTAGGACCAAACAGCCAGGATACTGATGCATGATATTATTATCGTGATGCAAGATTGTGCAGAGCCAACTATAAGTTTCAGAAGAACTTAATACTGGTGCACATATTGTCTCTAAACGACTCTCCTCAGGTTTTGAATTCAGATATGTTCTTTCACTCGACTGGCTACCAACAAAGTCTGATAGTGTAATGTGCCCAGTCTGACATTAAACCCATAGATAGGGGGAAACAAAGAGATGTATTCATACCTTCCCAAGTACAAGTGAATCTAATGAACTTGATGCTCACACTCAAAGTTGCTATCGATTATACATCCTCATATATATATATATATATATATATATATATATATATATATATATATATATACATACATACATACACACAAAGAGGTTACTAAGTAATCAAAAAGGAATTTTAAAAAGTCTAATATTTGCTCATTTTGTTCAATTTTGGGAAGTGGATCAAGTCAAGAACTTTTTACCAGCCTTTCATGTGTGTGTGTGTGTGTGTGTATACACAGGTTAGGAAGGAACATTAAGATAGCTTTAGATAGATAGAAAGATAAGCAGTTAGTGTAAGAGAGTTGTAAACATGCTGGTTTTACTGATCATTTCTAGTGAATTCATTCAGCTATGTACACATTGTGCTAAAGTTAACATCATAATCCAAAAACTGTGTCTACTGTATTCCTTGCTATGGAGTGGCAATAATTAGCATCTAGTCATAGTGTGGTCAATCCTCACTGAGAACGTTACGCTTGGAACCTTGTACCATCCTTCAAAAATCTTAAAGATGAAGACATGTACACTAAATACAAAAAGTAGTTACTTTTAATTTTTTTTCTGAAAACATTTGTACAATTTGCCATTTTTCAACAGGAAGATTCCAGACTACAAATTCTACCCGAACCCTTGCAACTATAATACAAATTAAATTAATGAAGCAACATTCCTAGGCTTCCAAGGATATAAATGGGACATGAGTACAAATCTTGCCAATATTCTATCCTTTACTTCTAGTCTCTGCTCTTTACTAATTGCAATAGAATGAAAATTTGATGAGTTGGAATTAAAATAACTTTAATTAAACTAAAGAATAATAAAAATAATTTATAATGTTTTATCTAATAAGAAATTCAAAATATGTTCTCTCAGATTGATTGTTTTTTTTAAGTTAGAAATATTTTGCTTCGACACACTTGACATGAAAATCAAAGTTTATAAATGTCAGCATGTTTTGGATGACAGGGAAGCCAGAAATTTGTAAGAAGATTGCATTGTTTATGATAGAGCAACTTTTTCCGGATGAAAATATAATCAGCCAAATGTCTTTAAAACAGAAATGCATTCTACATTAAAACAGTCCATTTTTTAAAATTTTTTTTTTACTCAAACTGAAAAATGTGTACCTAATGATCAGACACATTTCTAGATAACGATAACTCGGCCAAAAACATTTTCTCAGGAATCCAGTTCTTGGATTTATAAAGACATCATGAAAATGCATTTCATTGAGAAGAGGCAAAACAGAATGAAAATGTAAAGCAATAACTGAAAATACTTATAATATTCACAAATTTAATTTATTCACACAGAAAGCTTTCTGGGAAGGTTTCAATACATTTCAGATTTCAATACTAACCTTTCTTCAACCAAAATTATTCTATCAGATCTATGGAACTGATTTTTATTGCAATTCACTACAAGAAACAAGAATTCCATTCTAGGCCTTTTATAACACTTGTCTGGCTGAGACCTGATAACACAAATTAACCACTTTTCTAACAGTTTCAAAGACTTCCAATTCACAGATGCTTATGCGATAGACAAAAATCTTACCATATAAAAAATAGAACAGAACAAGTTATATTATCCTGGCTTCACTTTCCCCAACAATGGATGAGGTTTCAGATTGCCAAATGCTAGAGAGAGTTGAATTTAGGTCATTTACCAGGATGTGGACATGTTAGTCAAGTGTTTACTTCTTGTGAATGACAACAAAGACACACATTGTTTCAGCTATTGACAAATAGGCTGCTAGCAAAATATATTGCCACACCATGAAGCCTTTAGCTGTTTACTCCAGCCTCTGTCCCACATAAACCACCATGAACTGTCCAGGGAACAAACCAGCAGACACTCCTGGCATCAATCAACAAAAATCAGTAAAAATTAATTGAAACTTAAGTTCTTCAGGATAACGAAGGCTGAATAAAATTGCAGCCAAAGTTCAAGAGTCAAGTGTTTGGAAATGTCGTTTTGTATTGTCCTGTTTAGCCAGGAACCTAATTTTAGCATCAATCTGCAAACATAATCAGTAGAGAAGCAAAACCTTAATGAAATTAGAAAAGTTATTTTTAGAATAGATGAAAAAGTTGTCTTTGTTTATAAGTTGGAGACTCTCTTTAAAATTGACTGAGTTTGTATCTACAATTTTAACTGATCTCTGGCCAATCTCAGTCAAATTTTATTTTTCAGGATTTAGCATAATTTTATCAATAAGGGATTTATTATTTTGATAGAACCATTCATTTTTTTAGTTTGATAAAAAAATTCATAGAAAAGAAGTTTTTGATAAATTCATAGAAGTCCCAACCAGAAAAACTGTGCATTCCTTGAATATCCACTTCAAATGCTGAGGTGCAATCTTTCTACTGTAATACTTCTTATTCTAGGCCAGCTGTTTGGTGAAAAAAAAAAAAAAAATGCTAAATCTAAATCTTACAATAAAAAAAAGAAAGACGTAACTTATCCCTTTTAGAAAAACTTGTCATTTTTAGCAATATAAATAATCTACTTAAAAAAAGAACAGAAAAAATACTTTTTTTTAAACATCGGTCGTTGATAATAATTTTTTCTAACAATTTTTTTGTTTTATACTGTCAACGATTAATTTTCTGATGAAGTGTTGGCTAAAAGATGTGTAAAATCCCCCCTCTTTTTTTAGACAAGATACTTTTGTATTTATTTCAATATATATAAGTATGCAGTGTGTGTGGGTGGGTGTGTGTGTATATATATATATATATATATATATACACACACACACTAGCATACAACTTCACCAGGTAGTAGGTCAAGACTTAGTAATTAGTTATAATTAGAGTAAAAGGATTATTTTGTTTTGAATAGTCACACATAACTTGGAAAACCAAACAGAAAGAGATAAAATCTATAAGAAATTTTACAATTTTTGTTCACAATTACAAAATTTGTTTTTGCTAAGTTTCAAATAAAGAAATACGATGAAAAGTCAAAATATATTTGGTGAGAAGATTGTTCTGTGTAATTGCATTTTCAAAACAAATATTTTCCATGTTTGCACATTAATAAGAAATGTGAAATTTATCTCTTGTACTAAATGGTTACAAAAGGTTATTATTATGAAAATAGTTTTGCATAAGAAAAAAAGATAGAAAGCCCAACTTCCTCATGAGGAACAAAAAATGTGTTGTTAAAAACTTCCCATGGGTCCAAAATGTATGCATACTAAATTTGAGTTTGCCACATCAAAGGGTTCAGCTATATAATAAACAAAGTGTTATAGATAATTATTGTTAATTTGTTTTTGAGTCATAATTAAATTAGATCAGTACACAGTTTTATTAAAAAAGTACATTTATATTGTAGAGCTTTTGAATATTTTTTTTTATTTGGAAACAAGTTTTTTCCGCAACCTAGGTTTCAACCTTCCAGTATCTTCAGGCAATTTATAAAGATAGTGAAAGGTTGAAACTTAGGTTGCAGAAATAACTCATTTCCAAATGAAAATATATATGTTATGTGAATTAATAAATATACGTATGAGGATACACGCATATAATATTATTATTCAATTATTAATAAAACAGTGCTCAATGTAGCATGAACAGAGCTAATATATATATTTCAACAAAAACAATGTTAAGGCAGCTATCCTACTACTAATAATGACCCTTCAAAAAATAATTGCAACTGCCAAAAAAAATAAATAAATAGATAAGACATACCCATTAAATGGCCAGTGTATGCCTGAAAGTATTGCTTACAGAGCTCAATTTTACTTTGAACTGACCACTAACAGGTGGAAGCTTAGATTTAACAACCATATGTCATATTTAAACAACAGAAAATACAGCAAAAGCATCTCTTTATCCATATATTATTGAAAATTAAAAAAACAATTACAAAAACCCAATTATTACCTGGAATATCGTTGCTAAATCCAAATCTTACAATAGAAAAAAGCAATAGATGTGTAACATCTGCCCTTTAGAAAAACTTGTCATTTTTAACCATATAAATAACCCTAACCTACTTAACAATAAAAGCAACTTAATGACCACATGCTGTCATAGAAAACATAATTAAATTCTTAATCCCTGATTGATACAGATTCTCTTTCTTCCTCACTCCCTTACTTCCTACTCCTGTCTTTCTTTCTTTCCACCACAAATATTAAAATTTATGAATTACATCCCTTTGATTTCATCTCCCTGCATTTTAAGATTTTTTAATTAAAAATCTTAGTTTGATAATTTTACTTTTAAAATTTAAATTTTTTTTAATCTCCATGTATTCTTTGTCTTTTTAAACTTTTACTCTTGTTATTAAAAAGCAGTAACGTAACTTTATAAAGTTTAACTCCCATGAACATCAAGTAAACAAATTAAAATCTATTAAATTGCCATTTTGTAATATGCACCTGATGATTGCATAATGTAATACATGAAATTCTAAGTCATGCCATCAACATAGGACTATATATATATATATATATATATATATATATATATATATATATATATGAGGATCAGTCATTACCAAGATCCAAGATACTCTCATGGAATGTGACTAAATGAGAGTTATTTCTCAATATCATCCCCCTTGCGATCTATACACATCAGTGTTGCAGTGCCTGGGTTTCATTAGCAAAGATGCCTCCATCCTGTTATTAAAAGAAATCATCAACAGTAAATATAACCTCTTCACTGTGATATTAGTTCCCAGCCAAATGTATGTTTTTTGTTATGTTGGGGAACAAATGATAGTCAGACAGAAAGAGATCAGGAGAATTAAGAGAGTAGATCAACCAGTTCAAAGCCACAATCAGGCAGAGCAGCCATTGAAACCAAAGACTCACATACTGGAACATTGCCCTGATGAAACAAGACCCCTTTCATCAGTTTTCTTGGGTGTTTGGTTTTGATGGCCTTTCGTATTCTCCACTGATGGTATAACCTCTTTTGAAGATAATCTATAAAAACAATGCCTTTTGCATCCCCCCAGCAATAAAAAAAAAAAAAAGTTGAGGCCATCTTCCTCCTTGCAGATGAAACAACCTTGACCTTCTTTGAGGAGAGGTGCTTCCAATGTATGTACAGTGTTTCCTCATTTTTCACAATTAATGTGTTTCAAGACCTCCCACGAAATGCAAAAAGCAGCAAAGTATGGATGCAATATTTAGGTATACTTTTAGCCTATATAAACCTCACCCTAGACTAATATTAACCCAACCTTTTTCTTTTTCTGAAAAGAAAATACCTATTTACTATCAAATACATTAAAATAATTAGTTTTTTGTATGATTTTGGATTTTCCGCTTTTTTTGTAATTTCTGTGATATTAAATTACATATATTATATGTGCTTCAAAAGTCATCATATATTGAGACCCCGAAATGGCAAGGGAGCACTATATTATATCTTTATCTTTGGCTCAAAGTGATGAACCCAACACTAATCCTGCATCAGAATGTGTTCAACTGTATCTGCCTCAAACAATGTTAGATTTTCTGCTAATCCAATCTAACTGGTGTGCTTTTCATCAGGTGTCCAAAGATGGGGTACCCACCCACTAGATAACTTTGTCCTATCAAGTTGTGCAGAATATTAACAACTTTCTCATGGGATATGCTAATAGCATTAGCTATTGGATTTATAGTCAATTGCCTGTCATCCATCATCGCCATGTTGTGAACACAATGTTTTCCTTGGTGGTGGTAGCTGCAGAATGTCCAGACCTTAAGTTATCTTCAAGACTCTTCTACTTTTAAATTCAGCTGCACACTTTTGTACTGTTGATAAAGCTAGAGTGTCACCTCCTAATCTAGCAATCATGTCACTATGAACGTACTTGGGGACCAAATCCCTTTTATGTAGATACTTGATAATACTGAAATATCAAATTTTGGTCAATGTCAAGACAACTTGCTACTCAATACTTTTGAAGTCACCTTTGAACAGTCAGATGTCAGTTTACCTGGAAAGAAACAATGCAGTTATTAATAAGAAGAGTTGAAATGAATGCATTCAAGATTTCACAGCTTTAGCATCACTTTTTCATAGCCTATGAACTTTTTAGCTCACCCTCTTATATATTTATTAAAAAAGTATAGCACAAGTATGTTTTAATATCACTACAAAAGTAGAACTACTTTTGTAGTGATATTATAACATATATCTCCAAATGAATAAGAATGAAGAAAATAATTGCAACATTCAAAACATTAATTTAAAACAAGGCTCAATATAAAAATAGAGCAATGAATATTTATTATTATGTTAGAACATGTACAAACTACAATCTACTACAAAATTGTAAATATTGTTTTGACATTGTAAGAACAATAACTTATCAGGTAGTTAACAATGATGATAAATGTTTTTATTTAAATGTTTTTTTTTTAAAAACAACACCTCCCTTTATTTTTGGAATGTTTTTTCTTGTACATGATAAAAAGATATTTAAAAAAGAGAGTAAAGAAAGAGGGAAGAAAAGACCAGAAAATAAGATGAGAAATCAAGAAAAGAAAAAGAAAGAGGAAGAGGAAAGATATAGAAGAAATAGAAAGTGAAGAGGAAAAAAGTGAGAAAATGTAGAGAGGGAAGAGCCAATGGAAACGGCTAAAAGAGATAAATTTTTAAATTTTGGCCAGAAATTAATTACAGACAGATATTGATATGGTTGCAATGTTTCAACTCAAATCTTTTGGCATTTAAAAAAAATATGATAAAATCACCTACACAAACAGAAAAATTATTTATAAAACATAAAATAAAGGATATTTAAAAATTCAACAAGATAAAGATTAAAATTAACTCATGAGACACTGTTCTTTCAATGTTGAAACAAAACATACAATTTTGTAGTAGTTTGTAGTTTTCACATGGTCTAACATAATTAATTATATATCATAATAATATCATATATAAGTAGAGATACTTTTGTAGGGATACTATAACATAGTTATGTTATAAATTTAAAATATTATTTGGTCTATTTTGTATTGAGCACTTTTTAAAAATAGTGATTTTTGGATACAAAATTTGACTGGGAGATATATATATATATATATATATATATACATGTATAGTATTATTATTCAGGTGTTACTAAAACAATGCTCAATGTTGTATGAACAGAGCTATTATATATATATATATAATCCTATGTCAATGACACAACTCATGCATGAAACTGAGTCATGTCATCAGTGTAGAACAATATATTTATTAATGTGTGTGTGTGTGAATGAATGGGTGAGATGGATTAATTGATAAAGGATTTGTTTCACAAACTAGTCATTTCCAAGATTAGAAACCTTTAATACTAAAGTTGCTCCTGTGGTTAAGCAATTAAAATTCCCAAAACATAGCACAGCAGAATTTACAAGGATTCTGATTCTTTTTTCAATTTGTTTTGAAAAACAGTGAAGTTTGTATTAAGGCTGATATTTTTATTTGGTTATTTATACTTAAACCTTTCAATCCAACATTCTTTAAATATATTTTAATGAATTCATGACACATTCAGGAAATACAATTCTATATCTAAAGTGTTTTTAAATGCAAACATTTTCAGTGATGGGACAAAAATATCCTAACTGTGATTTTGATACAAAATGGCATTTTTTACAGAAATTTAAAACTGGAATTATAAACAAATATTCCATGGTTTCAGCTCTTTCAGAAGTCATATTTTTTAAGAAAATAGTAAAAATATTGCAGCAGTATTATTACAAGTAATAATTTTGTATTATAAACAACTATTTTCTTGGGGCATCAATGAAAGCTGCTGAACAATCTAGGTTTGACAAAGAATGACTTTGCTTAAGAAACTCTCGAAAGAATGTTATGAAAGAGAAAAAGACAGAATACATAAGTGAAAAAAATGACTTTAAGCAGTTACATCCTGGAAGTCCATGTGAATTCGTATAGATAAGAAATACACTAAAAATCAAAATGGAAGTCAGGCTGAGGATTATTTTTAACTAGCCTCATATTCTAGATACACATCTACAAATGTTTTTTTACATATGAAGTGATAACAGTGCATGTAATCTCAGTATATAATTGATGGCTACTTGCATTTCTGAGCACACCCGTATGCTAGGGTAACTAGCTAATCTCTTTGTCATAGATGTGCGTTCAGGCCGTTTGTATTGATGTGTGTCCATTACTCACAGACTCCAACTGACAGTAAATAATCTAGTGTGATCAACAGCTTTTGAAAAAGGTTAGTACACTCAAACTCTTGCTAACAATGACTTGTAATTGCACACCAGCACAACTATCAACAGCTCCTGAAACTGTGGTATGATTTTTCGGGCATTTTTCAGTGGTGGTGCATGCTGGGATTGCCTAACCATACTAATAACATCAAGAAGTCACTTTCCTGACAAACTAACCCTGGTGAGATTCAAACCTGGGTCTCATGGTCAGAAAGCTAACAGTGTGTGTGTGTGTGTGTGTACATTATATATATATATATATATATATATATATATAATAAATAATAATAGTGAAGATATGCATAATTGAGCTTGAAATTTCAATGCAATGATCAGAAGATAAACAAAAGATTCCCAAATGAAAAGATTAACAATGGTAATAGTAAAATTACAACATTATATTTGAAATTCAGTCACGGTTAATCCCATATTTAAAAGCCAACATTACATTTATTTGGTGAACAAGCCTCTCCTTTTAATCTTAAATATAAATTTGCATATACATTATGTTGTTATATTTTCACCACAGCCAAACATTGTGTTTGATTGTTTCCAACATTAACAAAAATATAAATATTGGAAATATAATCTTCATGAACCAGAAAATAAAATACAAGAAACTCAGTCTGAGTTTAAGAAACATACAGTAAGAAAACAACAAACAAGTTTGTTCTTTTATCCTCATCTAAATAGTCAATGAAATCAAAAATGACTTTTACCTGTTTTTTGTATGGGAAAGTGTAAACATTCCAAAAGATTTTCGTGGGACGTGAAGTTTCATAGAAGGGAGTCTCATGTCGAAATCCAATTTGTCGGTACTTATTCTCTCTAGAGGTAAATTTTTTACCATCTTTTTCTTGCCAAGGAAGGAGAAAAAAAATTGCAACTAGAAAAATGTTTGCTTTTTGTTTTTGTTTTTCTTGTTGCTGCCTTTAAAAAGTAAAAAGAATGCTTTGGGCCCAATTGTAAGAGGGTATCAACTAATCTTTTTGTGTTCACAGCCACAAAAACAGTTTGGCAGCCTTTTTAGGTTTATTCTATTACAAACTCAAAATATAAAAAGATTGAAAACAAAATCATTTCAGTTTTCTTTACATAAATAAAATTTGCAGATTTTGAGTGAAAAAGAAAAAATGTTTTTCTTTATGTATTTATCATCTTTCCAAAATCCAAACTTTTTTTTTCTGTTTGGAAGAGAAAAAGAAAAAAAAAAACTCATCTTTAAGTGAAAAGCAAAATCACTCAAATGCCATTTACAAAATCCATGTTTTCATCTCTGCAAATCATTTGAAATAAACATGACTAGGAGAAAAATGAATGACCGGAAGGAAAAACTTGTATTTGTAGGTATGTCAAAAATACAAGCAGTAAATTTTTCCTTTTTGCAAATGGCTTACAAAAAAAGAATAATAAAAAAAAAAAATCATACGATTAACACTTCTGTTCATTTCAGGAAGTTGCCCACAACAGACAATTGTTCAAATTCTTTATAAAACTAATATTGTTAATAACAGTAAAAGGTGAATTTAAACACTGAGATTTTCTATTTGTCATGTTTTTGTTTGTTTCAACGTTGATTCTTCATTAGAAGAAATTTTTTCAAATAATTTTCTCAAAACATTTTCATTTCAAAGAAGTTTGATGTTTGGTAAAATCTTTTGCTGCTCCAAGGAAGAAATCCTCTGTTAAATCCAACTCATGAATAGGGGAGCCATTAAAAGATAATGAACCTTTTTTGGGGAGAGGCATTATAATCAATATTCAATGACACCAACAAAGTACAATTAGCACTCATCATTATTTAGGGTTCCCAAGGATATTATTTGAACAC
The DNA here is from genome assembly GCA_037127315.1 of Ascarosepion bandense. NCBI lineage: Eukaryota > Metazoa > Mollusca > Cephalopoda > Sepiida > Sepiidae > Ascarosepion > Ascarosepion bandense. The sequence goes on along the minus strand of JBBBDQ010001059.1, from coordinate 36,739 downwards.
AAAAAATAGTTTCTAAAAGATTTACTGTCATTATTTTTTATAGAAATGTTATGTTGCAAGGGGACATGAACTAGAAAAGATATTTTCCTTAGGCCAAGATGGAATTTTTTATAATCATGTTGTTGAGACAATCCTTATTTCAACTGAAATTTGCCTAAGACGTTCATAATGACTTTAATGAGAGTTATTCTGGTTATAATTAATGTTTGGGTCTTTGTATCCAGTTGTTTTTTACTGCATAAGTACAGATTAATCAATAGTTCCATCAGAACTCATGCGTATTATTAAAAAAGAAAAGATTTGTCGTCTTTCAAGTTTCTACTCATTGACCTCACTCCCCTAAACAGAGGATTTTTTTTTAAAGCTTGGTTAGCAGTGAGATTCAGATTAGAAATAAATCAGAACCAATAGAAATGATCAAGGGACTTAAATTACTCAATGTGTGCAAGGAAGAAGACATTGAAACAGAGTGAGACAGAAGATGGGGATGGAGGATAGGAAAAGAGAAAGGGAGAGGAAAGTGAGTGAGTGGGAGGAGGTATGGGAACTAGAGAAGAAGAAAATGGGTGTAAATGAAATTGTGTAAGGAGAAATAACATAAACGAGCATGAAGCAAATGGCAAAAATGAGGGAAGGAAGAGACAAGAGAAAGAGATGAGAAGAATAGACTTTCAATGAGAGAGGGGAAAAAAAAATAAAGGAGAAAGAGAGAGAGAATAGATGCAATTTTAGATAGGATGAGATGAGGCAGCAAAGGAACTGAATTCAGACCAAGGGATGCAAATCTGCAAAGAAACTTCAGACAGGGATGCAAAGCAGCAAAAGGGCTTTGGACAGAGGAACACAAGGCACCAAAGAGGCTTTTGACAGAAGGATGCAAAGCAGCAAAATGGCTTTGAATAGAAGAACTCAAAGTGGTTTCAGGCAGAGGGACATGAAGCAGTAAAGGGGCCTTTGACAGAGGAAAAGAGAACATAAGATGAGAGTGCGCCTGTCTGATTGTGTGTGCATGCACGCACTCACACATACAGAGATGAAAGACAAGGATATTGTTCTGAAGATGGACAAGTCTACTTTCGAGTGAGAAAGATGTATCAATTGTGATGGGTGCACCTAATAAAAGAAAAAGTACAGGCAGGCAGGCAGGCAAGAGACTGGAATGTGGGTGAGTAGAAACTACTGTGGAAGAAAGAGAGTGAGAGCAATAGAAAAGGGCAAGAGATGTGATGGTGGAGGAAGTGATAAAAGAAATGATTCAAAGAAAATCTTGACCAAAAAATGTAGAAAACAAAGAAAAAGAAACTGTTCCTTACTGTTTTCTTGTTGCTTAAAACAACAAACAAGAAACAGTCAGTATACTCTTCTTTCTCTCTCATTATATATATATATATATATAGTGATGCAAATTAATAAATATACATATGAGGAAGGTGTACTTATGCATAGAATTATTATTCAGGTGTTAATAAAACAGTGCTTAATGTATGAACAGACCTGCATTATATATATATATATATATATATATATATATATATATATATATCCTACGTCTATGGCCCAACTCAGAGTTTCATGCTTTATGCAATCATCTGACAGTTTAATAGATTTGAATTTAATTTCACTCAATGTTCATGGAAATTAAAACTTATAAAGTTACTGCTTTTTTAATAACAAGATTAAAAGGTTAAATATTCTACGATTACATGTGGGTAAAAATTTAAAATTAAAATTAAAATTTAAATAAAAATGAAAAATAATCAAATGCAGGGAGAAGAAATCAAAGGGGCGTAAATCATGAGTCTTAAAAATTTAAATATTTGAATATTACAAGTAGATAAAAAGGTAGGGAAAATTTTATTTCGTCATTCTAAATTTTACCTCTTAATTTTTCTTATATCTTATTTTTATTTAAAATTTTAATTTTCCCGAGATTTTTATGTACATGTAATATTTGAATATTTAAATTTTTAAGACTCATGATTTACGCCCCTTTGATTTCTTCTCCCTGCATTTTATTAATTTTAAATTTTTATCTGCTTGTAGCTGTAGAATATTTAAATTTTTTATCATGTTATTAAAAATGCAGTAATTTTTTAAGATTTAATTCCCCTGAACATCAAGTGAAATTAAATTATCTATTAAAATGTCAGTTTGAAATATGCACTTGATGATTGCATAATGCATGAAACTTCGAGTTGTGCCATAGACATAGGATAATGTGTATTGTGTGTGTGTGTGTGTGTGTGTACATATAAATATATATTAAAAACAGAAATAGGGGTTGTTTTCAATGAGGGAAATTGGTATAGAAGACAAAGTGTGAGAAGCCAGGAACATTTTGTTTAAACTGTAGATTTATTTTTGATATTATTATAAATATTAATTGCTTTTATATGATATATTAAGTGTTCATAATAGTATTCGTGTTGCTACACGTGTTTCGAGTCTAAAGTTGACTCTCTTCAGTCGAATAAACTTGTGACTTCACATGTCTAGATCCTTTTGCTCTTCTGATGGACAAGGTATCATGCATAAATAAATAAGTCCAGTAGTGTGTATGTCAGAAAGTTCATATGTGTGCAGGTTTTGTTTTTTTTATACTTGCACATTAAGTTTTTTCTGTCACCTTCATTGACCATAAAAGTTTTTTTTTACTGACTTGGAAAATTTGATTTTGTCTTTATACTTCAAAATTGTTTTCAGTGATTTTGATTCAACTCTATACTACGGGTCATCTAGTTCTTTTTATTGTTTTTGGGATACTATTTGAATTTAGTGTGTGTGTGTTTTTTTCACGTGTGTGTGTGTGTGTGTCTTAGGTTTTCTATTTTGTTTTGTTGAGGGAAGACTTGTATCATTTTTTTATTAAAAATACCATTATGAACACTTAATATATCATACAAAAAAGCAAGTAATTATTATAATAATAGCAACAGTAAATCTACAAACAAAACAAAATATTCACAGCCTCTCGCACTTTTTCTTGTATATATAAAAAGGCATTTTATATTTTCCAGCATTTATTTTTTTTTGTTTATGTTCAGGTGGAACTTTGTGGAACAGAATCTCAGGAAGATGCTTTTCTGACCACTACAATCTCAACCTTTTTCATTCTATCATATCCACATAAACTGTGGCCCTTACTGAGTATTCACACAACAAATGCCTTTAGTAACCCTCTACGCTGAGTTACCCTTGGGCCTTGTATAGGGTGAACATTTGTACTGAAAAAAAAAAAAAATTTTTTTTTGCATATTCAGACTAGTTTTTATGAAAGAGGGTTGGGAACTTTCACACACATATGAAAGTGCAATGATGACAAAAAGTGTCCAACATCCAATAAACAAGAGAATAAAGATTTGGTGAGAATATGTGAAGGGCAAAAGTCTAGAGACTTGCAAAAGTTGAAATAGTTCACTTACAAAAGGCATTGTCTTTTGTTTTTTCTTTCTTGCTACACAAACACACCCACCCACCCTACACGCACAGCTCAACCACACAAAATGTATGCAAAGGCTCTAAGTTGGAAATTCTCTCTTGTGTGTAGGGTTAATGAACATGTCACCATAAACTTTCATTTCAAACCAACTTCTAAAGACTTTATGAAATAATCATGATATTTCTTTATTTTTCACATGTCTTTATGATTTTGAAATCAAAGATTTTTTCAAATGTCCTATCACACTTTTTTTTAACTTAGTAGTATTCATTTTTTTTTCTTTGTATGACTCTTAAGGGGCTACAGTTATCTCCTGAGTAAAACATCTCAAGTTCACCAAAACCAAAAGACAGCAAATATTATTTTTGTGTAGATTCTAAAGAAAATGGAGAAGTTATTTATTCAAAATAATTATAAATTTTAGAAATTGGTTTCTTCAATATGAAAATGATAACGTCTTTCTTTGCCTTTTTTCTTTCTCGCCTTGTTTTTTCCCCTCCCTTCAAATAAATACTATTTCCTAAAGAGAGAGGAGATAAAAAAACGTTCTGTGATGTGGTTTAAAACTCCAAAAGCAAGGAACTTAGAGCGATGATGGTGAGTGAGAGTGGAGAGATATCAACATTTCCCCCATCCCAACCTATTTTTCTCATCTTATACAAAGCAAAACAACATTGAAAAAAGATGGAAGAATTGTGTTGTTTTTTTTTAAATATTTAGCATTTTTTTTCTTTAAATTTCACCCTCAGGCATTGTTAAAAAATGAACATAAAATATCAAGTTGTAAACATTTTCTTTATTCAATGTTTGACAACTAAACAGATAAATAATATAGAGTCTGTTATTAACAAAAATGTCTCTTCTGTTGAACGACTGTAAAACTGGTTTCTGAAGTCATTTTTATATCAAAATATTTGTTTTAGTTGCATATTGTCAAGCTATTCAGAACAAAGAGATAGAAAGAAGAGACCAGTATCCTTATCTTTATTGTTTTTATTTATCTGTTTTGGCTGTTGTGCTTACTAGCCTGCTTCAGGAAAGCAGACCATCTAATAATCTTCAAAACACTAATCAAAATCCCTTGTTTTGTTCAATTGTGAATAAAATACTAAACAATATGAAGAACTATACTGAGATAATTCCTGGATGAGACAGTTAAAGAAGGTAGGAAAGCTGACTGGTTGAAGTGCATAGTGAGTAAAAATTCATCCAAATAATAACAGAAGGTCATTGAAACATTTAAGCAACATTTGAATCTTTGAGCTGAACAGCATAAAAATTGCAATCATTTATGCAACATGTTTTCAATTAACCATCTTCTGCAAAATGATTACTCGGCTACTAGAAATGTAAAAACAGTTTTGGTTGGCAATAAAAAAGTACTGTGGATTATTTATGGCCAATTTGTTTAAATAATTCAATGACTATTTTTTGCGCAATTGTATATAAAAATGATGCATTTGTATAAGTAACCAAGTAATCATTTTAAGTTCTCTGAACATTGGTGCCTAAAAAAGTTTCTATTCATGGTTATTTATTTACTAGTGATTAAAGTGTAACATCAGTTTCTTTTTTTTAAGTAATGAACTTCCAGGGTCATGGGTGTGCATGTGTGTTTGAAAATCAAATCAATCATATATTATTGACTTGCCCCACAAGTTCCAAAAATATTTTAAAACTTCTATTTTTAGTGACAAAATAATATCTTAACATGACATGTTTTATTCAATAAAATTAAGAAGACTTCAGGAAATTTATAAATTCCCAGGCAGACCAGCTAAATATGGCTGGCCATTCAAGACATTGAGAGTTTATTGAATTTGTTTTACAAGAAAATGGCACCAATCATCCAGGCTACTAAGAATAGGGAAATAATCATTACTTCTGCCTTACATGTTGAAAATAAATGCCACATAAATGCCACCAAATTTTATCTTTCAACAGAAACACTGACCTTTTATTTTCTTTTGAGACACATCAACAGTAAATTCTTTTTTGCAAGCATCAACAATACAAGTTGTTAAGCTATTTTTTTCAATAAGCCAAATTCTTTAGAATGCTTCAAGAGCAAAACTAGAAAATCAAATAAGGACACTCCATTTAATGGAGGAGAGTGAGAAGAAGAAAGAAAATGAGAGACAGGGAGTGAAGGAGAGACATGGGGAGCAGGAGAAAGAGAAAAGATAACGTTCAGTCATCATTTCTTCAACAACAATTTTGACATCAACAAATAAAAAACCTGTTCCTTATTTTTTAAAAATGGAGGATTTACAGGTCGCGATTGAAGTAACTTTCTTGTGGATAAAATTTCACACAAGTGGGATAAACTTTAAAATGTAATCGCACAATTCCCTTTTTTAGTCTGATACTTTAAACTCAATGGCAGAAAAGACAGTTTGAGAGGGATGATTTTGTAAGATTTTTTTGCCATAAATCATTTTGAAGGCAAGCCAAAACTCATCAATCTCTTGCAAATAATTTCCTGTTTGAAAAGGAATTGCTGTAAAAATGACCAAAACTGATTACATTTATGTTGAGAGTCACCTTAGAAATAATAAAGTAGCCCTTGTCTCAAGCGGTCAGTCTTGTATTTGTCTCTAAATTATTTCAGAATTAGCTCCATGCTTAGCTGTGATTTGACAAAAATGGTCTTTGGCAACAAATTGTCAGTGTTTATAAAGGAAATTTTTTTTTTTGATAAAACACAATATGAGGAATGAAAAAGGTAGGTGGAGAGAAAAGAAATTAATTTTCTTTTGTGGTGAAATTTTTCTTATTTTTCTATTTGTTTTATACAATATTTTTTTAAGAATAAAAACTGGGAGATTCTCTCTGAAAAATTGATCCACATAACTATTTTTTTTTTAGATTAACTTTATTTAACTGAAAATAAAATATTTCTTTTATGTTTCAATTAAATTTTTTATGATCAGAAACAGAAAGTAACAAATTTCTCAACTAAGTTCTTTATGCAAGTCCATCAGATTTATTTGTGATGAAAAAAAAAAAAAATAAAGCAAGAGAGGAAAAATGGAGGGTGCATCTGAGAGAAAAGAAAAAATAAAGAATGAAAGGAGGAACCTAATATAAGGACAGAAAAAAAAATGGAAATAAAAAAGCATAATGATCCAATTATTGTGAAAAACCCACTTCCCAAGAAGGAAATCCAATGTCACTGAATTTGTCACTATCAACACAAAATATAAATCAACCCATTTTTTCTCACTTCAAATATATTTTATAATTTTGTCAGCAAACTTTTATTTCCACAAAACTTCAAAATAATTACGAAATTTTCCACGATTTATATTTAAAGACAACTGAAAACGTAAAAACACACAACCTTCATTAAAATAGGAATAGGATTTCATGATCACCAATAAACATTATTAAGGATCTAAAAAGTTTACTCATTATTTATCAGCCATCCTAACAAGCTTTGTCCCAAAAGATATTCTTGTTAGATTATATCAGTTAAAGAGGATACAGTCTTACTGGTTCCATTTCAATCCCATTATTAATTTACAATTATTTTAAGGAAATAAATTATTTTCAGATTTGTCATGAAACAGAAACAAAAATGACACTCTCTAAAGAATATCTGGAAGCATGAAAACGGATTGAAGTCATTCAAAACTAAAAATATTGTCTTCGAGAAGTGGCACTGGTTCTAGAGAAAGGATCTTGTGTTGAATATACTCACAGTGCCAAGTCAGTTGTGTCTGTACAAACTAAATTCCGTCTGTTTATTCGTCCAAGACTCCAGCTTCTTCGGAATGGAGACATTTTTTTTCTATAGAAAAAGAAAATGCAAAAAATTTTTCTTCAGTTGATATCAAGTGAAGGTTTGGTTAATCCATCTTGCCAGGCATGAAGCAATCCCAAAGGTTAGTGCCTTTGAAGCTCTGTTTTGATTGGTCAAATGTGCAGGTGTGCAAACTCATAAAAGCAGATGAGATTTTGGTAGAAGCACCCTTATTATTATTATTTGAATTGTTTTTAATGAAATCGCTATTTATAGCTTTAAAAGATTTTTAAGTCTATAAAAAGCACAGAAGAAAAAAATGCTCCAAAAATAAACAAATAAAAAGGTTAGTTGTGTATGTCTCTCCCAGAATTTAGATGCACTCATATGGGTTAAGGTATTAGTTTATTATAACATAAAAGAGTTATAAACACCATGTTAGGTTTAATAAGTTTAATAACAAGGTTAAAAAATTTTAAACATTTAAAAAAAAGAAATATTGTAACAATGTGAAAAAGTTGAACAAAACATTTTAAAAAATTAGTTCTCAACCACAAGACCATTTTTAGAAACATGTGAGACAAAATTCTTCTCAACAACACAATTCTTATTTTATGAAAAATAATGTTTCATAATTCAAATTTTTATCGACATATTGAATAAAATGGGTTATTTACATCTATGGCTTCAAGGTTCATATCAAAAAATGAATGAAGCAAAAAAGGTGTTTAACTGCAATAGAATTTTCATAATCATACTAACTTTGATATGAACCACTAAAACTCGTATTTATTCACTAAATATTGTCTAAAAAGCATTGATAATAGATTAATAAATGTAATTTATGATGAATTACTATAAGGTTTAGGTTATTAAGGCTGACTACAAGTGTCACAGCAATTAAAAGTTATAAGGGAGTGGTTTTTCCCAAGCATTCACCCAGTTAATTTCTTTGTCAGTGCCAATGGTGTGCTCATGACAATAAAAAAATAGAATCCTGCTTTTCCCCAACGGCAATCTACTCAGTTTGTCAATCCAGTTTTCTAGACTGATAATAGTGATTTGTTCTCACACTGACTCGAGTGGTTTGTTCTTACTAGTAACCTCATCATTGTCGTTTTTATCTTTTTAGTTAATATATTCCAACTTCTCCAGAATTTTTTTTATTCTGGTAATCTTTAGGTAATATTTAAAAAGACAATCCAGAGTCATGTTGCCATGTTGCTTTTTTGTCATGCCTATTGTCATTTCTGGAGATTTGAACTCACAATTTATCTTTTTAAATTTATTCCGTTTACAGCAGATGATTTGAATGCTATGAGGCATTCAACCCAAAAATCAACCCAAAAATTCCTCTTATAACTTTAGAAATGCTTAATCAAACCCTTTTCTTATTACTATGAATTTCAAGTAATACTTAGATCTGTAAAAGTTCATTGGAATTAGGTGATGAGAAAGAAGAGTTGACAGGGAGGAAGATTGAGAGGGGGTTCAGAGATTGGGGAGATATAATTAAAAATGACAAAAATGAGGATATAGCCTGAAAAAATAACTTGACTTTACAAGTACACTATGGATTTTACTGATCTATTAGTCTACTTGCTGTGAAACATCTACATCGTGATAAAAATATGACATTTACACTTTAACATCACACACACACACACACACAACAATCTCATACATATTCAAAGTTGTGTTGATGCCAATTTGAGAGAAACACAAAGCAAATATGAAAAATTCACCGTGGAAGAAATCCTGATTCAATTCCAAATACAAAAGTAGAAATGGGTTCTGAATACAAAACAGAAATTTCTTATGAATTGCAACAAAGTTCATCTTCTGGGCAACTGACAGAATTTTATAGATTCATTAAATGATTGAGTCACTCTTTTTTCTGATATCTGAAGTTTGACACTTTTCAATTATCGTACAATTATTGTTCACAACTGAGAAGCAGCAAAGTCAAGAATGTTTGGTGAAAAATAAGTTGTAAAAACCACAATTGAATGCACAAGCCATAACAAAAATTATTTTTTTAAATTTTGGATTTAAATTTAGTTGTACATAAAAAAAAAAAAAAAGAAAGAAAAAAAAAAGAAAAATATATTCGTCAGAAATTCTATACAAATGGATGTCAGCCAGTAGAAATTATCAGATAATTCATGAAAAAAAAGATTTAATCAAAATGCCAATCTGCAGACATCAGCCAAAGTTGACTCCTGATTGTTGCTTTGTAGACGGCAATTACAAATGATGGAAATAAAATGCTTTACATTTATGTATACAAACTTTGTAGACCTTTCAAGGAAAATGAAAAGGGAAAAAAAAAGATTTTGATGGAAAAAAAATCCTACCATTGTTTTTTTTATAATGATGTTCATCCTGTACAAGACCTGAGGGCCACTCAAGGTAGTGGGCTGTTTTTGAACACATCATTTTGGCTGATGCATTCTTCAGTTTTCTTTGGATGCTGCTTAATAGTTTTCTATTGGATATCAGAGATTAGCAAAAGCTCTTTTTTAAGGAGAATAAATGCGTTTCCTCAGTTTCAACTGACATTCATGGTCCTAGAATTTGGTCAAAATGTGTTTTTATTGAGATGAGAAGGCTAAGCAAAACACTACTTATAGAAAGCCAGAGAACATATCAGCAGAAATAGTGATAAGACTGAGAGAGAGAGAAAGAGAGAGAAATATTCTTAACTTTTCCCAAGTGTATGAAAGTCAATGTAACTAAGTGAACTTGAATTCAGACTCAACTCAGAGATTTCTCATTCTGAAACACTATCCATTATACCAATTACTTTCATCCAGCCTTTCTCCTCCCAGCTTTAGGTTAAAAAGTAGCACAGACTGAGCTCTACAGTCTTGGATGACAAACAGTCAAAGAGGAGAACAAGGAATTAAAAAACTATGACTGAAGTGCACCAAATAATCACCAGTCATCTTAGCTTTTATTGTCAATCAATTGTGGCAGCTGAAGTTCATAGACTAATATTCATGTTATTTATCACTAAAATCTCACTAAGTTACAGTTACTTTATTACATGCAAGAAAGTGGTCATGCTCAAAATCAAGTAGGCACCTACTGTATATATATATATATATATATATATATACACACACACACACACCCAGAGAGAGAGAGTGAGAACTATTGTTCTTGACTACTGGATGCTGCTCAAATTTCATGTGTGAGGCAATCATCAGACATAAACATCAGAAGTTTATGCCTGATTTTTACATAAGACAATGATATAATTTATTTTATATATATATATCTTAGTTCTATTCTTTGGCATTGTTCACTCCCAGAACACACTGTGCAATACACAGGGTGTGATGGGTAAAGTGTCATCTAAATTATGTAAAAATGAAGATAAAACTGATACTTAATTTTAACAGATACATTCATCAAAATTACACAAAACTGTCTTGAAATACTAAAGAGTAAATTTATTTAACAAAATGCCATTGACTTCAACCATGGTCTCCAGATGACTTTGGAATTTCTTGCAACTCTTCTGAATGGTCTTTTTGTTTAAGTTGGTGAATTCTGCCGTAATCCTTGTCTTCAGTTCATCTTTGGTCTTACAAGGAGTTTTGTTGGACTCTTGCTCAACTGCTCATCACACATAATAATCAAGGAGGTTGAAGTCTGGGGAGTTAGGTGGCCAGATGTAAGGAGTGATGTGGTTGTAGAAATTGTCTGACAACCATGATTTGGTTTTCCTGCCTGTGTGGTATGGTGCATAGTCCTGTGGCCAGACATAGGGTTGTCCAGCTGCCACTCTCTTAACCCAAGGTAGCACTACCTTCTCAAAGCACTGTTGGGTCTGAGGCCCTGTGGGAAGATAAATGGAGGTATCATGTCGCCATCACCAGTGATCACTCTAAATGTCATGATGTTGACTGGATATATCATCCAACTCTTTCTGAATCTGGATCCTCTGTACTGTCCTCAGATTGACACCCAAACATTTGGAAATGTTTGTATTAGAGATTCTGGTGCAAATGCCAAGCAGTACAGAATAAAGGAAGCCATTTTCTCTACCTTGTTTTTATTCATCACATTAAAAAATAATGCAAACTGAAACTTTAATAATGCTATTCAATTTCTAAAATATCTATCCTTGAAAGAAAACTTCAAAATTCTTTATACTTTGAATGAGTTTGTTGTACCATTATTCTCGAGTTGAGTTGTTAACTTACTAAACCAGGTTCAACACCCATAAGGAGTCTAGATGGAAGAACATCTACATTATCAACATGAGTGAACTGATGACTTGATTTTACCAGTATAGTTTAACATATACCAGATATTGTCTGCCTCTTATGTTTGTAACTTTTAATGACTATTACCTCAGTTACTTCCCTTGTATTGAAGATGCTTAGTGGCAACGTCTTTGTTATCCCAGCTGTCAAAGTGACAACATACATAAAATTGATAATTTTAAAAATGCATTTTTTAAAATAATACCAACACCGAATAAAAAATAACTTTAAAAGATCAGTGAGAATTTCTTTTTTAACAACAAAATACATTTTGTGATAAATTCTCTCTAATATTATTTATTCTAAATTGTTATTCTTTCTGCAAAAGCAATTTATATTAAATTTAATTGTCAAATGCATTATTCTTATATAACCTATGATAAAATAACTTTTCAATAACTTTGTTAAAACTGTAATGGCCATGTATCACTTATTTTTCAAAAATTATATTAGTTGCTGAATGAATTTATAAGTGCATTTCTGAAGGAATTTATAAAAGATAAAACAGTAAAATATTTCTTCAAAACAGCACTTCATAAATTTTATTTGCTAATATTGTTACTTTCATCATTCTCAAAATCAGTCATTTTTGTAAGCATAGATAAATTTGGTCATTGATCTAAAATTTATAAAATGCAATTTTTGTATCATTTCTAATTAAGAAAAAGATACAAATTTTAAAAAGTATGTAATATCTTGATAAATTCTTTCTTTCTTTTCAGAATTTCTAAGGAGTTTAAAAAACAGTTTTCTAGATTTTGTTTAAAAAAAAAATGAAAGTTAACAATTTGAATGATTATATTATTCTTTTTTATTTTTGTCTTTATTTTGATGGATGTTCGCTACTGTACTTTTGAGTCCTCCAAGAGATAGAAAAAAAAAAACCCAAAAAACAAAGATCTCATTGTTCTTATTCATGAACTTTTGACTGTGTTGTTCCAGTTGGGGAAGCAGAGCAAAAAAAAAAAAAAAAATCAATTGCTGCCTAAGAAAAGCCAGAGATTCTATCAAATAAATATTGTGATATAAACAACAACAATGCAGCAAAAATGTTTATCAGAAACATAAACCTCTTCACTTTTTGAAGAGATTAGATTGAATTTCGTCTATTCCTTGAAAAATTTTCAGAATTCAATTTCTACAGACCAATATAAAACAATTCTATGAAAGTAAAAGGAGAAGAAATAAAGTTGTTTGCCTGAGAAGTTCTTCATCACATGTGGCTTCATTTAATCAAATTCTCATAAGCAGCAATTACAAATACAAAACTGTAGCTCAGTAACTGCAAACTCAAAGCAGACATTTTTGTTACCCACCCACCCTCACCACTTATAAAAGTCAAAGAAGTAAGAAAATGTTGCTGCTATCAAACCAGCTGCAAATCTCAGATATTTTTACATTATTTAATTTCTGACATTTGTTTGAATGGCGGGGGTTAATGTGCTGAAAGTTGTCAGCCTGACCTGCTTTCTAAAAATCCGTATTTCAATGATCAAACATCAAAGTTCTCAAAAGAGTTAAAGAAACTTGAGAAATGACTTGCTGAATCTATTGAACCCTGAAATATCAAAATATGTTTCATGTCTCTAGAGTATTCATCTTGGTTGGGTTGAGAACTTTACAGCACATTTTCATATATCAAACTATATCTTCGTATAAAGCCAAATGTTAAGATATAAACTCACTTTCAATATAACGCACATGCAAATATTTCTGAAATATCTATTGACATATACAAAATAAGCAAGTCAAGTGATATTCAGTTGTCTCCAATGATTACACACCATGCTAAGTAATTGAAAACAAATTATAATATAAATTAGATATCTAACCTAAATCTAATCTAAACTTATTTATAAATGGAACTTTGTCTGTCTGTCTGTCTGTGTGTGTGTGCATTACCTATAGACTCCGAAACGACTGAACTGATTTTCTTGAAAATTTGCACAGTTGTACTATAAGCAACTGCGAGTGTTCTTAGCTAGGTTTTGTGTCGAGCTATCCCCGATAAATATTGAAAATCGATAATCGAAAAAAATCGGGTTATAGAAGGAGTGGTCCAATTTTAATCAAATTTCATACACTCATAGACAAAAACATAAGAAACGATATTCAGAAGTTTCAAGTGAATATTGCAGTCCTGACAATAGTGCAGAAAATTGATAATATATATATATATATATATATAAAAGGCAAGATGTTTGTGTGTGTGTTTGTTTATCTGCCTGTATGTATTTTTTTTCAGCCCTTTTATTTTAGATTTTGCTTTGAGTTTGGCTCTAAGTAGGTATAATTGTAGTTCTTAGTCTCAGCCATGATACCATTTACTCAGAGGACTTAAGAAATGATATTCAGAAGTTTCAAGGTTGCATTTCTTACAATAGTGCAGAAAATCGATAATATATAAAAGGCAAGATGTTTGTGTGTGTGTCTGTTTATCTGCCTGTATTTATTTTAGTTTTTGCTTTGGGTTTGGCTCTAAGCAGGTATAATTGTAGTTCTTCGTCTCAGCCATAATACCATTTACTCAGAGGACTTATTTAGCCTTCAAAATTCAGTTTACAACAAAAAAACTTATTTGATATCGATACCAGGAAATCAAAATTTGACTTACATCCATTCATTTTTCTTTCAGTCTATGGCTTTGCTTTAACTGGAAACAACTATTGCTTTTTAGTCTTTCGTGCCAACGTCCAAAGAGTCTGAGCTCCAGGACCATGGATTAGTTTTAAAGCTTTCATTACACTCGAGCAACACCAGGCTATACTGCTAGTATAATATAAACAAATTCTAATATAAAGAAAAACAAAGAAATAGAAAAAAATAATGGTATATTTTAAAACATTTGTATAGATGTTCTATTTTGGAAAACAAAAAAGTTTGTTCAGTAAGCCTCCCCCCTCAGCTTCAAAGATGCAGCCTTGTAAGTGACTTGATGCTCAGATGTTTTTTTTTTAAAGAGTCCTTGTTATTTTGGAGTCACGAGTTTTGATCTCACTCTTGAAGGGATATGCATTGTGGTGCAGTGGATATTAACTCAGAATGAGATATCAGGATGCCGAGTTCAAATTCCAGTTGAATTCCTTGCATTCACTTACTCACAAATACCCTTAGGAAAGGTATTAATCCATCTCTTCCCTCCAGTTATGGGTTAAATAATAGGACAGATTAGGTTCTATTGCCTTGGCTGGCAACCTATCTACTGCAAAAGGCAATGGTTACCTATTGTGGGATAATCTTCTGCCTAGTCAGTCATGTCTCTTTCAAGACATGATCACCCAAAGCATGTATCATGTATGGCACTCAACTGACTGACTTGGTGTCCCAGATACAATTGTCCAGGGAATTTAGATCAGAAGCGTTAAGAGTTCACATCAGAATGACATGATTGAGAAAATTCTTGTTTATTTCCTCCAGAATCATATGGACTCTATGAGAGAGAGAGAGAGAGAGAGAGAGAGAGCGCGTGCAGAAACCTGTGCAAATATATCTGGCTACCCTTTCCTAACTAGGATATGACCACCATATACAGACCACTTCAATACAGGAGGTAGCATTGACCCTAAGATCCTGTAAGAATAAGTGGCAGGATACAGTACTTGTGACTCCCATGGACAATGTGTTCGTGAGTGCACCTAGATACTTTTAAAACTTTGCTGTCACCAAATTGCTGTGATTGACAACTTCTGACTTTTCATTTCATTAGTTAGATTGGCAGATCTTCACCCATCAGAAGGTGGTGCAATACCAGGAGATGTGAAGTCATTTTTTATTTATGGCTTATCCTGGAATTTGAAGGACATGAAAAAAGGAAATTTATGCATGGAATATAAAAATTATAAGTTAGAAAAAGAGAATGATAAAAATCTGTATATTAAAGATTTGCAGATAAACTCAGCACATAAAACTGAGTTATTTCTGTTGGCATTTAATTGACTGATATTATTCCATAATGGTTGTCTGTGAATGAAAAGAAGTAACCCAGAATTTAATACTGTTATGGGAGCATATGATTCAGTGGAGGCATGCAAAACTGTTGGAATCTTGTTGTGGACATTAAGATTTATTTTCAACATTAAAGACCGACCGGACTTTATAGAAATGACAGTGTAATTCTCCTCTATAAAACAAGTCCATGAAATACAGTCTAATTGAGAAAGGATCTTATAAATGTTTTTAAAGATCACAAGCTAAATATTACTACTATCACCAATGCTACTCTCTACTCTCTCTAAATATTACTGGCAAATAAAGAATGATGGTTTTTCACCATTTATTAAATGGAATATCATAGATAAAAGTAAATTTTACAAAGGGAAAGGAAATAAATGTAATTTATGTATTGCTGAAAAATGATTTAAATTCGAACACTTAAATAACCCTAACTTATTGAACAAGAGAAATGAATTGATGGTTACATGTAGACATAAAAATAAATATCTACTGAAACACATTGATCCAGATTAACTCCAGATTGATTAATAATGATTAATAATTAATTTTTGATTTCAATCTCATAATATAAATTATAATTTTTTTTTTTAGAAAATGTACAAGTAAGGTACCTTTATTCTTGGTATGAATGATTCATATTTACAACTATATACAACTATGCACAAATCCCATTTATTTTAAATTCCATATACAATTTTTAAAAATTAAAATAACCATAATCTCAGTATAAAATATAGCTACACCAACAACCAGATGTGTTTATTAAAATTCAAATTATGTATCAGTCAGTTTATACTCAGCACCTGAAGATTACATTGTGCATGAAACTCAGTCATGCTATTGGTGAGGGATTAAATAAATAAAAACAGATGGACATTGAGGCCACACCAAGCAGCAACAGTCTATTTCATGCTTAACCACAATCTTCAGATAGTGTTTGTTAATTTTTTGCTTAATTACTTATATATGCATGTTGGTGGTGAATTATGGGTAGTAAGCTGACGGCTATTTGGTGCGTGGTAAATTCAAATATTTCAAATTGTTCCTGAAGCTAATGAGTAGAAAGAACACACAAACATAAGAAAATATAATATTAGTCAACAATAAACAATTAAGTAATCAATAATAAACAATAAGTAAAAAATTAAACAGCATTTGAAAATAGCTACAAATAACCACATTTATTTCTGCTCAATAACCTCAAGAATAATTTTAAAGTAATTTAAAATAATTTAAAAATATAACCATTACTACCCACCCAATAACTGTCAGGATAATGCAATAGTCTTTACTACCCATAATGCACCACTAACCAGTCAAGTCAACACACATGACATGAAGATTGCATTAGAGCATGAAATAGACTGCTGGTGCTTAGAGCGGATCTTGCTGTTTACTTTTATATTTTCATACACTACCTTTGATACTAAGCACTTTTACCCATAAATATTGCATGCCTTAAAACTATATATGTGTGTGTGCGTGTGTGTAAATAAAAAGACAAGAAGAAAACTGTATTTAACTCACCTACGCATTTTGTCTTGTGATGGACTTTAAGGCAAAAAGACAATGAGATTTATTCCAAATCACGTATCTATAAACAAACAGTGTGGGCAACTATAAAAAAATATCTGTGTGTGTGTGTGTGTGCAACAAAAATATATGCACACATCAAAAAAAGTAAAACTTGTATAGATATTGTAATACTAAATTTATTCAGACATCACAAGATTAATACAAGTTACCTTTGGACTATACAATCACAAGAGATATTGAAAATGGTGGCCTTTAGCTTCCAGACATTTATTAGTACAGAAAAATAAAGCTCAGGAAACATTAGCAGAGTGTCCAGTGGGATTGATGCACATGCATTTTCAATTTCTTATTCAAGGGCCACCATTGTAATGACATCTGCCAAGAAAATATCATCCTACAGTAAACAGTATTATAGCAGTTTGATAAAACTATGAAAAACAAGTGTTTCCTTTCTTGAAATGTGTATACATTTTTCTGGTGAACTTATATATGTACAATGTACATATATGCACTTCCTGTATAAATTTCTGGGATGAGGAGTTTTTATTTACACTTAGGCTATTGTCCTTGTTTTTGGTGTTATTATAACAACAATTTGCCAATTGTGCCATCTGACATTCACCAAATACTTGTTAATTCAGGTAGGCACCAGTAAATTTTAATATTTAATCTATGGGGTTAGAGTTATCTTGTTTTTCTGACTGTCTTGGGGATTCTCATCTAGTTTTTATTTAGTACTGTTCAAGTTATTGTTTACCCTCAGTCTAAGTATCTGCTACCCCAGGCAGGGATTGAACTCACAATTACTATGTCATGTATGTGTACTTTGTTTTATAGCTGGAAGATATAAAATTGATGTTCTTGATTTAACAAGAAAAAGTTTGAAGATATCATTTGCATGTGTGTGTGTGTGTGTATATATATATATATATATATATATATATATATATATATATATATTATAAATTATGTTTTAGAACATGTATATAATTTTTTCTATATATGTCCTCTCCTCTACAATTATATGATTGTATAGGAGAGGACATATATAGAAAAAATTATGTACATGTTCTAAAACATAATTTATAATAAATATTCACAGCTCTATACATAATATATTGAGCACTGTTTTAAATTAATGTTTTGGACGGTGAAAAAAATTTCTTTCTTCATTTTGTACTCACTTGGATATATATATATGAAATAATTTGTTTGAACGCTATTTTTAATCGATAATCAGACTTAAATAGATATTGTGTTTATAATCAAACAGTATTATATATTTATTTCTACTGGCCTGATTATTTACGATAAATTTTTATTACAAAAATGTGTGTAATTTGGCAGGATTCGAACCTGCAACCCCTATCCACATAGGGGAAGACACCATGTGATCTGGCGTGTCTTAGACCATGAATGACGATCAGTCTGAATGAAGTCAAATTAAGCCTAAAACACAATCTTCAAATTCATCATAATAACCATCTCTTCTCTGAAATGTATCATAATGTCAAGAAATGTAAACATGTTACGGAAATTAACAAAGATTAACGAAACTTGATTATAAACAACCAACAATTTGAAAGGATTTGTTTGAACATTATTTTTGATTGTCATTTATGGTAGAGAAGCCTAAGATGCACCAGATCACATGGTGGCTTTCCCCTATGTGGATAGGAGTTGCAGGTTCAAATCTTGCTGAATGACACATTTTCATAATAAAGATTTATCGTAAATAATCAGGCCGGTAGAAATAAATATATAATACTGTTTGATTATAAACAGAATATCTACTTAAATATGAGTATCAATCAAAAAGTAATGTTCAAACAAATCATTTCAAATTGTCAATAACAAAGCTTCATTTTATATATATATATATATATATATATATATATATATAGACTATCTAATTATTAGGCCACCCCAGTGTTTTTTCAAAAAATGATGTATTACATACTATTTTTTTAGTATTTATTGCCAAGTGAATATTTGTTAATACTTCATAATAACATGTGCATCAAATGAATTTAGAAATATTTAATAATTACCTATATTGCAGTTTCATCATTGAAAGAATGAAGAAAATTTAGGGTGATTTGGACGAGTTTCTCTTTGCTTCCTTGCCTTGTAAAACTTTGCAAAGTAATAATAACAAAAGAACTATTCTCTTTTCATTGAGAATTATCCACTTGGCAATAAATACTAAAATAGTATTAAATACATAATTTCTTTAAAAATACTGGGGTGGCCTAATAATTATGGCCGGCAGTGTACATATATATATATATATATATATATATATATATAGCCAAATGATCACATTCATTTTATTTCCACTTAATCCTTGACAGCTTGAAAGGCAGGATTGAATGACGGGGGTGGGGGGTCTGGGCTGAGTAAAGAGAGTTTGGCAGCTTGTATTTGTCTCATGAGGATTGTCACATTATAAATATTGCTTAGATTTACTTATTGATTTGTAGATAGAAGTCAATTTGGGGTAACGGCAAAAATGATTCCAATGAGTAAGCGGAGATACAAATCACCCATGTTTATGAATGAGGAATTATTAATATGAATCATTTGATTAGAATCAAAAATAAATGCAATTTATACAAATGAATAAGTTGACATTTTGGCTAAAAATCTATCTTCTCCATTGGATTTATTTTGCACTATATATATATATATATATATATATTTTGCACTATATATATTAGTTTTAGTGCAAAGAATTTGTCACTTTAACTGAGCAGTTAAAATGACAAATTCTTTGCACTAAAGTTATCATTGCTCTATCTCTAGCCCAATATTGAGTACTTTAGGATAAATAACCAGCTTGACAATGTGCCTTTTATCAGTAAAACTACTGAAAAAGCAACAATCTTGGCATTAAAAACTAACACAACTCAACACTATATATCTAAACTTATTTATAAATGGAACTTTCTTTGTGTGTCTGTTACCTATAGAGTCCAAAACAGCTGAACTGATTTTCTTGAAAATTTACACAGTTGTACTATAAGTGTTTGTGAGTGTTCTTAGCTAGGTTTTGTATCAAGGTACCCCCAATAAATATGGAAAATCGATAATCGAAAAAAATAAGGTTATAGAAAGAGTGGTCCAATTTTAATCAAATTTCATACATTCATAGACACAATATTCAGAAGTTTCAAGGTTACAGTTCTTACAATAGTGCAGAAAATCGATTATATATATATATATATATATATATATATATATATATAAAAGGCAAGAAGTTTGTGTGTGTGTGTTTATCTGCCTGTATGTCTGTATTTTTTTCAGCCCTTTTATTTTAGTTTTTGCTTTGGGTTTAGCTCTAAGTAGGTATAATTGTAGTTCTTAGTCTCAGCCATGATACCATTTACTCAGAGGACTTATTTAGACTTCAAAATTCAGTTTACAATGAAAAAAACTTATTTGATATCGATACCAGGAAATCAAAATTTGACTTACATCCATTCATTTTTCTTTCAGTCTACAATTTCACTTTAACTGGAAATAACTATTGCTTTTTAGTCTTTCGTGTCAATATCCAAAGCGTCTGAGCTCCAGGACCATGGATTAGTTTTAAAGCTTTCATTACACCTGAGCAATGCTGGGCGATACTGCTAGTATATATATATATATATATATATATACATACATATAGGTTTCATTAAAAATGACAGACAAGGTATTATCATTAAGTTTATGTATAATTTTTCATGTGTTTGTATAATTTTTTTTTCTTTTCGGAACTCAAATTATATAAGAATCTTCTAACGTTTTGTTCTTTCAACCACTTTCAACTATACTTTTAGCCATTATCAAGAATTCATTTTGTTTTACTAGTAAATAAACATGTATAAAGTTTATGCATATACAGTCTTGTAAATCTTAAGTTCTGAACATGGTAAACACATTGTTATCATGTTCATAATTGATGTTATTAACTGGAGGATTTCTTTTTTATTAGTAATGCCTCCATTATTTTTAATCTTTTGTATGTGGATGATGCTATTATGTATGTATTATCAACAAATATATCACAGATAATTAACAAACAAAATTAATTATTGATAATAGCTAAAAGTATAGCAGAAAGCACTCGAAATTACAAAACCTTTAGGCAATTCTTATATAATTTGAGTACCTAAAAGAAAAGAAATTATACAAACAAATGAAAAATTATATAAAAAGCTTAATGATAATACCTTATTTGTCATTTTTAATGAATCCTGTATAAAAGAGAGACTGTTGCCCAAATACACACACTATATATATATGTGTGTGTGTGTGTGTGTGTGTGTGTCTACCACAAAAATGTATGTACACTTTAGGAAAGGAAAAACTTGTATAGATATTGTAATACTATATATATATTGTAATATACCTTAGAAGTAGTACAAACTAATGGGTTGGCAATCCACTGTTTGTAGTGATTTACTTTATTAAGAGTGCTCGATACTTAGTAGAGCATAATATATGGTAATATTTTTATTATACATTTATAATAAAAACAGTTTACTGCAACACAAGAGCCTTTGTGTTTCAGTACTATCTTATTAGCACCTTATCAGGCAGTGAAATATTTTTTCTGTTAGAAATCATTATATATAGAAGTTTAAAAGCAACATAATTTTTACCAAATCCAGACAATTAAGGTGGGGGGATTTTTGGAGGGTTTATCTCCATGAACCAATAGAAAGTCAGGTCATGATGGATAGGAGAAATTTGATTTAAGACCCTGACATTTTCTTTGCTATTGATGAAATAAATTGAATGATAGATATGTAGCATTTAGCAAGTCTGAAAAGTTATCACATGTCCTTGTGAAATGGTTACAGGATTTTCTTGAAGTTATGAACAACTGAGAAAGAGGGGAAAGTTTTTTTTTTTAAATACACTACATGTCAAACATATGTATACGACTAAGTGTGTGATCTATTGGTTAAGCTACAACAAATGAAATTATCAGAAGATGGGAGAATCAATCAATATATGCTAGGGGATAGATTATAGATGTCTACTTATATAAAGAAAAATTAGCTATACTTTAGGGTATATTTTAGATGATGATGACGAATGGAAGTTCATTATGCTTATTGAGTAAGTTTAGTTTTGATAATTTGTAATTTTTCTTGTAAACACAGAAAACATGGCTCATGTAAAGATTTACAAGTTCTGTTTTTTTAATATTTTTCGTTTTACGGTAGGGGTTTTATTGGCATCATTTAATTGCCAATAATAAATAGAAAGTGATGTGCTCTTGCAGTAAGTTTTATTATTAAAAGATAGAGTGTGA
Source organism: Ascarosepion bandense (assembly GCA_037127315.1). NCBI lineage: Eukaryota > Metazoa > Mollusca > Cephalopoda > Sepiida > Sepiidae > Ascarosepion > Ascarosepion bandense. The sequence continues at coordinate 14,480 of JBBBDQ010001059.1, read as the reverse complement.
AAATAATGGTGGGTTTTAAAAGGATTCTTGGTACAACCAATATAAAGTTTTATTATTGTGGGATTTTCTATGGTAGAAATAGAGCATAGGTAGACTATAGTGTCAATTATACATTTTCTAATGGACACTCAATAGTTTTCTGCAATTGCAATTATTGTGATCATTAATTTTTTTTAGGATGTTGTTGATTGTTTAGGTTAAAATTCAATTATTATGTTTTTGATTATCTTCTCAAGGTTATCACTACAGCTATAGCTCAATTTTAGTGTATTTCTGTTAAAAATTTTGCTAAGGGGGTTATTTTTAGGGAAGTGTTTTTCAACTAATTTTAAGAATTTATGCCCTAACTTAGTACTTATCATTAATTAGAAGTGTACACCAAATGATTTTTCTCTTTCTATTTTTATTGTTATTATGTTTGTTGTATTTCAGGTTGGGGCAATTATAGCTGCTGTTTTAAAGGCAGTGTCATGGAATTTGCTATATTTGTAAAAGATGTTTTCATTAGAAGAATTGTTACTAATTCTGTTTTCAGTAGAGAAGGGTATATGCTTAATGATTAATTGAGGGTGGATGTATATAGGATTAGATTAGTGTTAATTTTTAAGTAGGGAGAGTAAATGTTATCGGCTAGATCAAGTGTTACATCTAGGAAGTCTACTGTTTTTAGATTAGTTTTTTATAGTCAGGTTAAGGTTAAGTGGAATTTTTTATGACCATAAGACCATCATCCCTATACAGTCCTATATCCTCAATATTTATATTTTTATATGCTCTCAGGTTATACAGGATAAATAGGCCAACAAGATTTGAGGACTCTTTGTCTCTTGTTCACTACTTTAAGTTGAAAAATAACTTAAAGAAAATCTTGTAACTGTTTCATGATGACACGTGATAACTTTTCAGACTTGCTAAATGCTACATATCTATCATTCAATTTATTTCATCAATAGCAAAGAAAATGTTAGGGTCTTAAATCATTTTAAGTCTCTAACTCCACTTTACCCTTACAATCAAATTTCTCCTATCCATCATGACCTGACTTTCTATTGGTTCACGGAGACAAACCCTCCAAAAATCCCCCCACCTTAATTGTCTGGATTTGATAAAAATTGTGTTTTTAAGTTTCTATATATAATGATTTCTAACAGAAAAAATCTTTCACTGCCTGATGAGGTGCTAATAAGATAGTACCAAAACACAAAGGCTCTTGTATTGCAGTAAACTATGTTTTATTATAAACTTATAATAAAATATATATATATATATATATATATATATATATATATATGTGTGTGTGTGTGTGTGTGTGTGTGTATATATATTGCACACACAGGAAATTTATAAGTCTACAGGCTGACATATTTTTTGATAACGCATAATAATAATGTTCTTTTTTTTTTAAATAGTAGAATTTGATAACTTTTACAATACAGAAAAAACTCATTTTAAATCCATCTCAAAAAGGAAGATGAATGAAATCGCAGTAACATTATTTCTTAAAATTGGTGGAGAGTCTTATATGTCATTAAATATGGTCTGATTTGACTAAATTTTGATGTGGGGTTTTTACTGTGTAATGTTGGTTCTATATAATTAATATTCATCATTGAATTAAGTGCATTGGCAAAAAAGATTGACATACAATACTATTTGTTGTGTAAAATGTGATTTTTCGTCATTAGGTTACAAACTTGTTCATGTATATGTGTGTGTGTGCATCCATTATTAGGCGGATAATTTTTGCTCTGACCATTATGTTAATTCAAAATCATAGAGTGATTTGGTTTATATCAGATGTGGGTGGGACTCCATCACCTCCATAATGTAATGTGTAGGTAAACAATTCAGATAACAAATAGTAAAATAGACACATATGCACAAAAATTGTTTAACAGTCAGTGTAGAAGAATGTATAATTTGTCTAACTTGTTAAAAACCTGGTGAAATTCAAGAAACTGTCTAAATGTTTGAGTTTTGCCATTTGATGAAAATTTCTTTTTTTAAGGATTGTAGAATCAAACTTGGGATAAAAGAAAAAAATTATCTGACATTTTTCTGTGAGAAGCGTTTTTCTGTGGAAATAACTTTTTGCCTAGTTTTAAAAATGTTGGTAAGAAGGAAATATTAAGTAACAAAGTACATCTGTAAAGTAGATTTGTACATTTCTTTTGAGTTGCTTTAGTATCTAGGTAAGGGTATGTGTATTATATATAAGGTTAATATATCAAACAATCTAATAGTAAATTCATTTTTGTATTACCCTGACAAGCAGTAAAGATTTTTTTTTTTTAATCATATCACCCCGAGCAAGGTGGTAATGCCACTGATGTGCAAGGGGCTACATAAGATTGAAAAGATTGGAAAAGAGAAAGCTGGAAACCACATCCTAAATCCTAAACAGGGAACAAGGGATAAGCCTCTTCACCTGTTCAGTAGACGTGGGTGGAGTGTGAACCGGGTGATAGTTTAGTTTATCTACTCCAATTGAAAAAAAAAAAAAAAAAGAGTGAAAAGATTGGAAAAGAGAAAACCCGGAAACCACATCCTAAATAGGGAACAAGGGATAAGCCTCTTCACTTGTCAGATTATTAAATGTATATTAAACCTGATGTTAGGCTGGTTAGGAAAAGACAGAAAGAAACTGGCAATAAATTGTACAGGTATTTTTGCTATATGATGGGTTGAAGAGGATCCAAAGAAACTTTAGTGTTCTTATTGATAAAAACTAAATCAAGAAGACATTAATATATTTAGTAGGAAGAAATCTTACACTTTTGCCAAAAACATTTCTATCACTACCCTCATCTGTGAGATGATTACATGTGTGGGCTATCCCACTTGAGTTTGCTAAAAAAAGAAACAAAACATGTCATTAGGAGGCACTCTTTAAGCCTATATAAAGGCATTCATTTTTCTCCCTATTTTCTTTTATAGCATCTAGCTATAAGACGTAGTCACACATGAAAAAATGTGCCCTCCAATGGGGCATGTTCATTTTCATGGTTTTCTGTCTTGAGTTTTTCATGTATGTATCTATCACATAGATCTACACAACTTACACACACAAAAACAGACATTCTCTAGTTTAAATGTTTTCTATGTAACGTCTTTAAATGCTTTCTTTTTTAATTGTAATTCCTTTTTGTCAATACATGAAATTATTTGTTGTTGGTTTTATATTGTTTTGTGTTACTCGTTTTTTATTTGAACTCACATTGAGTCCATCAATATTATTTGTAGTAGAAATTTTCCAGAAGCCTCTAAATATTTATTATCCAAAATGCTGATTAGCCCAACATAATGATGGTGAGTAAATATTTACCCCCACCCAAACATACCAGGGCATATCCCGCAACACATGATACAAGAAGTTCAAACTTTAGAACTTTCTTTAGTGAATGTAAAGGGATTTTAGTTTTTGTCATTATCTGAGAGTCCATGTTTTTCTATTGAAATCTTGCTATCTGAGTAACTTGCAAAATCACTGCTTATATAACAACTGTTTATGTCATGTAAAACAAGCTAGAATTTTTCTTTTATCCTTCCTAATGAAAACCACTTATTAATGATTTCACTTAAGTGCACGAGAACAAGAATCCTTTGTCAATATAATTAGCTTCTACCAAACATTGAGATCTATATACTTCAAACCTCATGTTTTGGAAGAAAAAAATGCATGTTATCTTGCATTAGAAAGGAACATTTTTAGAATTTCTGCTAATTATAAATTAAAAAACAAACAAAAATATTTAATGATGGCCTCTGATACACTGGAAAATTAACATACACAGATTTTTTTCTAAGTTTATTTTGTTTCTATTAATAAAATAGACAGTACTCTTGTTTACAAGATGCAAACAATCCAACACACTTTCTCGGGTGATTTTTTTTGTGGCATGTAGTCTTTCTCAAAGAATATTTAAGTGATTTTTTTTTTATTTTGCTTTAAGGTAAAAAAAAATAAAAAAAAATAAAAAAACAAATAATAAAAAAAATCAACTTTTTCAAATAATTGTTAAAACAAAGGAAGGACATGATAGAGGAATTCTTAAAAAATAAATAAAAGGAAGATGGGGTGGGGACTAAAAAGTGTGAGAGAAAAGTTGACTAATGAAGACCAAAAGAAAAATGAAAGAGACTCAAGGGCTGGGTCATTGTCAACGGAGGGCAGTATTCAGTGAAGGCTGGTTCCCAAATTGGATAAGACTGAGGACTTCCTTCCTGAAATGTTCACATTTTCATTCTCTTTTAGCAGCAGGCAAAGTTCTTGTCAGACTAGAGTTTTTCTCTGAGACAGGCTTCGTGTCATAGTTGATCATCTTGTCAGTCACAACAAGGCAATCAAAACCAGAGACAAAGGCCAACAAAGTAGAGACTTGACAAGGACAGATGTGGCCGGTGAATGGCGCCAACAAGCTGCTGTGTCAGAAAACTGAAGTAGTAAAGAACGTACGAGAAGTGTGAATACAAACAACTTACATGAATAAAAATGAGAATGCTGCTAAAATTCTACTTTACCCATGCAACAAATATGCTTCAATTAGCAAACACAACTAGTGACTAGTCATAGGGTAATGCAGTGATTTACTAAATATTTTGTCATGAAAATATTAATTTTTCAACAAACGGTTGATTTTGTAATTAAGTTTGTTTTAAAGCACTAAAAATGGAGAGAATTCAGTAATTTAAAATAGGTTACTCTTAGCCCTCCACATGCTGTGGTGAATTGAGAGTGTGGGGAAGCACTTCGTCGGTTAGCTCTGTTTTTGTTGTTTTTTGATTGACCACTTTTTATGATGAGTATTTTTCCGCCTCTTATCCTTGCTCTTCATCTACCTGTTTTATTTTAATGTATGTGAGTGTATATATATATATATATTATGAGAATATATATGCTTTTAAAATGCCAGTTTTTAAAGACATATAATTTTAGCCAGAAAATGAAAGTGATCCTGATAAATATTTTTGTGTGCCAAATTTGTTGAAACAAAAATTACATCATTATAGACAAATCAAAAACAGAGCAATTGGCTGTCAACCAAAGGTAAAATCTTATTTGGATCAAAGTTAGGAGAATAAAGCAATAAATAAATATTAATATTAAAATCTTGCAATTGATAGTCACTTTGTTTTGTTTTTTTATTATTACTATTGTGATGGAGTTGAACTGGGGAGAAAAGTGGGAAGAGATTTTTTTAAAAGTTTGTTAATTTCCAGAATGTTTGGTTTGTTTTAAAAGTATCTCATGCAAACACAAACACCCATTTATTCTTTATAATTCTTTTGAGTTCTTCCAGTTCATGCATATAGAAAGGTGTATATAGCTTGCATGAAGGTATTGCAAACTTAACAGGTCCATGAATGAATGTAATAATTGGCACAGAAGAACAACATTCTGAAGAAAGACCAAGTGGATATTTGCTGGGATTAAGATGGCTTTAACAATCAACATTTAAAATTACAAAAGTTTTACAAGCGAATTCTCTTCTGTTTTAGGCACAAAACAAAATACAAACCAATCAATAAATCATTTGATTTAAATCTGTTAGAAGAAAGACTACTTTTAAACCAATCTATATCATACTAGTGGATTTACTTTATACTTGTAGGATCTGCAAGCAAACATATTCTTTGCTAAAAGGATTCAAATTTATAATTTGGCCCCAAGTCAAATACAAGTTTTTCTTGAAAAATGATTTATTAGACAGGAGCAGAAACTGGGTCAAATCTTCAATGCTCTCCAGAAATATAAAAACTCCATATTTCATATAATCATTCTTTATTTTGATATAAGAGTGAAAGTGTTTCACTGTTAGAAATATACTTTAAGCATTGTAGTTGATTTCTGATTTTGTCATTTAAGTTATCCATGGGATGCATGGAAATTTAAGTAAGCTTTCACCACATATGGTTAAGGAAAGCTAAAAACAATTTGAATATATTGCAAATAGTGTTTAAATTTCTGAGAAGCAGGCATATTTTTTAATTCATGAATACATCATTATAGCCATGTTTATAATTGATGTTGTCATAGGTCGATTTGTAAAAAAGTTATTAGAGTAGCTTATATATATATATATATATATATATATATATATATAATACAAAAATCTAGAATTGAGCCACCACCTACCACAGTTTCACATGAACAGTTCTTCAGGGCAAGAGGCTCTTTTTTGTATTGTATTCTGCTCTACTTTCGTATTGAGCACTTTACTGTTAAAGTTTCGTCTTGGGTTTTTTTTTTCTTTCAAACGAACACTAGATGTATTGTTCTTGTGCGCTGTTTGTTTCTTTTTTTCTCCCCCTTTATTTAACACACGAGGTAGTCCTCGCTGGATTAGAAGATGGTTTATTACTGCTAGTTAGCATTATTTTTGGATACTTAGTCTGTTATTATTAGTGCTGACTTACTGTGATTAAGTTCATTACTATATATATATATATATATATATATATATTAACCAACACTAAGAGACGAGGCTCAAATTGTTATTCTTAGTTTCATGTGGAGCAATTGACAGATGATACAACCAAAGAGGAAATAGTGAAGACCAGCCACCTAAAATATTAACATAGGAGACAATAGTGACTCACAGTTTAGCAGGTTTACTGTTGGTAGGCTTATTTTCTGAAGCTTTACCAACAGTTTAATTTGTTGTACATACATGTGTGTGTGTGTACATGCATGAAGAAAAAGGTTTCTTTTTTTCCTTCAAAAGTGGATGACTAAATTTGTCTCCAATCAACAAGTCAAGCTGTACAACTCAACAAAAATGACAGCCTCCTAATTTTGCATTTGTTTCTATTTCCATTGTCTTGATGAAATTAAGTAAAAATCTTTCACAATGAAAATTAATTTTTTTGAGAAAAAAATATTTATGCTCATTGAGAAGGTATTTTCAGAGGTGGGTCAGAATTTATATATAAAATATGGTACTTGTTAGTTATTGTAATCCTAAAAGAAATTCATTTACATCACACTGGAATGTATTATCGTCATACAGAGCTTTTAAAAGTGAATATTTATTAGCTATTAATATTATTTTATAACATTTCTGAGTAGTAAAAATACTTTTCAAAATAACTATTGAATTTGTGTGCAATAATTTTTTCTTGTGAGATGATCAATGCTATATAATCTATTTTCTATGTCCAGTTTTCAGTCATTTGGCTTTTGTCATCCAAAATGCAAAATAATTCATTTGAAGGGTCTGTTCACTCAAACAGTACTATCCCCCATTGTACTTAGAGAAGCTGGGTTAGAGCCATTCCCTGATGACCTTGTTCATCTAAAAGCAATGTAGCAAGTTTTTTGCAACTACCGCTGTGCCAAAATGATGTCAGTTCAATAGGCAAATTTTATCATTCTGTCACATGTGCTACATTGTAAAATTTCATGGCTAATGACACTTTTGGCACATTAGAGTTCTAGAGACATTATAATTATCAATAAATAATAATAATAATAATAATAATGAATATGATAACGAAAATAAAACAAATAACATTAAAACTTTGTTTAAAATTAAACAAAACCAAAATAATAAGTTTTCCCAGAATGCAATAGAAATGTTTCCTTCCTGAAAAAGGACTTTGCACCAAAAATGCTGAACTAATCCTCTTTGCTACTGACTGTTGGAGGATAAAGATGTCCATCTCCTCTCCTCAGGTTATTGCTTGTTATAAGATGAAATGACTTTCTTCCTTTTATCACATGCAACCTTAAAATATGTGTTTTAAAAATACACACTGACATCAGTACACAAAATAAATAAAATTGTATGATTTTAATTTACAATTTAACATGCTTTTAGTTTAATTTCAGTGTATGTTTTTATCTCTGGGAATACAAAGCTTTTCCTGCTGGAGTGACCCCACAAGTCCTTTTTGTAAAGGGAATAATGGAACAATATTGATTCTCATAAGTACTTTTGTGTGTGAGGAGAGAACAGCTTAATAACTCAGTTTTAGTATAAAATGGATAAAATTAAAAAAGCTATCTATCTCTGAAGTTGATATAAGTATTAAAGGCTTTTTTTATTTATAAAAAATCATTATCAATTTGATGTGCTTTAGGAATAAAGGATGAATAATATGTAAAATTACTGCATAGTCATTTGCAAAATGAATATCAACTTCACCTACCAAGTTTACTTTTAGTTAAACTCACTAATAGATTGGTGAGTCCCAGTAGGAAGTAATGGTTCATGAGTTAGTCTGGTTAGTCAGTAGTAGAGATTTCTTTCTAAATAGCCCAATTATGGATTGCTTGCTAAAGCAGGAGAGTAAAAATAATTATCATTAGTCAATAAAACAAAACTATCTGTTGTCAAATGTAGAATTGCAAGTGAATTGAAGCAGTAAATTTGTTGTCAAACAACATCGATAGAATCAATTGCCTTGAATGTGGCATGCAACAAACTGGTCTCGATGGAAGAGAAGTCAAATGCTTGAAAAAGAAATTTTTCACAGACATTGAAACAATGAAAAATGAAAGATAAAAGTGAAAGGGTGACAACAGGATGACAAAATGGCCCATTTCTCTGTCAAGGGTGGGGGGGAGACAAGAGTAACCCAAAAAAAAGAAAGTAAAAGAGTAAAAAAAAAATGAAGATTTAAAAGGAAAAAAGAAAGAAGAGTAAAAAGATGCAAAGTAGAGAAAGAGTAGAAAAAAAAAGCGTAAAAGAAGGAAAAAGAGTAAAAGTGGGGGAAAAAAAGAGAAAGGGGAAGATAAAAAAGGGGAGGAAAAGGGGGAAAATAAAATAAAGAGTAAAAAGGGAATAAAGAAAAGCAAAAGAAGAAGAGAGAAGAGTAAACAGGGGAAAAAAAAAGAAGCATAAAAGAGAAAAAAAGTAAAAGTGGAAAATAGGAAAAGTAGGGGGAAAAGAAGGGAAATGGTAAAATAAAGAGGAAAAGAGAAAAAAGAAGAGTAAAAGGGGTAAAAAGAAGAAGTGAAAAAGAAGAGGAAAAGGAGAAAAGAAGAAAGGAAAAGAAAAAAAAAGTAGAGGAAAATGTAAAAGAAAAAAATATACAAAATAAGAATAATAAAAAGGGAAAGGACGGAAAAGAGTTGAATAATGTTTTGTCCAGTCTTCTGCCCGTCATTCAAAGGCGCCAACAACAGTAAAATTTCTTTGTCTTTTAAGAAGCAAACTGAAGCAGTTTCTAAATAAAAGTCATTAGAAAAAATAATGAGTTAGATAACGAAATGTCACGGTAATCTTCTGATAAAATTCATTCGTTCATCTTTCTCTTCTTGTCACTATGACGACAAAAGAAAGTGGCTGTATGATAGGGAAGGACATGGGTGCCATCAATGTCATTTCAGGTGATTCCTCATTTTCAAGTGTGTCAGGTTATCATTAATTTAGGTTTTCAAGATTTTCTTCTCATCCATGCCCACTTTTTTTTTTCAAACAAAAATTACACTTTGCTTTTGAAAAATCATCCTAACCTGAGGGAGGCTAGCTAGACTGACAATATTTTTGTGCATTTAAAACACTATGTAAATCTTTCCTAGTGTTTTGATATTGATTAAATTTAGCTTAATTCAGTGTAAAGGGGAATAGGACAAGATCGGCACAAGAAAATCTTATGAGAAAGTGTCTTGTTTGAAAAACCAGCATTGAGACCCGGTAGGATACAAATACTAATAATGACTGATGCAATTTACCATATCCACAGACGTACAGACTTGTCTATATATTAAGGATAAAAGAGATAAAGAGACAGAAAGAAGTTAAGCACTTTTCTTGAGAAAAACAGCTGCAGACATCAGTTTTTTCATCACAAAGCAATTCTTTCTCTATATGTTGGCACCTGCTGGCTTGGTGCATTTGGAAAAAACAATTTAAATTTATGAAATATATTCTTAAGCTTCAAACTAAAAAAGTGCTTCCTGGCTGTAAATAAAAAAAAGTTAGTGGACAAGTTCAATTTGACAACATTACTGGAAGAGATGAAGGGGAATTTAACAACCAAAACCGAAAATATTTATTTACAAACGGGTAGGAGTGAGGGAGAGAACAAATTTATTTATTTACAAAATTGCATTGGACTTATTTAAACATCTTCAAATTGGTGTGTTTTTATAACATCAATGATACAGCAGTTTTTCTTTTAAGGTATGATAGATCCACCATTTTATTTTAAAATTTTATTCATTTTTTTTTTTTAAATGTTAATTTATATTCGTATATGAGTTTTGGAACGACAACAAATTCATATAAAAATTACTTTTTACTTTTTGCCATTAAATATCTTTAAAGCTCAAATCAAACCAAAATATTTTTAGACCGTTGTACCATACAGTTTATCAGTCAGCTTTTAAAATTAGGAAAAACATTTGACACATGGCAACTTTTTAAGAGTCCCTATTGAAAACAATTTACACTTTACAGTATAAAAGCAAATGTTCATTTTTTTAATTTGAATAGAAAATTAAGATATTTTTTGGCTTTTTGCATTTCTTTTATCTTTACCACTGCCAAACATCATCACAACTGTCAAGTTATTATTCTAATGATAAACAGTCAAAAATTTTGACTGTTTATGATTTGACTCAAAATATGAGAGTAGATAATGCAATGTTTTATCTATGAAAATCCAAAATATTTTTTTTAAATTTTATTGGCAAAGGAGCACATTGAAAATATTGTTTAAAATTAAATTTTTGTACCTTATAAATGATGAATTTATTGACCAACTTTTGTATATCTTGATATATATTACTTTATTTATATTAACATATGTCATAGTCACAAAAATTAGATGACAGAAATCAGCATTTGTTCTTATATTTTGGAAGATTTTCAATTTTTAAAATCAACCACACAATGACCCTAATTGCTAAATAAGAAAGTAAATCCACCACAGAGTCAACATATTCAATTCTTTTAAAAGAATTAAACATTTTGAAGCTGTCTGAGCTCTGATTAAATTACTGGATTTCAAGTGAGCAAAATACGTCTCAAAATCCAAAATCAAATGGAATTAAATGATATTCTTTTGACGAGATTCAAGATTAGAATGAAAATTACACTTCGTGTTTTGTAGACCAACAACACTTGAATATCTCCCTTTTAATAATCGACATGTTTGAATTTATCCTCAATCCAAATTCCATTTGTTCTTCAAATGCCCAGCACGCAACAAGAATCAAGAAAATTCATAAAAGAGAGAGAGAGAAAAAAAAAATTACATCCTTCATGAAAATCAACTGCTTAAAGATTTAAACATTGTCTCCATCTTCGAAAGTTCAGCCGTCAACTCTAAAGATAACACATGAACGTACTTAACTCAATATGATTTATTGCAAAACTCAAAGAAAACCTCAATCTTCAGACAAATCAAAATCTATATGGGTCAAACTACATACTTTACAGTTGAAAAAGCAGAAAGGTATCAATTTAATGAAATAGATTTTAGTTTTGGGGTTGCTAAATGGAAAGTTACTGCTAAATTTTTTATAGGATTTTATAAGTGTAACAAGCCAATACAAAGTGATGGAAAGAGAAAATCAAATTTTGAAAGAAAACAAAAATAAAAAGCGGTCAGTCACATCAAGTTAACTGGCAGGGGGAGGAGACTAAAAATTAAAATATACAAGTACAAAAGGTAAATAATAATCAACAACGGCAGAAAAAAAAAAAACTTACATAAGAAGCAGACAGCAATGAGATATTAGTTTAGCATGGAAGAATGTAAAAAGAGGGTGGGGGGGATGGATGTCTACTGAGAGTAATAGTCACTGCTCTATGTGGACTTCAGACCAAAAGTGGACACAAGTGTTCTCGGCAGGTTTTCTTTACTTTTCCTTGACTTTTAAAACTAATTGGCTACTTTGACTAGCCATTCGCTCCCCATTTTATTTCTGCAGAAGACTGACCAACTGCTTTCATAGGCTTTACAGGTGATGGGTAGGGGATGCATTGTGAAGGTGAGAGAGGCGGGCGGGAGGGGGGGCAAATGGATGTGAAGTGTCAAAAGAGGTTTCAATGAAAAATATGGGAGATAAGGAAAGTGATGGGTAAAAAAAGAAAATGAGACTAAGGAAGAAGAGGGACAATGAGAGAGAGTGGGAAAGAAGAGGGACAATGAGAGAGAGTGGGAAAGAAGAGGGACAATGAGAGAGAGTGGGAAAGAAGAGGAACAATGAGAGAGAGTGGGAAAGAAGAGGAACAATGAGAGAGAGTGGGAAAGAAGAGGGACAATGAGAGAGAGTGGGAAAGAAGAGGGACAATGAGAGAGAGTGGGAAAGAAGAGGGACAATGAGAGAGAGTGGGAAAGAAGAAGGACAATGAGAGAGAGTGGGAATGAAGAGGGACAATGAGAGAGAGTGGGAATGAAGAGGGACAATGAGAGTGAGTGAGAAATAAATAATAAGCAGAATTATAGCAAAATAAAAGGATATAGTAAAATTACTAGAAAGCATATTTAGAAGAAAAAGAATATATTTTGGTTAATGAGTTTCTTCTTCTTCTTCTATGTGCCCTGTCCCTTCAGGACGTAGGCGATCATGGATCTCCACGTCTCCCTATCCCTTGTGGCTCTTAGTATGTTTGCTCCTGTTGCTCTTGGCAACCACCGTTCCGTCATCCACCTGATCAGACCCTACAAATATGTTATCCGCTGCCTTCCTCTGTCTCTCCTTCCTTCTATCTGTCCAGTCAGTATCAGGTTCTCCAGGCTCTCCTTCCTCATTGCATGTCCCAGGAACTTCAGTTGTCTCTTTCCTTTTTGTTGCCATTCTTTCTAACACTTCGTCTTTGCTTGTATGCTCAGTCCACGATATCCGTAGCATCCTTCTGTAGAACCACATTTTGGCCGCTTCCAGTTTTGTCCTCATTTTCGATGATATTGTCCAGCATTCACAGCCGTATTGAAGAACTGACATCACGTAGCAGTCTAGCACTCTTTTCTTCATTTCTATTGAGATCTTCCTGTGTGTTAGTATTTTGCTCATCTTCTGGAACGCGTCCTTTGCCATGCCAATTCGCCTTCGGATCTCCGTGTCGCACTTTCCATCTCCTGTTAGAACACTTCCTAGGTACTTAAATTCTTGGACTTGTTTGATTCTGTTATCCCCCACCTGTATTTGGCATTTTGGGTTGTATCTTTTGCTGATGACCATGCACTCAGTTTTCTTAAAGTTTATTTGTAGTCCCTTCTTGTCACTCTCCACTGCTACTTTCTGTATGAGATCTTGCAGTTTCCTTTCCGTGTCCGCAATCAGTACTGTATCGTCCGCGTATCTTATGTTGTTCAGGTTGTGGCCTCCAATAACAAATCCTGGTGTGTCATCTAGGGTCCTCAAAATATTCTCGCTGTATAAATTGAACAAATCCTGTGAAAAGACACATCCTTGTCTTACGCCTTTTTCTATTTTTGTGTATCTACTGAGGTCGTTACCTGTCCGTATGCAGGCCGTTTGCTGCCAGTAGAGATTCTTGATTATTCTTATGTCTTTGCCGAAAATGTCGAGGTTGCCTAGCATTTCCATCAATTCTTTGTGTCGTATTTTGTCAAATGCTTTCGCGTAATCAATGAAGCATAGGTACAAGTCTTTCTTCATTTGTAATGCCCTTTTAGAGAGCATCCTAATCATGAATATGGCGTTCCTTGTTCCAGTGTCCTTGACGAACCCGCACTGTTCCTGCCCTATCTCTGGCCTGATTCTGCTTCTCGCTCTATTCATCAGGATTCTGACAATCAATTTTGTAATGTGACTCATTAAGCTGATAGTTCTGTGTAGTTCACACTCGTTTGCACCAGGTTTCTTCGGCAGCGCTATAAATATCGACTTGCATAGATCATCTGGTATTATTCCGCTGCTATAAATTTCATTTATTATGTCGGTAATCCTTTCTATGCCATATTCTTCTAAGGCTGTCAGCAGCTCTATCACTATGCCATCTGGGCCAGGTGCTTTGTTTCTTTTCATTTTGGCCATTGCAGCTTCCACTTCGGATTTTAGTATTTCCGGTCAATCCATCTCCTTGTGTATTCTCGGTTGTTCTCTCTTGTCGCAAAAGAGATCCTTTATGTATTCTTCCCATCGCTGGAGTATTTCCTCTTTCTCTAATATGATTGTCCCTTCCTTGGATTTTATGCATCCTGTTGAGGAACAGGTTTTTTGTCCTGTCAGTTCTCTTATCTCTTTATGCATCTCTGCTTTGTTGTTCCTGCTCAGTCTCTCTACTTCTGCACATTTGTTGTTGAGCCATTCCTCTTTGGCTTGTCTGCATTTGTTCCTTATCTCCCTGTGAAGTTTTTTGTACTCTGCTCCATGTCTTGGCGTTATTTTTTGTCTCCTTTGCATCATGTGGAGGATCTCTTCAGTCATCCACTCATTTTTTCTTCTGCGTCTGATTTCCTTTGGGGCTATGTTGTTCACTGAGGTCACCATTGCTTCTTTTAGTGAATCCCATTTTGAGTATCCTTTTCCAATTTGTTCTTCATATTTCTTTCTCACA